>JARQOD010000004.1:501424450-501457030 GCA_033576555.1 Oophaga sylvatica
TATTTTTTCATGTCCTGTTTTTATTCCTAAAAAGATGGCGGGGTGCAAGCCATGTATGCCAGAGTAGGTTCCAACCCCCATTGAATAGAAAAGATAAGATCTTTTCATACTGTAACCTATACGTGTAGCACACAGAGTGGTCATGTCACTATCTTCCCTGACCTTTTCATACGATGCTGACCAAACCTAAAACATTCTAGCCCAGACAACCCTTCTGGCGACTTTTCTCAGAACCCACCTAGGAAACCCGTGGACGAGACCGGAGAGAGAACTCCGTCATGCACAAATTTAGAATCCCATTGGGCTACCCTCACTGAATACATTCATGTTCAAAGAATTCCACGGGGGTTTACGGGTCCTTCTCCGTCCACTCTTTTCTCGGATTCTTCCGAATTCTGTCTTAAAAATATGAACAGATTTTGAATAATGCTCCTTTGACCTCATGCTTTAACAATAGAGCATCTACAAAAGGCTATTACTTCTAGCACCGAACAAATCCGTTCCATCGAGACACAGTTATCGTCCACCGGGGCCGCCGAAGAAGTCTCACTGTGAAAACGCAAATCAACACTAACATCAGCCAACATAGAAAGGACATAGAAGATTGGAAAAGACGAAAATTCGCTCGAGACCAAGAAGACTACGATCTAGACCGTGTCTATAAGTGGCGGGATAGACAATCTACATGGCGTACCTCCTCAAGACCTGCACAGAGATCTTCAACGGACGTATCAACCTCCGGCTCCGAACAAGACCACAGGGGCCAATCAGCCTTGTCCACTTCTTTTTTAGGACAAAGGAGACGTACACAACGAAGAAGAGGACCAGACGGGGGCACAGACCGAAGAGGCAATCACGACCAACAGCGGACTACACGGTCCCAGGTATGTGCCCTCTCGTCATTAACATTTCGTCACGGACTTTAAGCGTCGCAGAACACACTATACTGCAAAAAGGACTAACATTCTGTCCTTCATACAAATACAGAACTTTTGATCTCGAAATGGATCTGCAACGTTTTTTTCCGATTACTTAGACTTAAGGTCTATTTTTCACAAACAGCTGATACAGCCATTAATGCAACTGATTCGATTGTAGAAACCAATCGTTTATCCATCAGTAATTTAGGCCTTCGGTCAAAAAGCACATTTAGACCACCAACGGCTCCAATGCCCTTGAAACATTCATCGACTTCGTTCAATCTTCCTTTAAACGTCTTAAATCAGACATGGACAGGGGCAAACTACATTATGCACCCAACTTATCGGTAGAGATCACCATGCACTCAGGTCACTACAGGAAGACACTAATATAATAATAAAACCTGCAGACAAAGGGGGAGCCATTGTGGTCATGGATCGGTCATACTATGTCTCTGAAGCCCTCCGTCAACTTCACGATATTAGCATCTATCGTAAACTACCATCTGATCCTACCGGTACAACCAGACAATTTATTAAGGAGGTACTTGGACGACATAATGAATCTGGGGTTTTAGACAGTAAAACACATGATTTTCTCATTGCTCCAAACCCGGTTATTCCGGTGTTCTATCTATTACCCAAGATTCACAAAAATCTCCAACAACCACCAGGCTGACCCATAGTGGCAGCCTCTGATTCAATCTTTTCTCCAATTGCTGTATACCTTGAAAAAATTCTGACCCCTTTAATAAAATCTAGCCGTTCCTTCATACTAGATACCGATAATTTTCTTGATATTATTCGCTCAATCAAACAGGTCCCGACACATGCTCTCTTAGTCACATTTGACGTCAAAGGTTTATATACTTCTATACCCCACACGCATGGTATACGGTCGGTCCAATACCTGTTAGAATCGTCTAATTTCAGTGTTGCACAAACCCAGTTATGTATTGACCTTTTGACTATCATACTTACTAAGAATTACTTCATGTTTCAGGACGACTTTTTTCTGCAGATACGCGGGACCGCAATGGGCTCGAACGTAGCGCCCCCTATGCTAACTGCTATATGTCCCATTTTGAAGAGACAATCATCTACACTTGTTCTCTCTTCAGGGACAATGTCATCACGTGGAAACGTTATATTGATGACGTATTTTGCATTTGGTGGGGCACGTTCGAGTCCCTGCTAAATTTCCATCATTTCCTAAATCAATCATGGCCGGGCCTGAGCTTCACTAAATCTCATGATCCATCTAGGATCAATTTTCTGGACACAATGGTCATCAAGGATCATGAGGGCAGATTATCCACTGACCTTTTTACTAAGCCAACTGACCGGAACAGTTTACTTCACTATACCAGTTTCCACCCCACAACTATAAAAAGGTCTATCCCCAGGTCACAGTTTCATCGAGTGAGACGTATTGTCTCAGATCTGAGTACCCTTGACACCCGTCTAACAGAGATGAGCAAGAAATTTCACGATAGAGGCTATCCACAAAAATTATTGGACTCTTCTATTACTCCTCTTACCCGAATCAAACGGGACAATACAGGTAGAATTACCTTTGTACATTCTTATCATCCGTTCGCATATATCCTACACAAATCCATACGCCAAAACTGGCCCCTCCTCCAACGGGCCCATCCCGAAATTTTGTAGTTTTCCAAACCTTTCCTTCCTTGTTTTCGTCGGGCTCCTAATCTTAGAGATTCCCTTATTAGAGCTGATCTGGGACCCACAAAACAGAGGACCACCCAAGGCTTCATAAAACAACCAAGAGTAGGTACTTTTCCTTGTCTCAATTGTACCCAATGCTCCAATGTCCAAAAAGGCGAAACCATCCATCACCCCCACACGGGCAAAACATTTAAAATCCGTGGTTATTTCACTTGCAACACCCCCTTTGTCGTCTATGCAATAAAATGTCCGTGTGGCCTCTTATATGTAGGCGAAACCACTCAACCAGCAAAGAATCGAATTTCTAAACATAAGTCCACCATCCGATGCAAAAATACACTCCTCCCGATTCCGTATCATTTTATTTCAGTGGGACACACCATTGCCCAGCTCAAATTCCAAATTTTGGAACAGGTCCCACAGTCTAGGAGAGGTGTCGTTCGTATAAAACAATTAAAACGCCGTAAGGCATTTTGGATTCACACCCTGGATACCATTCACCCAGGGGTTTGAATCTGATTACGATATACTATCCTTTGTCTAGATTCTCGCCTCAATGATCATCCATCTTATTTACATTTCATTATATATTGACATACTGGTCACCTCATGGCACATGGATATGTTTTTGTATATATATTTGTGTACTGTCATTTGACATATAGGTGTATAGTGTATTAATCATATATATATATATATATATGTATATATATATATATATATATATATATATATCACTGGGGCATTTCATGACCCACATAAAGACTCTTTCCCCCCCCTTCTTTATGGTCTATTATATCTCATATATTATGTACTCAGATCTCATATCAATATGCATAATTTTATTTCAATCTATCGTATTGAGCCATAATTTTCCTGCTAATTCATCTCTTTTTTTCCTTTAGAGCCGATTGTATTAAGAAACATCCTGTAAAAAAATCATCCTGGTCTCTCTACACTCGAGCACACCACCCTCCACTCTCGGCTCTGTAGGACTCTGCTACATCCTGGCTCCACCCCTGGAACGCACCATCTGCTCTGTGACACGCACAGCCATCACCTTCCGCTTTGGACACTTCCTGTCTCACATTCAGTACAGCCATTGGCTGCTTCAGCGGTTACTCCAACCCCTTCCCTTTTTCTTCTCCTCACATGCGATGCCAGTTAGCGACGCACATGGACTTGCGGTGGATGCCGCGTCCTATTCACTGCTCCGTCTGTGACCAGATTCTATATCATCACTCAGGTATGGCCCATTGCGTTCACTACTAGCGGAGTATATGTACATATAGGTGCATATACACTGTGTGCACGTCTCACTTTTTTTTCCGGACTGAGCCACTGTTACATTAGAGGTTCTCCCACCCCATTATTGGGTCTCTGCTCATAGGATACCTGGTATGTAACGTCTTACTATCGCATTACTACACCTATTAGCAATGTCCAGGCCTCATCACATTCCCTTCCTCTTATCACCCACCAGATTTCACCAGTGCTTACCGTCTCTGGTCTCTTGGGTAAACATCCCATTGCGGTACATTATGGTATGTCTCATTATTGAATCATCTCTGATCTGATCTCTGAACTAGAATTATTTTGAGCCTCAGCTATATTTCTAGCAATCATTTCTCTTTTCTACTGACCAATGTCTCTGTATATAATTTGTTTGTACATACTTTATTTGTTTTATTCTTATTATTTTTGTTTATGTAGTGACTGAGGAAGGTCTGATTGTTAAGACCGAAACGTTTCATAGCTACCGTGACTACATTAAAAATTCACTATTTTCGTTAAGTTGAGTGCCGAGTTTATCTTTATCCATGATTTTATTCTCATCCTACCTTATACTTACTTAAAGGGAACCTGACAGCTGATATATTCTGCCCAATCTGGCAGCATGTATTAGGCACTCGCTGTATGAGCTCAGCCAGGTATGTTTGACTCTGAAATGCTGCGACCCTTCAGAGAAAAACATACTTTAAGACCAGGTGCCCACGATACAAACTAGCAGCGCTTTGGATGCAGCGCATGTTTGCTACGTCCAATGAGCTGCCTTGTATGGAATTCAAGTAAATACACGTGTTCACTGAACATGCAGACTTACCATATCCAATACATTTATTACCATCTGGATCATACAGGGGAGGCATAGGAGAAGCTCATGCGGTCAGATGAGACGAAAATAGAATTTTTTGGTATCAAAACACTCCCCGTGTTTGGAGGAAAAAGAAGGATGAATACAACCCCAAGAAAGCCTCCCAAACTGTGAAGCATGGTGGGGGAAACACCATACTTTGGTGGTACTTTTCTGCAAAGGGGACAGGACAACTGCACATTATTGAAGGGAGGATGGATGTGGTCATGTATCGCAAAATTTTTGATCAACAGTAAGATCATTGAAGATGGGTTGTGGTTGAATTTTCCAGCATGACAATGACCCGAAACATACAGCCAGAACAACTAAAGGGTGGCTACGATAGAAGCATTTCAAGGCCTTGGAATGGCCTAGCCAATCTCCAGCCCTGAACCCAAAAGAAAATCTTTGGTGGGATCTGAAACTCAGTGTTGCCCAAGTGAGAACCCCGAAACCTGAAAGATCTGGAGAAGAGAGAATATTTGTATGGAGGAGCGGGCCAAAATTCCTGCTGCAGTGTGTGCAAACTTGGTCAAGAACTACAGAAAATACCTGACCTGCTTAATTGCAAACAAAGGTTTTTGTGCCAAATAATAAGTTCTGCTTTTCTATTGTATCAAATACTTATTTCATGCAATAAAATGCTAATTAATTATGTAAAAATCATACAATGTGATTTTCTGGATGTTTTAAAAGATTCTATCTCTCACAGTTGAAGTGTACCTTCAATAAAAATTACAGACCTCTTTAATCTTTGTAGGTGGGAAAACTTGCAAAATCGGCAGTGTAACAAATACTTATTTTCCCCACTGTATATTAGTGAGTATAATAAAAGCTTGTTCATTGCTGCTAATGTTCATGTGTATTTCCTGAAACAGCATGAAGTTAGCATCTAAAAAATCCTCAAGTTACCGTACAAAAATTGTAAGACTTCAAATTTTTAGTTTTAACCCCTTTCCGACATCAGCCATAATAGTACGCCAATGTCGGACACCCTCCCTTTGATGTGGTCTCCGGCGCTGAGCCCACATCTCTCTGGCACGTCAGCTGTTTTGAACATCTGACATGTGCCACTGACAGCTGCGGCAGACAATCGGGTTATGGCAGCTTCTGGTCTCCAATGGAAACTATTGAAGCATGCCAAAAGTAAAAAAAAAATGTTTTTAAAAATATAAAAAAATAAAAAAATTCAAAAGTTCAAATCATCCCCCTTTTGCTCCATTCAAAATAAAATAATAACAAAAAAATCAAACATACACATATTTGGTATCGCCAGAATTGCCTGATCTATCAATATAAAAAAACAATTAACCCGATCTCTAAACGGAGTAGCGAGAAAAAAAGTCAAACCGCCAGAATTAAATTTTTTTGGTCGCTGCAGCATTGCATTAAAATGCAATAACAAGCGATCAAAAGAACGTATCTGCACCAAAATTGTATATTTAAAAATGTCAGCTTGGTACACAAGAAATAAGCCCTCACCCAACTTGAGATCACGAAAAATGGAGACTCTACGGGTATCGGCACATTTTTTTTTTTTTTTAACAAACTCTGGCTTTTTTTTTTTCTCTGCATAGCTAAAAAAGAACCTAGACATGTTAGGGGTCTATGAACTCGTAATAGGTCATCCTGTGAATTGGCAAAAGGTATAATGCTACATTTATGGCGGGAATGTGACAAAATAAAGCCCTTATTGGTATTCTCTGCATATAATAAAATTAGGTGGGATGTAACAAAGCCCTACTCGCAGACAACGCTACTGTCGATACTTCCAGGCTGTACTGGGTCCCAAAAATGCAGTCTTTGAAGATTCTTTTTAACGGCAGCTAGGTCAGTAATATCTAGACATTGGTGCATAACAGAAATACTGTCATTAAAGGAGTGGCAACAAGAGTTTGCACATATATACCACATGGAGGACATCTCAGACGAAGCTTCAGGAGACCATTCTAAATTTGTTCTTTTGGAGACTCCCCTGAATTTCAATCGCTATTTAGAACATAGAACAGAAGTAAGTCAATAAAGGTATACAGTACAACTACCCCATTCTCCCTCTCACTCTCCTCCCCAATCTCTCTCTCCCGCTCTTCTTTACTCTCTTACCTTTCTTCCACCTTTTATATTCTGTCTTTCTATACTTCTGGATAAGAACGAAGAGCAATAATTGTTATTTTTCATAAGCAGACTACTACTCCAAATTATTCATATATACTAATATCATATTTTTCTCTTTCTATCATGTTGATGAAAAGATCACAGACAGAAACAAACACAGTGGAGTACGAGTATCAGCATTATAAGAAATATTTTACTGTTATTCAAAAGTCACACAGATAGTTACATATGTTTAACCCCTTATTGACCGCCGATATGCCTTTTAATGGTGGCAATTAAGGGACTTTATTCCTCAGTGTTGCATTTTAACGGTGCTGAGAAATAAGTGTATAGCACCCCCTAGAGTCAGAAAATTTCTGAGGTCTCAGCTACCGAGACCCTGAAGAACATGATTCAGGTCTGTTTTTACGGTTCCCTGTCAAGTGATCGCCGTTATTCACTGAATAACGGCGATCACAAAAAAAAGTCCGGTATTCCATTCATTTCTCTCTTCTCTGATATGATCTAGCATACCAGAGGAGAGAGAAATGGGGTTCCTCTGAGGATCTGTTTATACCAAGGAAGGTGATGGTCACAAGGGGCATTCTCTGCGTCTGGAGGAGAGAAAGTTTTTCCACCAACATAGAAGAGGATTCTTTACTGTTAGGGCAGTGAGAATCTGGAATTCCTTACCTGAGGAGGTGGTGATGGCAAACACAGTCGAGGGGTTCAAGAGAGGCCTGGATGTCTTCCTGGAGCGTAACAATATTGTATCTTATATTGTATCTTTACTACCATCCCCAGATCCTCCTGCTCTGTACCCCAGCCCTTCATGTCATCTTCTCAAAAGAAAATGCGGGCGCTTGCTCCCACCGAGATCTGCCAGCCGATACCCGGCAACAAAAGGAGATTTTTCCTATTGGTTCATTTTGATCACTGTGATTGACCTTATCACAGTGATCAAAATAAAAAAAAATAGTAAATCACATCCCCTTTGTCACCCCCTTTGTTAGGTAAAAATAATAGAAAATATATATATATTTTATTCTTTGCACTTAGGGTTAGGGTTGGGGTTAAGAGTAGGGGTTACGGTTAGGGATGTGCTGGGGTTAGGGTTGGGTTTAGAACTATGTTAGGGCTGGAGTTAGAATTGGGTGTTTCCACTGTTTAGGCACAACACTTATAACTAAATACCAAAAAAATACATATTTCCAAAATTGTGCTGATGTAAAGTAGACATGTGGGAAATTTTATTTATTGACTATGTTGTGTGATATGACTCTCTGATTTAAGGGCACAAAAATAAAATTTCAGTTTTTTCATAAATAAACGCAAGTCATATCGAAAAAATATTACCACTAAGGCCCGAGTCACACTAGCGACAAATACGGACGAGTGCAATGTGAGAAAAAAAATCGCATTGCACTCGGACCAATGTTAATCTATGGGGCAGCTCCCAGCAGCCAATTTTTTCTCTGCCATTTTATTTTATTTTATACGGGCTGAGAAAATCGCAGCATGCTGCGATTGTCACCGTAATACGCCAATGCAAGTCTATGGGGGCGAGAAAAATGTGAATTACACACAGACCAGTCATGTGACTTGCGAGAAATACACACCGGTGTCTTTTAGAAAAGACGGCAATTCAGTGCGCTATACTGTAAAATCACACTGACATGTTTAATAAAGAATGGAAAGAATAGATATATACGCATAGAATACATGTATATATTCATGTCATTGTGACACATATATATATATATATATATATATATATATATTTATAGTTCATACACTTCTACATAGCATAATAGCTGCTAATTCAATTGCCGGCTTCTGTAAAATCATTACAGAACCTGACATGAAATGACACATGGTTTACATACAGTAAACCATTTCATTTCATTTAGTTTGATATATGGTTTTGATTAATAATTAGCTGAGTGTATGTGTGCAAAATTTCATACATGTATGTGTTAATTTAATGTGTAAATTCGTTGTAAAAGAATGCGTGGGCTCCCGCGGTATTTTCTCCACCAGACAGGGAAAGCCAGTGAGTGAGGACAGATATTAATAGCCTTGAGAGGGACCACTGTTTTTGGGCCCACCCTGGCTACTAATATCTGCCCTCAGCCACCCCAGAAAAGGCACATCTATTATTAGATGCGCCTTTTCTGGCACTTAGCCTCTTTATTCCCAGTCCCTAATAGGCAGGTAAATGTCCCCAATAGGCAGCATAGTAGTCCCAGTAGGCAGCATAATCCCCCCCATAGGCAGCATAATGCCCCATAGGCAGCATAATCCCCCCATAGGCAGCATAATGCCCCATAGGCAGCATAATCCCCCATAGGCAGCATAGTCCCCCCATAGGCAGCATAGTCCCCCATAAGCAGCATAATCCCCCATAGGCAGCATAATTCCCCCCATAGGCAGCATAATCCCCCCCATAGGCAGCATAATCCCCCATAAGCAGTATAGTCCCCAATAGGCCAGGCCCGGCGTTAAAAAAAAATGCCAGTACTCACCTATGTCCCCCGCAGCTCCGAAGAAGCGCGCGCTAGACTCCGTCTTCTCCTGGCACAGACGGCGTGATGTCATCAGGGCGCGCAGGCGGCGTGATGACGATCACGTAGTTTGTGCTGCATATGGAAGGCCACAAGACCTTCCTCGCCGCCTTGTAGTTCTGCCCGCGATTAAAGGTATGTTCCACATACAAGACAAAACAGACTGATTATTCTGATCAGAATGTGATCCAAATGTCATCAATTTTTCTTGTACACGAAAAAAAACAGTTTCTCCACCTTCTCCCTTCTGACAGTCTGTGAAAATCAGATTGCACTTGGATGTCATCCAAGTGTGGTCCGATTATATAACAGGCCCAAAGACTTGCATTGCTTCCTTTCTCTCCTACATGGTGGTCCCATGCACTTGTTGCAGTACCCGAATGGTGTACCCATTTAGAAGTAACGTCTGCATTCCTATCGCCTTGTGTACAGTCATGGCCAAAAGTTTTGAGAATGACACAAATATTAATTTTTACAAAGTCTACTGCTTCACTTTTTCTAATGGCAATTTGCATATACTCCAGAATGTTATAAAGAGTGATCAGCTTAACAGCAATTACTTGCAAAGTCAATATTTGGCTAGAAAATGAACTTTATCCCCCAAAACACATTTCAACATCATTGCAGCCCTGCCTTAAAAGGACCAGCTAACCTCTTTTCAGTGATTGCTCCATTAACACAGGTGTGGGTGTTGATGAGGACATGGCTGGAGATCAATCTGTCATGATTAAGTAAGAATGACACCACTGGACACTTTAAAAGGAGGCTGGTGCTTGGCATCATTGTTTCTCTTCTGTTAACCATGGTTATCTCTAAAGAAACACGTGCAGTCATCATTGCAATGCACAAAAATGGCCTAACAGGGAAGAGTATCGCAGCTAGAAAGATTGCACCTCAGTCAACAATCTATCGCATCATCAAGAACTTCAAGGAGAGAGGTTCCATTGTTGCCAAAAAGGCTTCAGGGCGCCCAAGAAAGACCAGCAAGCGCCAGGACCGTCTCTTAAAAGTGTTTCAGCTGCGGGATAGGGCTACCAGCAGTGCAGAGCTTGCTCAGGAATGGCAGCAGGCAGGTGTGAGTGCGTCTGCACGCACTGTGAGGCGGAGACTCTTGGAGCAAGGCCTGGTTTCAAGGAGGGCAGCAAAGAAGCCACTTCTCTCCAGAAAAAACATCATGGACAGACTGATATTCTGCAAAAGGTACAGACAGTGGACTGCTGAGGACTGGGGTAAAATTATTTTCTCTGATGAATCCCCTTTTCGATTGTTTGGGACATCAGGAAAACGCCTCATTTGGAGAAGACAAGGTGAGCGCTACCACCAGTCTTGTCTCATGCCAACTGTTAAGCATCCTGAAACCATTCATGTGTGGGGTTGCTTCTCAGCCAAGGGAATCGGCTCTCTCACAGTCTTGCCTAAAAACACAGCCATGAATAAAGAATGGTACCAGAATGTCCTCCAAGAGCAACTTCTCCCAACCCTCCAAGAGCAGTTTGGCGATCAACAATGCCTTTTTCAGCATGATGGAGCACCTTGCCATAAAGCAAAGGTGATAACTAAATGGCTCAGGGAACAAAACATAGAGATTTTGGGTCCATGGCCTGGAAACTCCCCAGATCTTAATCCCATTGAGAACTTGTGGTCAATCATCAAGAGACAGGTGGACAAACAAAAACCTAAAAATTCTGACAAAATGAAAGCATTGATTGTGCAAGAATGGACTGCTATCAGTCAGGATTTGGTCCAGAAGTTGATTGAGAGCATGCCAGGGAGAATTGCAGAGGTCCTGAAGAAGAAGGGTCATCACTGCAAATATTGACTTGCTGCATTAACTCATTCTAACTGTCAATATAAGCTTTTGTTACTCATATGTTTGCAATTATATTTCTGTCTGTGATAAAAACTTCTGTCAAACACACATAAAAACCAGAGGGCAGCAGATCATCTGAAAATATAATATTTGTGTCATTCTCAAAACTTTTGGCCATGACTGTATCTGTGTTAACTTGTAATGCACTTTAATGTATAATGTTTGCTGTTGTTATGCTTTGTTGTTAATGTACCTGTATGTTAATATGATGTCTGTATTAGAGTGCTGTGTTTGCAATGTTCTAAAGTTGTACCCTTACAATGTTCCTATATGTGTTAGAGGCAGGGCCAGCACAGGTTAATCTGGTGGGCTGGGCCAGCAGCAGTAAGGCGGCAGAAAGCTGCTGCTTCCAGTCATTACCTCGGGCACATCTGCCCAGGGGAGACATGTAACCATGACCGAGACATTGCCAGACCCCAGGAGGGGACAGAATCTGTTGTCTCGGGACCCACAGACAGTGAGGTGGGCACTGGACTGTGCGAGTGCCCTACCGAAGAGATTGCAAGATTCCAGATTCCTTCGAGTGAGTCGTCACTACTAGTGATGTGTGAAAGTGCTCAGTAATGCTTGTTACTCGCCGAAGCATCACTGTACTCACGGTACTCAGTGCGAACCGAGCATTTCCGTGTTTGCTCGGTGAGAGTTCTGGTGCACGCCCTGCATTTTTGGCGCTCTTTAGAATCAACATGCAGGGATTGATTGTCTGCCATTCACTGTAATGCCGCAGCCATCTTTGTTGTGGTATTACAGTGACTGGCTGGCCGCACAGCGTCATCAGGTGTATAAGAGACCTGGCGCCGCCATGCTTGTCACAGTCTGCTCTGCAATTAGCCAGTGTAAGGAGAGATACTGCCGAGGTAGGGTCAGATTTGGGGGTTTAGAAGGTAGTGTGGGTATACCATCAAAGAATACACAAATTCAGATAAATCAACAGTCCTTTTAAGGACTAATTACGGGTATATAGATTGTAGGGCTAGATAGGTAGGGATTACACGTACGTATATACAGATCAGTGCAATCAATGTATGTGGGTACATAGATCTCAGTAGCAGACAGGCATTGTATGTGGCATACTTCATTGCATACATCAAGAGGGTCCATTCCATTGCTGTCTGCTGCTGCCTATTACATATATTGACCATATCTACACAGTCCTAGGTCTCAGTGGGCAGCAAAATTTCTTTGCATCTTAAATCTGATTATTTTTTTCCAAAGCAATCCAGAACCCCTTTTTTTTCTCCATTTGCTTGTTGACACTGCAGACTACAGCCAGATCCTTTTCATAGTACAACGTGAAATTCCAGCAATTTTAAACGGGTTTGCCCGTCCCAGGCACGACATCTGAGTGCGCAGGAAAATCTGCCATTTTTTGTGATACTGTAGAATTTTTTTGGAGTGTCTTATAAAATTGTTTGACACCATTTTGCTGCCAAAAAAATATTTAGCTACAGGGCAGATATTTTACACTGGGTTTTGTCCGCCACACGGATCCCACATTATTGCGCTCAAAATTTTGCCATTTCAGGCCTCCATATAATTTTTGTTGTTGTGTCATAGCTAGTGTTGAGCGATACGATACTGCAAATATCGGGTATCGGCCGATATTAGCTGTATCGGGCTTTCGATTCCGAGTACCGATATTTTCGTCATATCGGATACCGGAATCGGATTTGTCACTGTCACTGTGAGTGTCCGTCGGTCGGGTCTGTCAGGAGTCAGCGGCACTTACCTGGCAGAAGATCTCCGGCGGTCACGTCCTGGACTGCTTGATGGCCGCCATTATCTTCTCCCTGGCGGTCACATGCAGTTTTTCGCGTTAACTGCAGTGACTGCTGGGTAATCCCGGCCGTAAAGCAGTCAGTCCGATGACGTCAACGCCGGGGAAGCAGGTAATCAGCTGTGCTGTGCCGGATGACAGCCTCTGCCTGCCTGCCTGCCTCTGATGTCATTCTGATGTAGCAGAGCTGGATCGTCGTGGGACACTTGTTACTATGGACTGCGTCGGACAGGTGGTATACTGCTGTTTTTTTTTTTTTTCATTTTTTTTACAGGAGATCGATGGCGTCGCAGGATGAGACTGTAATAAAAGTAATGAAAACTGTGTTGTTTTTTTTATTAAATTAAAAAACTTTTTTATGAACATTCACCCGTCCGGGTACATCAACAATTTAACTATTTACATACAGGGACCCTGTCCGGGTTATTTATAATTCTTTGGCAGGGTGTTCCAGGTACCACCTGGTACTCTTCTGATGCTTGCCAAACATCCGAGACACCAAGGACCACCAGGACCTGATGACGTCGTGTGGCCTGTACAGTCAAGTCGTGACCCGCTATCTGTGTCTGTGTGGCCACCTCTTTCATCTCCCTCCGGGTCTGGAGCCCTATGTCCCGGACTGAATGAACCCCAGGGGGCCTAACAGGCGCCGGGTACGGGCCAGATATCATTATCATGTCCATAGCTGGGGCTGCTGAGGAGACCACTGAGGGAGGCTGGGGAGATTTACGGCGTGGGGTGGGCACTTGTGCAGAGGCCTGGATGTGGGAGGCTGAAGGCTTCGAGGGTCTCACAGGTTCCTGACACTCTGGGGACCAGGGGTCGCACCTGGTGACATTTAGGGCATACCATCCATTGTAACCCAGTGTCGGGTGTAAGTTACCAAGTCTCCTGGCAACAGGTCCCTCCCCGGGTGTCCTTCTGGGAGGTGAGTCTCCACGTCCCGCCGGGTCACAAACACTTCTAAATAAAGTCCAGGCTCCTGGATGAAGCCCCAACCAGCTTTCAATTTAAAGCTCCGTACTGCACCCTTACGCCGCGGCTCCATCAGGTTCCTTTATCTTTTCTCATCCGGTCCTTATCTGCCCGGTCCTTCTCGATGTGACGTTGGCGAAGCTTCTGGGATTCGCGCTGCTCCCTTTGTCGCTTGGCTTCTCTCTCCCGACGTCTCCACTCTTCCTCCTGACGCCGGTTGTAATTCTCCTCCACCAGCATCTCCATGTCTCCACCATCAAACTGCAGCTTACGATGTCCGGTTTGCGGCAGCTCTCCTGGCGCCCGACAGTCCTGGCGGTGCTCACCTGCGGAGGAAGCAGCCGGCTCTGGAACAGATGACAGTCGGGGCTCCGGTACAGACAGGTAGACCTCTGGTGCCTGCGCGGCCTCCTCCATGAGGACGGGTGTCGCTTCTTCTGTCTCAGCGACGGGGGCAGACAGCGGGATCTGGGGTTCTGCCGGTGCAGCGTTTTTTGCAGGAACGGGTGCCTCCACTGCGACAACGTCAACCGGATCACATTGCAAGGGCTGGGATGCCCGCACGGACTCCTCTACTAGAACGGGTGCCTCACCATCCGATACAGACACTTCAGGTAAGAGGGATTGGCGCCGCTCCAAGTTTAGTTTTAGGGCACGCCAGCTGGCTTCCATCCTGGCGACCTCCTCCCGGTGCCGGGCCAGGCCTCTTAGGGTATCCTCCGCTTCTTGCAGCGTAGGAGGGTTTCCAGGCCGGGTGCCCAACGGTGGTTCCGTGGCGATCGGGTCGCTTCCGTGGGGGGAGAGCTCTGACTGCTCCATCCCTTCACACTTCTGCTCGTGTCCATTAGCCATCTCTGCCAAGTCACATGTGTCATTAGCATCTGGAAAGGGCCCCTCTTTTGTAGTGAGGCGGGACCTTCGTGTTAGTTTCCGCACACTGAGGAGGATGAGGAGGCGGAACTCAAGAGCTGTGGGGCACGATCTTACATTGCAGTACCATTTAGAGTGGTCGGCCATCGTTTTTGCGCCACTGAGTGAGTGTACACCCACGAAGAGCACGCCCTTCTTCTTCACCAGTGCCTCGTCGTGACGCAGATATGGCGGAAAAATGGCAAATACATTCTCTGATGATTTTAGCAATTCTCAAGCACAAAACCAGTTCAATTCAGGCACACAGGACTCGCTTATAGCGAGCTACAGAATCCTGTTCGTGACGCCCAAGTTGAGTCGCACAGAGCCAGAGGTTTTGGGGGTACTCGGCACCGAGCCCGTCGACTTCTATGGGGTATGTCACGGCTTTACCCGGCAATTGAATCAGAGTCTATTTTACTATGTAGAAGTGTATAAACTATAAATATATGTATATATATATATGTCACAATGACATGTATAAATATATATATGTATTCTATGTGTGTATATTTTGTGTTTACAACGAAAGAAAGTGTTTTTTTAGTTGCGATATTTTGTTCCCATAGACTTACATGGGACTTCCGGTATCGGAATCGGATATCGACGATATTTAGTGATATCGGCGATACCATTCCGATACGATATTTTAGATATCGAGCAGTATCGCTCAACACTAGTCATAGCCTACTTTTTGACACAATTTTGGTGGCCAAAAAAAAAAAAATACAGGGCAGATATTTGAAAGTGGGCTATTTTCGGTAGACACCTAGTCTGTCTGTGGGCTACAAATCGTAGCATTTCAGGGCTATATTCCCCTTTTTTTGCTGTGCCTTACTCTAGTTCAATAGACTATTTTGGGGTAAAAAATAAAAATACAGGTCACATATTGAACAGTCTGGTTTCTCCGTCAGACGCCAGATTTATCTGCGGGCTACAAATTGTAGCATTTCAGGCCTGTATTAACCTTTTTTTGCTGAGTCGTACACTAGTTCTTTAGGCTGTAAAAAGAATTTAAATGTAAACAACCGCACTAACTAAGAGCATCACTTGTGTGCGGTGTGTGAACACACCACTATAAACAATTGATAAGTATAGAACATAAACTTACTGGTAACTGAAGAAAAAATTTCATGAGAAGTTGCAGGGGAGGACCACTCCAGGTATATGTGTGGCTGGAACATGAAGATAGGACGATGTTCCATACAGGACAAGGCAGGGAAAGCAGTCTGTAAAGGTTTTAACTTTAACTGTAGTTGTCTATATGAAACAAAATAGCATAGTTGTAGGACAATGGGTGGTAAAGTCAATAGTGTAATGACTTATATGAGTATGCCGAGGTGATACTCACAGATGTAGGGAAGGTGTCCCTGATAAGAAGAAAAACTCAGGAATCTGGATAGCTAAATTAGGGGGTAGCGCAGTAAGCAATTGCTGGCACTGCTAAGGTATGGCTAGACATCAGGTTCAGACCTTATTGTTGTGCAGGTACTTGCTTCAGTAACAAAGATATATCATTGCCTTGGTATAGAAAGCTGTGTGAAATAATTTGTAAGGCTATTTAGCGCTGTACTCACTGATAGGAGCTTGAGAATGGTAGCTGGGTACCTGCTGGGGGTTCCCGCCACGTGGAGTGCGGCTGTGATGGAAGTCGGCAAACTCTCTGCGTGCCCTGGCCGGAAGCAACGCCGAGGTAGCAACAGGAAGGGGCGGGACTATAGGATGACGTCACCGGTTAGTCTGACACTAGTGCCGGAGTGCAGGGGCTAGAATAGCTGACGCATTTCTAGGGACTACTATCCCTTTTCATCAGAGCTGTCCTTTCCTGGCGCTACCTCGGTGTTGCTTCCGGCTGGGGCATGCAGAGAGTTTGCCGACTTCCATCACAGCCGCACTCCACGCGGCGGGAACCCCCCAGCAGGTACCCAGCTACCATTCTCAAGCTCCTATCAGTGAGTACAGTGCTAAATAGCCTTACAACTAATTTCACACAGCTTTCTATACCAAGGCAGTGATATATCTTTGTTACTGAAGCAAGCACCTGCACAACAATAAGGTCTGAACCTGATGTCTAGCCATACCTTAGCAGTGCCAGCAATTGCTTACTGCGCTACCCCCTAATTTAGCTATCCAGATTCCTGAGTTTTTCTTCTTATCAGGGACACCTTCCCTGCATCTGTGAGTATCCCCTCGGCATACTCATATAAGTCATTACACTATTGACTTTACCACCCATGGTCCTTCAACTATGCTATTTTGTTTCATATAGACAACTACAGTTAAAGTTAAAACCTTTACAGACTGCTTTCCCTGCCTGTCCTGTATGGAACATCGTCCTATCTTCATGTTCCAGCCACACATATACCTGGAGTGGTCCTCCCCTGCAACTTCTCATGAAATTTTTTTCTTCAGTTACCAGTAAGTTTATTTTCTATACTTATCAATTGTTTATAGTGGTGTGTTCACACACAGCACACAAGTGATGCTCTTAAGGTACTGCCACACTAAACAATCCCGCTAGCGATCACGATAACGACGCATACTAATGCGATCGCTAGCGGGATTGTTTCTATATCGCTAAATGCTGCCACATTTAGCGATATAGTTAACGACGCTATCGCCGTTAGCGATCTTCTTAACGACTTTAGCGGTACAAAAGTACCGCTAAATCGCTAAGAAAAGGTGCCACACAGCGATTAGATACTCACCCAGCGGAGCGCCGACGAGAAAATAGGGTCCGGAACGATTCCAGCGACGAGCGAGATCACAGCAGGAAGCTCGTCGCTGGAAGCTGCCGCACTGAACAATATCGCTAACGGGATCGCTAAATAGTGACGTTTTTTAGCGATCTCGTTAGCGATATTGTTTAGTGTGGCATACCCTTTAGTTAGCGCGGTTGATTACATTTAAATTCTTTTACAAACCACCCCCAGCAGGCTAACACAGAGCTTGCTATCTAATCACCAGCAGCTTCTAAGTTGTCACCCCATAATTCTTCCTTTAGTCTCCTTAATTACCCTTTCAGTGTAGCGCCAGTGTTTCTCTCTTGCAGTTCTCTAGGCTATTTTGGTGTAAAAATAAAAAAAGGCCACATATTGAACAGTCTGGCATCTCTGTCAAATGCCTGATCTATCTGTGTGCTACAAATTGTAGCATTTCAGGCCTCCATTCCACTGTATTTGCTGACCGTTACCCTAATTATATACACTATTTTGGGGTAAAAAATTTAAAAATACAGGCCACATATTGAACAGTCTGGTATCTCCGTCAGACATCAGATTTATCTGCGGACTACAAATTGTAGCATTTCAGGCCTACATTAACCTTTTTTGCTGAGTCTTACACTAGTTCTCTAGACTATTTAGGTGTACAAAATAAAAAAAACAGGCCACATATTGAACAGTGTGGCATCTCCGTCAAACGCCTGATCTATCTGTGGGCTACAAATTGTGGCATTTCAGGGCTACATTCCACTGTATTTGCTTTCTGTTACCCTATTTCTATACACTATTTTGGGGTAAAAAATTAAAAAATACAGGCCACATATTAAACAGTCTGGTATCTCCGTCAGACGCCAGATTTATCTGTGGGCTACAAATTGTAGCATTTCAAGTCTACATGACCCTTTTTTTGCGGAGTCTTACACTAGTTCTCTAGACTATTTTGGTGTAAAAAATTTAACAATCGAGGACACGTATTGAACAGTATGGTATCTCCGTCAGACTCCTGATCTATCTGCCTGCTACACATTGTTGCATTTCAGGCCTCCATTCCACAGTTTTTGCTGTGTGTTACCCTAGGTATTGACATTAGTTTGCTAAAAAATGGAAAGTACGGTCCAGATATTTGAAAGTGCATTTTTCCCGCACACGGATCACATCTGAGTTTGCTCACAATTCATCCTTTTGTAGTGAACGTGGAAAATATTGTACTGCATTTAAAATGGGAAATGCGTGTGACAAGGGACGGGAAAGTTAACGTGATGTGATGGTGCATGCAGAGGCTGTGGGCAAGCTGAAATTGTGCCACAACAAACACCTACATCTTCTCGCAAGAGATTCCTGTCAGAATTTAAAGGGGACGGCAGAACAGCACTCTTGAAACAAGAGCAGTGTTAAAAGGTAGTTGGTTGGATGGCAGATAATGCTTCCATTCACTTAGCTACCACCAACAGCACCCTGTCTTCCACACGGTAAAGTCTGAGTAGCCGTGAGTCTGGACTGCATATTCCTCACCCTGATCCTCCTTCCTCCTGCCATGCCGAGTACCCGGAGACAACTGATCCCACACTTGGACACTCCAAAGAACTGTTCACTTTTCCATTTATACTGTAGATTTGAGCCCTCGCCGGGTCCACTTGAAGCAGGGCAACCTGAGATTGCATGTAGCGATGCCCAAATAATGGAGCAGCCACGTTCACACAAAGGCGACGGTGGGAACGTGTCAAAAGAGGTGGATAATGATGAGACACAATTGCCAGAAAGTCAGGAGGAGGACAAGGGTTTTGGAAGTGGAAGAGAAGGTGGTGGATGATATAGTAGCAGGAGAACATGCAGAGTGAGGACAGCAGCACACAGAGGGAGGGAGGCGTAGCACCACAACAGGCAGGAAGAAGCACTGTGGTGGCGGCAGACAGAAGGCGGGCAACCGTTCCTCGTAACACCAACACAACTGAAGTTGTCAGTACAACTGTTAGGTCTTCCTGAGTCTAGTTGTTTTAAAGACTCTGTCGATAACCCCAAACAGGCCATTTGCACCATGTGCAATGCCCGCATCAGCAGGGGTACAAAACTACCAGCCTAACCACCACCAGCATGATCAGGTACATGGCAGCAAAGCATCCGACTTTGTGGGCCGAACCCCAGGGTCCAGGAACACTGTCTGCGGGTGTAACCACATACTTCTTCCGCTGTTGTGTGTGGAAGCCAATCCACTGTCCATGGTGCCTGCGAAGATGCCTCCTGCCCTGCACCTGTCATTGCACACACTCAACTACCATCACAAGCACGTACACGTCCTTGTCCCAGTGCAGCCTTCAGTTGTCCATACCCCAGTCTTTGGACATACCCAGCCAACGCCCTACAGGCCACAGTACTAAATTCACACATTTCTCGTCTGCTTGTGCTCAAAATGTTGCCTTTTAGGTTCATGGAGACGGGAGATTTCCGCAACCTGATGTCAGTGGCCATTCCAAGGTACTCTGTCCACAGCCGCCACTATTTCTTCCGGTGTGCCATCCTGGCATTACACAAGCACGTGACTGTTATGTTTCGATAGCTGAGGAGTGCAGGTAAAAAAGGAAATACACCAGAGCAGTTGGAATCTATGAGATTGCAGTACCCTGACTAACCACCACAACTAGAGGCAGCCGTGGAGCGTTCCTACGTTGGTCCTAGACGCCTCGTCACAGCCTAAGAAACTAACTACACCTGAAGATAGATATAGGAAAGCTATCTGCCCCGGAGCAGAACCCCAAAGATAATAGAAAGCCCCCAAACATGTAATGGCGGTTAGACAAGATGAAATACTGACACAGAAAGAAAATAGTATGAGCAAACGCTGGGGCCCAAACTAACTAAATAGAAAAGGATAGGAAGGGCACTTACTGCAATCCCAGAAAACCCTGAAAAGCGCCAACTCTACTAATTTAAAAAAAAAACCTGAGATCACACGACCTCTTCCACCTAAATTAGTTCTCTGGTGTAACAAAAATCAAAACAGCAGCCACTGAAAAAACTGGAAAAAGCAAAAGTACAAACATCAGTGGCTGAACAAAACTGAGAGGGCAGAAGCCCCCGGAGGGGACCCTGAAGGCCCCCACAGAAGTGCAGGACAAAATGCAAAAATATAGCACAAACACAAAAGAAGAAAATGTCTTATCTGTTAGCAGGAGATGCAGACACGACAAAGCAGGCTACAAGGGAAACTGGAATAAAGGATTCAGACCAGAACAATTGATCACCGGCAACCCTGATGGGAAGGTGACTCCCTTATATAAGACCAGTCAGTAACACCTGATTCCCATTCCTCACAATCTTCACTGAACAGACCCGTACCGCTTGCAACCACCAGAGGGAGTCTCTGCTCAGAACTCATCTCAAACCCATTCACAACAGTACCCCCCCCTTGAGGAGGGGTCACCGAACCCTCATTTGAGCAACCAGGTCGGTCAGGATGAGTTCTATGATAAGCACGGATGAGTCTCCTAGCATGGATGTCCGAAGCAAACACCCAAGAATTGTCCTCCTGACCATAACCTCTCCACTTAACCAAATACTGGAGTTTCCGTCTAGAAAAACGAGAATCTAATATTTTCTCAACCACATACTCCAGATTGCCCTCAACCAAAACAGGGTCAGGAGGCACAGCAGCAGGAACCACTGGCTCAACAAACCTCTTCAACAAGGACTTGTGGAACACGTTATGGATCTTAAATGTCCCTGGAAGAAGCAAACGAAAAGAAACAGGATTAAGAATCTCAATGATCTTATAAGGTCCAATGAACCTAGGCTTAAATTTAGGAGATGCTACTCTCATAGGAATATTCTTTGAGGACAACCAGACCAAGTCCCCCACTTTAAACCGAGGACCATCAGTCCCTATGCCGGTTAGCAAACCGCTGGGCCTTCTCCTGAGAGAGGGACAACCTCTCCACTACCTGGTCCCAAATCTGTTGCATACGCTCCACAACAGAGTCAACACCTGGACAGACAGAAGCCTCCGTCTGTCCCGAAGAAAATCGAGGGTGAAACCCAGAATTACAGAAAAACGGAGACATCAAAGTGGCAGAGCTAGCCCTATTATTAAGAGCAAACTCAGCCAAAGGTAAAAAAGAGACCCAGTCATCCTGATCAGCAGACACAAAGCATCTAAGATAAGTCTCCAATGTCTGGTTTGTTCTCCTCAGTTTGACCATTGGTCTGAGGATGAAATGCCGAGGAGAAAGACAATTGAACACCCAGTTTAGAACAAAAAGTCCTCCAAAATCTGGAAACAAACTGGACTCCTCTGTCAGACACAATGTTCTCAGGAATGCCGTGTAAACGAACCACGTGCTGAAGGAACAACGGCACCAATTCAGAGGAGGAAGGCAACTTAGGTAATGGCACAGATGTATCATTTTGGAAAACCTATCACAAATTACCCAGATGGTGGTCATTCTCTGAGAAACAGGAAGGTCGGAAATGAAATCCATAGAGATATGGGTCCATGGTCTCTTGGGCACAGGCAAATGGCATCAACAAACCACTAGAGCGAGAGCAAGGCTTGGAGCGAGAGCAAGTCCCGCAGGACTGCACAAATTCCCTGACATCACGAGACAAGGTAGGCCACCAAAAGGACCGACTAACCAAGTCTCTGGTACCAAAAATTCCGGGATGCCCAGCCAATGCGGAACAATGAATCTCAGACATCACACTCTTTTTCCACTGGTCCGGGACAAACAATTTTCCAACAGGGCAGCCCCTCGGGCCTATCCTCCTGACACCCCTCCAGAGCAAGTCTCAAATTGGGCGAGATGGCGGAAAGAACTACACCTTCTTTCAAAAAACAGAAGGATCAGATAACTCAGGAGAGTCCGCAAGGAAACTCCTCGAGAGGGCATCCGCCTTAACATTCTTAGTGCCAGGAAGAAAGGAAACCACAAAATTAAAACGTGTGAAAAACAAGGCCCACCTGGCCTGTCTAGGATTGAGTCGCTTGGCAGATTCCAGATAGACCAGATTCTTATGGTCCGTAAGGACCACCACCTGATGTTTGGCTCCCTCCAAACCAATGTCTCCACTCTTCAAAAGCCCACTTCATGGCCAATAACTCCCGATTACCCACGTCATAATTACGTTCAGTAGGAGAAAATTTTCGAGAGAAAAAGGCACAAGGGTTACTTTTAGAGGTCTCTGGATCTTTTTGGGGCAAAACGGCACCTGCCCCAATTTCAGAGGCATCAACCTCCACCTGAAATGGCAGAGAAACATCAGGCTGCCGTAGAACAGGAGCAGAAGTGAATCTCTGCTTAAGTTCCTGAAACGCAGAGACTGCCTCCGGAGGCCAATTCACCACATCAGAACCTTTTCTGGTCAAATCAGTTAATGGTTTAACAATAACCGAGAAATTACCAATAAATTTACGATAAAAATTAGCAAAACCCAAAAATCTCTGAAGAGCCTTTAATGAAGTAGGTTGGACCCAATCACAGATGGCCTGAACCTTGACCGGGTCCATTTCGTAACAGATGGGGACAAAAATGAAATCCCAGAAATGAGATCCTCTGTACGCCAAAAAGACACTTTGATCCCTTCACATACAGAGCATTCTCTCTCAAAATCTGGAACACAGTTCGAACATGTTTCACATGAGAGTCCCAGTCATTAGAAAAAATCAAGATATCATCCAAATAAACAATCAGAAATTTGTCCACAAAATCCCTGAAAATGTCATTCATGAAGGACTGGAAGACGGAAGGAGCATTAGTGAGCCCAAAGGGCATCACTAGGTACTCAAAATGCCCTTCAGGGGGATTGAATGCCGTCTTCCATTCATCCCCCTGCTTAATCGAATAAGGTTATACGCCCCCCTGAGGTCAAGCTTGGTAAACCAAGTAGCGTTTTTCACCCTGGAAAACAGGTCAGAAATCAAGGGTAATGGGTATTGATATTTCACAGTAATATTGTTCAAGAGATGATAATCAATACACGGCCTTAATGAACCATCTTTTTTGGCCACAAAGAAAAAACCGGCACCCAAGGGTGAAGAGGATGGTCTGATATGACCTTCTCCAATGATCCTTGATATAAGACCGCATAGCGTCATGTTCAGGTACAGACAAGTTAAAAAGGCGACCTTTAGGGAATTTACTACCCGGCACTAATTTAATAGCGCAGTCATAGCTCCTATGGGGAGGCAAGGATGCAGATTACTTTCGCTAAAACATCAGAAAAATCAATCAAAAAGTCAGGAACATCCTGAGCCTGGGGGGAGGCAGAAAAAACAGGAGTGTTGGTATTAACACATTGGCAGCCCCAACTGGTTACAGACACAGATTTCCAATCCAAAACAGGATTATGAGACTGTAACCAAGGAAACCCAGCACGATAATGTCATGCAGATTATACAGAACCAAAAATTTGCAGCACCCTGTGATCAGGTTCAACCCTCATTATCACCTGAGTAAAAAACTGGGGTTTATTCCAGCCAAAGGGGTAGAATCGATCCCCCAGAGGGGAATAGACTTCTGTAGGGTATCAAGGGAAACCCACAAACGTATTAGCAAAACATAATCCATCAGGTTAAAGCTGCTCCAGAATCAACGAAAGCCTGAGCAGAAATGAGGACAGAGAGCATAACAGATTTGACAGTTAACAAAAACTTAGTCTGAACACTACCCAAGACAACTGAGCGTGCAAAACGTCTTCCCCGCTTAGGGCAGACTGAAATAGCATGAGAGGCATCACCACAGTAGAAACATAACCCATTGCGCTTCGAAACTCATGACGCTGTGCCCCAGACACCACCCATCACACTGCATGGGCTCAGAAGCTGGCTCACAAGGCAACACCACTCCACGCATACTTCTCCGCTCACGCAAACGACTGTCAATTTGAATCGCTAATGACATAGAATCATTGAGACCAGAGGGGACAGGGAATCCCACCATAACATCCTTTACATTACTGACAGACCCTTCCGGAAAAGGGCTGCCAAAGCGTCGTCATTCCATTTGTCAGGACTGCCCACCTACGGAATCTCTGACAGTATAAATCAGCGTCATAAGGCCCCTGATTTAATGCCAACAAGGCTTTTTCAGCTTGATCAGTGACATTAATGCAAAGTGAATAATCATGTGCACAGCCGTATAGGAGTATCTGAGTAGGTTCCCACACCATATAAATATAGCAATAAACTCAGAACTCAACTTCAGTAGAGTGATGATTTTTAATCGTGTCCACAGTAATAACAGAAAACGTTTCGGTCCTGAACTTGGACCTTCATCAGTCACTGTGTGGTTATAGAAAAAGTAAAATAAAGTAAAATAAAAGGATTTTACAAAAGGGAAACAAAGTAAGTACAACAATAGAATAAATCTTGGTCAAACGAAAATAACAGTTCATGAGTATGCTGTAATTCAGGAGCATAAACTAGATCAAAAATTGAGGACGGATGTGATGTGAGAGTAATAGGTAATAAAACAACCATGGACTACTATGAGTAGGTGGACCCAGCAAAAAGAGGGGCTATGCCCGGAATATCTGTATAATGAAATAGGCATAGTGAGACAATGTGGCTAAGTAAAAGGATCAGTGATAAGTGAGAGATAAACCTACCAGGTTTAAATTCTGTTCGATATAGGTGATCAATATGGCAGCGGTTACCTGGAGAAAAGCAGGTGGAACATGAGCAGAGTGCGGTACTGAGCGGTATTCCATGAAGGATATACTGGATACGAGTAACTAACCTGGGGGGTCCCGGTGGAGCAAAAATGTGCCTGCGGTGGACGCGGTATCCGCCGCTAGTCCGTGCATGTAGTGAATGCAATTGTGCAGCTAAATAAAGGGAAGAGCGGACTATGTAGCTATGGTGCCTATCAGGCGGCTCCACCAGAACAGGAAGTGACGTGGCAGGAAGTGAAGGCCGTGCGTGTCACTGTCAGGTGATTTATTCCAGTGGATAGCCAGCTTCTCCTAGGTCTTAAAGAGCGGTGCTGTGAGAGGAGGCATTTTGTAAAGTAGAAACGGTAGTGCGGATATCAAAGTAAGGTGTCCGGCATGTGAGGAAACATTTCAAAAGGCTGTATAGGCGGCAGAAAGGAAATATTTTGTTTAGTCCTTATATTATTAAGGCGGTATATATCATAGCAGAAAAAAGATTCATACATAAGTTATGTTCTTATATGTAGGTTCGTCAGGATGGTTTTATCCCAAACCATTCAACAGGGACATAAAAATTGCATAGATAGTAGAAATATATAACCACTTGAACACTTAGTACATTTACTTAATTATGATGTCACACATTTTTAACCATGGGGTGAGAAACAGATATGGAGTCAATGGACAGCGGTTCTAAAATACAAAGTTGAGATATTAAAAGCTTATATACACAACAGCAGAGGTATAAGTTGATAAACAGCCACAATTGGTATGAAGGGAATACAGATATTGTATGTGACAAGTAGGTTACGTAAAGGATAATAGATCGTAATCCCTATTTAGTCCTTTAGGAGATAAGGTATCCAGGGTGTGTATCCAGTAGGCCTCACGGCGTTTTAATTGTCATATACGGTCCCACCTCTCCTTGGTTTGGTACTTGTTCCAGGACCTGGAACCTCAGTTGAGCTATGGTATGACCCGGGTTAAGAATGATGTGGTATAGGAGAAGTGTATTCTTACACCTGATTGTGGACTTGTGTTTGGATATACGGTCCTTAACGGGTTGGGTTGTCTCCCCCACATACAATAATCCCACAGGGACATTTAATGACATTGATGACAAAAGGAGTGTCGCATGTGAAAAAACCTCTAACTTTGTATGCTTTGCCTGTGTGGGGGTGATGAATTAATTTCACCCTTTAGTACGTTACTGCTTGTGTGCAGTTTAAGCAAGGAAAAGTGCCCAATTTGGGTCTTTTGAGGAATCTCTGTGTTCCCTTAGGTTTAGTTGGGCCCAAATCCGCTCTAATAAAGTGTCCTTGAGATTGGGTGGACGGCGAAAGCAAGGAAGAAATGGTTTTGCGAACTCAGAGATGTCTGGATGTGCCGTATGTAGGAGGGGCCAGTTGTTTCCGAATAGATTTGTGCAGTATATAAGCAAAAGATGGATGAGTGTACAAAGGGCTATTCTGCCCTTAGTGTCCTGTTTCTCATGAGTATGGGGTGTGAGGGATGAGTCCAAAACTTTTTGTGGTAACCCCTATCTCTGAACTTTGAATTCATCTCAGATAGGCGGACCTCCTAGTGGCTTGGTTAGAGACAATCTTGCGTACACGGTGAAACTGAGACTTCGGAATGGATTTTTTCATGGCAGTGGGATGGAAGCTGTTGAAATGGAGTAGGCTATTGCGGTCGGTGGGTTTGACAAAGAGGTCTGAACTTAGATAGCCCTCAGTATCTTCATGATTAAGGTATCTAGGAAATTCATTTTTGGACGGGTCCTGGAAATTGTGAAACTCAGCCCTGGCCATGAGTTATTTAAGAAATCATGGAAAATTGATAGGGACTCTAACGTGCCCCCCCCATATGCAAAAGATATCGTCATGTAGCGTTTCCACGTTATGACATTATCTTTGATAGAGAGAGCAGGTGTATAAGGTTGTCTCCTCAAAATGAGCCATATAACAGTTAGCATAGGGGGGCGCTACGTTCGAGCCCATTGTGGTCCGCGTATTTGTAAAAAGAAGTCATCCTGAAATAGAAAATAGTTTTTATTGAGTACTGTGGAAAGGAGGTCTATACACAGATTAATTTGTGTTGTGTTAAGGTCAGATGTTTCCAATAAGCGTTGGACCGATCGATTGCCCTGTGCGTGAGGTATGGAGGTATGAGATCCTTCACGTCAAAAGTGACTAGTAGGGAGTCTCTAGGGACTTGACCAATGGAATGGATGATGTCCAAAAAAGAGCCTGTGTCCAAAAGAAAAGATTGACTGAGTTTGGTTAGTGGAGTAAGAATATTTTCTATGTAAATGCAATTGGTGAAAGTATGGAATCTGAGGCGGCAACTATGGGTCTGCCAGGAGGTTGTTGAAGGTTTTTTGGATTTTCGGTAATATGTAAAATACCGGTATGACTGGTTTTGGGAGATGAGAAAGTCCTGAGTTTTTTTGTCTAAAGTTCCTAAATCACTATATCGTTGAGTATCCCCTCTATGTGGGATCTGAATAGTGCTTGTGGGATCATGGGGTAGCTCTGGTATACAGTGTTGCACTAAGTTGACGAAGGGCCTCAGTGATGTAATAGGACCGGTCCATAACAACTATGGCCCCCCTTTTATCAGCGGGTTTTATAATGATATTGAAGTCTTCTTGTAGAGATTTGATGGCATGGTGGTCAACCGCTGGTAAATTGGCAGGATATGTAGTTTTAACCTTTTTCTATGTCTGTTTTCAGATAAGAAATGAAGATTGAATGAAATCAATAATGTCTCTAAACCATTTGAGCCCAGTGGTGGTCGAAGTGGCTCTTAGATCTGAGGCCTAAGGTGGAGGCAGAAAGTCGGTCTGCATCCTCTATGAGTGAGAAGGGGTGCCTGTGTTAGTTGGAGGTTTAGAAAAATAGGCCTTAAGTCTAAGTGAGCGGAAGAACCCGTTGAAGGTCCATCTCCAGTTCAAATGTCCTGTACTTGTAAGATGGACAAAAGGATAGTCCTTTCTGAAGACGTTAATATTCCGCTATACTTAGAGTCCGTGTACGAGATATTAACGACGAGGGGCACGTACCTGGGACCGGGTAGTCCGTATTTGATTGTGATTGCCCCTGCGGTCTGTGCCCCGTCTGGTCCTCTTCTTCGTTGTGGTCTACTTCGTTGTCCTAAAAAAAGTCGTTGGATTGAGGAGGAGCTGCCACGGTTCTGTTCTGAGCCTGAAGTAGAAGCATCGGTGGAGGATCTTTGTCCTTGTCTGGAGTAAGGATGCCATGTGGGAGGTCTGTCACGCCACTTGTAGACGCGATCTAAATCGTAGTTCCTCTGGTCTCTAGCGAATTTGTGTCTCTTGCGGTCCTCAATGTCCTTTCTATGAAGTACAATGTTGCTGTTTATTTGAGTTTTCAAAGAAGAGACTTCCTCTGGTGTACCTGTTGAGGCTAATTGGGCCTCAATAAGTGGGACTTGTTCGGTACTGGTGTGAATCGCCTTTTGTAGATGCTCTATGGTTAGAAGCATTAAATCGAAAGAACATTTATTAAGAATTTGTTCATATTTGTGACAATTCGGAAGAATCAGAAAAGAGAGTGGGACGGAGAGGCACCCTTAAACCACGCGGGATCCTCTGTACACGTACGTACTCCGTGAGAGTGGCGCAGTGTAGCTCTAGGTTAGTGCGGTGGCGGAGTTCTCTTTCCAGATCACGTCCACGGGTCTCCCTTGGAGGGGCCTTGAGGAAGTCGCTAGAAAGGGTGGTTTGAGCTAGAATGCTCGAGGTCTCATCAGCATTGTATGAAAAAGTGAGAGCAGAGAGTGACATGACCAAGTGGGCGTGCTACACGACGGGATTATCAATGCAAAGTGAATAATCATGTGCACAGCCGTATAGGGTATCTGAATGGTTCCCACACCATATAAATATAGCAAAAAAACTCAAACTCAACTTCAGTAGGGATGATTTTTAATCGTGTCCACAGTAAAACAGAAAGTTTCGGTCCTGAACTTGGCCTTCTCATCACTGTGTGGTTATAGAAAAAGTAAAAAAAGTAAAATAAAAGGATTTTACAAAAGGGAAAACAAAAATAGTACAACAATAGTAAAAATCTTGGTCAAACGAAAAAAACAGTTCATGGGTAGTGTTGAGCATTCCGTACCGCAAGTACGGGTATCGGCCGATATTCGCGTTATCGGAATTCCGATACTTAATTCCGATACTTTTTCAATATCGTTACCGGAATCGGAAGTTCCCCATAATTCTTTGAGAGGAAAAGTGATTTTAGCCCACCCAATGATGAATCTTATAAGTGTGGGCACATCCTTTAATGTGCGGTTCACTTAACAAATGGCATGGCTGTGATTGGGCTGAAATGATGTAGAATGCACTTAAAAGGCGCCGCCGCCATTTTAGCGTCACTGTGCTGTGAATCATTAGGGACAGAACGCTACTCTCGACTCTGAGGGCGTTAGATATTGCGATTTGTGTACTACTTCTTGAGGGAGGCTAGTTTCCAAAGTCCTCCCACATCCTTTTCCAGCGAGGATTCAACATCATCCCGGGTTCCTGATCTGGCCACGGAGGCCCAGAGATCACGGCTTTCATCAAGGATGTAAGTTTCCGCGGGCGGGCCATAGGAGGCTGAAGTCGGCCCTTTCTACTGCAAGTGACCCAGGGGTTTTCAGCAGGCCAGAGGAGGCTGAAATTGGATTTCTATTGCAAGTGACCCATCGGGTTGTCAGGTAAAACCTGGCAAACAGGACTATTTTTCCACATGCACCACTAATACTCATTCATTGAGCGGGTCACCGCGGGACAGTGTCAATTTCTTCTGACCTTTCTGCAAAAAGGTTTTTTAGGATTTCTGCGCGTTTTTCTGCTCCATCTTAAAAGAGGACCTCTTTACTTTTTCGGGTTTGTCCTATTAATACCCATATGAATAAATACCTTATGCGTATTTGACTATTTAGTCCTTTGGTTTGGGGTTTACTACATAATAACTACAGGCTTTTCTCATCACCTTTTCTCACGGGTCTTAGTGCAATTTTTATTTATTCTTATTATTACATCTGCAACTCAAACTGTTCTACAGAGTGGGTCTGAATTTATGTATTGTTTTCCATTTGACACATGCATATTCCTATTTTTCTACAATCCTTTTGTGTCTTGTATTTTTTTATGTGCGCAAACTATTTTTATTTTCAATATAGGGGGGCCATGTTATTGACTTTGCATTGACCTTAAAAGATTTATGTTGTGCCACTGGCTATATGTTTTCTAAATGTACCCAGTCTCAACAGATCATTAGTCTGATTGTTTTTGATTCTCCTAAATGGAATTTGTCTGATTTGGTGTCAAAACTTGCTTTGTCCCTATTTTTGTTTTGCCATGTGACCCAATGATTATACAAATCTATATAGGGTTTGGCTCATAAAAGTAACAGAATTTAAAACATGCAGCATATTTGGATATAAAAGAGAAGATCTTGTTGTCCAGATTGTCCAACTCCAAAGGATATAAAACAATTATGGTTAGGATCAGGTAAAATCGAGGGTCCGCATGTCTAATATTTTATACAAATTTTAGTGGGCAAGGGGGATTTAGAGATTAGCCCTTCATGAAAGTTTTGGGAGCTGAGAACCTTCAGGAGTGTTAACCATGCTTTGAGGTCGATTGAAGCCCATGTCACCAGGCACCCAAACACTGCTGTCAAGCGCAATGGAAACAACACACGGTTGTCCGTGGCCAGCAGCACAGGAGGGGAAGGGTAAAACAAATATATTAGATTATGTTTTACATTTGGAGCAAGTTTGAAGTTTTTTTTTAAGGATGGAAAACCACCTTCAGTTAGGAATCCGATCAATAAACGGGCACAATATGGAAAAATGTGCGTTGTTATACACGTAATTACAAAGGGTTCTCTCTGCACTATGTAAATGGGCAAGTATTACCTAATTTGGGTCTAATGTGTAGTTTATTGGGTGCAAAAATAGGCTCATTGTAGGACTGCAAAAACACAATTTGGTTTTTTTGCAGTGAATAGGTACTTTAGCAAAGTATATGGCGTGTGCAGGCAAGAATCGCACTGTCCTAGAAAACAAACTTGGACTATTGTGGCATGGTATGGCGTTTTCTGGCCACTGTTTTTAGCATAATATAGTAAACATATGGACATTGGAAAAACAACAACTTTTTAATGTGCTGGTTTGTTGTGGTTAAATAAAGAAAATTCTAATTTTCCCTTTGGGCAGGTCAGAGCTATTTGCTCTTTACTTCTTTTTTTTAAAGGGATAGGCTGATTTTTGTTTTTGTAAACTTAAAGTTTGCTGTAAACATTCAGCTATTGTGTTTTTTTTAATGTACACTGTTATCACTGTATTTCGGTACATTAGGATTGGCACTTGAACAAACACATAGCTCGGGGTAGTCAGAGCTGTGATTAGGAGAATGTTTTTTGGGGAAGCTAGTGCTATAGATTGGTATTTTGCAAGTAGAGATGGGCGAACCCAACATAAATTCGGCATCCAGACCCAACACCCCTTACCTAAGACCCCCCAAAAAAAACACTTGGTGTCATAGGGTTAAAACCGTCTTTTATGCCCCTTTGCTATCTAATTTGCACAAACAATTAAATCAACTAGGGTGCAAATTTCCACCTGTAGGGGTTAAAATTAAAGGGTAAATTCGTAGAAAAAAGTCCGTTTTTTTTTAAAGAATTTACACCCCTTTTAATTTTAACCCCCCCAGGGGAATTTTTTTCCCCCCTAATGATTTAATTTTTTGGGGAAAAAGATAGCAAACACATGAAAAGCATGGTTAACCCATGTCACCAAGGGCATTTCATGTCGGGGGCTTCTGTCTTTTTTCTGGCCGGTTTACGGGCAAAATTAATCAAGGATTTTTACTATGTAGAAGTTATAACTATACATAATTAATAAAGTCACAATGACAGTATAATATATATTGTATTCTATGTGTGTAATTTAGTGTTTTTAAGGAAAGAATGGGGTTTTTTTGTTGCGAATTTTGTTCCCATAGACTTACATGGGGGTTCCGGATCGGTATCGGGTTCGCCGAATTTTAGTGAATCGGCGATACCATTTTCCCATTCCGAACTTTAGGGGATGGAAGTATCGCTCAAAAACTATTTTTGAGTAGCTGAATTCAGGAGATAACAGATCAAAAAATTGAGGACGGGGGAAAAAGGGGAGTAATGGAATAAAACATACCATGGGGTACTGTGATAGGTGGACCCACAAAAAGAGGGGCTTTGCCCGGAAAATCTGTAAATGATATAATAG
>JARQOD010000004.1:501457130-501654896 GCA_033576555.1 Oophaga sylvatica
TCAATTTAAAGCTCCGTACTGCACCCTTACGCCGCGGCTCCATCAGGGTTCCTTTATCTTTTCTCATCCGGTCCTTATCTGCCCGGTCCTTCTCGATGTGACGTTGGCGAAGCTTCTGGGATTCGCGCTGCTCCCTTTGTCGCTTGGCTTCTCTCTCCCGACGTCTCCACTCTTCCTCCTGACGCCGGTTGTAATTCTCCTCCACCAGCATCTCCATGTCTCCACCATCAAACTGCAGCTTACGATGTCCGGTTTGCGGCAGCTCTCCTGGCGCCCGACAGTCCTGGCGGTGCTCACCTGCGGAGGAAGCAGCCGGCTCTGGAACAGATGACAGTCGGGGCTCCGGTACAGACAGGTAGACCTCTGGTGCCTGCGCGGCCTCCTCCATGAGGACGGGTGTCGCTTCTTCTGTCTCAGCGACGGGGGCAGACAGCGGGATCTGGGGTTCTGCCGGTGCAGCGTTTTTTGCAGGAACGGGTGCCTCCACTGCGACAACGTCAACCGGATCACATTGCAAGGGCTGGGATGCCCGCACGGACTCCTCTACTAGAACGGGTGCCTCACCATCCGATACAGACACTTCAGGTAAGAGGGATTGGCGCCGCTCCAAGTTTAGTTTTAGGGCACGCCAGCTGGCTTCCATCCTGGCGACCTCCTCCCGGTGCCGGGCCAGGCCTCTTAGGGTATCCTCCGCTTCTTGCAGCGTAGGAGGGTTTCCAGGCCGGGTGCCCAACGGTGGTTCCGTGGCGATCGGGTCGCTTCCGTGGGGGGAGAGCTCTGACTGCTCCATCCCTTCACACTTCTGCTCGTGTCCATTAGCCATCTCTGCCAAGTCACATGTGTCATTAGCATCTGGAAAGGGCCCCTCTTTTGTAGTGAGGCGGGACCTTCGTGTTAGTTTCCGCACACTGAGGAGGATGAGGAGGCGGAACTCAAGAGCTGTGGGGCACGATCTTACATTGCAGTACCATTTAGAGTGGTCGGCCATCGTTTTTGCGCCACTGAGTGAGTGTACACCCACGAAGAGCACGCCCTTCTTCTTCACCAGTGCCTCGTCGTGACGCAGATATGGCGGAAAAATGGCAAATACATTCTCTGATGATTTTAGCAATTCTCAAGCACAAAACCAGTTCAATTCAGGCACACAGGACTCGCTTATAGCGAGCTACAGAATCCTGTTCGTGACGCCCAAGTTGAGTCGCACAGAGCCAGAGGTTTTGGGGGTACTCGGCACCGAGCCCGTCGACTTCTATGGGGTATGTCACGGCTTTACCCGGCAATTGAATCAGAGTCTATTTTACTATGTAGAAGTGTATAAACTATAAATATATGTATATATATATATGTCACAATGACATGTATAAATATATATATGTATTCTATGTGTGTATATTTTGTGTTTACAACGAAAGAAAGTGTTTTTTTAGTTGCGATATTTTGTTCCCATAGACTTACATGGGACTTCCGGTATCGGAATCGGATATCGACGATATTTAGTGATATCGGCGATACCATTCCGATACGATATTTTTAGATATCGAGCAGTATCGCTCAACACTAGTCATAGCCTACTTTTTGACACAATTTTGGTGGCCAAAAAAAAAAAAATACAGGGCAGATATTTGAAAGTGGGCTATTTTCGGTAGACACCTAGTCTGTCTGTGGGCTACAAATCGTAGCATTTCAGGGCTATATTCCCCTTTTTTTGCTGTGCCTTACTCTAGTTCAATAGACTATTTTGGGGTAAAAAATAAAAAATACAGGTCACATATTGAACAGTCTGGTTTCTCCGTCAGACGCCAGATTTATCTGCGGGCTACAAATTGTAGCATTTCAGGCCTGTATTAACCTTTTTTTGCTGAGTCGTACACTAGTTCTTTAGGCTGTAAAAAGAATTTAAATGTAAACAACCGCACTAACTAAGAGCATCACTTGTGTGCGGTGTGTGAACACACCACTATAAACAATTGATAAGTATAGAACATAAACTTACTGGTAACTGAAGAAAAAATTTCATGAGAAGTTGCAGGGGAGGACCACTCCAGGTATATGTGTGGCTGGAACATGAAGATAGGACGATGTTCCATACAGGACAAGGCAGGGAAAGCAGTCTGTAAAGGTTTTAACTTTAACTGTAGTTGTCTATATGAAACAAAATAGCATAGTTGTAGGACAATGGGTGGTAAAGTCAATAGTGTAATGACTTATATGAGTATGCCGAGGTGATACTCACAGATGTAGGGAAGGTGTCCCTGATAAGAAGAAAAACTCAGGAATCTGGATAGCTAAATTAGGGGGTAGCGCAGTAAGCAATTGCTGGCACTGCTAAGGTATGGCTAGACATCAGGTTCAGACCTTATTGTTGTGCAGGTACTTGCTTCAGTAACAAAGATATATCATTGCCTTGGTATAGAAAGCTGTGTGAAATAATTTGTAAGGCTATTTAGCGCTGTACTCACTGATAGGAGCTTGAGAATGGTAGCTGGGTACCTGCTGGGGGGTTCCCGCCACGTGGAGTGCGGCTGTGATGGAAGTCGGCAAACTCTCTGCGTGCCCTGGCCGGAAGCAACGCCGAGGTAGCAACAGGAAGGGGCGGGACTATAGGATGACGTCACCGGTTAGTCTGACACTAGTGCCGGAGTGCAGGGGCTAGAATAGCTGACGCATTTCTAGGGACTACTATCCCTTTTCATCAGAGCTGTCCTTTCCTGGCGCTACCTCGGTGTTGCTTCCGGCTGGGGCATGCAGAGAGTTTGCCGACTTCCATCACAGCCGCACTCCACGCGGCGGGAACCCCCCAGCAGGTACCCAGCTACCATTCTCAAGCTCCTATCAGTGAGTACAGTGCTAAATAGCCTTACAACTAATTTCACACAGCTTTCTATACCAAGGCAGTGATATATCTTTGTTACTGAAGCAAGCACCTGCACAACAATAAGGTCTGAACCTGATGTCTAGCCATACCTTAGCAGTGCCAGCAATTGCTTACTGCGCTACCCCCTAATTTAGCTATCCAGATTCCTGAGTTTTTCTTCTTATCAGGGACACCTTCCCTGCATCTGTGAGTATCCCCTCGGCATACTCATATAAGTCATTACACTATTGACTTTACCACCCATGGTCCTTCAACTATGCTATTTTGTTTCATATAGACAACTACAGTTAAAGTTAAAACCTTTACAGACTGCTTTCCCTGCCTGTCCTGTATGGAACATCGTCCTATCTTCATGTTCCAGCCACACATATACCTGGAGTGGTCCTCCCCTGCAACTTCTCATGAAATTTTTTCTTCAGTTACCAGTAAGTTTATTTTCTATACTTATCAATTGTTTATAGTGGTGTGTTCACACACAGCACACAAGTGATGCTCTTAAGGTACTGCCACACTAAACAATCCCGCTAGCGATCACGATAACGACGCATACTAATGCGATCGCTAGCGGGATTGTTTCTATATCGCTAAATGCTGCCACATTTAGCGATATAGTTAACGACGCTATCGCCGTTAGCGATCTTCTTAACGACTTTAGCGGTACAAAAGTACCGCTAAATCGCTAAGAAAAGGTGCCACACAGCGATTAGATACTCACCCAGCGGGAGCGCCGACGAGAAAATAGGGTCCGGAACGATTCCAGCGACGAGCGAGATCACAGCAGGAAGCTCGTCGCTGGAAGCTGCCGCACTGAACAATATCGCTAACGGGATCGCTAAATAGTGACGTTTTTTAGCGATCTCGTTAGCGATATTGTTTAGTGTGGCATACCCTTTAGTTAGCGCGGTTGATTACATTTAAATTCTTTTTACAAACCACCCCCAGCAGGCTAACACAGAGCTTGCTATCTAATCACCAGCAGCTTCTAAGTTGTCACCCCATAATTCTTCCTTTAGTCTCCTTAATTACCCTTTCAGTGTAGCGCCAGTGTTTCTCTCTTGCAGTTCTCTAGGCTATTTTGGTGTAAAAATAAAAAAAGGCCACATATTGAACAGTCTGGCATCTCTGTCAAATGCCTGATCTATCTGTGTGCTACAAATTGTAGCATTTCAGGCCTCCATTCCACTGTATTTGCTGACCGTTACCCTAATTATATACACTATTTTGGGGTAAAAAATTTAAAAATACAGGCCACATATTGAACAGTCTGGTATCTCCGTCAGACATCAGATTTATCTGCGGACTACAAATTGTAGCATTTCAGGCCTACATTAACCTTTTTTGCTGAGTCTTACACTAGTTCTCTAGACTATTTAGGTGTACAAAATAAAAAAAACAGGCCACATATTGAACAGTGTGGCATCTCCGTCAAACGCCTGATCTATCTGTGGGCTACAAATTGTGGCATTTCAGGGCTACATTCCACTGTATTTGCTTTCTGTTACCCTATTTCTATACACTATTTTGGGGTAAAAAATTAAAAAATACAGGCCACATATTAAACAGTCTGGTATCTCCGTCAGACGCCAGATTTATCTGTGGGCTACAAATTGTAGCATTTCAAGTCTACATGACCCTTTTTTTGCGGAGTCTTACACTAGTTCTCTAGACTATTTTGGTGTAAAAAATTTAACAATCGAGGACACGTATTGAACAGTATGGTATCTCCGTCAGACTCCTGATCTATCTGCCTGCTACACATTGTTGCATTTCAGGCCTCCATTCCACAGTTTTTGCTGTGTGTTACCCTAGGTATTGACATTAGTTTGCTAAAAAATGGAAAGTACGGTCCAGATATTTGAAAGTGCATTTTTCCCGCACACGGATCACATCTGAGTTTGCTCACAATTCATCCTTTTGTAGTGAACGTGGAAAATATTGTACTGCATTTAAAATGGGAAATGCGTGTGACAAGGGACGGGAAAGTTAACGTGATGTGATGGTGCATGCAGAGGCTGTGGGCAAGCTGAAATTGTGCCACAACAAACACCTACATCTTCTCGCAAGAGATTCCTGTCAGAATTTAAAGGGGACGGCAGAACAGCACTCTTGAAACAAGAGCAGTGTTAAAAGGTAGTTGGTTGGATGGCAGATAATGCTTCCATTCACTTAGCTACCACCAACAGCACCCTGTCTTCCACACGGTAAAGTCTGAGTAGCCGTGAGTCTGGACTGCATATTCCTCACCCTGATCCTCCTTCCTCCTGCCATGCCGAGTACCCGGAGACAACTGATCCCACACTTGGACACTCCAAAGAACTGTTCACTTTTCCATTTATACTGTAGATTTGAGCCTCTCGCCGGGTCCACTTGAAGCAGGGCAACCTGAGATTGCATGTAGCGATGCCCAAATAATGGAGCAGCCACGTTCACACAAAGGCGACGGTGGGAACGTGTCAAAAGAGGTGGATAATGATGAGACACAATTGCCAGAAAGTCAGGAGGAGGACAAGGGTTTGGAAGTGGAAGAGAAGGTGGTGGATGATATAGTAGCAGGAGAACATGCAGAGTGAGGACAGCAGCACACAGAGGGAGGGAGGCGTAGCACCACAACAGGCAGGAAGAAGCACTGTGGTGGCGGCAGACAGAAGGCGGGCAACCGTTCCTCGTAACACCAACACAACTGAAGTTGTCAGTACAACTGTTAGGTCTTCCTGAGTCTAGTTGTTTTAAAGACTCTGTCGATAACCCCAAACAGGCCATTTGCACCATGTGCAATGCCCGCATCAGCAGGGGTAGCAAAACTACCAGCCTAACCACCACCAGCATGATCAGGTACATGGCAGCAAAGCATCCGACTTTGTGGGCCGAACCCCAGGGTCCAGGAACACTGTCTGCGGGTGTAACCACTACTTCTTCCGCTGTTGTGTGTGGAAGCCAATCCACTGTCCATGGTGCCTGCGAAGATGCCTCCTGCCCTGCACCTGTCATTGCACACACTCAACTACCATCAGCAAGCACGTACACGTCCTTGTCCCAGTGCAGCCTTCAGTTGTCCATACCCCAGTCTTTGGACATACCCAGCCAACGCCCTACAGGCCACAGTACTAAATTCACACATTTCTCGTCTGCTTGTGCTCAAAATGTTGCCTTTTAGGTTCATGGAGACGGGAGATTTCCGCAACCTGATGTCAGTGGCCATTCCAAGGTACTCTGTCCACAGCCGCCACTATTTCTTCCGGTGTGCCATCCTGGCATTACACAAGCACGTGACTGTTATGTTTCGATAGCTGAGGAGTGCAGGTAAAAAAGGAAATACACCAGAGCAGTTGGAATCTATGAGATTGCAGTACCCTGACTAACCACCACAACTAGAGGCAGCCGTGGAGCGTTCCTACGTTGGTCCTAGACGCCTCGTCACAGCCTAAGAAACTAACTACACCTGAAGATAGATATAGGAAAGCTATCTGCCCCGGAGCAGAACCCCAAAGATAATAGAAAGCCCCCAAACATGTAATGGCGGTTAGACAAGATGAAATACTGACACAGAAAGAAAATAGTATGAGCAAACGCTGGGGCCCAAACTAACTAAATAGAAAAGGATAGGAAGGGCACTTACTGCAATCCCAGAAAACCCTGAAAAGCGCCAACTCTACTAATTTAAAAAAAAAACCTGAGATCACACGACCTCTTCCACCTAAATTAGTTCTCTGGTGTAACAAAAATCAAAACAGCAGCCACTGAAAAAACTGGAAAAAGCAAAAGTACAAACATCAGTGGCTGAACAAAACTGAGAGGGCAGAAGCCCCCGGAGGGGACCCTGAAGGCCCCCACAGAAGTGCAGGACAAAATGCAAAAATATAGCACAAACACAAAAGAAGAAAATGTCTTATCTGTTAGCAGGAGATGCAGACACGACAAAGCAGGCTACAAGGGAAACTGGAATAAAGGATTCAGACCAGAACAATTGATCACCGGCAACCCTGATGGGAAGGTGACTCCCTTATATAAGACCAGTCAGTAACACCTGATTCCCATTCCTCACAATCTTCACTGAACAGACCCGTACCGCTTGCAACCACCAGAGGGAGTCTCTGCTCAGAACTCATCTCAAACCCATTCACAACAGTACCCCCCCCTTGAGGAGGGGTCACCGAACCCTCATTTGAGCAACCAGGTCGGTCAGGATGAGTTCTATGATAAGCACGGATGAGTCTCCTAGCATGGATGTCCGAAGCAAACACCCAAGAATTGTCCTCCTGACCATAACCTCTCCACTTAACCAAATACTGGAGTTTCCGTCTAGAAAAACGAGAATCTAATATTTTCTCAACCACATACTCCAGATTGCCTCAACCAAAACAGGGTCAGGAGGCACAGCAGCAGGAACCACTGGCTCAACAAACCTCTTCAACAAGGACTTGTGGAACACGTTATGGATCTTAAATGTCCCTGGAAGAAGCAAACGAAAAGAAACAGGATTAAGAATCTCAATGATCTTATAAGGTCCAATGAACCTAGGCTTAAATTTAGGAGATGCTACTCTCATAGGAATATTCTTTGAGGACAACCAGACCAAGTCCCCCACTTTAAACCGAGGACCATCAGTCCTATGCCGGTTAGCAAACCGCTGGGCCTTCTCCTGAGAGAGGGACAACCTCTCCACTACCTGGTCCCAAATCTGTTGCATACGCTCCACAACAGAGTCAACACCTGGACAGACAGAAGCCTCCGTCTGTCCCGAAGAAAATCGAGGGTGAAACCCAGAATTACAGAAAAACGGAGACATCAAAGTGGCAGAGCTAGCCCTATTATTAAGAGCAAACTCAGCCAAAGGTAAAAAAGAGACCCAGTCATCCTGATCAGCAGACACAAAGCATCTAAGATAAGTCTCCAATGTCTGGTTTGTTCTCCTCAGTTTGACCATTGGTCTGAGGATGAAATGCCGAGGAGAAAGACAATTGAACACCCAGTTTAGAACAAAAAGTCCTCCAAAATCTGGAAACAAACTGGACTCCTCTGTCAGACACAATGTTCTCAGGAATGCCGTGTAAACGAACCACGTGCTGAAGGAACAACGGCACCAATTCAGAGGAGGAAGGCAACTTAGGTAATGGCACAAGATGTATCATTTTGGAAAACCTATCACAAATTACCCAGATGGTGGTCATTCTCTGAGAAACAGGAAGGTCGGAAATGAAATCCATAGAGATATGGGTCCATGGTCTCTTGGGCACAGGCAATGGCATCAACAAACCACTAGAGCGAGAGCAAGGCTTGGAGCGAGAGCAAGTCCCGCAGGACTGCACAAATTCCCTGACATCACGAGACAAGGTAGGCCACCAAAAGGACCGACTAACCAAGTCTCTGGTACCAAAAATTCCGGGATGCCCAGCCAATGCGGAACAATGAATCTCAGACATCACACTCTTTTTCCACTGGTCCGGGACAAACAATTTTCCAACAGGGCAGCACTCGGGCCTATCCTCCTGACACCCCTCCAGAGCAAGTCTCAAATTGGGCGAGATGGCGGAAAGAACTACACCTTCTTTCAAAATAACAGAAGGATCAGATAACTCAGGAGAGTCCGCAAGGAAACTCCTCGAGAGGGCATCCGCCTTAACATTCTTAGTGCCAGGAAGAAAGGAAACCACAAAATTAAAACGTGTGAAAAACAAGGCCCACCTGGCCTGTCTAGGATTGAGTCGCTTGGCAGATTCCAGATAGACCAGATTCTTATGGTCCGTAAGGACCACCACCTGATGTTTGGCTCCCTCCAGCCAATGTCTCCACTCTTCAAAAGCCCACTTCATGGCCAATAACTCCCGATTACCCACGTCATAATTACGTTCAGTAGGAGAAAATTTTCGAGAGAAAAAGGCACAAGGGTTACTTTTAGAGGTCTCTGGATCTTTTTGGGACAAAACGGCACCTGCCCCAATTTCAGAGGCATCAACCTCCACCTGAAATGGCAGAGAAACATCAGGCTGCCGTAAGAACAGGAGCAGAAGTGAATCTCTGCTTAAGTTCCTGAAACGCAGAGACTGCCTCCGGAGGCCAATTCACCACATCAGAACCTTTTCTGGTCAAATCAGTTAATGGTTTAACAATAACCGAGAAATTACCAATAAATTTACGATAAAAATTAGCAAAACCCAAAAATCTCTGAAGAGCCTTTAATGAAGTAGGTTGGACCCAATCACAGATGGCCTGAACCTTGACCGGGTCCATTTCGATAACAGATGGGGACAAAATGAATCCCAGAAATGAGATCCTCTGTACGCCAAAAAGACACTTTGATCCCTTCACATACAGAGCATTCTCTCTCAAAATCTGGAACACAGTTCGAACATGTTTCACATGAGAGTCCCAGTCATTAGAAAAAATCAAGATATCATCCAAATAAACAATCAGAAATTTGTCCACAAAATCCCTGAAAATGTCATTCATGAAGGACTGGAAGACGGAAGGAGCATTAGTGAGCCCAAAGGGCATCACTAGGTACTCAAAATGCCCTTCAGGGGTATTGAATGCCGTCTTCCATTCATCCCCGTGCTTAATGCGAATAAGGTTATACGCCCCCCTGAGGTCAAGCTTGGTAAACCAAGTAGCGTTTTTCACCCTGGAAAACAGGTCAGAAATCAAGGGTAATGGGTATTGATATTTCACAGTAATATTGTTCAAGAGACGATAATCAATACACGGCCTTAATGAACCATCTTTTTTGGCCACAAAGAAAAAACCGGCACCTAAGGGTGAAGAGGATGGTCTGATATGACCCTTCTCCAATGATTCCTTGATATAAGACCGCATAGCGTCATGTTCAGGTACAGACAAGTTAAAAAGGCGACCTTTAGGGAATTTACTACCCGGCACTAATTTAATAGCGCAGTCATAGCTCCTATGGGGAGGCAAGGATGCAGATTTACTTTCGCTAAACACATCAGAAAAATCAATCAAAAAGTCAGGAACATCCTGAGCCTGGGGGGAGGCAGAAAAAACAGGAGTGTTGGTATTAACACATTGGCAGCCCCAACTGGTTACAGACACAGATTTCCAATCCAAAACAGGATTATGAGACTGTAACCAAGGGAAACCCAGCACGATAATGTCATGCAGATTATACAGAACCAAAAATTTGCAGCACTCCTGGTGATCAGGTTCAACCCTCATTATCACCTGAGTAGAAAACTGGGGTTTATTCTCAGCCAAAGGGGTAGAATCGATCCCCAGTAGGGGAATAGACTTCTGTAGGGGTATCAAGGGAAACCCACAACGTTTAGCAAAATCATAATCCATCAGGTTAATAGCTGCTCCAGAATCAACGAAAGCCTGAGCAGAAAATGAGGACAGAGAGCATATCAGATTGACAGTTAACAAAAACTTAGTCTGAACACTACCCAAGACAACTGAGCGTGCAAAACGTCTTCCCCGCTTAGGGCAGACTGAAATAGCATGAGAGGCATCACCACAGTAGAAACATAACCCATTGCGCTTTCGAAACTCATGACGCTGTGCCCCAGACACCACTCCATCACACTGCATGGGCTCAGAAGCTGGCTCACAAGGCAACACCACTCCACGCATACTTCTCCGCTCACGCAAACGTCTGTCAATTTGAATCGCTAATGACATAGAATCATTGAGACCAGAGGGGACAGGGAATCCCACCATAACATCCTTTACATTATCTGACAGACCCTTCCGGAAAAGGGCTGCCAAAGCGTCGTCATTCCATTTGGTCAGGACTGCCCACCTACGGAATCTCTGACAGTATAACTCAGCGTCATAAGGCCCCTGATTTAATGCCAACAAGGCTTTTTCAGCTTGATCAGTGACATTAATGCAAAGTGAATAATCATGTGCACAGCCGTATAGGAGTATCTGAGTAGGTTCCCACACCATATAAATATAGCAAATAAACTCAGAACTCAACTTCAGTAGAGTGATGATTTTTAATCGTGTCCACAGTAATAACAGAAACGTTTCGGTCCTGAACTTGGACCTTCATCAGTCACTGTGTGGTTATAGAAAAAGTAAAATAAAGTAAAATAAAAGGATTTTACAAAAGGGAAACAAAGTATGTACAACAATAGTAATAAATCTTGGTCAAACGAAAATAACAGTTCATGAGTATGCTGTAATTCAGGAGCATAACTAGATCAAAAATTGAGGACGGATGTGATGTGAGAGTAATAGGTAATAAAACATACCATGGACTACTATGAGTAGGTGGACCCAGCAAAAAGAGGGGCTATGCCCGGAATATCTGTATAATGATATAATAGGCATAGTGAGACAATGTGGCTAAGTAAAAGGATCAGTGATAAGTGAGAGATAAACCTACCAGGTTTAAATTCTGTTCGATATAGGTGATCAAATATGGCAGCGGTTACCTGGAGAAAAGCAGGTGGAACATGAGCAGAGTGCGGTACTGAGCGGTATTCCATGAAGGATATACTGGATAGCGAGTAACTAACCTGGGGGGTCCCGGTGGAGCAAAAATGTGCCTGCGGTGGACGCGGTATCCGCCGCTAGTCCGTGCATGTAGTGAATGCAATTGTGCAGGCTAAAAAAGGGAAGAGGCGGGACTATGTAGCTATGGTGCCTATCAGGCGGCTCCAGCTCAGAACAGGAAGTGACGTGGCAGGAAGTGAATGGCCGTGCGTGTCACTGTCAGGTGATTTATTCCAGTGGATAGCCAGCATTCTCCTAGGTCTTAAAGAGCGGTGCTGTGAGAGGAGGCATTTTGTAAAGTAGAAACAGGTAGTGCGGATATCAAAGTAAGGTGTCCGGCATGTGAGGAAACATGTTCAAAAGGCTAGTATAGGCGGCAGAAAGGAAATATTTGTTAGTCCTTATATTATTAAGGCGGTATTATATCATAGCAGAAAAAAGATTCATACATAAGTTATGTTCTATATATGTAGGTATCGTCAGGATGGTTTTATCCCAAACCATTCAACAGGGACATAAAAATTGCATAGATAGTAGAAATATAGTAACCACTTGAACACTTAGTACATTTACTTAATTATGATGTCACACATTTTTAACCTATGGGTGAGAAACAGATATGGAGTCAATGGACAGCGGTTCTAAATACAAAGTTGAGATATATAAAAGCTTATATACACACAGCAGAGGTATAAGTTGATAAACAGCCACAATTGGTATGAAGGGAATACAGATATTGTATGTGACAAGTAGGTTACGTAAAGGATAATAGATCGTAATCCCTATTTAGTCCTTTAGGAGATAAGGTATCCAGGGTGTGTATCCAGTAGGCCTCACGGCGTTTTAATTGTCATATACGGTCACCACCTCTCCTTGGTTGTGGTACTTGTTCCAGGACCTGGAACCTCAGTTGAGCTATGGTATGACCCTGGGTTAAGAAATGATGTGGTATAGGGAGAAGTGTATTCTTACACCTGATTGTGGACTTGTGTTTGGATATACGGTCCTTAACGGGTTGGGTTGTCTCCCCCACATACAATAATCCACAGGGACATTTAATGACATAGATGACAAAAGGAGTGTCGCATGTGAAAAAACCTCTAACTTTGTATGCTTTGCCTGTGTGGGGGTGATGAATAATTTCACCCTTTAGTACGTTACTGCATTGTGTGCAGTTTAAGCAAGGAAAAGTGCCCAATTTGGGTCTTTTGAGGAATCTCTGTGTTCCCTTAGGTTTAGTTGGGCCCAAATCCGCTCTAATTAAAGTGTCCTTGAGATTGGGTGGACGGCGAAAGCAAGGAAGAAATGGTTTTGCGAACTCAGAGATGTCTGGATGTGCCGTATGTAGGAGGGGCCAGTGTTTCCGAATAGATTTGTGCAGTATATAAGCAAAAGGATGGTATGAGTGTACAAAGGCTATTCTGCCCTTAGTGTCCTGTTTCTCATGAGTATGGGGTGTGAGGGATGAGTCCAAAACTTTTTGTGGGTAACCCCTATCTCTGAACTTTGAATTCATCTCAGATAGGCGGACCTCCTGAGTGGCTTGGTTAGAGACAATCTTGCGTACACGGTGAAACTGAGACTTCGGAATGGATTTTTTCATGGCAGTGGGATGGAAGCTGTTGAAATGGAGTAGGCTATTGCGGTCGGTGGGTTTGACAAAGAGGTCTGAACTTAGATAGCCCTCAGTATCTTTCATGATTAAGGTATCTAGGAAATTCATTTTGGACGGGTCCTGGGAAATTGTGAAACTCAGCCCTGGCCATGAGTTATTTAAGAAATCATGGAAAATTGATAGGGACTCTAACGTGCCCCCCCATATGCAAAAGATATCGTCTATGTAGCGTTTCCACGTTATGACATTATCTTTGAAGAGAGAGCAGGTGTATATGGTTGTCTCCTCAAAATGAGCCATATAACAGTTAGCATAGGGGGGCGCTACGTTCGAGCCCATTGTGGTCCCGCGTATTTGTAAAAAGAAGTCATCCTGAAATAGAAAATAGTTTTTATTGAGTACTGTGGAAAGGAGGTCTATACACAGATTAATTTGTGTTGTGTTAAGGTCAGATGTTTCCAATAAGCGTTGGACCGATCGATTGCCCTGTGCGTGAGGTATGGAGGTATAGAGATCCTTCACGTCAAAAGTGACTAGTAGGGAGTCTCTAGGGACTTGACCAATGGAATGGATGATGTCCAAAAAAGAGCCTGTGTCCAAAAGAAAAGATTGACTGAGTTTGGTTAGTGGAGTAAGAATCTTTTCTATGTAAATTGCAATTGGTGAAAGTATGGAATCTGAGGCGGCAACTATGGGTCTGCCAGGAGGTTGTTGAAGGTTTTTGTGGATTTTCGGTAATATGTAAAATACCGGTATGACTGGGTTTTGGGAGATGAGAAAGTCCTGAGTTTTTTTGTCTAAAGTTCCTAAATCACTATATCGTTGGAGTATCCCCTCTATGTGGGATCTGATAGTGCTTGTGGGATCATGGGGTAGCTTCTGGTATACAGTGTTGTCACTAAGTTGACGAAGGGCCTCAGTGATGTAATAGGACCGGTCCATAACAACTATGGCCCCCCCTTTTATCAGCGGGTTTTATAATGATATTGAAGTCTTCTTGTAGAGATTTGATGGCATGGTGGTCAACCGCTGGTAAATTGGCAGGATAGTGTAGTTTACCTTTTTCTATGTCTGTTTTCAGACTAAGAAATGAAGATTGAATGAAATCAATGAATGTCTCTAAACCATTTGAGCCCAGTGGTGGTCTGAAGTGGCTCTTAGATCTGAGGCCTAAGGTGGAGGCAGAAAGTCGGTCTGCATCCTCTATGGAGTGAGAAGGGGTGCCTGTGTTAGTTGGAGGTTTAGAAAAATAGGCCTTAAGTCTAAGTGAGCGGAAGAACCGTTGAAGGTCCATCTCCAGTTCAAATGTCCTGTACTTGTAAGATGGACAAAAGGATAGTCCTTTCTGAAGGACGTTATATTCCGCTATACTTAGAGTCCGTGACGAGATATTAACGACGAGGGGGCACGTACCTGGGACCGGGTAGTCCGTATTTGATTGTGATTGCCCCTGCGGTCTGTGCCCCGTCTGGTCCTCTTCTTCGTTGTGGTCTCCTTCGTTGTCCTAAAAAAGTCGTTGGGATTGAGGAGGAGCTGCCACGGTCTTGTTCTGAGCCTGAAGTAGAAGCATCGGTGGAGGATCTTTGTCCTTGTCTGGAGTAAGGATGCCATGTGGGAGGTCTGTCACGCCACTTGTAGACGCGATCTAAATCGTAGTCCTCCTGGTCTCTAGCGAATTTGTGTCTCTTGCGGTCCTCAATGTCCTTTCTATGAAGTACAATGTTGCTGTTTATTTGAGTTTTCAAAGAAGAGACTTCCTCTGGTGTACCTGTTGAGGCTAATTGGGCCTCAATAGAGTGGACTTGTTCGGTACTGGTGTGAATCGCCTTTTGTAGATGCTCTATGGTTAGAAGCATTAAATCGAAAGAACATTTATTAAGAATTTGTTCATATTTGTGACAATTCGGAAGAATCAGAAAAGAGAGTGGGACGGAGAGGCACCCTTAAACCACGCGGGATCCTCTGTACACGTACGTACTCCGTGAGAGTGGCGCAGTGTAGCTCTAGGTTAGTGCGGTGGCGGAGTTCTCTTTCCAGATCACGTCCACGGGTCTCCCTTGGAGGGGCCTTGAGGAAGTCGCTAGAAAGGGTGGTTTGAGCTAGAATGCTCGAGGTCTCATCAGCATTGTATGAAAAAGTGAGAGCAGAGAGTGACATGACCAAGTGGGCGTGCTACACGTACGGGATTATCAATGCAAAGTGAATAATCATGTGCACAGCCGTATAGGAGTATCTGAATAGGTTCCCACACCATATAAATATAGCAAATAAACTCAGAACTCAACTTCAGTAGAGTGATGATTTTTAATCGTGTCCACAGTAATAACAGAAACGTTTCGGTCCTGAACTTGGACCTTCATCAGTCACTGTGTGGTTATAGAAAAAGTAAAATAAAGTAAAATAAAAGGATTTTACAAAAGGGAAACAAAGTATGTACAACAATAGTAATAAATCTTGGTCAAACGAAAATAACAGTTCATGAGTAGTGTTGAGCATTCCGATACCGCAAGTATCGGGTATCGGCCGATATTCGCGTTATCGGAATTCCGATACTTAATTCCGATACTTTTTCAATATCGTATACCGGAATCGGAAGTTCCCATAATTCTTTGAGAGGCAATGTGATTTTAGTCAGCCAATGATGAATCTTATGAAGTGTGGGCACATCCTGTAATGCTGCGGTCATCTTAACTAATGGCATGGCTGTGATTGGCTGCTGAAATGATGTCAGAATGCACTATAAAAGGCGCCGCCGCCATTTTAGCGTCACTGTGCTGTGAACTCAGTTAGGGACAGAACGCTACTCTGCTGACTCTGAGGGACAGTTAGATATTGCGATTTTGTGTACTACTGTGCTTGAGGCAGGCTAGTTTACCAACAGGTCCTGCCCACATCCTTCTTCCTAGCGAGGATTCAACATCATCAGCCGGCGTTCCTGATCTGGCCACGGAGGCCAGAGATCACCGGCTTTCATCAACGGATGTAAGTTTCGTCTGCGGGCCATAGGAGGCTGAAGTCGGACTTTCTACTGCAAGTGACCCATCGGGGTTGTCAGCAGGCCAGAGGAGGCTGAAATTGGACTTTCTATTGCAAGTGACCCATCGGGGTTGTCAGGTAAAACCTGTGCAAACAGGACTATTTTCTCCACAGTGCACCACTAATACTCATTCATCTGAGCTGTCACCGGCCGGGACAGTGTCAATTTCTTCTGACCTTTCTGCATAAAAGGTTTTTTAGGATTTCTGCAGCGTTTTTCTGCTCCATCGTTAAAAGAGGACCTCTTTTACTTTTTCAGGGTTTGTCCATATTAATACCCATATGAATAAATACCTTATGCGTATTATGACTATTTAGTCCTTTGGTTTGGGGTTTACTACATAATAGACTACAGGCTTTTCTCATCACCTTTTTCTCACGGGTCTTAGTGCAATATTTATTTATTACTGTATTATTACATCTGCATCTCAAACTGTTCTACAGAGTGCGTCTGAATTTATGTATTGTTTTCCATTTGACACATGCATATTCCTATTTTTCTACAGATCCTTTTGTGTCTTGTAGTTTTTATGTGCGCAAACTATTTTTATTTTCAATTATAGAGGGCCATGTTATTGACTTTGCATTGACCTGTAAAAGATTTATGTTGTGCCACTGGCTATATGTATTCTAAAGGTGTACCCAGTCTCAACAGATCATTAGTCTGATTGTTCTTTGATTCTCCTAAATGTGAATTTGTCTGATTTGGTGTCAAACTTGACTTTGTCCCTATTTTTGTTTTGCCATGTGACCCAATGATTATACAAATCTATATAGGGTTTGGCATCATCAAAAGTAACAGAATATTAGCATGCATGCATATTTAGGATATAAAAGAGAAGTATCTTGTTGTGCCAGAGTGTTCCTAACTCCTGAATGGATATAAAACAATATGGTCTACGGATCAGGTAAAATCGAGGGTCCGCATGTCTATATTTTATACAATTTGAGTGGGCAAGGGTGGGATTTAGAGATTAGCCCATTCATGAAAGTTTTGGGAGCTGAGAACCTTCAGGAGTTGTTAACCATGCTTTGAGGTCGATTGAATGCCATGTCACTCAGGCAGCCAATCACTGCTGTCAAGCGCAATGGAAAGCAACACACGGTTGGTCCTGTGGCCAGCAGCACAGGAGGGGTAAGGGTAAAACATGAATATATTAGATTATGTTTTACTATTTGGAGCAAGTTTGAAGTTTTCTTTAAGGATTGGAAAACCACCTTCAGTTAGGAATCGGATCAATCAAACAGGGCACAATATGGAATAATGTGCGTTGTTATACACAGTAACTTACAAACGTGGTTCTCTCTGGCATCTATGTACATGGGCAAGTATTACTCTAATTTGGGTCTAATGTGTAGTTTATTGGGTGCAATATAGGCTCATTGTAGGACTGCAAACACACAATTTGGTTCTTTGCAGGTAGAATATGGTACTTTATGCAAAGTATATGGCTGTGTGCAGGCACAGAATCGCACTGTCCTATGAAAACAAACTATGGGACTATTGTGGCATGGTATGGCGGTCTCTGGCCACTGTTTAGCATAATATAGTACTATATGGACATTGGACAACAACAACTTTTTAATGTGCTGGTATTGTTGTGGTTACAATTAAAGAAATATTCTCAATTTGTCTCTGGAGCAGGTCAGAGCTATGTTGCTCTTTACTTCTTTGTTTCTGATAGGATAGGCTGAGTTATAGTATTAGTAGAACTATAAAGTTCTGCTGTAACACATTCAGCTATTAGTGATTTCTTTTATAATGTACACTGCTATCACTGTATTTACGGTACATATAGAGATAATGGCACTTGAACAAGCACATAGCTCAGGATAGTCAGAGCTGTGATTAGGAGAACTGCTCTTGGAGAAGCTAGTGCTATAGATTGGTGATTTTGCAAGTAGAGATGGGCGAACCCGAACAGTAAAGTTCGGCATCCAGACCGAACACCTATGACCTAAGACCCGACATGAAATGACACTTGGTGTACATAGGGTTAACCATGTCTTTTCATGTCCTTTGCTATCTAATTTGCACAAACAATTAAATCAGACTATGTGTGCAAAATTTCACACCTGTAGGGGTTAATTAAAGGTGTAAATTCGTAGCAAAAAAGTCCGTTTTTTTTACAACGAATTTACACCTTTAATTAACCCCTACAGGTGTGAATTTTTGCACACATAGACTGATTTAATTGTTTGTGCAAATCAGATAGCAAACGACATGAAAAGACATGGTTAACCCTATGTACACCAAGTGTCATTTCATGTCGGGTGCTTCTGTCTTTTCACTGAAGCCGGCTTTACCGGGCAATTGAATCAGAGGATATTTTACTATGTAGAAGTGTATAAACTATACATATATGTATATATATATGTCACAATGACATGTATATATATATATATGTATTCTATGTGTGTATATTTAGTGTTTACAAGGAAAGAATGGGGTTTTTTTAGTTGCGATATTTTGTTCCCATAGACTTACATGGGACTTCCGGTATCGGTATCGGGTATCGCCGATATTTTAGTGATATCGGCGATACCATTCCGATTCCGATACTTTAGGATATCGGAAAGTATCGCTCAACTCTATTCATGAGTATGCTGTAATTCAGGAGCATAACTAGATCAAAAATTGAGGACGGATGTGATGTGAGAGTAATAGGTAATAAAACATACCATGGACTACTGTGAGTAGGTGGACCCAGCAAAAAGAGGGGCTATGCCCGGAATATCTGTATAATGATATAATAGGCATAGTGAGACAATGTGGCTAAGTAAAAGGATCAGTGATAAGTGAGAGATAAACCTACCAGGTTTAAATTCTGTTCGATATAGGTGATCAAATATGGCAGCGGTTACCTGGAGAAAAGCAGGTGGAACATGAGCAGAGTGCGGTACTGAGCGGTATTCCATGAAGGATATACTGGATAGCGAGTAACTAACCTGGGGGTCCCGGTGGAGCAAAAATGTGCCTGCGGTGGACGCGGTATCCGCCGCTAGTCCGTGCATGTAGTGAATGCAATTGTGCAGGCTAAATAAAGGGAAGAGGCGGGACTATGTAGCTATGGTGCCTATCAGGCGGCTCCAGCTCAGAACAGGAAGTGACGTGGCAGGAAGTGAATGGCCGTGCGTGTCACTGTCAGGTGATTTATTCCAGTGGATAGCCAGCATTCTCCTAGGTCTTTACTTTATTTTACTTTTTCTATAACCACACAGTGACTGATGAAGGTCCAAGTTCAGGACCGAAACGTTTCTGTTATTACTGTGGACATGATTAAAAATCATCACTCTACTGAATTTGAGTTCTGAGTTTATTTGCTATATTTGATCAGTGACATTAGGCTCATCGTACAATAACCCCAAAGCCTGAAAAAATGCATCAACATCACTCAAAACAGGATCCCCAGGTGTCAGGGAAAAAGCCCAATCCTGAGGATCGCCGCGCAGGAGAGAGATGATAATTTGAACCTGCTGCGCTGCGTTCTCTGAGGACTTAGATTTTAAGGCAAAAAACAATTTACAATTATTTTTGAAATTCTGAAACTTAGCTCGATCCCCTAAAAACAAATCTGGCATGGGGATCCTAGGTTCCACAACAGGCAACCTAGCAAGATATGCAGCAATACTCTGAACCTCAGTGGCAAGCTGATCCACACGGCCAGACAACCGTGCAAACTCCATTGAGAGAAAAGATCCTCCCCAGCACCCAGAGATAGAGGGAAAAAAAAAAAAATGCAACAAATAGAAAAATATCTCTGACAACTCTGACAACCTTTTTTCTTTCACAATATTTTTTCCCTTCTGTGAGTACCATACAATTTTCAATTTTTAGGCCGGTGATACTGTTATGTTTCGGTAGCTGAGGAGTGCAGGTAAAAAAGGAAATACACCAGAGCAGTTGGAATCTATGAGATTGCAGTACCCTGACTAACCACCACAACTAGAGGCAGCCGTGGAGCGTTCCTACGTTGGTCCTAGACGCCTCGTCACAGCCTGAGAAACTAACTACACCTGAAGATAGATATAGGAAAGCTATCTGCCCCGGAGCAGAACCCCAAAGATAATAGAAAGCCCCCAAACATGTAATGGCGGTTAGACAAGATGAAATACTGACACATAAAGAAAATAGTATGAGCAAACGCTGGGGCCCAAACTAACTAAATAGAAAAGGATAGGAAGGGCACTTACTGCAATCCCAGAAAACCCTGAAAAGCGCCAACTCTACAAATTTAAAAAAAAAAACCTGAGATCACACGACCTCTTCCACCTAAATTAGTTCTCTGGTGTAACAAAAATCAAAACAGCAGCCACTGAAAAAACTGGAAAAAGCAAAAGTACAAACATCAGTGGCTGAACAAAACTGAGAGGGCAGAAGCCCCCGGAGGGGACCCTGAAGGCCCCCACAGAAGTGCAGGACAAAATGCAAAAATATAGCACAAACACAAAAGAAGAAAATGTCTTATCTGTTAGCAGGAGATGCAGACACGACACAGCAGGCTACAAGGGAAACTGGAATAAAGGATTCAGACCAGAACAATTGATCACCGGCAACCCTGATGGGAAGGTGACTCCCTTATATAAGACCAGTCAGTAACACCTGATTCCCATTCCTCACAATCTTCACTGAACAGACCCGTACCGCTTGTAACCACCAGAGGGAGTCTCTGCTCAGAACTCATCTCAAACCCATTCACAACACGTGTCCCACAATATTACCCGTGCCCTCGACAATGTAGTTACTGCGAAAGTACACTTAACAAAGGACACGTGGACAAGTGCTTCTGGACAGGGACGGTACATCTCACTATCGGTACACTGGGTTAACAGAGTGAAAGCTGGACCCAGTCGGACCTTAGGATGGAACACGTCCTACCAACACCGAGGATTGCGGGCCCTAGTTCAATCATGGTTGCCCCCACACTTTACAGCTCCTACATGTCATCCTCCTCCTCCTCTTCAGTCTGCATCTCGAAAATAACCACATCAGTCACAAGCTGGAAGCACTGCAGCACTGCCCCAGCCAAGTGGCAACAGGCTGTGCTGAAGGTAATATGCTTAGGTGACAAACCGCACAATACTGAAGAGTTGTGGACAGCTCTGAAAGAGCAGGCAGATCTGTGGCTGACACCGCTGAAACTACAGCCAGGCATGGTCGTGTGTGACAATGGCCGGAACCTGGTGGTGACTCTGAGGCGAGGCGAGCTCACACACGTACCATGACTGACCCATGAGCTTAACCTCGTTGTTCAACAGTTTCTCAAAAGCTACCCGGAGCTGCTGGCTCTTTTTGTGAAAGTACGCCGCTTGTGTGCCCATTTTAGAAAGTCAGCTACAGCTTCATCTGCCCTTGCCATGCTTCCGCAGCGTTTGCAGCTTCCGGCTCACTGGTGTGTGATGTCCCCACGTGTTGCAACTCTACACTGCATATGTTGGAAAGAATTTGTGAGCAGAAGAGGGCAGTTGTTGACTACCAGCATCAACAAGGCCGTTGGTATTCAATTCAGACTCCACACATAAGACCTGGACAAGGATGTCAGACATATGTACCATACTACAAAACTTTGAGGAGTCCTCCAAGATGGTGATCAGCGATGACTGCATAATTAACGTCACCATTCCGCTTCTCTGTATTCTGAAACGCTTTCTGCTCACAATGAAAGAGTATGCATTGCAGGCAGAGCATAATGAAATGGACCAAGGAACCATACAGGGTGTTTACACACAGCCCAGCCTCATGTCATTACAACGTGGATTGGTTGACAATGAGGACGAGGAGGAGGAGGAAGAACAGGAGCTATTTTCATGCGCTATATACAGTACTACAAGCACAACTGTCATACTGTCTGTTCAGCGTGGATGGCCTGAGGACAGGGAGAAGGAGGAGGAGCAGGAAGACAGCATGGTCAGTTGTCCTGTTGGTGAGGACACGGAAGTCTTGCCAGTTAGCAGTCTGGCACGCAAGGCAGACTTTATGTTGCGCTGTCTTTCCCATGACTCTCGCATTGTCAAAATTTATGCTGACACTCATTACAGGTTGGTGACACTTCTAGACCCACACTACAAGGAGAACTTTCAATCTCTTCCAGAGTTAGATAGGTGTACTAAAATGTTGCAGTACCAGAGGGCCATTGTTGGGGAATTATTAAAAAATTCCCATCTGAAAACACTGGTGGCAGAGGTCATAGTTTGTTGGACAACCAAGGAGTAGAGGTGAGAGAGACACAACTCCAATCCATCAGAGGCAGGGTAACACTGGCAAAGTTCTGGGACACTTTTCCCAGACACTCCCATCTCCCTGGCCCAGAGTCACTGGGTACGGTCACAAGGTCTGGAAAGTTTGGGAAGATGTTGAAGCAGTATCTTGCTGACCATACCAACGTCCTCCATGATTCCTCTGTGCCTTTTAATTATATATATTGGGTATCCAAGCTTGACACGTGGCATGAACTGGCTCTCTAAGCCTTGGAGGTCTTGGCCTGCCATACCGCTAGCGTATTGTCAGATCAGGATTTTAGTGCCGCAGGTGGAATTATAACTGATAAGCGCATCTGCTTGTCAAATGAAAATGTTGACAGGCTGACTCTTATTTAAATGAACAAGGGCTGGATTGGGGCAGACTTCTGTACACCATTGAATGATAACAGCGAAACATAACCTCCAATAAAGTGCATTTTTTTGGGAGGTATATTACCATGCACCTATTCACACCCACACATGGGTATACGCTTCTTGACTTTGCCTATTTGGTGTGTTATCCTTCTCCTTCTCCTCATCCTCATTATCCATCACCACTAGATCAACATGGTGACTGTGGTCCGTGATGCAACAGCCAACTTATTGTGTAAAAGGGTGTTTTTAATTAAAAATATTTGCACAGTAGGTTGATGTGTACCCCAGGGAAAGACCTTTTCGGAGGCCATCCTCCACATCTCTTCAGACACCACCACTAAATCATCAGGGTAAACGTGTTCAGTACTGCAACATCCACTATATTGTTTTGCAAGGGTGTTACAGATGGCCTTAACAAAAAATATTTACACAGTAGGTTGATGTGTACCCCCCCAGGGGGAAATGTTTGTCAGCACTTAGTGTATGGGCATTCCAAATATAAAAGACCCGCTCCTTTAAACGGAGAAGACCTTTTTGGAGGCCATCCTCCATGTCTCTTCAGACACCACCACTAGAACACGAGGGTGAACGTGTTTCGTGCTGCAACAGCCACTGTATTGTTTTGCAAGGGTGTTACGGATGTCCTTAACAAAAAATATTTTCACAGCAGGTTGATGTGTACCCCCCACATCAACCTACTGTGTTAATACACTTAGTGTATCAGCATTTCAAGTGTAGGAGACCCGCTCCTTTAAACTGGGATGATATTTTTTGGAGGACATCCTCCATGTCTCTTCAGACACCACCACTAGATCACCATGGTGAACGTGTTCCGTGATGCAACAGCCATGTAATTTTTCAGAAGGGTGTTTATGATGCCCGTAACAAAAATGTGGATACAATATGTTGATGTGTACCCTCCAGGGGAATTGTTTGTCAGCCCATACACTTAGTGTATGGCCATAACAAGTATAGGAGTCCCACTCCTTTGTAATGGAAACAGATTTTTAGGAGGAGTTCCTCCACATCTCTTCCAAGTGGTATTTGGGTGCGTCCAAATTTGAGGCTGGCCTTGTATTCACTGCATAGGAAAACACTTGGAGACCCACTTCCTAATAATGTGAACTTTGTTGGCTGTTCATCTTCAACACTGCAATGCTACAATGCTGGGTCTTCAGCCTCACCACTGCAATTCTCCACTCCTGGTTCTTCAGGATCAACACTGAAATGCTCCACTGCTGTGTGTTCTTTCTCAATACTGCAATTCTCCACTGACGGGTATTCAGCCTCAACACTGCAATGCTATACTGCTGGGTCTTGAACATCAACACTGCAATTGTCCACCACTGGGTTTTTAGTCTCCACACTGCAATTGTCCACCGCTGGGTCTTTAGCCTCAACACTGCAATTGTCCACTGTCGGGTCTTCAGCAACAACACTGCAATTGTCCACCGCTGGGTCTTTAGCCTCAACACTGCAATTGTCCACTGCTGGGTCTTTAGCCTCAACACTGCAATTGTCCACTGCCGGGTCTTTAACCTCAACACTGCAATTGTCCACTGCTGGGCTTTAGCCTCAACACTGCAATTGTCCACTGCAGGTTCTTCAGCATCAACACTGAAATTATCTACTGCCAGTTTTCCAGACTCAACACTAACATTCTTGAATGCAGGTTCTTCAGTCTCAACAATTCACTGCATAACCAAACAATATGGGAGTACCAAATTAATAAATTAATAGGAACAATGCTTTCAGATGGCCATCAAGTACATGGGTTCAAAGGCTTATTGGGGTGTGTTTTACTTTGGTGCAGGGCAGGCCTTGCATTCAATGCATAAGCAAACAGTATGGCAGTACCAAATACAAAAAATGTGAACTTTGTTTTCATGTGGCCATCCAGTACATGGGTTCAAATGCTTATTAGGGTGCGGGTTACTTTGATGCAGGGCAAGTCTTGAATTCAATGCCTAGGCTAACAGTATGGCAGTACCAAATGGAAAAAAATGGGAACTTTGGTTTCATGTGGCCATCCAGGACATCTACGCCAAGTGTTATTGTGGTGCGTGTTACTTTGGTGCAGGGCAGGCATTGCATTCAATGCATAGGCAAACAGTATGGGAGTACCAAATGAATAATGTGAACTTGGTTTTCACGTGGACATCCAGTACGAGGGTTCAAAGGCTTATTGTGGTGTATGTTACTTTGGTGCAGGGCAGTCCTTGCATTCAATGCAAAAGCAAACAGTATGGCAGTGCCAAATGCAAAAAATATGAACTTGGTTTTCATGTGGCCATCCAGTACGTGGGTTCAAAGGCTTATTGGGGTATGTGCTATTTTGGTGCAGGGCAGGCCTTGCATTCAATGCATAGGCTAACACTATGAGAGACCCATTTTCTTTTAATTGGAACACTTTTTCATGAGGCCCTCCTGTACATCTCGTCAAAGGGGTATGGGGGTGCGTCCTAATTTTTGGCAGCCCAGCCACTCACTGCATAGACAATAACAGTATAAGAGACCCACTGTTTAATAATGGGAACAACAAAGCATAGCCAGCTGATGGCACTTTCAGAAAATTATTGCCGCCTGATAAAAATAGGCTTTTTGACTTTCAGAGTCCCTCCTTCATAAATGAAACAAGATGTGTCTGATGATGTGTCACACACCACATGGCCAGATAAGGTTGTTAAATGTTAAAATGACATTTCCCAGTGAATGCATTTGTACTGGTTGAAAACAATACTAAAGTTGAAAAACGCATCAAAAACGCTACGTGTGAACATAGCCCAAGTGTTGGAGGTACCTTTTTTTGGGGGGTTACTTATTTTGCCTTACATACCAATTATTACTGTGGAAAGGATGTTCTTTAACATATTTCCCTTAAAAATCCATTTTGCTTTTGTTTTTGTATGTTTTAGTGTGCGCCTGTAAAAGTGGCATCACATTCTGACAACGTTGATCGCTGCAGTGACCTAGAAGTAAGAAATTATTCCAGGGGTATTCCCATGATGTTCCCATTTTATTTGAGCACTGTTCACATCGGTTTCAGATGTTTTTAGACCCTAAAAGGACCCCGGGGGGGGATCGAGGCAAAAATGCTCGGGTCTGCCATAGACTTACATTGGGCTCGTGGCTTGGGTCGAGTACCCGAGTATTCCAATTTGCTCAACCCGAACAGTGAGCACCCGAACATTTTAGTGCTCGCTCATCACTAGTCACTACCTCTAATTCTGGACTGTGGCTGATACTGAGACGGCCGCACATAAGAGCAGGGAAAGAGCAGGAAATTTCTTTTACCGTATATACTCGTGTATAAGCCGAGATTTTCAGGGCTGAAAGTCCCCCTCTCGGCTTATACGCGGGTCATATACGGGGGTCGGAGGGGGAGGGGGAGCGGGGTTGTCGGATCATACACACCCCTCCGCCGGTGTGTCACTCTCTGCACCCCCCTGCTTCTCTCACGATCTCCGGTCATTCCTGCAGTGGTCACATTGTACCGCTCATTAAAGTCATGAATATGCACAGGAAGGAAGAGCTGCGAAGACCCCGGGAGAAGAGCAGGGACTGCAGAGAGTGACGCGCCGGCGGAGGGGTGAGTATAGCGATATTCACCTGTCCCATGGTCCACCGCTGCGCTGCTCCGACCTCCTCATCCGACTCCTCTGGCTATGAATGTTCAGGCAGAGGGCCCGATGACGTCGTTAGTGCGCGCTGTGCCTGCCTGATCATTCACTGCCGAGGACCCGGAAGAGGGAGCAGTGCGCAGCGGTGTAGAGAGGACAGGTAAATATCTCAGGTGCTGGGGTCCTGAGCGAGGGGTGACACCGGCACCTGTCCCCCATCGCTCGCCAGTGTCACCGCCTGCACAGGACTCCGGCACCTGGCCCCCAACGACGAGAGGTGAGTATGTCATATTTTTTTTGCAGCAGCAGCGCGGCAGAATAAGGGACATATACTATGGGCATAATCTGTGGAGCATATGGGGGCATAATCTGGAGCATATGGGGGCATAATCTGTGGATCATACGGGGGCATAATCTGTGCAGCATATGGGGTATGGGGCATAATCTGGAGCATATGGGGGCATAATCTGTGGATCATACGGGGGCATAATCTGTCCAGCATATGGGGCATAATCTGGAGCATATGGGGCATAATCTGGAGCATATGGGGGCATAATCTGGAGCATATGGGGCATAATCTGGAGCATATGGGCATAATCTGTGCAGCATATGGGCATAATCTGTGCAGCATATTGGGGCATAATCTGTGCAGCATATGGGGGCATAATCTGTGCAGCATATGGGGGCATAATCTGTGGAGCATATGGGGGCATAATCTGTGGATCATACGGGGGGCATAATTTGTGCAGTTTATGGGGGCTAATCTATGGAGCATATGGGGGCATAATCATTTTTCACCCTAGGCTTATAGGCGACTCAATAAGTTTTCCCAGTTTTTTGTGGCAAAATTAGGGGGGTCGGCTTATACACGGGTCGGCTTATACATGAGTATATACGGTATATCTTCTTCAACTACCTTTTTCTACCCCGTTTATTTTGCTAAAATAAAAGTTATCCCTGTTGGATTACTCCTGTGACCTTGGACTGTGATTGCCTGGAATGCAGTAGCAGGGAAGAAGAAGGTAACCCGTGAGGCATGCTGTGTCCATCCTATGTTTCATGTACAGGGGGCCGGGGTTTCTGTGGACTGTGTTTTGTAGGTGAACTCGGTGAGGACTACCACCCCGATCGCCCTTGTTACAGGGCCACATAGGACCCACAGTTTTGCCATATATGCTCCTGCACACAACTTTGTACAAGGCCCCATAAACGTCTTTTAACCTGGATAGTAGAATCTTAATGAATTCTGATTTAATTTTATGCAAATTTCCATCCAGTGATATTTAACATCGCAGTGAATTAGGTAATAGATCCTCCAGGTGCAGAAAATTGCTGTAGTCTGTGCATTAAATCTGCGCTAATTAAAGACTGCTCTCTGGACAAACACTTTAACCTAAAAGTCCTCCTGCACCTGCTTCTACCAAGTGCAATTAGCGTGGTGAGAGGGCCGCCCCGTCTATCATATCTTACATCACTTGTATTATTTATGTGCATTATTATTACTGCTCATAACAGAAGGGCAGGCGTTGTGGTAAACAGAGATGACATGTCTATGAATGATACTATAATTTCTAAGCCATTGCCTTCATACGAATATACAGTTATACTGAGGAATAGTCCACATCATGCTAAGATTTACGGTCGGTGTATTCAAATTTGTTTTGTATTCATGGACAGGGGGAATGTGCTCCATGCCGGTGAGATAGCTGCTTGATATGGTTTAATTTCCTTTATAAACTTGTTAGAAAGAGGACATAAAAAGATTGACAGGAATAACATACTAACATTGTAACATAGTAACATAGTTAGCAAGGCAGAAAAAAGACATTTGTCCATCCAGTTCAGCCTATATTCCATCAGAATAAATCCCCAGATCTGCGTCCTTCTAAAGAACCTAATAACTATAAGATACAATATTGTTACGCTCCAGGAAGATATCCAGGCTTCTCTTGAACCCCTCGACTGAGTTCGCCATCACCACCTCCTCAGGCAAGAAATTCCAGATTCTCATTGCCCTAACAGTTAGGCTATGTGCACGTTCAGGATTCTTTGCAGAAATTTCCTGAGAAAAAACTGACTTTTTCCCAGGAAATCCGGATGCGTTTTTATCGCGGTTTTTTGCGCGTTTTTATCTCATTTTTTGTGCATTTTTTTCGCGTTTTTTTCTGAACATTCTAGGTCAATAATTTAGCAGGAAATCTGCAAATTTTCCTAAAGAATCCTCTTCTATGTTGGTGGAAAAACCTTCTCTCCTCCAGAGGCAGAGCATGCCCTTGTGACCATCACTTTCCTTGGTATAAACAGATCCTCGGAGAGATATTTGTATTGTCTTCTTATATACTTATACATGGTTATTAGATCGCCCCTCAGTTGTCTTTTTTCTAGACTAAATTATCCTAATTTTGCTAATCTCTCTGGGTATTGTAGTTCCACCATCCCCTTTATTAATTTTGTTGCCCTCCTTTGTACTCGCTCTAGTTCCATTACATCCTTCCTGAGCACCGGTGCCCAAAACTGTACACAGTACTCCATGTGTGGTCTAACCAGGGATTTGTACAGAGGCACTATAATGCTTTCATCATGTGTGTCCAGACCTATTTTAATGCACCCCATGATCCTGTTTGCCTTGGCAGCCGCTGCCTGGCACTGGCTGCTCCAGGTAAGTTTATCATTAACTAGGATCCCCAAGTCCTTCTCCATGTCAGATTTACCCAGTGGTTTCCCGTTCAGTGTGTAATGGTGATATTGATTCCTTCTTCCCATGTGTATAATCTTACATTTATCATTGTTAAACCCAATCTGCCACCTTTCAGCCCAAGTTTCCAACTTATCCAGATCCATCTGTAGCAGAATACTATCTTCTCTTGTATTGACTGCTTTAAATCAATGGTTGAAATCTGATTTAGTGGGATTATTTTTGTACTTCCAGTAAAGGGATATCCCATATAGAAAATTGGATGGTTGTAATATAAGTAAATGATAAATCATTTGATTATTATTCAGTAAGGAGTAAGTTAAGTGGTGTGCCATATAGTACACAGACTGTGTGTTGACTCTATACCTATGATTTACAGGGTGGAGTAAATGTACATTGATTAATCATAAAAATAAAGCTTTCGGGGTGTTTCCAGAATGAAGGAAGAAGCAAATTTCCTCTTCGCAAGCGTTGTCTTTGGGCTTGGGTGTTTCATTTTTCTGAGTTCTGTTCTCCATCTTGATGTACATTTCTGCCCTTTTCTTGCTGTGTTCGGTGAGCTGATGTGTGAAGAAGCGCTCCTGAGCACAAGCAACATGCCTGATTGGCAGGAAGCTTGTTGTTTTAGGTTTCACGTTTTAGCCAGAGGGTGGAGGTGCTCAACGTCAGTGGTAGTTTTGCACCATTCAGCGTTGTGCTGTAGAGATGTCAAAAGGATGAATGTAGGGAGATGGGAAAAACAAAGTTGTGACAGAGGAATGGGAAATGGTGGCAAAGAGGATAAACCATTGAGATGAACGAAACCATCATGTAGAAAAAAAACCTTGGAGAGCAAACCCTAGAGAATCTGAGACAGTACCGCCCAGTCCATTTGTTCTCTGTTGGGCTGCCTAAAAAGCTGAGTGAAGCTTCTGGCAACCCATAGGGAAAGAATTGAGCACAGGTTGAGCACGAGCACTGTCATCCCATTCTAATGTGGACAAATGCTCCTCATTCTGCTAATCATTGTGGGTCTTAGCTTAGTAGGTCGGATCTCCACTGATCAATACGTTATCAGTCACCTATCTTTTAAAACAGGTTGTCCATTAACCTGACTCAGACACTAGTTTTGCCATAAATCCTTAAGGATAATGAGTCGCCCGCCAGGGCCTGTGGGGTACTCGGCACCGAGCCCGTTCACTTCAATGGGGGATGTCACGGGTAGCACAGCTCGGTCCGTGGCCCTGGGCGCTCACTAAAAAGGGGGGTATTTACAGGGGATTAAAGGTTTGTAGAAATTTTCGTGACGCCACCTGTGGTACCTGGTCAGTGTGACTAGCGCTGCTATGTAGATCCGCTGAGGGGTTGTTACTGGGCAGCAAGGTGTTAAGTCTTCCACAGGCAAGACTGAGTCCCTCAGGGTAGATGGCGGTGTAGGATGCAGGACGGAGAAGGGGAGTTCAGCCGCAGGAGCAATAATGCAGACACACACACGAAAGTCTCTTTCTGTACCTTTACTGATGTAGTTGCAGGCACGTCCCGGGAAGCTGGCAGGGTGGAGGATGCACGTCCAGTGTTCCCACTGAGTAGGTTTAGGGCCTCCTTACTCCTGTAGTGTGAGTTTCTGACCTGTATGAAACGAAGTCTAACTCTGTCTTCACGTATACGCCCGGCTGACTTTGTGGTGGAGCCTTCTCTTGGATAGAACAGTGTCTCTGTATGCAGCGTCCTGCTAGATCCCCGTCTTCCTGACCCCGGTTACGTATCAGCACTCCTGAGCCCCTGCGACCTGTAGTCCAGCAGGGTCTCCGGTATCTCCTACTAGTCGTGTAGGTGCTAGCAAGCTCGGACCCGGTGTCCGGTATTCAGAGTAGAGGTAAGCTATCAATGCTGTTTCAACTTCCGTTACTCTCTTCTTCTCTTCCACTCGCCTTTCGTCCTACTCCGACCCTTAACATAAGCACACTAGCAGAAGATGGCTGATTCTTCTCTCTCTTCACCGCTCTCAAAGCGTCGGCACGCTTGCTCACTGAAACTGCACTCAGTTGACTCAATTCTGACTAGGCTGAATTGGCTATCTTTCTCCACTTGTACTAGCCTCCACACATTGAACTAAGCTCAAAGCTGCAGTCTTCAGGTTCTTTCAATTACTGCTGTTCTCTTTCCTTCCTTCTTTCTGAGCTCTGTCTGAAGCAGCTATCAGGACCTTCCGTCTACTGATCTGTGCACACTTCTAGGAGCTAACTCTCCAACACTCCAAGAGAACTAACAACTTCTCTACTCTCCAGCTAATCAAATCTGTCTGCTGTAGCTTCACCATCCTTATATATACTCTCACAAAGGCTCCCTCTGGTGGCTCTAGAGATTGGTGAAGCTGTGAATGAATATCAGGTCACTTGTGGGTGTTACCTTTGGTGCATCCTCCTGGGAAATATGATTCCAAGCGCAGCTGGGCTACACAATAATGCCCTCAAATAACTCATATACCTTTTCTACCAAGTTTAATGTTGCTTTACGCATTTTTGCCTCACTTCCTTTGCCCTGGCACCAGCTCTGTTGCTATAGTAATCCTTTCCTTTTCTGAATCCTTTGCTCCCATCTTATTACATCCCCATCATTTCTTGCGCTGGGCTGCAAGCCAGCAGTGAGCACAGATATGTAACTCTGCCTAAACCGCTCCTCCTCCAGAGTCACAAACAGAGATATGGACGTATTCATATTATACAGGAAATACATTATTGTGTAAATACAGTAAGCAGGGTATACAACAGTGTATGTTCATGTATGCACCCTTCTTTACATACTGATGCTGGGTCTGCAGGGAAAGCTAGCAGCTTTCATAGGAACAGAGTGAGCTCTGCTGAATACAGCCCACCTCTCATCCATGAGACAAGCCCCACCCATCTAACAATTCACGCCCACTCATGTGGCAAGCTATGCCCACCGATCTGTTTCCAGAGCCTGAAAGTGAGAGAATCTGACATGACATCACAGGGAGCAGAAGATTCTCAGCCAGAGATCATGTGACCAAAAGAGCAGCTCAGGATTTAGCAAGATTAGAAAAAGCATGGTGTTTATTGAAGTGTTTATCTATGCCAATTAGTTTATATGAAAGGGACATGTAAAGTAGTGGCCAACCCTTCTAAGTTATTACCTACCCCTTTAACTTGTTTACAATTATTTTCATTATTTTATGGGAATCACTTGTTTGCTCCAAATTACAAGGCTGAAATACATTTCTTGCAGCGCATGTTCTAATAAGTTTATAATAGTTAGGCTAAGTGCACTGAGGTGTTTTGTAAAGCCTGATTGCCTGAAAAATTGCTTAAAAAACACTTCAAGACTTCCTCTTCATTTCTGTTATAAAACTTTTGATGTTCATTTTTCAGTACTTTGAAGGCTTTTTTTCTTTAGGCTTACAAAAACTCCTCCTATGAATAGTGCTTGTTAATTCTTAATGGAATCCACTCCAAACAAGGCACAGTCCAATCATCAAATTCTGCAAAAAAAATAACATCTTTATGAAAAACCTTGTCTAAAATGTTTCAAAAACTCTTCAAAACCACTTCCATAAATGAAAATCTCCTCCGAAAAAAATCCTCAAAGAAGGAGCATTACCTGAAGCAGTTTTTGACTGCCTCAATAAAACGTCCTTCGCATTTACCTTAATGGTTTATTTACATTTTGTAGAGTTTCTTTGCTATAATGTTTGCAAAAATGCACCAAAAAGCCTGTACTTACACAGAACTGGAGCAAAATATTGACATTTATATAATTCCCTACATTTTGCTTTTTTTGAGGATAGACACATTTTTTAATACAACTTTGCAATGAACATTACAATATTGACATGTTTTAATATTCTCAAAAATTATATATTCACTGTCCTGATGCACAGTTATAACATCACCGCCTGCGTCTCTGTATGGCTTCCCATCCCTCACCATGCAGGGACACCGACGTACTCACCACTCCAGGCTGTGCAGTGAGCTCTTTTTCCTTTGCATGATGTGTGCTGTAAGCTATGTGTCTTCAGCTGGCTTTGTATACTTCCTGACTGTACAGTATGCTTAGAGCGGCCGTGCCTGTACTTCCTGATTCTTAAAGAAAAAAGTGTGTGCATTCCTAATATGTCCCAGCCTATTACTTAGAGGCACTGGGTACTTAAAGCTCCTCTGCAGGTGTGGAGGTGTCTGAGCAACATCCTCTTTCTGTGTGTTTGTGCCACTGCAGAGTTGTCAGGTCCTGTTTCTGCCACTCTGGGGGCTGAATACCCAGCCCTAAACCCTGTATTTGATCGTTCCTGTGTCTACCACATTTGGGGCTGAGTACCCTGGCCCGAACTCTGAACCTTTACCTGTGTCTGTCCTCGTCTGAACTAGGACCTATCCCTGAACCTGTTTGTATCCAAGTCTGTATCTCTCCCTAGACCTTTGGTGTATGTCCCTGTACCTATTCCTAAAACCTGCAGCTTCTGAACCTGTACCTATCCATTAAACCTGCAGTGTCTGAACCTGTATCTGTATCTAAACCTGTTCCTGTGCCTAACACCTGCAGTGTCTGAACCTGTTCCTATCCCTAAACCCTACAGTATCTGAACCTTTTCCTAGCCATAAAACTTGCAGTGTCTGAACCTGTTCCTAACCCTACAACCTGCAGTGTTTGAGCCTGTTCCTATCCCTACAACCTACAGTGTCTGAACCTGTTCCTATCTCTGAAATCTTCAATTTTTGAACTAGTGCCTATCTCTAATCGGTTGTTGCTGTGCAACATTAGTGTTTAGTGAGTACACTTTCTACCTCTTTGTCAGTACCCTTTGTGAACTTGTCCCAGTCTGTCTTGTTCATACCTATCCTTGTATGCATCCAGTGTGAACCTGACTTTGCCTATTCCTTGTGAACAGAGACCTGTCTTGCCTGTCCGCATCTATTGTTCCCTGTCTGTCCACACTTGCAGTTCAGTACCCCTTGCCAGAGATACAGTTCTCCCTGAAGCCGCTCCGGTCCGGCCGGTCTGAACTGGGTCTTACTCCTGCCTGCCTGAGTAGCAGTTGTGTCTGCCAGCACCTTCATACCTTATTGAGGGCTCAGTTGCCGAGTGACTGAGGTCAGTCCTGGTGTAGTACCTGGTGATGCCTGCGCAGGCTCTCCTCAGATAATGGCACCACCAGTTGCCGTGCATCTGGGGTCACTCTTGGGGAGGTACTTAGTCACGCCCCTCCAGGCTCTCCTCAGTCCACAGAACAGTGGAACTACAATCTACACTCAAACTTACAGTCTGGGCGCGAGCATAACATACACCATCCTGCCTGGTCGTCTGGTGGCTCTCTTGGGTCTTTGTTTTGAATATTTTGGTGCTGACTAGGTCTCATGTGATCACAAAGTGACACACTCTTTCTGTGTGATAGTAAACTTGGCACTCAACTTAATGGAAGTAATAAATCCAGGTTTATTGCAGTCAAAAGTACAGGAGATGTTTCGGTTCAACATGGACCTTCATCAATCTGACAGCAATGAAAATTAATATACCAAAATAAACATAATTAGCAAAAAAAAAACATAAGCAAAATAAACATATATAATTTTTTTAGGTTCCCACACTTTTCTTTCTACTCCATATAAGGTCCATTCCAGGGTCCTAATTGATTTGAAGGTAGTACATCCTCTTTTTTTCAAGCTACACCATATATACTACCCTTTATCACCCTTGCTATTTAATACTTACCCCATCCTTTTGGTCTTTTCAGGCATATAGCCTCTACTGCCAAAATCTTTGGGTAGGTATCTGAACTCCTATTCACCTTTTCGTTGTACCTCATTTCCCTCATTTAATTATGGCAGCTGCCTCCTATATGGTCTCTATTTCATATTTATTATTAATTTTTTATTTTTCTTTTTTATTGTTTATTTTGCTAATTATGTTTATTTTGTTATATTAATTTTCATTGCTGTCAGATTGATGAAGGTCCATGTTGGACCGAAATGTCTCCTGTACTTACCTGTACTTTTGACTGCAATAAATCTGGATTTATTACTTCCATTAAGTTGAGTGCCAAGTTTACTATCACACTATATACTGGGCTGGGAACCTACTTGTGCAACCTTCACAGTAGTGCTACGATATATTTTATCTGCACATATCCCTCCATATGCACACTGTAAGCTAAGTCAACCAGCACATTCTCCTATAATGCTGAAGAGACCACTAACATTTTATCCAAATTAAATCTCTCCAGTGACTTTTTGAAAGTTCCTCCTAGGGAAACAAGGGGAAGGGATCTAGAGAGGGAGCACCGACACCAGATCAATTATGAATTACATTACGCCACTCTATCCAAGTGTTTACGGGTGAAGAGGATCCCAAGAGGGCTGAGTGCACCATTACAATTCACTCTTTTTCGTGATTCCACAGAATTCTGTCTCAAGTTTGAACAGATCCTGAATAAATGTTCCCTTGATCTTATGACTTTAACTATTGAACACCTCCAACAAGCCATTTCAAAAACCAAAGAGGAGATCACGAACATTGAAACCCAGCTTACCTCAGTAGGGACTGCTGAAGAACTAGCTACATTAAAAGCTAGAATCAAGTCAGTGACTGACCAACACAGAAAGGACACAGAGCATAGGAAACGGATTAAGTTCCAATGGGACGCGGACGATTACGAACAGGGCCGTGTATATCGTTGGCAATCTAACAGTAACTATCGTTCATCCTACACTAGGTCCAATTATAGATCCTCTATGGATCTTTCTACATCGGGATCAGAATCGGAACGGAGGGACCCTCGTCCAGGACCAAGTCGTTTTTTAGGTTAAAGTACAAGGCGTCAATGAGGAAGTGGATACGTAGAGGACAACACAAGAAGAGATGCAGACCAGAGGTTGACCCTCTCACAGGTACCTGCCCCCTGGTAATCAATATAACCTCACGGACTCTGAGCATAGCAGAGTACCATTTACTCCAAAGCGGACTGTCTTTCTGTCCGGAGTACCGGTTGAACACGTTCAACCTTGATATGGAATTGCAAAGGTTTTTCCGTAGCTTTCGGCTTAAGGTTCATTTTGGCAATAAAGATAATTTGCATATTGTACCCGATCCACCACAAGATCTTCGATCGCTATCTATTACCAACCTAGGCCTTCGCACGAAAAGTACCTATGTCCCTCCACGGGGCTCACATGCCCTGGAATCATTCATTGAATTTGTTGATTCCGCCTCTAGACAGCATAGACATAACATGGAAAGTGGGAAGTTACATTACAATCCAAACCTCAGTCCTCTAGACCAACAGGTCTTACTTACCCTCCGCGAAGATAAAATGATTATTATGAAACCTGCCGACAAGGGGGGTTCCATAGTGGTCATGAACAAATCTGACTACCTACATTAAATTTATCGCCAACTTAGTGATGACTCGGTATATGTAAGACTAACCAAGGATCCCTCTCATGAGATTAGTAGTAAAATTGATGAAATCTTGACTACTTTTACCAATTTGGGTGTCATAGATACCAAGACCAGGGAATACCTCACAAAAAAGAACCCCATTATACCTGTATTCTATACATTACCTAAGATACACAAAAATCTTGAAAATCCCCCCGGCAGACCTATAGTCGCTTCAACCTAGTCCATCCTCTCTCCACTATCGATATTCCGGGAAAAGATCTTTACTAGTGTTGAGCGATATTGCTCGATATCTAAAAATATCGTATCGAAATTGTATCGCCGATAGCACTAAATATCGTCGATATCCGATTTCGATAGCGGAAGTCCCATGTAAGTCTATGGGAACAAAATATCGAAATTAAAAAAAAACTTTATTTCCTTGTAAACACTAAATATACACACATAGAATACATATATATATATATATACATGTCATTGTGACATATATATATATACATATATTTATAGTTTATACACTTCTACATAGTAAAATCGACTCTAATTCAATTGCCGGTAAAGACGTGACATACCCCATAGAAGTCGACGGGCTCGGTGCCGAGTACCCCGAAAACCTCTGGCTCTGTGCGACTCAACTTGGGCGTCACGAACAGGATTCTGTAGCTCGCTATAAGCGAGTCCTGTGTGCCTGAATTGCACTGCTTTTGTGCTTGAGAATTGCTAAAATCATCAGAGAATGTATTTGCCATTTTTCCGCCATATCTGCGTCACGACGAGGCACTGGTGAAGAAGAAGGGCGTGCTCTTCGTGGGTGTCACTCACTCAGTGGCGTGAAAACGATGGCCGACCACTCTAAATGGTACTGCAATGTAAGATCGTGCCCCACAGCTCTTCAGTTCCGCCTCCTCATTCTCCTCAGTGTGCGGAAACTAACACGAAGGTCCCGCCTCACTACAAAAGAGGGGCCCTCTCCAGATGCTAATGACACATGTGACTTGGCAGAGATGGCTAATGGACACGACGAGCAGAAGTGGGAAGGGATGAGCAGTCAGAGCTCTCCCCCCACGGAAGCGACCTGATCGCCACAGAATCACCGTTGGGCACCCGGCCTGTAAACCCTCCTACGCTGCAAGAAGCGGAGGATACCCTGAGAGGCCTGGCCCGGCACCGGGAGGAGGTCGCCAGGATGGAAGCCAGCTGGTGTGCCCTAAAAATAAACTTGGAGCGGCGCCAATCCCTCTTACCTGAAGTGTCTGTACCGGAAGGTGAGGCACCCGTTCTAGTAGAGGAGTCCTTGCAATGTGATCCGGTTGACGTTGTCGCAGTGGAGGCACCCGTTCCTGCAAAAACCGCAGCACCGTCAACAGCACCCCAGATCCCGCTGTCTGCCCCCGTCGCTGAGACAGAAGAAGCGACACCCGTCCTCATGGAAGAGGCCGCGCAGGCACCAGAGCACTACCTGCCTGTACCGGAGCCCCGACTGTCATCTGATTTAGAGCCGTCTGCTTCCTCCGCAGGGGAGCGCCGCCAGGACTGGGGGGCGACAGGAGAGCTGCCGCAAACCGGACACTGTAAGCTGCAGTTTGATGGTGGAGACATGGAGCAGCTGGTGGAGGAGAATTACAACCGGCGTCAGGAGGAAGAGTGGAGACGTTGGGAGCGGGAAGCAGAGCGACAAAGGGAGCAGCGAGAAAACCTAAAACTTCGCCAACGTCAGGTGGAGAAGGACCGGGCAGATAAGGACCGGATGAGAAAAGATAAAGGAACCCTGAGGGAGCCGCGGCGTAAGGGTGCAGTACGGAACTTTAAATTGAAAGGTGGTTGGGGCTTCATCCAGGAGCCTGGACTTTATTTAGAAGTCTTTGTGACCCGGCGGGACGTGGAGGCTCACCTCCCAGAAGGACACCCGGGGAGGGACCTGTTGCCAGGAGACTTGGTGACTTACACCCGACACTGGGGTTACAATGGGTGGTACGCCCTAAATGTTACCAGGTGCGACCCCTACTCCCCAGTGTGTGAGGAACCTGTGAGACCCTCGAAGCCTTCAGCCTCCCACATCCAGGCCTCTGCAAAAGTGCCCACCCCACGCCGTAAATCTCCCCAGCCTCCCTCAGTGGTCTCCTCAGCAGACCCACCCATGGACATGATCCAGTTACGTGGCCCGTACCCGGCGCCTGTTAGGCCCCCTGGGGTTCGTTCAGTCCGTGACATAGGGCTCCAGACCCGGAGGGAGATGAAAGAGGTGGCCACACAGACCCAGATAGCGGGTCACGACGTCACTGTACAGGCCACACGACGTCATCAGGTCCTGGTGGTCCTTGGTGCCTCGGATGTTTGGCAATCTCAAGAAGAGTACCAGGTGGTACCTGTAAGAGGCCAGCCAAAGAAGTCTAAATAACCCGGACAGGGTCCCTGTATGTAAATAGTTAAATTGTTTATGGACCCGGACGGGTGAATGTTCCTAAAAAAGTTTTTTAATTTAATTAAAAAAAAAACAACACAGTTTTCATTTCTTTTATTACTGTCTCATCCTGCGACGCCATCGATCTCCTGTAAAAAAATGAAAAAAAAAAAAAAAAAGTATACCACCTGACCGACGCAGTCCATAGTAACGAGTGTCCCACGACGATCCAGCTCTGCTACATCAGAATGACAGGCAGAGCCTGTCATCCCGGCGCAGCACAGCTGATTACCTGCTTCCCCGGCGGTGACGTCATCGGACTGACTGCTTTACGGCCGGGATTACCCAGCAGTCACTGCAGTTATCGCGAACAACTGCATGTGACCGCCAGGGAGAAGATAATGGCGGCCATCAAGCAGTCCAGGACGTGACCGCCGGAGATCTTCTGCCAGGTAAGTGCCGCTGACTCCTGACAGACCCGACCGACGGACACTCACAGTGACAGTGACAAATCCGATTCCGGTATTCGATAAGACGAAATTATCGAAACAAATTATCGAAAGGCCGATAGAGCTAATATCGGCCGATAGCCGATATTTGCATTATCGTATCGCTCAACACTAATCTTTACCACTCTTGCTCATGAAGTACCCTCCTTCCTACTCGATACTGGTGACTTCCTTGAAAGGATAAGATCACTGGTTCCTCTACCGGAAACAGCTATGCTAGTCACTCTAGACGTAAAGGACCTATATACGTCTATACCACATACACAGGGGATTTCTTGTGCTAGACAGCTATTGGAATCATCCCAAATGCATAATGATTCAGTACAATTCTGCCTTGAACTTCTGACCCTAGTTCTCACTTAAGAATTTTTCCTATTTGAGAAAACTTTTTACCTTCAGATTAAGGGAACAGCTATGGGGTCCAATGTGGCTCCCTCTATGCAATCTGTTACATGGCTAAATTTGAAGAAGTGGTTTATACCGATCCCCTCTTCTGTACATACGGTCGATTAAGGAAAAATATATTGACGATTTATTTTGCATTTGGGACAGAACTGAAACCACTTTACAACTGTTTTTTGAGAAATTGAATATGTCCTTGCCAGGCCTTTCATTCACTAAGATTAAAAGCCTAGAGAAGGTCAATTTCTTCGATACGACTGTCATCAAGGACCACCTTTGTAACTTAAGTACTGATCTTTTTACAAAACCCACAGACCGCAATAGCCTCCTTCACTTTAGCAGTTTACATCCACCGGCTGTGAAAAAATCAATACCAAGCTCACAATTTAAACGGGTACAAAGAGTGGTATCTGACCACTCCAATCGCACTCACCGACAGAATGAGATGCACAGCAAATTTTTTAAACGGGGATATCCCCCAGAGCTTCTGGTGGAGGCTGTAACACCATTGGAGAGATCAAAACCCCCGATGGAGAAGCAGATTCCCTTTGTCCGTACATACCATCCCTTCGTTCAAATCCTGCACAAAACCATCAGATGCCATTGGGGCCTACTTAGTAGAGCACATCCAGAGGTACCTGAATTCAAGAACCCATTTTTACCCTGTTACAAAAGGGTGCCTAACCTTAGGGACAGTCTAATTAGGGAGGATATAGGCAGTAATAGCCATGTACCCACTCAAAGATTTCTGTCCAATCCCAAGATGGGAACTTTTCCATGCTTACAGTGCAATCAGTGCCATAATGTGCTAAAAGGCAATATCATACATCACCCCCATTCCAGCAAAAAATATAACATCAAATGTTATTCAACTTGCAACTCTTCTTTCGTCATTTATCTCATTAAGTGTCCGTGTGGTCTTTTCTACGTTGGAGAAACCACACAAGCCATAAAAGATAGGATCTCAAAACACAAATCCACGATTAGATGCAAGAACTTACTACTCCCTATTCCATTTCATTTTGTTACAACATGTCATCAAATTTCACAGCTCAAATTTCAGGTCATTGAGCACATCCCCATACCCAGACGGGGCGGCGATCGTGTAAGCCTCCTAAAAAAACGGGAGGCGTGCTGGATACATGAACTCCAGACACTGTCTCCCAAAGGTCTCAATAGAGACTATGTCCTTCTTTCTTTCATCTAATAGGGTCCCAACGGGCCCCTTTGAATTCCCCAATTCGGGCTTTTGAGCTTTTTCATAGGGCATTTTTATCCATTATACCCCTATGGTCATAGTGACTTCATTCCTTATACTTTTAAGCATGGTATCTATTTTTATATTACAATACACATATTGAATTTGTATTATATATGTATGTTATATTTTTACTTATACCTGGCCTAACGGATCGAAATTTCCTTATTTTTAATTGTTACTGGTTCCAATTCCTGTCTTAGTGGCGTAATGTATGATTCATGTCTCTTATGCCGATTCTCTCTAATTCTGATTTTTCTCTATTACAGAGTCAGTTATATTGAATTTCTCGGCTAGATCCTTTTTCCTTGGACTCTCCCTACCCGACTGCAATTTGGACATTTTCTTTTCTCTGGGCTGTTCTTAAAAAAATATATATATAGACTCAGATAATAATAAAATTCTTTAATCATGCTGAACCTGCTGCAGTCTTATTTTTCCATTTTCTTTCTTTCTCCCAAAATACCTCCCTTATGCCCCACTTAGAATCCGTTAGTTTCCATCCCTAATACATTCACCCAGCTTCTTTTCATTTTTTCCCCACTTTGGTACGCCAGTTTCATAGCCTCTAACAGGTACAGTTATATGAAAAAGTTTGTGCACCCCTATTAATCTTAAGCTTAATGTTTTATAAAAATTGGTGTTTTTGCAACAGCTATTTCAGTTTGATATATGTAATAACTATTGGACACAGTAATGTTTCTGCCTTGAAATGAGGTTTATTGTACTAACAGAAAATGTGCAATCTGCATCCAAACAAAATTTGACAGGTGCATATGATGCGCACATGGTACCAGGGTTATGGGGTACTCGGCACCGAGCCCATGAAAGTCTATGGGGAATGTCACTGGCAGCAGAGCTCGGTCCGTTGCCCTGGGCGCTCATTCAAAGGGGGATATTTACAGGGGATTGTAGTAATAGTTCGTGACGCCACCTGTGGTTTCTGATCAATTTGACCAGCGCTGCAAGATGAATCTTCTGAGGGGATGTTATGGGGCAGCTGGATGTTAAGTCTCCCACAGGTGAGACTTTTCCCTCGAAGTCTATGGTGGTGCAGGTTGCAGGCAATAAAGCAGTCACACACAATTCAATCTCTTTCCATACCTTTACTGATGTTGTTGGCAGGTATATCCCGGGAAGCTGGTCAGGGTGGAGAATGCACATTCAGGTAATCGCTGAGTGAGTTTAAGGCCTCCTTTCCCTTTAATGTGTGAGTTTCCAACCTGCGTGAAGCGAAGTTCAACTCTATGTATAACAACTACGCCCGGTCGACATTGTGGTGGAGCCTTTTCTATTTCTGGTGACCAGATGTTGGAAAGAACTAAGCCGTTGTGGCTGATCAGGCCGACTCCGTCCTGTTCCCCCTGACTCCTGTTACGTATCAACACTTAGGGCTACCCTCTGCGACTTGAAGTCCAGCAGGGATTCCGGTTTTCTATCACTAGCCGTGAAGTACCAGCAATGCTTCGGACCCGGTGTCCGGTTAACTAAGTGAAGGCGATATGTCACCTATGTCACTTTTCCTTGGGATACCACTCGCCCGTCGCCTCACTCTTACCCTTAACATAAGCACGGGTAGCAGTAGGTGTAGTTGTCAGCTTTCTTTCTTTCCAGCTCACTGACTGTTCTCAGTTGGCTCATTGTTGTAACACTGTCGTCCCCTTCCTTCTCTTCCTTCACAGACTCTGTCCAGAGCAGCTTTCAGGACGTTCCGTCAGACTGAGTCACTTTCCACGCTCATAGGGAATCAGCAATAGCCTGTTCTGAGGTAACAGCTTTCAATCTTTCTCCGTCTGTCTCTGACAGGAATCTTACACTTGCTCAGACTGAGCTCTGACAGGAACTAAACCAGACTGAACTGGTCTGCACTGCACTGGCTGAATGAATAAGACTCTACTGCTACGTCTCACTAACCTTATATATTCTAAGATTCCCTCTAGTGGTAATGTTGGGAAGTGTGAGCGTGAATGAATATCAGGTTTTGCAATTACCTTTCTGTGCACTCTCCAGGGAACATGTGTACCAAGCGCAGCTGGGCCACACACATAAGTATGGGCACCTCAACAGAAAAGTTACATTAATATTTAGTAGATCCTCCTTTTGCAAAAATAACAGCCTCTAGTCGCTTCCTGTAGCTTTTAATGAGTTCCTGGATCCTGGATGAAGGTATTTTTGACCATTCCTCTTTACAAAACAGTTCCAGTTCAGTTAAGTTTGATGGTCGCCGAGCATGGACAGCCCTCTTCAAATGATCCCACAGATGTTCAATGATATTCAGGTCTGGGGACTGGGATGGCCATTCCAGAACATTGTAATTGTTCCTCTGCATGAATGCCTGAGTAGATTTGGAGCAGTGTTTTGGATCATTGTCTTGCTGAAAGATACATCCCCTGCGTAACTTCAACTTTGTCACTGATTCTTGAACATTATTGTCAAGAATCTGCTGATACTGAGTGGAATCCATGCGTCCCTCAACTTTAACAAGATTCTGTCACGCTGTCTCTGCGTACAGGAGGTCAGGGGCCTAAGCTGACCCTAAGCTGGGGCCCTGACTAATCCCTCTACCTGGAGGTACTGTTAAAGGTACAGAGGTCCAGGCCGCCAGCGTAACCCCTACCTCCTGAGGATCCCTGAACCTCAGTAATCTAGTCCTGAGAAGGACCCCGATCACAACAACAGGGGACAGGATAATATAAGCCAACACACAGTACTAGATGAACGAGACAGTACAAGGGGAAAACCAAAAACCACCTTGCATACAAAAACTCACACCACAACAACAGAGGGAACACCAACGGGTAAGGAGATAAATGATAAAGTGAGGAAGGGGAAAAACCACACCAAGTACACTTCACTCCAAACTCCAAAATACACGAGCCGCTCTGTCTGCAAGGAATGCTTTCACCGACAATTTCCCTAACAGACCGGCAGGTATTTGAAGGAGTCCCACTACTGCAGCATTGACTGCAGCTGGGCGAGGCTGGGCCTCATCTAGCACAGAGAGAGAGAATTAACTCCCTCACTGCCGAAAAACACAAAGCACCAAAAACTCAGCTGCGAGAAGTCAGGCTGTGTAATTGTGACGATCTTCGCGGCGACACACCCGTGACAGTACCCCCCTTCTACGAGGGGCCTCCGGACCCTCAGGCCAGGTTTATCCGGGTGAGTCGTGTGGAAGGCCCGAATTAATCGGTCTGCGTTAATATACGACACAGGAACCCACATCCTCTCCTCAGGACCATACCCCTTCCAATGAACCAGGTACTGAAGGGACCGGCGATTAAAGCGTGAATCGATGACTTTCGATACCTGAAACTCCAAGTTACCATTGACCACCACTGGAGGAGGAGGTAAAGGTGACGGTATCACCGGCGCCACATACCTCTTAAGCAACGATCTGTGGAACACGTTGTGAATTTTAAACGTAGGGGAGGTCAAGACGGAATGCCACCGGATTAATTATAGAACTGATCCTGTACGGCCCGATGAACCTGGGACCCAGTTTCCAGGAGGGAACCTTAAGTTTTATATTCTTGGTAGACAACCATACCCGATCGTTCACACTTAGGTCCGGACCAGACACTCTCCTCCTATCAGCCATACGTTTGTATCGGTTCCCCATAGTATTCAGATTATTCAGCACCCCTCTCCATACTGAAGCGAGTGATGATGAAAATCGTTCCTCCTCAGGAACCCCCGAAGAGCCCCCCCTACTGAAAGTACAAAACTGGGGGTGAAAACCATATGCCCCAAAAAACGGGGACTTACCAGTGGACTCGCTCTGTCTATTATTAAGAGCAAACTCTGCCAGAGGTAAGAAAGAAGCCCAGTCCTCCTGGTTCTCTGACACAAAACACCGGAGATATGTCTCCAAGCTCTGGTTCAGACGTTCCGTCTGACCATTGGTCTGAGGATGAAAAGCCGATGAAAACGATAAATGCATCCCCCGCCGTGTACAAAATGCCTTCCAGAATTTGGACACAAACTGAGACCTCCGATCAGACACCACATCGGAGGGTACCCCGTGAAGCCTCACAATCTCCCCAATGAACACCTGCGCAAGAGTTTTAGCATTAGGAAGAGCAGGAAGAGAGATAAAATGTGCCATCTTGCTGAACCTGTCCACTACAACGAGTATGACCGTTTTACCCAAAGACGGCGGGAGGTCCGTAATAAAGTACATAGACAGATGAGTCCAAGGACGCTCCGGGATCTTCAAAGGTAAGAGGGCCCCAGACGGACGGGTATGTGGGGTCTTAGAGCGCGCACAAACCCCACAGGATGCGACAAAAGTTACCACCTCCCTATGTAAGTTAGGCCACCAAAACCGACACGAGAGGAGATCCACAGTTGCTTTACTCCCTGGGTGTCCTGCCAAAGCTGAGTTATGGTGTGCCTCGATCACCTTTTGTCGCAACTGATCTGGAACAAACAGTCTCCCTGGAGGTCTAAAAGGGGCGTCCCCCTGAGCCTCCAATACCTCCTCCTCAAGCTCAGAGCATACTGCCGACACCACCACCCCCTCCTGAAGGATAGGAACCGGGTCATCCGTATTCCCGGCCCCAGTGAAACTACGAGATAAGGCATCCGCCTTTACATTTTTTGACCCAGGACGATATCTGACGACAAAATTAAACCTGGTAAAAAAACAACGACCACCTAGCTTGTCTGGGATTCAGACGTTTTGCGGACTCCAGATATAGCAGGTTCTTGTGATCGGTGATGACGGTGACCGGATGGACTGCCCCTACAAAAAATGGCGCCACTCCTCAAAAGCTAACTTAATGGCCAAGAGTTCCCTATTGCCGACATCGTAATTCCTCTCAGCGGACGACAATTTTTTAGAGAAAAAGGAGCACGGATGCCACTTACCAGGGGACGAACCTTGTGACAATACTGCTCCCACCCCTACCTCGGAAGCGTCTACCTCTACAATGAATGGCTGTGACTAGTGTTGAACGATACGATACCGCAAGTATCGGGTATCGGACGATATTAGCTCTATCGGACTTTCGATACTTAGTTCCGATATTTTCTTCTTATCGGATACCGGAATCGGATTTGTCACTGTCACTGTCAGTGTCTGTTGGTCGGGTCTGTCAGGAGTCAGCGGCACTTACCTGGCAGAAGATCTCCGGCGGTCACGGGCTGGACTGCTTGATGGCCGCCATCATCTTTCCCCGGCGGTCACATACAGTTTCTCGCGATAACTGCAGTGACTGCTGGGTAATCCCGGCCGTAAAGCAGTCAGTCCGATGACGTCACCGCCGGGGAAGCAGGTAATCAGCTGTGCTGCGTCGCGATGACAGGCTCTGCCTGTCATTGCGATGTAGCAGAGCTGGATCGTCGTGGGACACTCGTTACTATGGACTGCGTCGGACAGGTGGTATACTGTTGTTTTTTTTTTTTTCTTTTTTTACAGGAGATCGATGGCGTCGCAGGAATGAGAGTATAATAAAATTAATGAAAACTGTGTTGTCTCTTTCATTAAAATACTTTTTTCTTGCTGTGTCTTTTTTTTATACATTTAAAAACTTTGGGATTAATAATGGATCGGTGTGTTATTGACACCTCTCCATTATTAACCGGGCTTATTCTCACTGTGCAATCAACGGTGACATTAACCCCTTATTACCCCACTTGCCACCGCTACAGGGCAGTGGGAAGAGCTGGGTAAAGTGCCACAATTGGCACATCTTTTGATGCGCCAAATGTGGGGCTGCTGTAGCCTGGTATTATCAGGCTGTTGAGGGCCAAAATCCATGGGCCTTGACAGTCTTTTAATACCAGGCCGCAGCAGTCTGCATTTTACTTGGCTGGTTAACAAAAATAGGGGGACCCCTACGCCGTTTTTTTTTCGAGGGGATCCCCTATTTTTGTTAACCAGCCAAGATATGCAGACTGCTGTGGCCTGGTATTATCAGGCTGGCAAGGTCCATGGATATTGGATCCTTACCAGCCTGAAAAACCAGGCCTCAGCAGCCTGCTTCATCTGGCTGGTTAACAAAAATAGGGAGGACCCCACGCCAAATTTTTTTCGAGGGGATCCCCTATTTTTGTTAACCAGCCAAGATATGCAGACTGCTGTGGCCTGGTATTATCAGGCTGGCAAGCAGGGTCGGACTGAGGCACCGGGACACCGGAGAAACCTACGGTGGGCCCCAGCTCCTGCGTGGTGGGCCCTGATTTGAAAGGATAGGTCACGGGGCAGAGGGGCGGTGGCCCCGGGGCCCGCGCTCTGAGGGGGCCCACCCGGAGCTACGATACAGTTACATTCTGCGGCAGAGCAGGGAGAATCGCTCTCCCTGCTCTGCCGCCCGGAAGTTTTGGGGCCTGAACAGGCGTTGGGGGGGCCCGGTGCCAGCAGTGGGCCCCCCACCCGTCATCGGAGGGTCAGCTGTATCGGCATCCAGCCAATAAAGCTGACCGCATGGAGAGAGAAGGAGCGAGCGCTCCTTCTCTCCCATAATCCCCCTCTCAGCGTATGACAGCGGGCGCAATAACATCACCTGCCGGCGCCCGCTGTCAGACGCTGAGAGGGAGAACAGTGAGCAGCACAGGAGCCGGGAGGTGAGTTTTTTTTTTTATTTTTATTTTTTAATGGGGGTGCAGTCGAGTCCTGGCTGGAGAAGTCGTCATGTCGGTGTGGGCCAGATGGAAAAGACATGAAAAGTGAACAATTCCATTAGAAAGAACATCAGCGGTAAGTCATTATCTGTACCTGTGCTGTAATCTATTATATGTTCTGTAGGACTGGTATTATTTAACACAGACCATATGGCGGTAATATCAATATTGGTCTTTTTATATATAGATTATTTTGGCCAACAGCGCGGTCATTTGCTGAGGTTCTCTGATGATGGGCCCACTCAGAAGTTTTGCCCCCACTAAACCAAAACCCTAGCTACGCCTATGGCTCTCTCTCTAGTCTTTCTTTCTCGCTCTCTGTTCTTTCATTCTCGCTCTCTGTTCTTTTTTCTCTCTGCTCTTTCTTTCTCTCTTTTCTTTCTTTCCTCTCTTTCTTTCTCTGTTTGTTCTTTCTCTCTCGCTGCTCTTTCTTTCTTTTCCTCAGTACCAGCCACTGTGCCCTCATTACCAGTCAGTGTGATCAGCAGTGCTAAATGGTTACGCTTGGGGCGAGGATATGGGTGTGATTAGCTGTGAAATGGGTGTTGTCGGGGCGTGGCCTAAAATTTTCAGCTTGCGCGCAACACGCGCCGCAGCCTTTAATCCTCTTTCCTGTCTTCCAAATTTGGGAGGTATGCTGTATGACCTCCCTACAACTTCTGGCCATGCTCCTGATGAGCGCAACGGATGGTCTCGTGAGGGATCTCCTCCCACACCTGGACTAAAGCATCCACCAACTCCTGGACAGTCTGTGGTGCAACGTGGCATGGCCTAAAATTTGCTGCAGCAGGCACAGCGTGCCACAGCCTTTGTCCCTCTTTCCCTTCTTCAAAGGTTGGGAAGTATGATGGTGGGCCCCAAGAATAATTTTTCTCTGGTGGGCCCAAGGTACTCCAGTCCGACGCTGCTGGCAAGGTCCATGGATATTGGCTCCATAACATCCTTAAATAACATGCCTCAGCAGCAGGGGCGTATATATAAATCATGGGGCCCCATAGCAAAAGTCTGAATGTTCCCCACCCCCCCAAAAAAAAAACCCAGAGGCATTGTAAATGTAAAGTGCCAGCACAGTGAGGAAGTTGAGTCGCACAGAGACAGGGGTTTTGGTGGTACTCGGCACCGATCACGTCGACTTCTATGGGGGATGTCACGAGTAGCACAGCTCGGTCCGTGACCTGGGTGATCACTGGAATGTGGGATATTTCCAGGGGATGATAGAATGTTCGTGTAGTTTGTCGTGACGCCACCTGTAGTACCTGGTCAGGGTGTCCAGCGCTGCTGTGCAGGTCTTCTGGAAGGGATGGTGTAGTGCAGGTAGGTGAAAAGTCTTCTACAGGTAACACGCTATCCTTCCAGGGCAGATAGATGTGAGATAGAGCAATGGTGCAAAGTGATGTAGCAGAGTGGACTATGCGACGTAGTAAGAAAGCAGGAAACACTTCAAGTTAAACGTTGCATAATAAAATTTTTAATAATAAATTATTATTAACATTAAAAGTGCAAATGGCTTATATTATGTGACATGTTTTGTTACTGTTCATACCCTTGATATGTGTTATACATGTGTGTTAATAAATACATATTCAACAAAAGTGCAAATAGCATTAGTGCCGAAGTTCGTGGAGACTTCTTAGGACTACAACCCCACCGGGGTAACTTCACAGTGTCCTTTACTTGTGCTTGTGGAGGACCCGCTCCAAACCTCCAACTGTGGTCTTGGGTGGGCTGCAAGACTTTCCTTGAGCAGACCTCACTTTCGGCCACACCAAACGGGTTTTTAGTTTCTGAGGTAGTTGAAAATAGTGCACAGTAAAGTTTTTTGTAAAACCAAGATGGAGCACCGAAGTGCCAACTATTTACAGAAAAGTTTGTGAGCCAGTACAGTTCATGGCTTCAAAGTTCAACATTTTCATTACAGTGAAACACCATTACCCAACCTGGGTATATTAAGGCAACAATAAACTTGTTCATCTGAACATTCACCCGTCCGGGTAAATCAAACCATTACCCAACCTGGGTATATTAAGGCAACAATAAACTTCTTTTTATGAACATTCACCCGTCCGGGTACATCAATAATTTAACTATTTACATACAGAGACCCTGTCCGGGTTATTTAGACTTCTTTGGCTGGCCTCTTACAGGTACCACCTGGTACTGTTCTGGAGCTTGCCAAACATCCGTGACAGGAGGGTCCACCCAGACCTGATGACGTCGTGTGGCCTGTACAGTGACGTCGTGACCCGCTATCTGGGTCTGTATGGCCACCTCTTTCGTCTCCCTCCGGGTCTGGAACCCTATGTCCCGGACTGTACGAACCCCAGGGGGCCTAACAGGCGCTGGGTACGGGCCAGCTATCATTATCATGTCCATAGCTGGGGTTGCTGAGGAGACCACTGAGGGAGGCTGGGGAGATTTACGGCGTGGGGTGGGCACTTGTGCAGAGGCCTGGTTGGGGGAGGCTGAAGGCTCATAGGGTCTGTCAGTTTCCTGACACTCTGGGGAGTAGGGGTCGCACATGGTAACATTTAGGGCGTACCATCCATTGTAACCCCAGTGTCGGGTGTAAGTCACCAAGTCTCCTGGCAACAGGTCCCTCCCCGGGTGTCCTTCTGGGAGGTGAGCCTCCACGTCCCGCCGGGTTACAAAAACTTCTAAATAAAGTCCAGGCTCCTGGATGAAGCCCCAACCACCTTTTAACTTAAAGTTCCGTACTGCACCCTTACGCCGCGGCTCCCTCACCGTAATTTTATCCTTTCTCATACGTGCCTTCTCTGCCAGGTCCTTCTCCAGGTGACGTTGCTGAAGCTTTTGGGATTCTCGCTGCTCCCTTTGTCGCTCTGCTTCCAGCTCCCGACGTCTCCACTCTTCCTCCTGACGCCAGTTGTAATTCTCCTCCACCAGTAGCTCCATGTCTCCAACATCAAACGATGTCCGGTTTGCGGCAGCTCTCCTGGCGCCCGCCAGTCCTGGCGGCGCTCACCTGTGGCGGAAGCAGCCGGCTCTGGAACAGATGACGGTCGGGGCTCCGGTACAGGCAGGTAGAGCTCTGGTGCCTGCGCGGCCTCCTCCATGAGGACGGGTGTCGCTTCTTCTGCCTCAGCGACGGGGGCAGACAGCGGGATCTGGGGTGCTGGTGCGGCGTTTTCAGCAGGAACGGGTGCCTCCACTGTGATACTGGCAACCGGTTCAGATTGCAAGGGCTGGGATGCCCGCACGGCCTCCTCTACTGGAACTGGTGCCTCCACTGAGATACTGGCAACCGGTTCAGATTGCAAGGGCTGGGATGCCCGCACGGCCTCCTCTACTGGAGCGGGTGCCTCACCTTCCGGTACAGACACTTCAGGGGGTAAGAGGGATTGGCGCCGCTCCAATTGTAGTTTTAGGGCCCGCCAGCTCGCTTCCATCCTGGCGACCTCCTCCCGGTGCCGGGCCAGGTCTCTCAGGGTATCCTTCGCTTCTTCCAGCGTAGGAGGGTTTCCAGGCCGGGTGCCAAACGGTGGCTCCGTGGCGATCGGGTCGCTTCCGTGGGGGGAGAGCTCTGACTCCTCCATCCCTTCCCACTTCTGCTCACGTCCATTCGCCATCTCTGCCAAGTCACATGTGTCATTAGCATCAGGAGAGGCGACATCTTTTGTAGGGAGGCGGGACCTTCACGTTCGTTTCCGCCCACTGAGGAGGATGAGGAGGCGGAACTCCAGAGCTGTGGGGCACGATCTTACATTGCAGTAACATTTAGAGTGTGCGGACATCGTTTTCGCGCCACGGAGTGAGTGTACGCCCACGAGAGCACGCCCTTATTCTTCACCTGTGCCTCGTGGCGCAGATATGACGGAAAAATGGCAAATACAGTCTATGATGATTTTTGCAATTCTCAAGCAAAAAACAGTTCAATTAAGGCACACAGGACTCGCTTATAGCGAGCTTCTGAATCCTGTTCGTGACGCCAAAGTTGAGTCGCACAGAGCCACAGGTTTTGGGGGTACTCGGCACCAAGCCCGTCGACTTCTATGGGGGATGTGACGGGTAGCACAGCTATGTCCGTGCCCTGGTCGCTCACTGGAATGTTGGATATTTCCAGGGGATGATAGAATGTTTGTGTAGTTTGTCGTGACGCCACCTGTAGTACCTGGTCAGGGTGACCAGCGCTGCTGTGCAGGTCCTCTGGCAGGGATGGTGTAGTGCAGCTAGGTGATAAGTCTTGTACAGGTAAGACGGTATCCTTCCAGGGCAGATAGATGTGAGATAGAGCAATGGTGCAGAGTGATGTAGCAGAGTGGAGTATGCGACGTAGTAAGAAAGCAGGAAAGGAAACAATTCTTACTACAAAGACATGCAGCATAAGGCTGCCTCAACCCCTCCCATCCAACTAGCTACACCCTGTTCTAACCAGCCTGAGCTAGACCATCCCATTGGGTCCGCCTACACTCAGCTGGCATAGTGTACTGTTGAATGCAGTGGTTGGAGTCAATGGGGTGTTTCCTCCTTACCTGAGAGTAAGTTGTCACACCGCTGGGTGAGATGCAACATCTCTGTGGCGACTGGACCCTCGGGTGCTTCTGTCTTTTCACAAATGCCGGCTTTACCCGGCAATTGAATCAGAGGCTATTTTACTATGTAGAAGTGAATAAACTATAAATATATGTATATATATATATATATATATATATATATATATATATATGTCACAATGACATGTATATATATATATATATATATATATATGTATTCTAAGTGTGTATATTTTGTGTTTACAAGGAAAGAAAGTGTTTTTTTAGTTGCGATATTTTGTTCCCATAGACTTACATGGGACTTCCGGTATCGGAATCGGATATCGCCGATATTTAGTGATATCGGCGATGCCATTCCGATCCGATATTTTTAGATATCTAGCAGTATCGCTCAACACTAGCTGTGACGCATCAGGTTTAGTGTTGAGCGATACTGCTCGATATCTAAAAATATCGGATCGGAATGGTATCGCCGATATCACTAAATATCGTCGATATCCGATTCCGATACCGGAAGTCCCATGTAAGTGTATGGGAACCAAATATCGACATTAAAAAAAAACATTCTTGCCTTGTTGGTTAATTGTACATGAAGGAAAACAACAAAGACTAATGTAGAATGTATTGGGGAAGGTTGAGGAGACAATAAAGGCATACATGTTTAACCCAATGCATTGGAATAGCATTAATATATTTTTTTTTTTTTAAATACGTTTGGATTGACTAACAAATTGACAATGTTGTTAACCTTTTTTCTATTTTGGCAAATATGTATGTTTCACAACTTCCATGCTCTTCACCTTTTTAACTTTTGCCAGTGCCACACTTTCTCCTTCATAATCTTCAGCAGCATCATCTTTCTCATCAAATTATTCTTCATCTTCACCTTCTTAATCTTCTTCTTAAACTTCTTGCTATTCATGTTTTTGTTTACATTACTCATATTGTTATTATTAAACTAATTAATCTTCTTCATATTCAAATTCTTCATCTTCTTCCTCTTCATCTTCTTCATCATATTCTTATTTGTGACAGAGATTCCTGTACTTGTAATCTGTAAAAGTATGAATTGTTCATCCTTCCGTTCTTGCTGTCACAAAAGATTTAAATTACAACAGTATTTGTCCGTGTTCAGTTTAGCCTGCAGCAGCAGGCATTTTCCAGGGGCACCACGAGGAGGAACGGACTCACCCCCATACACTGCTTAGTCTTCTTCTGCTTAGAATTTAGAGCATATATTTTGCTCTTCATTTTAGTCTTATACTTCATGTTCTTCTGCTTTTTGATCTTCTGCTTATTGTTCTTCTGTCTCTTGTTCTGTATCTTGTAGTTTGTCTTAACCTTTTTTGTCCTGTTGGTGATCATCTTCTGGGTAATCTTTTATTTTTTCTTTGTGATGGTGTTCAGGCTGGTTGGCTTCATGCTCGTCGTCCTTGTTGTCGTCATCTTCTTCTGGGTGGTCTTTAAGGTCGTCTAATTTCCGAGAACCAGCTGACGTTACTGGAACCCTGACGGGTATCAGATGGAGCAAGAGACAATGGAAGTAACGAGAACCAGCTGGCTGTGCTGGAACCCGGAGGGGCAGCAGAAGGAAAAGAGGCAATGTCACAACCGAGTACCAGCTGACGTTACTGTGACACGGTTACTAAGCAGGAGGTACTTGTGCTCCAAAGCACTACCAAGGACCAGCAGACGTTGGTGGAACTCGGATACGGAGATGGAGGCACCTAGGCCAAAGGCACTGGGGAGAACCAGTTGACGGTACTGGACCCCGGACGGGTAGCAGAAGGAAAAGAGGCAATGTCACAACCGAGTACCAGCTGACGTTACTGTGACACGGTTACTAAGCAGGAGGTACCTGTGCTCCAAAGCACTACCAAGGACCAGCAGACGTTGGTGGAACTCGGATACGGAGATGGAGGCACCTAGGCCAAAGGCACTGGGGAGAACCAGTTGACGGTACTGGACCCCGGACGGGTAGCAGAACGCACCCATGAAAATGTAAGTTGACAGGACGCAAGCCGTCCGCAGTTACCGAATCACACAGTCCTACAGTGGGTGCTTGTCCTATTGTCACAATGGAAACAGCCTTTATTTACATATCCCACAGCACACATAGGAATCACCTAAACTGCAGGCACCATAGAGTCGGCTAACCCGAATGCAACACGACAGCACAACTTATTGGAGGATAATTGACGTTCACACTGCCAGGAAACAGCTGTCGTGCTGTAACCAGGCTGGCCAGGAGTCAGTACCCCTGCCAATTACTTACGAGCAACAAATGGCGGTGTTGTAGCCCAGGGAGTAGAGTTCAGGTGGTAGAAAGATGAACATAACAGGAGACATGGAAAACGTTGCCAAACAGTTATTTAATCTGAAAACGGACAGGCAAATTCAGGTGAGATCCATGCCTTGTTCATTTTCAGAAAAGTAAGCCGGTCTACATTATCTGAGGATAGTCGCATGCGACGGTCTGTTACTACACCACCTGCAGCACTAAAGACGCGCTCAGATAATACACTGGCAGCAGGGCAAGCCAGCACCTCCAATGCATACTGGCTAAGATCTGGCCATGTATCCAACTTAGAGACCCAAAATTTGAAAGGGGAAGAGGCATCTGGGAGTACACTTAAGGTACTGCCACACTAAGCTATCCCGCTAGCGATCTCGTTAGCGTTGCATACTAATGAGATCGCTAGCGGGATTGTTTCTATATCGCTAAATGCGGCCACATTTAGCGATATAGTTAACGACGCTATCGCCGTTAGCGATCTTCTTAACGACTTTAGCGGTACAAAAGTACCGCTAAATCGCTAAGAAAAGGTGCCACTCAGCGATAAGATACTTACCCAGCGGGAGCGCCAGCGATGAAATAGGGTCCGGAACGATTCCAGCGACGAGCGAGATCACAGCAGGAAGCTCGTCGCTGGAAGCTGCCGCACTGAACAATATCGCTAACGGGATCGCTAAATAGTGAAGTTTTTTAGCGATCCCGTTAGCGATATTGTTTAGTGTGGCATACCCTTTAGAGCGAAAGCCAAGTAGTCTGTCACCATCTTACGTAAACGTTTCTTCCTGGTGACTGGAGTCGTCTCGGATGGTGTAGACCTTGCTGGCGCTGTCACAAAACTTCGCCACATTTCTAACATACAGCTCTTGCCCTGTGCAGAGGCGCTGCTTCTGCTCCCTCTTGTTGTAGAGGTGTCTACACTGCCTCGACGCACAGAGCTGCTTTGTAAAGCAGTAGCAGCAGCAGCAGCTCTCTCGGCTGGAATGTACAACAGTATGGATTGCACCAGTGTGTCTTGGTACTCCTGCATTTTACGGTCCCGGTTCACCGGTGTGATGAGGGTTTGTAAGTTGTCCCGGTAGCAAGGGTCTAGGAGGGTGTACACCCAATAATCTGACGTGGTGAGAATGTGGGCGATGCGGCGGTCGTTTCTCAGGCACTGAAGCATGAAATCAACCATGTGCTGCAGACTCCCAACTGGCCAACAAAGGCTGTCCTCTGGAAGAGGCGTCATCTCTGCCTCCTCTGCATCACCCCACCCTCGCTCTACATACTGACTAGAGCGTTGTGTACCTCCCTCTGTAGGGATTTCTTCCTCCTCCATTGACTCCTCCTCCTCATCCTCCTCACAAAGTGAGCCCTGCCCAGCCCTTTGTGAGGAACCACGTTGCGCTGACTGTCCTGAAGGTAATTGAATTTGTGACTCCTCATCCTCCACCTCTTCCAAAACCTCTTCCTTTAGTGCTTTCAGTGATTTCTGAAGCAGGCAGATAAGGGGGACAGTCATGCTGACTAGTGCATCATCTGCACTCGCCATCCGTGTTGAGACATCAAACGCACGCAAAACGTCGCAGATGTCCTTCATAGAGGCCCACTCAGTAGTGGTGAAGTGTGAACGGCGCAAATTGCGAGTTGATTGCGCCTGTTGCAGCTGATACTCCATTACTGCTGGCTGCTGCTCACACAACCGCTCCAACATATGTAACGTGGAATTCCACCTGGTGGGTACGTCACATATGATGCGATGTTCAGGAAAGCGAAATCTGACTTGCAGAGCTGCAATACGCGATCTGGCCATGCTGGAACGTCTCAAGTGAGCGCACTCTAGGCGGACCTTGTGCAGCAGTGCATCAAGATCCAGATAGTCCCTCAAAAAACTCTGCACGACCAAGTTGAGCACATGTGCCAGACATGGTATGTGAGTGAGGTTGCCAAGGCCCAGAGCTGCCACCAGATTTCGGCCATTGTCACACACTACCAAGCCTGGCTGGAGATTAGCTGACAAAAACCACACGTCGCTCTCCTGCTTGATGGCATCCAGAGCTCCTGCGCTGTGTGGCTTCGATTCCCATGGAAATTAATTTCAGGACGGCCTGTTGACGTTTGGCCACGGCTGTGCTCATATCGGTCGCAACAGGTAAGCGTTCACGGGTCCATGTGGAGGTATACCGTGACGGCTCGTGCAGCGATGATTCTGAGGAACTGGAGTAGGAGGAGGAATCAATGTGTACAGACTGGATTCCTGCAATCCTTGGAGTTGGCATCACACGTACAGCGCCACTGGCAAGATCTGTACCCGGCACCACAACATTGACCCAATGGGCAGTGAGGGAAAGGTATCGTCCCTGGCCATGGGTACTGGTCCACGCATCGGTGGTCAGGTGGACCCTGCTACTGATGGCGTTTAGTAGCGCATGTTTAATGTTTCCCTCGACATGTTTTTGCAGAGCAGGGACGGCTTGCCTGCTGAAATAAAATCGGCTTGGCACATTATATTGTGGTACTGCCAATGCCATAAAGTTCCTGAAACTGTCAGTCTCCACCAGCCTGAATGACAGCATTTCAAGGGACAGGAGTTTTGCAATGCCAGCATTCAGAGCCTGTACTCGTGCATGGTTTGCGGAGTATGGCCGTCTTTTATCCCATGCCTGTGGTACCGATGGCTGTTTTGTGGTCTGGGAGTGTGACGATGACTGTGAACTTGCTGCTGTGGGTGGAATAACAGTTTGTCTATGGACAACAGTGACCGAGGTTCTTCCATGGAGATCCTGTGAGGAAGCCGAACCAGGTGTGTGTGAGCTGGAGGTAGAGGCTCCAACACGACCTGAAGATGTAGGTGCTGCTGTAGGTTGGCCTACATCTCCAGTATGTCTTTGTAACTCAGCTACGTGCTTTGTCCGTACATGTTTCCACATATTTGTGGTATTCAGGTTACTGATATTTTTACCTCTTTTAAACTTTTTGCTTACACAGCTTGCATTGAACATAGCAAATATCATCTACAAGTCTGTCAAAAAAGGACCACGCAGTGCAAGTCATGGGAGCGCCAATTTTGACATTTCTAAGAGAACTGCTCCCAACAGGTGCCAAACTGGAGGCTACAGGCAAGCGAGTCTGCAGCCTACCTCTCCCTCCTCTTTGTACCATTTGGACAATCTCTTCCTCAGAGCTGCTCCCACCACCTTCCTGTTGCTCACGCCATGTTGCGTCTCGGACTTCATCATCTCCACTACCCTCTTCCAACACCTGCTGCTATTGGATGGTCTGGGCAGCACCATGCTCCACAAAACCTGGCACCTGAGTCTCATCATCATCATAAGATGCGTTCTGCGGTGTGCTGTCCATCGGCACTGGCTCACCCGCCTCTTCAGATTGAGAGAGACACAGCTGTTGCGCATCACTGCATACTCCCTCTTCTTCAAATTGCAGAATGCTGCTTGCCTGTGCCCGTGTTTGCGAGCCAACAGATTCTGAGAACAGAAGCAGAGACTCAGCTGGCTCCTGTACAGAACTCTTTGACTGCCTGGGCAATTTGACAGGCGGTGAACAGACAGATGGTTGCTCAACAGTGTTGTGTTCCTGAGAGGAGGTGGAAGGAATTGAAGTCGATGCATTGGCTGCCATCCAACCAACAACGGCTTCAATTTGTTCTTCCCGCAGCAGGGGGGCACGCCGAGCTCCTACCAAAGTGCGCATAAAGGAACGCTCATGGGTAAAACTGGTGGATGCTGTGTCACTGAGGGCGGCAGCAGCCACAGAATCCCGACGTCCTCTCCCTGCTGAAACTCCACGGCCACGACCACGTGCCTTACTCCCTGCCTTCTTCATCTTGGTAGATTGATAAAGAAAGTCAGAAAAGTTATAAGGCCTAAGTGTGGTTATTACGCAGAGACTGAAGTGAACACTGAAACACAACTGTTCACAATCTGTGAAAGGCTACTCCTTTGTCTACTTCTATAGTGTTTGCAACCAATGTATTGGATACGGATGGAAGCGCGTCACACTAATAGATTATATTTATTTTAAATGGAATGGAGCAGAACCAATTGGAGAGAAATGAAAAGGATGAGGCACTGAGACACGCTCAGCAGAGTACAAGCAGCAGTGCTTGAACAAGTAACTGGAGCGTGATGTGCACTCAATAAATGAAAAACACAGACTGAAGTGAACACTGAAACACAACTGTTCACAATCTGTGAAAGGCTACTCCTTTGTCTACTTCTATAGTGTTTGCAACCAATGTATTGGATACGGATGGAAGCGCGTCACACTAATAGATTATATTTATTTTAAATGGAATGGAGCAGAACCAATTGGAGAGAAATGAAAAGGATGAGGCACTGAGACACGCTCAGCAGAGTACAAGCAGCAGTGCTTGAACAAGTAACTGGAGCGTGATGTGCACTCAAAAAATAAAAAACACAGACTGAAGTGAACACTGAAACACAACTGTTCACAATCTGTGAAAGGCTACTCCTTTGTCTACTTCTATAGTGTTTGCAACCAATGTATTGGATACGGATGGAAGCGCGTCACACTAATAGATTATATTTATTTTAAATGGAATGGAGCAGAACCAATTGGAGAGAAATGAAAAGGATGAGGCACTGAGACACGCTCAGCAGAGTACAAGCAGCAGTGCTTGAACAAGTAACTGGAGCGTGATGTGCACTCAAAAAATGAAAAACACAGACTGAAGTGAACACTGAAACACAACTGTTCACATCTGTGAAAGGCTACTCCTTTGTCTACTTCTATAGTGTTTGCAACCAATGTATTGGATACGGATGGAAGCGCGTCACACTAATAGATTATATTTATTTTAAATGGAATGGAGCAGAACCAATTGGAGAGAAATGAAAAGGATGAGGCACTGAGACACGCTCAGCAGAGTACAAGCAGCAGTGCTTGAACAAGTAACTGGAGCGTGATGTGCACTCAAAAAATAAAAAACACAGACTGAAGTGAACACTGAAACACAACTGTTCACAATCTGTGAAAGGCTACTCCTTTGTCTACTTCTATAGTGTTTGCAACCAATGTATTGGATACGGATGGAAGCGCGTCACACTAATAGATTATATTTATTTTAAATGGAATGGAGCAGAACCAATTGGAGAGAAATGAAAAGGATGAGGCACTGAGACACGCTCAGCAGAGTACAAGCAGCAGTGCTTGAACAAGTAACTGGAGCGTGATGTGCACTCAAAAAATAAAAAACACAGACTGAAGTGAACACTGAAACACAACTGTTCACAATCTGTGAAAGGCTACTCCTTTGTCTACTTCTATAGTGTTTGCAACCAATGTATTGGATACGGATGGAAGCGCGTCACACTAATAGATTATATTTATTTTAAATGGAATGGAGCAGAACCAATTGGAGAGAAATGAAAAGGATGAGGCACTGAGACACGCTCAGCAGAGTACAAGCAGCAGTGCTTGAACAAGTAACTGGAGCGTGATGTGCACTCAAAAAATAAAAAACACAGACTGAAGTGAACACTGAAACACAACTGTTCACAATCTGTGAAAGGCTACTCCTTTGTCTACTTCTATAGTGTTTGCAACCAATGTATTGGATACGGATGGAAGCGCGTCACACTAATAGATTATATTTATTTTAAATGGAATGGAGCAGAACCAATTGGAGAGAAATGAAAAGGATGAGGCACTGAGACACGCTCAGCAGAGTACAAGCAGCAGTGCTTGAACAAGTAACTGGAGCGTGATGTGCACTCAAAAAATAAAAAACACAGACTGAAGTGAACACTGAAACACAACTGTTCACAATCTGTGAAAGGCTACTCCTTTGTCTACTTCTATAGTGTTTGCAACCAATGTATTGGATACGGATGGAAGCGCGTCACACTAATAGTTAAATTGCATGGAGCAGCAAGAATTACACTGAAGAAAAAAAAAAGAGTCTGTGAGTGACACGTGCAGATGCCTACAGACAGCGTTGCATGCAGAGCAAACTGCAGCGTCACCTGCACTCACACACACCTTGCAGAGCTGTTAAAACAACACTGCAGGCAAAAGGAAGCTTTACACAGCGGTTGGTGCTAGCCTGCCTACAGCACAGTACACTAAATCGCAATCTCTAACTGTCCCTCAGAGTCAGCACAGTAGCGTTCTGTCCCTTACTGAATTCACAGCACAGTGACGCTAAAATGGCGGCGGCGCCTTTTATAGTGCATTCTGACATCATTTCAGCATCCAATCACAGCCATGCCATTAGTTAACATGACCGCAGCAGTACAGGATGTGCCCACACTTCTTAGGATTCCTCATTGGCTGACTAAAATCACATTGCCTCTCAAAGAATTATGGGAACTTCCGATTTCGGTATACGATATATGGAAAATATCGGAACTAAGTATCGAAAGGCCGAAACAGCTAATATCGGCCGATACCCGATACTTGCGGTATCGTATCGCTCAACACTAATCAGGTTGAATGAGTATGGGTGCCGAGGCAAAACATTTTTTCAAGGAGGAGAATGCTTGACAAGCTTTGTCAGACCACCTAGAAAAATCCGTCCCCTTTTTTGTCATGTCTGTGAGAGGTTTAACCATGGACGAGAAATTACGAATGAATTTCCGGTAATAATTAGCAAACCCCAGGAAACGTTGTAGAGCCTTAAGATTCTCTGGCAGATCCCACTCAAGAACTGCCCGCACTTTCCCAGGGTCCATAAGAAAACCGGACGCTGAAACCAGGAAGCCTAAAAACTGGAGTTCCTGTACGGCGAACACACACTTTTCCCATTTGGCGTACAGTTTATTATCCCGCAAGATCTGTAACACCTGCCTAACATGCTCCTGATGAGACACAAGATCCAGCGAGTAAATTAAGATATCATCCAGATATATGACAACAAACTGTCCCACCAGGCGGCGAAAAATGTCATTTACAAAGTGTTGGAACACAGCCGGGGCATTAGTCAGACCGAATGGCATGACAAGGTTCTCATAATTCCCCTCCGGAGTGTTAAACGCCATCTTCCACTCATCCCCCTCCTTCATCCTAATCAGATTGTACGCCCCCCTGAGATCCAACTTAGAGAACCATTTGGCACCCATGATTTGATTGAAGAGATCGGGAATAAGTGGGAGCGGATTCGGATCTCGGACCGTAATCCGATTAAGTTCACAGAAATCCAGGCAAGGGCGTAGGCCTCCATCTTTCTTCTTCACAAAGAAGAACCCCGTGGCCACCGGGGAAGATGAAGGTCTAATATGCCCCTTAGCCAGACTTTCAGAAATATAATCCTTCATGGCCTGCCTCTCAGGACCAGATAGGTTATACAACCTAGATTTAGGTAACTTGGCCTCAGGGAGCAGTTTTACAGAACAGTCATACACGCGATGAGGAGGTAGTTCCTGACACCCTTTCTCCGAGAATACATCCTCAAAGTCCGCCAGAAATGGAGGTAAGACCCTAGGAGTGACCGCACCGATGACCGTATTCATGCAGTTTTTATTACAGATTTCACTCCATTGGCTTATCTCTCTGGATTGCCAATTAATAACTGGGTTATGCTTAGTTAACCAAGGAAGGCCCAACACTATAGGAGTGGGAAGACCCTCCAACACGTAACAAGACAACAGTTCTTTATGTATCGCCCCCACTTGAAGTTTTACGTTATGCACCGCTTGCAAAAAACTTCCTGACCGAGAGGCCTGGCGTCGATCGAGAATATGGGGATGGGTTTAGCCAACACACTCAATCGCATACCTTGAACCCGGGCAAACCGAGCGTCCACCAGATTAGCCCCGGCCCCACTATCCAGAAGAACAGATATCCTCTCAGTTCTCGTACCCACCACCACCTCCGCCGGTACGAGAAACTGAGACGAACCTAGGGACGAAATACCTACTCCCAGATTGCCGTCTACCACACAACCTGGGATCAACAGTTTTCTGACGACTCTTCACTCTGCAAAGGATGGAATGGACACCCCCCAATAGAATGTCCCATTCTCCCGCAGAAGAAGCACCTTCCTGTCCTATGGCGCACCGCCGGTCCCCTCCCCCAAAATGATGTCCCTCCTAATTGCATAGGCTCCTCTGGACTGACCAGGGGAACCTCCATATAAGGGACCCTTGAAGAAGGTGGAGTCATCACAGGGGGCGGAGTTACCCCGCACCTCTCCCGAAGCCGTCTGTCAATGCGAATAGCAAGGGCCATAGCGGCTTCCAGTGACGCGGGAGGGTCATACTGTGCCAACACATCCTTTAATTTGTCAGATAAACCTTGACAAAACTGGCTCCTAAGAGCCAGGTCATTCCACTGGGTGTCCGTGGCCCACCTACGGAACTCCGAACAGAATTTCTCCGCCGGACGATCTCCCTGTTGGATCCTATGTAACTTAGATTCATCAAGGGAGATCCGGGTCATCATATACGAGACCCAGAGCAACAAAAAACCTATCCACTGACTGGAGAGCCGGGGAGCCAGGGGGAAGAGAGAACGCCCATGATTGTGGGTCCCCTTGTAGGAGCGAGATGACAATTCCCACCCTTTGTTCTTCACTCCCCGATGACCGAGGCCGCAGCCGAAAGTACAATTTACATGCCTCCCGGAGAACAAAAAACTTGTCCCGCCCCCCAGTGAACCTGTCAGGGAGAGCTACTTTAGGTTCTGGTCCGGCTTGCTCCAGGGGATACAAAACCTTGGACTTAACGTCCGCCAGCTCCATGGACAAACTCTGCAACTGCCGAGCTAGACTGGCTACTGGATCCATGGTAGCTGGAGAGAATCTTTTGTCGGTCGGTGAAAATGTCACGCTGTCTCTGCGTACAGGAGGTCAGGGGCCTAAGCTGACCCTAAGCTAGGGCCCTGACTAATCCCTCTACCTGGAGGTACTGTTAAAGGTACAGAGGTCCAGGCCGCCAGCGTAACCCCTACCTCCTGAGGATCCCTGAACCTCAGTAATCTAGTCCTGAGAAGGACCCCGATCACAACAACAGGGGACAGGATAAAATAAGCCAACACACAGTACTAGACGAACGAGACAGTACAAGGGGAAAACCAAAAACCACCTTGCATACAAAAACTCACACCACAACAACAGAGGGAACACCAACGGGTAAGGAGATAAATGATAAAGCGAGGAAGGGAAAAAAACCACACCAAGTACACTTCACTCCAAACTCCAAAATACCATGAGCCGCTCTGTTTGTCTGCAAGGAATGCTTTCACCGACAACTTCCCTAACAGACCGGCAGGTATTTGAAGGAGTCCCACTACTGCAGCATTGACTGCAGCTGGGCGAGGCTGGGCCTCATCTAGAAAAGAGAGAGAGAATTAACTCCCTCACTGCCGAAAAACACAAAGCACCAAAAACTCAGCTGCGAGAAGTCAGGCTGTGTAATCATGACGATCTTCATGGCGACACACCCGTGACAGATTCCCGGTGCCGGCATTGGCCACACGCCCCAAAGCATGATGGAACTTCCACCAAATTTTACTGTGGGTAGCAAGTGTTTTTCTTGGAATACTGTGTGTTCTTGACGCCATGCATAACGCCTTTTTGTATGACCAAACAACTCAATCTTGGTTTCATCAATCCACAGGACCTTCTTCCAAAAAGAAGTTGGCTTCCAAATGTGCTTTTGCATACCTCAGCCGTGTTATGTTTCGGTAGCTGAGGAGTGCAGGTAAAAAAGGAAATACACCAGAGCAGTTGGAATCTATGAGATTGCAGTACCCTGACTAACCACCACAACTAGAGGCAGCCGTGGAGCGTTCCTACGATGGTCCTAGACGCCTCGTCACAGCCTGAGAAACTAACTACACCTAAAGATAGAAATAGGAAAGCTATCTGCCCCGGAGCAGAACCCCAAAGATAATAGAAAGCCCCCAAACATGTAATGGCGGTTAGACAAGAGGAAATACTGACACAGAAAGAAAATAGTATGAGCAAACGCTGGGGCCCAAACTATCTAAATAGAAAAGGATAGGAAGGGTACTTACTGCAATCTCAGAAAACCCTGAAAAAACCAACTCTACTAATTTCAAAATCACCTGAGATCACACGACCTCTACCACCTAAATTAGTTCTCTGGTGTAACAAAAACAGCAGCCACTGAAAAAACTGGAAAAAGCAAAAGTACAAAACACAGTGGCTGGACTAAACTGAGAGGGCAGAAGCCCCCGGAGGGGACCCAGAAGGCCCCAGAAGGCCCCCACAGAAGTGCAGGACCAAATGCAAAAATATAGCAAAAACACAAAATAAGAAATTGTCTTATCTGATAGCAGGAGATGCAGACACGACACAGCAGGCTACAAGGGAAACTGGAAAGAAGGATTCAGACCAGAACAATTGATCACCGGCAACCCTGATGGGAAAATGATTCCCTTAAATAAGACCAATCAGTAACACCTGATTCCCAATCCTCACTAGTACCGCTTGTAACCACCAGAGGGAGCCTCTGCTCAGAACTCATCTCAAACCCATTCACAACAGTACCCCCCCCTTGAGGAGGGGTCACCGAACCCTCATTTGAGCAACCAGGTCGGTCAGGATGAGTTCTATGATACGCACGGATAAGTCTCCTAGCATGGATGTCCGAAGCAAACACCCAAGAATTATCTTCCTGACCATAACCTCTCCATTTAACCAAATACTGGAGTCTTCGTCTAGAAAAACGAGAATTCAATATTTTCTCAACCACATACTCCAGATTGCCCTCAACTAAAACAGGGTCAGGAGGCACAGCAGCAGGAACCACTGGCTCAACAAACCTCTTCAACAAGGACTTGTGGAACACGTTATGGATCTTAAATGTCCCTGGAAGAAGCAAACGAAAAGAAACAGGATTAATAATCTCCATGATCTTATAGGTCCAATGAACCTAGGCTTAAATTTAGGAGATGCTACTCTCATAGGAATATTCTTTGAGGACAACCAGACCAAGTCCCCCACTTTAAACCGAGGACCACCAGTCCTATGCCGGTTAGCAAACCGCTGGGCCTTCTCCTGAGAGAGGGACAACCTCTCCACTACCTGGTCCCAAATCTGCTGCATACGCTCAACAACAGAGTCAACACCTGGACAGACAGAAGCCTCCGTCTGTCCTGAAGAAAATCGAGGGTGAAACCCAGAATTACAGAAAAACGGAGACATCAAAGTGGCAGAGCTAGCCCTATTATTAAGAGCAAACTCAGCCAAAGGCAAAAAAGAGACCCAGTCATCCTGATCAGCAGACACAAAGCATCTTAGATAAGTCTCCAATGTCTGGTTTGTTCTCTCAGTTTGACCATTGGTCTGAGGATGAAATGCCGAGGAGAAAGACAATTGAACACCCAGTTTAGAACAAAAAGTCCTCCAAAATCTGGAAACAAACTGGACTCCTCTGTCAGACACAATGTTCTCAGGAATGCCGTGTAAACGAACCACGTGCTGAAGGAACAACGGCACCAATTCAGAGGAGGAAGGCAACTTAGGTAATGGCACAAGATGTATCATTTTGGAAAACCTATCACAAATTACCCAGATGGTGGTCATTCTCTGAGAAACAGGAAGATCGGAAATGAAATCCATAGAGATATGGGTCCATGGTCTCTTGGGCACAGGCAATGGCATCAACAAACCACTAGAGCGAGAGCAAGGCTTGGAGCGAGAGCAAGTCCCGCAGGACTGCACAAATTCCCTGACATCGCGAGACAAGGTAGGCCACCAAAAGGACCGACTAACCACCAAGTCTCTGGTACCAAAAATTCCGGGATGCCCAGCCAATGCGGAACAATGAATCTCAGACATCACACTCTTTTTCCATTGGTCCGGGACAAACAATTTTCCAACAGGGCAGCGCTCGGGCCTATCCTCCTGACACCCCTCCAGAGCAAGTCTCAAATTGGGCGAGATGGCGGAAAGAACTACACCCTCCTTCAAAATAACAGAGGGATCAGATAGCTCAGGAGAGTCCGCAAGGAAACTCCTCGAGAGGGCATCCGCCTTAACATTCTTAGTGCCAGGAAGAAAGGAAACCACAAAATTAAAACGTGTGAAAAACAAGGCCCACCTGGCCTGTCTAGGATTGAGTCGCTTGGCAGATTCCAGATAGACCAGATTCTTATGGTCCGTAAGGACCACCACCTGATGTTTGGCTCCCTCCAGCCAATGTCTCCACTCTTCAAAAGCCCACTTCATGGCCAATAACTCCCGATTACCCACGTCATAATTACGTTCAGTAGGAGAAAATTTTCGAGAGAAAAAGGCACAAGGGTTACTTTTAGAGGTCTCTGGATCTTTTTGGGACAAAACGGCACCTGCCCCAATTTCAGAGGCATCAACCTCCACCTGAAATGGCAGAGAAACATCAGGCTGCCGTAGAACAGGAGCAGAAGTGAATCTCTGCTTAAGTTCCTGAAACGCAGAGACTGCCTCAGGAGGCCAATTCACCACATCAGAACCCTTTCTGGTCAAATCAGTTAATGGTTTAACAATAACAGAGAAATTACCAATAAATTTACGATAAAAATTGGCAAAACCCAAAAATCTCTGAAGAGCCTTTAATGAAGTAGGTTGGACCCAATCACAGATGGCCTGAACCTTGACCGGGTCCATTTCAATAACAGATGGGGACAAAATGAATCCCAGAAATGAGATCCTCTGTACGCCAAAAAGACACTTTGATCCCTTCACATACAGAGCATTCTCTCTCAAAATCTGGAATACAGTTCGAACATGTTTCACATGAGAGTCCCAGTCATTAGAAAAAATCAAGATATCATCCAAATAAACAATCAGAAACTTGTCCACAAAATTCCTGAAAATGTCATTCATGAAGGACTGGAAGACGGAAGGAGCATTAGTGAGCCCAAAGGGCATCACAAGGTACTCAAAATGCCCTTCAGGGGTGTTAAATGCCGTCTTCCATTCATCCCCGTGCTTAATGCGAATAAGGTTATACGCCCCCCTGAGGTCAAGCTTGGTAAACCAAGTAGCGTTTTTCACCCTGGAAAACAGGTCAGAAATCAAGGGTAACGGGTATTGATATTTCACAGTAATATTGTTCAAGAGACGATAATCAATACACGGCCTTAATGAACCATCTTTTTTGGCCACAAAGAAAAAACCGGCACCTAAGGGTGAAGAGGATGGTCGGATATGACCCTTCTCCAATGATTCCTTGATATAAGACCGCATAGCGTCATGTTCAGGTACAGACAAGTTAAAAAGGCGACCCTTAGGGAATTTACTACCTGGCACTAATTCAATAGCGCAGTCATAGCTCCTATGGGGAGGTAAGGATGCAGATTTACTTTCGCTAAACACATCAGAAAAATCAAACAAAAAGTCAGGAACATCCTCAGCCTGGGGGGAGGCAGAAAAAACAGGAGTGTTGGTATTAACACATTGGCAGCCCCAACTGGTTACAGACACAGATTTCCAATCCAAAACAGGATTATGAGACTGTAACCAAGGGAAACCCAGCACGATAATGTCATGCAGATTATATAGAACCAAAAATTTGCAGCACTCCTGGTGATCAGGTTCAACCCTCATTATCACCTGAGTAGAAAACTGGGGTTTATTCTCAGCCAAAGGGGTAGAATCGATCCCCAGTAGGGGAATAGACTTCTGTAGGGGTATCAAGGGAAATCCACAACGTTTAGCAAAATCATAATCCATCAGGTTAATAGCTGCTCCAGAATCAACGAAAGCCTGAGCAGAAAATGAGGACAGAGAGCATATCAGAGTGACAGTTAATAAAAACTTAGTCTGAACACTACCCAAGATAACTGAGCGTGCAAAACGTCTTCCCCGCTTAGGGCAGACTGAAATAGCATGAGAGGCATCACCACAGTAGAAACATAACCCATTGCGCTTTCGAAACTCATGACGCTGTGCCCCAGACACCACTCCATCACACTGCATGGGCTCAGCAGCTGTCTCACAAGGCAACACCACTCCACGCATACTTCTCCGCTCACGCAAACGTCTGTCAATTTGAATCGCTAATGACATAGAATCATTGAGACCAGAGGGGACAGGGAATCCCACCATAACATCCTTTACATTATCCGACAGACCCTTCCGAAAAAGAGCTGCCAAAGCGTCGTCATTCCATTTGGTCAGGACTGCCCACCTACGGAATCTCTGACAGTATAACTCAGCGTCATCAAGCCCCTGATTTAATGCCAACAAGGCTTTTTCAGCTTGATCAGTGACATTAGGCTCATCGTACAATAACCCCAAAGCCTGAAAAAATGCATCAACATCACTCAAAACAGGATCCCCAGGTGTCAGGGAAAAAGCCCAATCCTGAGGATCGCCGCGCAGGAGAGAGATGACAATTTGAACCTGCTGCGCTGCGTTTCCTGAGGACTTAGATTTTAAGGCAAAAAACAATTTACAGTTATTTTTGAAATTCTGAAACTTAGCTCGATCCCCTAAAAACAAATCTGGCATGGGGATCCTAGGTTCCACAACAGGCAACCCAGCAAGATATGCAGCAATACTCTGAACCTCAGTGGCAAGCTGATCCACACGGCCAGACAACTGTGCAAACTCCATTGGGAGAAAAGATCCTCCCCAGCACCAGAGATACAGAGGAAAAAAAAAAATGCAACAAACAGAAAAATATCTCTGACAACTTTTCTTCCTTCAAAATATTTTTTCCCTTCTGTGAGTACCATACAATTTTTCCAGGCCGGTGATACTGTTATGTTTCGGTAGCTGAGGAGTGCAGGTAAAAAAGGAAATACACCAGAGCAGTTGGAATCTATGAGATTGCAGTACCCTGACTAACCACCACAACTAGAGGCAGCCGTGGAGCGTTCCTACGATGGTCCTAGACGCCTCGTCACAGCCTGAGAAACTAACTACACCTAAAGATAGAAATAGGAAAGCTATCTGCCCCGGAGCAGAACCCCAAAGATAATAGAAAGCCCCCAAACATGTAATGGCGGTTAGACAAGAGGAAATACTGACACAGAAAGAAAATAGTATGAGCAAACGCTGGGGCCCAAACTATCTAAATAGAAAAGGATAGGAAGGGTACTTACTGCAATCTCAGAAAAACCCTGAAAAAACCAACTCTACTAATTTCAAAATCACCTGAGATCACACGACCTCTACCACCTAAATTAGTTCTCTGGTGTAACAAAAACAGCAGCCACTGAAAAAACTGGAAAAAGCAAAAGTACAAAACACAGTGGCTGGACTAAACTGAGAGGGCAGAAGCCCCCGGAGGGGACCCAGAAGGCCCCAGAAGGCCCCCACAGAAGTGCAGGACCAAATGCAAAAATATAGCAAAAACACAAAATAAGAAATTGTCTTATCTGATAGCAGGAGATGCAGACACGACACAGCAGGCTACAAGGGAAACTGGAAAGAAGGATTCAGACCAGAACAATTGATCACCGGCAACCCTGATGGGAAAATGATTCCCTTAAATAAGACCAATCAGTAACACCTGATTCCCAATCCTCACTAGTACCGCTTGTAACCACCAGAGGGAGCCTCTGCTCAGAACTCATCTCAAACCCATTCACAACACAGCCGACTCTGTTTGTGGCGTGCTTGCAGAAACGGCTTCTTTCGCATCACTCTCCCATACAGCTTCTCCTTGTGCAAAGTGCGTTGTATAGTTGACCGATGCACAGTGACACCATCTGCAGCAAGTTGATGCTGCAGCTCTCTGGAGGTGGTCTGAGGATTGTCCTTGACTGATCTCACCATTCTTCTCTGCCTTTCTGATGTTTCTCCTGGCCTGCCACTTCTGGCCTTAACAAGAACGGTCCCTGTGTTCTTCCATTTCCTTACTATGTTCCTCACAGTGGAAACTGACAGGTTAAATCTCTGAGACAGCTTTTTGTATCCTTCCCCTGAACAACTATGTTGAATAATCTTTGTTTTCAGATCATTTGACAGTTGTTTTGAGGAGCCCATGATGCCACTCTTCAGAAGAGATTCAAACAGGAGAACAACTTGCAAGTGGCCACTTTAAGTAGCTTTTCTCATGATTGCATACACCTGGCTATGAAGTTCAAAGCTCAATGAGGTTACAAAGCCAAAAAAAGTTCTTTAGTAAGTCAGTAAAAAGTAGGTAGGAGTATTTAAAACAAGAAAATGATAAGAGTGCCCATACTTATGCACCTGTCAAATTTTGTTTGAATGCAGATTGCACATTTTCTGTTAGTACAATAAACCTCATTTCAAGGCAGAAACATTACTGTGTCCAATAGTTATTAGATATATCAAACTGAAATAGCTGTTGCAAAAACACCAATTTTTATAAAACATTAAGCTTAAGATTAATAGGGGTGCCCAAACTTTTTCATATAACTGTATTACCATCTATTCACACAGCTACCTTTTTTTTTGTCGCTGTGAAACGCAAGCCTCCTACGGTGTGGAAGGCGAATGTCATCTGTTCTTATGCTCCCCCGCTCCACACGCTTCCTAATAGGTGGAACGCAAGCGGTAGCGACGGTGGTCCGCCGACGTCACTTCCCCTGACGTGTTTCCGCTCCACGCATCCTGAAGTCCCGCCCCTTTCCTTTTTAAGGCCAGAGGAACGTTCTCTCCCCAACTGACAAGCGGTGGACGCCGCGACAGGGTTGGAGAGACCAAGGACTCCTTTCGGTGAGTAACCTGCTACAACTGCGTTGAACCACTGACACCTATGTTCTCACATACCTGTCTCACCACACTCGTGAATCCTATTGTCCCTCATGTCCGGGGACAAGGCATGTCTTAATTTTTTGTGTACATATGCTCTAGTCTTAGGTATTTCTAAGTTTAACCAGTGGTCTGATTGGGGCTATATCATCGGGACTCGGATCTACTTATCTGCAGGTATATATAATTATTCATACATAAGTACACTTTGCCGCAGTCCTGATATCCCTTAATCCAACACAGGTAACATATATATATATATATATATATATATATATATATATCATTTTTTTAGGTTCCCACACTTTTCTTTCTACTCCATATAAGGTCCATTCCAGGGTCCTCCTTGATTTGAAGGTAGTACATCCTCTTTTTTTCAAGCTACACCATATATACTACCCTTTATCACCCTTGCTGTTTAATACTTACCCCATCCTATTGGTCTTTTCAGGCATGTAGCCTCTACTGCCAAAATCTTCTCCTCTAAGCAGTGGGGTAGGTATCTGAACTGCTATTCACCTTTTCTTTGTACCTCATTTCCCTCATTTAATTATGGCAGTTGCCTCCTATATGGTCTCTATTTCGCATTTATTATTATTTTTTTCTTTTTTATTGTTTATTTTGCTTATGTTTTTTTTTTGCTAATTATGTTAATTTTGTTATATTAATTTTCATTGCAGTCAGATTGATGATGGTCCATGTTGGACCAAAACATCTCCTGTATAGTGTTGAGCGATATTGCTCGATATCTAAAAATATCGTATCGAAATTGTATCGCCGATAGCACTAAATATCGTCGATATCCGATTTCGATACCGGAAGTCCCATGTAAGTCTATGGGAACAAAATATCGCAACAAAAAAAAACCTTTCTTTCGTTGTAAACACAAAATATACACACATAGAATACATATATATATATATACATGTCATTGTGACATATATATATATACATATATTTATAGTTTATACACTTCTACATAGTAAAATCGACTCTAATTCAATTGCCGGGTAAAGACGTGACATACCCCATAGAAGTCGACGGGCTCGGTGCCGAGTACCCCGAAAACCTCTGGCTCTGTGCGACTCAACTTGGGCGTCACGAACAGGATTCTGTAGCTCGCTATAAGCGAGTCCTGTGTGCCTGAATTGCACTGGTTTTGTGCTTGAGAATTGCTAAAATCATCAGAGAATGTATTTGCCATTTTTCCGCCATATCTGCGTCACGACGAGGCACTGGTGAAGAAGAAGGGCGTGCTCTTCGTGGGTGTCACTCACTCAGTGGCGTGAAAACGATGGCCGCCCACTGTAAATGGTACTGCAATGTAACATCGTGCCCCACAGCTCTGGAGTTCCGCCTCCTCATCCTCCTCAGTGTGATAAGGTCCCGCCTCCCTACAAAAGAGGGGCCCTCTCCAGATATGACACATGTGACTTGGCAGAGATGGCTAATGGACATGACGAGCAGAAGTGGGAAGGGATGGAGCAGTCAGAGCTCTCCCCCCACGGAAGCGACCCGATCGCCACGGAATCACCGTTGGGCACCCGGCCTGTAAACCCTCCTACGCTGCAAGAAGCGGAGGATACCCTGAGAGGCCTGGCCCGGCACCGGGAGGAGGTCGCCAGGATGGAAGCCAGCTGGCGTGCCCTAAAAATAAACTTGGAGCGGCGCCAATCCCTCTTACCTGAAGTGTCTGTACCGGAAGGTGAGGCACCCGTTATAGTAGAGGAGCCCTTGCAATGTGATCCGGTTGACGTTGTCGCAGTGGAGGCACCCGTTCCTGCAAAAACCGCAGCACCGTCAGCAGCACCCCAAATCCCGCTGTCTGCCCCGGTCGCTGAGACAGAAGAAGCGACACCCGTCCTCATGGAGGAGGCCGCGCAGGCACCAGAGCACTACCTGCCTGTACCGGAGCCCCGACTGTCATCTGATTTAGAGCCGTCTGCTTCCTCCGCAGGGGAGCGCCGCCAGGACTGGGGGGCGACAGGAGAGCTGCCGCAAACCGGACACTGTAAGCTGCAGTGGAGTGGTGGAGACATGGAGCAACTGGTGGAGGAGAATTACAATCGGCGTCAGGAGGAAGAGTGGAGACGTTGGGAGAAGGAAGCAGAGCGACAAAGGGAGCAGCGAGAAACCCTAAAACTTCGCCAACGTCACCTGGAGAAGGACCGGGCAGATAAGGACCGGATGAGAAAGGATAAAGGAACCCTGAGTGAGCCGCGGCGTAAGGGTGCAGTACGGAACTTTGAATTGAAAGGTGGTTGGGGCTTCATCAAGGAGCCTGGACTTTATTTAGAAGTCTTTGTGAACCGGCGGGACGTGGAGGCTCACCTCCCAGAAGGACACCCGGGGAGGGACCTGTTGCCAGGAGACGTGGTGACTTACACCCGACACTGGGGTTACAATGGGTGGTACGCCCTAAATGTTACCAGGTGCGACCCCTACTCCCCAGTGTGTGAGGAACCTGTGAGACCCTCGAAGCCTTCAGCCTCCCACATCCAGGCCTCTGCAAAAGTGCCCACCCCACGCCGTAAATCTCCCCAGCGTCCCTCAGTGGTCTCCTCAGCAGACCCACCCATGGACATGATATCGATACGTGGCCCGTACTCGGCGCCTGTTAGGCCCCCTGGGGTTCGTACAGTCCGTGACATAGGGCTCCAGACCCGGAGAGAGATGAAAGAGGTGGCCACACAGACCCAGATAGCGGGTCACGACGTCACTGTACAGGCCACACGACGTCATCAGGTCCTGGTGGTCCTTGGTGCCTCGGATGTTTGGCAAGCACCAGAAGAGTACCAGGTGGTACCTGGAAGAGGCCAGCCAAAGAAGTCTAAATAACCCGGACAGGGTCCCTGTATGTAAATAAATAGTTAAATTGTTTATGTACCCGGACGGGTGAATGTTCCAAAAATTTTTTTTTAATTTAATAAAAAAAAAAAAAACACAGTTTTCATTTCTTTTATTACTGTCTCATCCTGCTGCGACGCCATCGATCTCCTGTAAAAAAATGAAAAAAAAAAAAAAGTATACCACCTGACCGACGCAGTCCATAGTAACGAGTGTCCCACGACGGTCATCCCGGCGCAGCACAGCTGATTACCTGCTTCCCCGGCGGTGACATCATCGGACTGACTGCTTTACGGCCGGGATTACCCAGCAGTCACTGCAGTTAACGCGAAAAAACTGCATGTGACCGCCAGGGAGAAGATAATGGCGGCCATCAAGCAGTCCAGGACGTGACCGCCGGAGATCTTCTGCCAGGTAAGTGCCGCTGACTCCTGACAGACCCGACCGACGGACACTCACAGTGACAGTGACAAATCCGATTCCGGTATTCGATAAGACGAAAATATCGAAACGAATTATCGAAAGGCCGATAGAGCTAATATCGGCCGATAGCCGATATTTGCATTATCGTATCGCTCAACACTACTCCTGCACTTACCTGTACTTTTGACTGCAATAAACCTGGATTTATTATTTCCATTAAGTTGAGTGCCAAGTTTACTATCACACTATATACCGGGCTGGGAACCTACTTGTGCACCATCACAGTAGTGCTATGATATATTTTCTCTACACTCTTTCTGTGTGACCACATGGGGCATGTTGCACCGCAGTTTGTCATGCCTCACGAGACCTCGTGAGTAGGGTTGAGCATTCCGATACTGCAAATATCGGGTATCGGCCGATATTGGCTGTATCGGAATTCCGATTCCGAGTTCCGATATTTTCGTCTTATCAGATACCGGAATCGGGATTGTCACTGTCACTGTCAGTGTCCGTCGGTCGGGTCTGTCAGGAGTCAGCGGCACTTACCTGGCAGAAGATCTCCGGCGGTCACGTCCTGGACTGCTTCATGGCCGCCATCTTCTTTCCCCGGCGGTCACATGCAGTTTCTCGCGATAACTGCAGTGACTGCTGGGTAATCCCGGCCGTAAAGCAGTCAGTCCGATGACGTCACCGCCGGGGAAGCAGGTAATCAGCTGTGCTGCGTTGCAATGACAGGCTCTGCCTGTCATTGCGATGTAGCAGAGCTGGATCGTCGTGGGACTATCGTTATGGACTGCGTCGGACAGGTGGTATACTGTTGGTTTGTTTTTTTTCTTTTTTTACAGGAGATCGATGGCGTCGCAGGAATGAGAGAGTAATAAAAGTAATGAAAACTGTGTTGTCTCTTTTATTTCATTAAAAGACTTTTTTCTTGCTGTGTCTTTTTTTTATGCATTTAATAACTTTGGGATTAATAATGGATCGGTGTCTTATTGACGCCTCTCCATTATTAACCGGGCTTATTGTCACCGTGCAATCAACGGTGACATTAACCCCTTATTACCCCGCTTGCCACCGCTACAGGGCAAGTGGGAAGAGCCGGGTAAAGTGCCACAATTGGCACATCTTTTGATGCGCCAAATGTGGGGCTGCTGTAGCCTGGTATTATCAGGCTGTTGAGGGCCAAAATCCATGGGCCTTGACAGTCTTTTAATACCAGGCCGCAGCAGTCTGCATTTTACTTGGCTGGTTAACAAAAATAGGGGGACCCCTACGCCGTTTTTTTTTCGAGGGGATCCCCTATTTTTGTTAACCAGCCAAGCTAAGCAGACTGCTGTGGCCTGGTATTATCAGGCTTGCAAGGTCCATGGATATTGGATCCTTACCAGCCTGAAAAACCAGGCCTCAGCGGTCTGCTTCATCTGGCTGGTTAACAAAAATAGGGGGGACCCCATGCCAATTTTTTTCGAGGGGATCCCCTATTTTTGTTAATCAGCCAAGATATGCAGACTGCTGTGGCCTGGTATTATCAGGCTGGCAAGGTCCATGGATCTTGGCTCCTTAACAGCCTGAAAATCCAGGCCTCAGCGGTCTGCTTCATCTGGCTGGTTAACAAAAATAGGGGGGACCCCACGCCAATTTTTTTCGAGGGGATCCCCTATTTTTGTTAATCAGCCAAGATATGCAGACTGCTGTGGCCTAGTATTATCAGGCTGGCAAGGTCCATGGATCTTGGCTCCTTAACAGCCTGAAAATCCAGGCCTCAGCGGTCTGCTTCATCTGGCTGGTTAACAAAAATAGGGGGGACCCCACGCCATTTTTTTTTCGAAGGGAACCCCTATTTTTGTTAATCAGTTCCCTCTGACGTCACTGATTGTGTCCCTGGCTGACCTGAAGTGAAAGTGGAAAGCAATCAATTAAGCTTTCCACTTAAGGGCCCGTCTCACATAGCGATATCGCTACCGAGATCGCTGCTGAGTCACTAGTTTTGTGACGCAGCAGCGAGCTCACCAGCGATATCGCTGTGTGTGACATTCAGCGACGATCAGCCCCCCTGCCGGGTATCGCTGATCGTCGCTGAAATGTCAGGACCTTTTTTTGATCGCTGGTTCCCCGCTGACAGGCACGCATCGCTGCGTGTGACAGGCGGGAGACCAGCGATCCGCTGGTAACCAAGGTACACAGCGGGTTTCCAGGCGCGGGGCTGTGCCTAGAAACCCGCTGTGTACCTTGGATACCAGCGCCCTGATGCAGGGAGCTGGTATCCAAGGTACACAGCGGGTTTCCAAGCGCTGCGCGGTGCCTGGAAACCCGCTGTGTACCTTGGTTACCAGCGGATCGCTGGTCTCCCGCCTGTCACACGCAGCGATGCGTGCCTGTCAGAGGGAAACCAGCGATCAAATAAAGGTCCTGACATTTCTGCGACGATCAGCGATACCCGGCAGGGGGGCTGATCGTCGCTGAATGTCACACACAGTGATATCGCTGGTGAGCTTGCTGCTGCGTCACAAAACTTGTGACTCAGCAGCGATCTCGGTAGCGATATCGCTATGTGAGACGGGCCCTTAAGCGATGTTACCCGCAGTGTCGCTGTCCCAGATCGCTGCCTGAGCTGCCTGTTTGGCAGCTCAGCAGCGATCATGTAGCGATACACCAGCGATCCTGACAAGTGCATATCGTTGTCGGGATCGCTGGTGTATCGTTATGTGACACCCAGCCTTTACTCTCCTGTCAGGCAGGAGAGGAACTCATTCATTTGGGGTTTACTGTGAGGCTGCAGCATTAGCTGCGGTCCCTGCAGTAAACATTAACCCTTTCTGAAGGATTACACCGTGGGACCTGACTGTGCATCGGATTGGTAAGAATTATTTTGCTTTATTATTTTATTTTTATTACAGGAAATGGTTTTAGCAGGTAAATAAAATATGGTCAAAAACTGTGTGATTATTTCATTAAACTTCTTTTTTATTAAAGTGTGTGTGTTTGATTTTTCTTTCATACAATAGGATTAATAATTGATAGTTGTCTAATTGACAGCTCTCAATTATTAACCTGGCTTAAAGTGACCTTTCAATTGCAAGGTCATTTTAACCCCTTATTAACCCATTCGCCACCGCTACAGGGCAATGGGAATAGACGGGCAAAGTGCCAGAAAGGGCAAATCTAATTAGAGATTTGCCCTTTCTGGGGTGTCTGGGGGCAGATGTTAAGTAGCCGGGGGGGGCCAAAAAAAATGGTCCCTCTCTGGGCTATTATTATCTGCCCCCACTCACTGGCTTTGTCTGTCTGGTTGCGAAAATAGGGCGGGAGCCCACGCATTTTTTTTCAGCAATTTTACACCTCATATATATATATATATATATACATGTCATTGAATTTGTGACACATATATATATATATATTTATATTTGTAGTTCATACACTTCTACATAGTATAATAGCCGCTAATTCAATTGCCGGCTTTTGTGAAAATGCAGAACCCGACATGAAATGACACTTGGTGTACATAGGGTTAACCATGTCTTTTCATGTCCTTTGCTATCTAATTTGCACAAACAATTAAATCAGACTATGTGTGCAAAATTTCACACCTGTAGGGGTTAATTAAAGGTGTAAATTCGTAGCAAAAAAGTCCGTTTTTTTTACAACGAATTTACACCTTTAATTAACCCCTACAGGTGTGAAATTTTGCACACATAGTCTGATTTAATTGTTTGTGCAAATCAGATAGCAAACGACATGAAAAGACATGGTTAACCCTATGTACACCAAGTGTCATTTCATGTCGGGTGCTTCTGTCTTTTCACTGAAGCCGGCTTTACCCGGCAATTGAATCAAAGGATATTTTACTATGTAGAAGTGTATAAACTATACATATATGTATATATATATGTCACAATGACATGTATATATATATATATGTATTCTATGTGTGTATATTTAGTGTTTACAAGGAAAGAATGGGGTTTTTTTAGTTGCGATATTTTGTTCCCATAGACTTACATGGGACTTCCGGTATCGGTATCGGGTATCGCCGATTTTTTAGTGATATCGGCGATACCATTCCGATTCCGATACTTTAGGATATCGGAAAGTATCGCTCAACTCTACTCGTGAGGCCTAGACAGTGTTGGAAGATCCAGACCAAAGACCAAAAATTATTACAGAGTTGTCTCTAATTTTCACTTTATCTCTAAACTCCTGAAATGCTTGGTCCACACTTGTCTTATCCGCTATCTCTCAGGCCACTACTCCCTGCTGTTTCTCCTTGATCTGTCTGCCACATTTGACAATATTGATCACTGACTCCATTTCACTATACTTCACTCTATGGGCTTCAAGGACAGCGTTCTCTATTGGTTCTTCTCCTATCTCTCTGACCGCTCTTTCACTGTATCTTTTGCCAGCTTTTACTATTCTTCCTCTTACAAAAAGTCTTCCTCAAGGCTCAGTCCTAGACCCCCTGCTTTTCTCTCTATACACTGCCCCTTTTGGACAAACCATCAGCAGATTTGGTTTCCAGTATCAACCCTATGCTGATGACATCCAATTACCCACCTCTTCTCCTGACATCACCCACACCTTAGCACAAAATACCAGGAATTGTCTGTCCGCTGTCTCAAACACAGGCCTTCCTCTATCTGAAACTGAATATCTCTAAAACTGAACTTCTCATGTTTCCTTCCTTTACTAACCTTCTTATACTCAATGTTACAGTTACCTTTGGTAGTTCAACTGTAACTCCGAAGCTGCACGTTCGCTGTCTTATGGTCTTATTTGACACAGAACTTTCTTTTATTCCCTATATCCAATCACTCACACGCTCATGTCCAGCAAACAGCCTTTTCTCACCATTGAAACTGCAAAAGAACTTATTCGTTCTTGTCTGGACTATAGCAACTCTTTACTGATAGGTCTTCCTCTGACAAAGCTTTTTCCTCTCCAATCCATCCTGAGTGAGGCAGCCAGGGTCATATTTTTGTCCAGCTGCTTCACTGATGCCTCCACCTTGTGTCAGTTATTGTACTGATTGCCCATTCACTACAGAATACGATACAAACTTTTCTCCTTGCATCTCTGTCTCCAAAACTTCTCATTCTTCACCAGTGTTCTGGAATGCACTACCCCAAATGATCTAATACCTAGCCCCCATGTTTTAAGCGTGCTTTAAAAACACATTGCTTTGGACATGCCTATCACCTCAACTCACTAACCTAACTCTTCACTGTTCCCTCCTTCTAAATCATAATCAGAATCTGCTCTCTCCTATTCGTCTATCTCCACATCCTCCATGCACCCAATAGCACACGGTAACGACACTTAGACATTGGCCTATGACCGGACAATGCATCTTTTTTGAAAACCTTATTTAATATAATGATAGCTTGACCATACATAACAGCATAGTCTACCTATTGTGTCTCCCCTATTTTCTTATAGCTTGTAAGCTTACAAACAGGGCCCTCACTCCTCCTGTAACTGGTGACCTATGTGTTACTCTGCAAAGAAGTGGAGACATGTACAGACAATAAAAACAATACAAAGTTCTGCGGAATATGTTGGCACTATAGAAATAAAATGATTAATATTAGAATGGAGTAAGAAACAGAGAACTAGGCGGGGAGCTGTTTTTGGCAGGCCTGGTGAAGGACAAAAGTCAAACAGGTCACTATAATCTTATTTTATTTAACCGCTTCGTTTAAGCCACTTTTTAATATACAGTGGGTACGGAAAGTATTCAGACCCCTTTAAATTTTTCACTCTTTGTTTCAATGCAGCCATTTGGGAAATTCAAAAAAGTTCTTTTTTTTCTCATTAATGTACACTCTGCACCTCAGCTTGACTGGAGAAAACAGAAATGTAGAAATTTTTGCAAATTTATTAAAAAAAAAAAACTGAAATACGACATGGTCATACGTATTCAGACCCTTTGCTCAATATTGAGTAGAAGCACCCTTTTGAGCTAGTACAGCCATGAGTCTTCTTGGAAATGATGCAACAAATTTTTCACACCTGGATTTGGGGATCCTCTGTCATCCTTTCTTGCTGATCCTCTCCATTTCCATCAGGTAGAATGGTGAACATTGGTGAACAGCCATTTTCAGGTCTCTCCAGAGTTGCTTAATTGGGTTTAGGTCAGGGCTCTGGCTAGGCCAGTCAAGAATGGTCACAGAGTTGTTCTGAAGCCACTCCTTTGTTATTTTAGCTGTGTGCTTAGTGTCATTGTCTTGTTGGAAGGTGAACCTTCGGCTAAGTATGAGGTCCAGAGCACTCAGGAAGAGGTTTTCATCCAGGATATCACTGTACTTGGCCACATTCATGTTTCCTTTGATTGCAACCAGTCGTCCTGTCCCTGCAGCTGAAAAACATCCCCATAGCATGATGCTGCCACCACCATGTTTCATTGTTGGGATTGTATTGGGCAGGTGATTAGCAATGCCTGGTTTTCTCCATACATACAGCTTAGAATTATCACCAAAAAATTCTATCTTCATCTCATCAGACCAGAGAATCTTATTTCTCATAGTCTGGGTGTGCATCATGTGTTTTTTTTTATCAAACTCTATGCGGGCTTTCATATGTCTTGTGTGTAGCCCAGCTGCGCTTGGTGCCACATGTTACCCAGGAGGATGCATGGAAGGTAATTCACAATCACCTGATATTCATTCACACTTCACATTTTCCTGGTGCCACCAGAGGGAGCCCTTTAGATTACGAAGGTATATAAGGGAGTGAAGAGATAGAGCAGTAGACATTCTAGCTCAGAGCTCAGATTACACTAGTCTGTGTCAGAGCGTGTTGGAGAGCAGACGAGCTAGTTACCTCAGACATTCTGAGAGGGAACTCTAGCCAGAAAAAAAGACTTATCTGAAAGCCTGAGGACTTCAGCAAACACTCAGCTTATATTGTGGAGTCCAGTGTAGTGGGAAGGATTGCCACTTGGTCTGGTCAAGGTTGAGTCCACTGAGAGTCCAACAGTGAGCGTTTCAGAAAGTAAGCGTGCCGACGCTTGGACAGCGGTGAAGGGAAGGAAGCTGACATCTACTGCTGTTGTGCTTATGTTAAAGGTGTGAGTAGGACGACAGGCAAGTGGAAAAAGGGAAAGAGAGTGACTGAGGAGAAATAGCAACGATAGCTTACCTCCACTCTGCACTACCGGACACCGGGTCCGAACTTGCTAGTACCTTCACGGCTAGTGGGAAAAACCGGAGATCCTGCTGGACTACAGGTCTTAGAGGGGCCCAACAGTGCTGATACGTAACCGGGGTCAGGAAGAACAGGAGTCTAGCAGGACGCTGCAGATAGAGACTTAGTTCTGTCCAAAAGAAGGCTCCACCACAATGTCAGCCGGGCGTAGCTGTTTCACACGGAGTTAGGCTTTGTTTCATGCAAGTCAGAAACTCACACATATGAAGACGTAAGGAGGCCCTACACCTACTCAGTGATTACTGGACGTGCATCCTCCACCCTGAGCAGCTTCCCGGGACGTGCCTGAATCTACCACCAGTAAAGGTACCGAAAGAGACTGTCTTGTGTGTGTCTGCATTATTGCTCCTGCCCCTCTACACCACCATATACTCCAAGGGATCAGTCTCACCTGTGGGATACTTAACACGTTGCAGCCCCAAACCCTCTACACTGCAGCGCTGGTCATCCTGCCCAGGAACCACAGGTGGCGTCACGAACATTTCTATCATCCCCTGTAAATATCCCCCTTTAGTGAGCGCCCAGGGCAACGGACCGAGCTGCGCTACCCGTGACATCCCCAATGAAGTGAACGGGCTCGGTGCCGAGTACCCACAGCCCTGGTACGTGCGACTCATCTTGCACTGAGGAGAGGCTTCCGTCGCGCCACTCTGCCATAAAGGGCCAAATGGTGGAGGGCTGCAGTGATAGTTGACTTTGTGGAACTTTCTCCCATCTCCCTGCTGCATCTGAGGAGCTCAACCACAGTGATCTTGGGGTTCTTCTTTACCACTCTCATCAATGATCTTCTTCCACGATTGCTCAGTTTGGTTGGACGGCCAGGTCTAGGAAGACTTCTGGTGGTCCCAAACTTCTTCCATTTAAGGATTATGGAGGCCACTGTGCTCTTAGGTACCTTGAGTGCTGCAGAAATTCTTTTGTAACCTTGGCCAGATGTGTGCCTTGCCACAATTCTGTCTGTGAGCTCCTTGACCAGTTGTTTTGACCTCATGATTCATATTTGGTCTGACATGCACTGTGAGCTGTGAGGTCTTATATAGACAGGTGTGTGCCTTTACAAATCAAGTCCTATCAATTTAATTAAACACAGCTGGACTCCAGTGAAGGAGTAGAAACATCTCAAGTGGATCACAAGGAAATGGACAGCATGTGACTTAAGTATGAGTGTCTGAGCAAAGGGTGTGAATACTTATGACCATGTGATATTTCAGTTTTCTTTTTTAATAAATTTGCAAAAATTTCTACATTTGTTTTTTTCAGTCAAAATGGGGTGCAGAGTGTACATTAATGAGAAAAAAAATGAATTTTTTTGAATTTACCAAATGGCTGCAATGAAACAAAGAGTGAAAAATGTAAAGGGGTCTGAATACTTTTCGTTCCCACTGTACTTTGTCCTTCTCTCCAGCAGGACTCTTCTTTCCACCTTACTCAAGCTCGCAATGTCCTTTTCAGCCTTATTGTGGTTTCATACAACACAGAGTAGGCCTCTGACTTTACAGAATCCCCCCAGGTCTAGCCAACAATGTGAGCAGTGATGTCAGAGGTCTGCTCAACCTTAAAAGCCCAGGCGCTAAGTGAAGATGACCAAAGAGGACATCGCCTGCTGAAGAAAGGAGGTAAGAAGTGGCGGGAATACGTGGAGGCCTGGACAGTTGGCTGCAGTGACTGTGGGACAGGTGAGAGTCAAGATTAGTATTATTATAATTTATTATTATGTGAGTATTAATCTTTTTTACCTCTTTTCAGCTACTTGCAATCTAATGGCGTGAGCTTCAAACATTTCGGGTTCAGGAGAATTGTTATTTTTTTCTTAAATTTAAGGCGATTTCAATTTGCCTTAATCAAATTTGCTAATCTCTATTATCCTGTAAAAATTTTGATTTGGGAGTCCATGAGTTTCAAGTTACACCTTAGAATTAATTCAAATAATCTACATATATATCCATCCCGTCTATATGGTGTGTACACATTGGAATTTGTAACTTTCTTTCAGCAGGTGCTTTTCTTATGGGTGGTTGTTAAGCACAGGACCACTGCGCCTATACGTAAATGCGCCCTGATTGCATATCTTGTATTGTGAAATGAATACAGATAAAAAATGAATGCGTTACGTCTAGAAATCGCCTTATTTCTGCTTTATAGTAAAAGGTGGTTATATTGTAATAATTCTATAGGGAAAGTGAGAGAGTAGGAATAAAAGGAGACAGCTCGGTCTTATACGCTAATAGATTCAGCTCTTCTTAATAAATCCTGTATACTTACGATAAGCTCTCATGACCGCACTCGTTACAGCGTGAGTGGATGCAACTCATTGTAAAACAAATTGATGTAAAATATAATGCGGAAAGATGAAAAAAAATACTCTTTTGGTGAAGCGCTGTATCTCACAGACTAAAAAGTCATAAAAATTACTGCTAGGAAAATCTAAATGGTCCATTCCTAAATTTTATGAGCTCTATAAAAGCTGAAAAATGCATCGCTGGTTAAGTCAACCTGATGAGATGATTTATTGGCTTAGAGATGGTGTTAAAACAGATTCAAACTTTTATCCGTTATCATATAGATTAATATTCAGGTATCGCAAGCAGAGATCAGAACAGGTGGTGCTTCCATAAACTTTGCAGTCATTTTTGCGAAGATCTGACTGTGGGATGTGTTACTTAGTCGAATAACTGACTCTGATAAGGGAATAATAAAATAATTGGTATAATATACTGTAGAAAAGAAGTGGAAACCAAGGAGCACTGCGGATTGTAAGGAGGAGTAAAAGCTAGCAGGAGAGAGAACTGCCGTAGGCATACCTACCAGAGAGGAAAATCATGGTGCTGCTTGAGATTACTTAGAAATGGGTGAAATGAATAGGGTGAAGATTCCCCTGCTGGAATAAAACAAACCATATTTTATAACAAAGAGACAGAGGTATATTTGTAGTTTCCCTCATTTTAAGGGTTATGTTCACATTGCGTCTTTTGCTAAGGCCGGGGTCACACATGCGAGAAACTCGCACGATTTTCGTGCGAGTCTCTCGCAAGAACTCCCGGCACTCCCGCCGGCACTCGCATCGGAGCATGCGGCTGCATAGAAATACATGCAGCTGCACGCTCCGGTCCGAGTGCCAGCTGCATTGCCGGGTGTTCATGCCAGAGAGTTTCTTGCATGCGTGACCCCGGCCGAACAGTCAAAACAAAACAGCCATATTGTAAGATGTTTCAGGAATCGCTCCTTTTTCCTGGCATTCTCTCCATGTTTGGTGTTCATGATCACTTTCTGTTAACCTCTTTTGGTCATCTCCAGAAGCACTTTGTTGAAGTTTTTTCTGCTGGCATTTTTAGTTAACTTTTTTTCCAACATTCTTTGGGCGTCTTTTTGTTGCCGATTTTCAGAATTTTTTAAAAATCCTTTAAGCAATGAATAAAACAATCTCGTTTTCGGAGGTGAAAAAGTCTAAAAAAAGGCTCCAATAATAGATGGAGAACAGTTGAACTTGATGGACCTAGGTCTTTTTCCAACCTATGTAATTACATAAAAGAAGCACAAATATCTTTTGGGTATTTTTTTAGCCTTCCCATTGACTATTGCATAGTATAGAACGAGATGAACTTTTAAATGCTTAGGGTCTTTGAAAGCCTGGAGCATTTAAAGGGTTAAAGAGACGCTCAAAAGCCTGAACAAAAAAGGAAATGAATTTTCCATCAAGTTAGGCTGATTTCACATTTGCGTCTGTGTGCTCAGCGTTTCATCCGCATAGATCCGCATGCGTCATGCTTACATATCTTTATATCTGCGTTTGTATGCGTCATTTCTCGGTGTGCGGCGAACGCAACATGTTGCATTTTTTAAGCGTCAAATATCCATCAAATATGCGCAGTCATACGCATGCGGATGAATGCGTCAAAACAACGCATTTCTGTCTATGGGAAATCATTGGTACGTAAGGACATGCAAACGGATGCGTTCGATATGCATGCATTCTTCATGAGACACGGCCTTTTGGTGACTGTCATATCGAACGCATGTGCATAAACAACGCCAACGCATGCAAAAACGCATACACGCGCAGCTTTTTTGACGCCATGCGTAAGATGATGCAGATAAAAAACCACTGCGTAAACATGCGTTTGCATGCGTTTGTGTATGAAGATGATGCGCTGCACACATATACGCAAATGTGAACCTAGCCTTAATTAGGAGCAATCTTTTGTAAATGCCTTTTCCTACATATTTCACTCAAAAAAACAATGGGAAAAGACACAGCGCAGACATACCCTTAATAATACACAAGTGTCATAGGTAGTCTCTAGGTAAAGTAGTTGTCTGGTGAAATAAAGCTATCACGTATTTACACGATAAGTGATAACTTATAGATCAATGGTTATTTATCTGATGAGTTGGATTGTTAAAGGGAATCCAATTTTTGCTACCTCATCTAAGAGCAGTATAATTTAGGAAAAGAGACCCCAATTCCAGTGATGTATCACTTAGTTTACTGGGTACAGCAGTTGTGACACTATCAGAGTTCTTAGATGTATCATGTAGCAGAGCTCAGAAAGCTGCCCCTGCCCACACTGCAGCTTTCTATGTACATTGTCTATTGACAGTGAGCTGCTTATCAGAAGAGGGGACGTGGTCGGACGACTTGGCATGAGGAAGCTAGTTCCAGCAATGATAATTTCCCAGTAATAAAACTTTTATTGTAAGTAAACAGCACACAGCCTAATAAGTGACATATCACTGAATTTAGTGTTTTAACCCCTACCTCTTGCTATCCTCCGATTACAAAGAAAAACCTGCTGACAGATTTCGTTTCATGGTGAATAAGTAGGAAAATGCTGCTGGCAGTAGTGAAACAGATAGAATATTGCTGTTGATAGTGAGAGGTGGGTAGGAGACATTACCAGTGATGGAAAGGTAGATAGGAAGATAATACTCCTGCCACTACAGGGATTTTGACTGATGAGACCACCATCGATCAACAGAAGAAGGCACTTTTATCCCTGTTACAATTTGAATGCTCTACCATGATTCCATTAGTTCTATATGGAACTGCTGAGCACAACACTTAGCTTTTTCAAATTGCCGAATTGAAAATGAAAATAGCAGCGGTTGAACACATGCACTGCCTCCCCATTCTAATGGAGTACCCATTCTGCTGATTGGTCAGACTCAGACCAGATCTTTTTACTAGGCACTGCATTATGGCCTTTTACTGAGACCTAAAGGACAGTGCGGCTTATCATAAGTCCTCTAAGGCGTAGTCTGCTCTCAAAATAACTAAGAAACTTCTGTGCCACTCTGGGTCTAAGGTTGGAGTCACACGGCCATAAAACTCCATGGCATCGCACTGCACAGACTGGCCCGGTACCTGTCCCGACCTGAGCAAGACAGCGTGACTGATTACTATGCAGAGCTCAAGCTCATGTCAGGAGAGCCGACAGCCAGTACCAGTTTTACAATGCAATTCCGGCATGTGAAATCCAGCAGTGTGTCTCTGCCCTAAGCAAGACAATAATCTACCACAGTTTGCCTCACCTAGGCATTATTTTGTGGCGTTGCACCATCATCTTGCGTAACGACGTCCTGACATCTTCTGGGTAGTCTGTAGCTGATAGACCAATACCCACTCCCAAAATGATCCCTGATCAATCACCACTTCAAACTTGTATCACGCACGCTATGAGAACTTGTATTTAGTAAAGAGCGTTCCAGATTAGCAAAATGGGTAAAAAGTTTAATGCTGCTGCAAATGGAGAAAAGGTGAGAAGGGAAGAATAGAGTTACCACTAGGAGAGGTGATTGGGGGGATAAACTGCTACCAGTAGTGAGGGAAGAGGGAGAATGCTTCTGTCTACAGTGGAGGAATAGTGAGATAGAGGAGCATGTTACTTCCCGTAGCAGAGGTGGTAAGGAGTGATGAGCAAGTAGCATTGTTGCTCGGGTCTCCCCGAGCATGCTTGGGTGATCTCAGAGTATTTTGGCGTACTTGGAGATTATTTAGTTTTCGTTGTCTCAGCAGTAGTGAAGAGGTGGATAGAATATTGTTGCCAATGGGGAGAGGTGGGTAGGAGGAGTATGTTACTGCCAGTGACAGAGCGGTACATAGAGATACATTGCTCCTGCCGATATGGAGCCATGGGAAGGTGAAGAAGGCTGCGTTCACTGGAGAAGTTTCTGGAAAGGTAAAAATTGTTGCCAGTGGTATTAAAGTGGTGAGAATGCTCCTGCCAGTGGGGGAGAATATGCATTCATTTATGGGTCAGGTATGATATTTCAATTAGTTTAGAAGGTTTGATAGGATTTGTCAGTCTGTCCTAGGGTCTTAACTTGTGTTGCTATAAAGGATGGGGGAAGGTTTCAGAAAGAAAGGCTACCTATATTTTGAGAAGCAAACAATGCAATTTTTCTCATCATGACAGTTTTGTCAGTAGTCAGAAAAAGTTGCCATGATGGTCTGGGCCAAATGAAGAAGAAAAGGAAGAGAATATCTATAATAAGAGAAAATGTCACATGTGATGACTCTGTCATCGCCCCAATCTTCCTGTATGGCAGTGAAGTCTGGGGTCCTCACACCTACCCAGACTGGTCAAGGTGGGATTCCAGCCCAACAGAAATATTCCACCTGGAATTCTGCAAGCACCTTCTCCAAGTCCATCGGAGCACCTCCAACAGTGCCTGCCGGGCCGAGCTGGGCAGATTCCCTCTACACCTAACGGTTCTAAAGAGGGCACTGTCATTCTGGGCTCACCTGCATAGGAGCAATCCAAGCTCCCATCACCATAAAGCCCTGACACACGTAGGTGAAACAGAAAAACCAGGACCCTCGGAACAGCCCACCCAAACCCAACCTGACCAGAACACCAATCACAACAACCTGACAAAAGTCAAAATCAGGAAGATGGTAGACGAAGGCCAGGAGAGATATGTCAGTGACTGGAAGAACGCCATCATCAGCTCCCAGAAACTGACCATGTACCGGAGTCTACAGAGAGACTGCAAACTGGCCCCATACCTGGAGAAACTCCCGGACCCCAGAGACCGCAAGATCCTGAGCCGGTATAGACTCAGTGCCCACAGTCTGGCCATCGAATCCGGCCGACACAGGCAGAGCTACAAGCCCAGGGAGGAAAGACTATGCCAACACTGTGACCAGGAGGCCATAGAGGACGAAACCCACTTCCTGCTACACTGCTCCAAATACTCAGCAGTGAGGGACACTCACTTCAGGAGACTCTCGCATCTCTTCCCGGATTTCATCACCATGAAGGAGGAAGAGAAAACATATATCTTGCTGGGGGAAGAAGAGAGAGCAGCAGAGATAGCAGCGCGGTATGTGAGCGAATGTCATAGACTGCGAGAAAGAGAACTATGATATGCCATGGACTTCTATAGCCCCCACCCTGGATCTGCCCCCATCACCCCTCCCTATGCCATGGACTTCCATAGCCCCCACCCTAGATCTGCCCCTACCCAACATCCCTATCCCTATTCCCTTTGGTACACTTGCTTTGGCAAAACTAATGTGTATTTAGTCCTGCCAATAAAGCTTCTTTGAATTTGAATTTGTAACTGAATATAGTCGTTATGTATTCTACCTAAGATTGCATCTGATCAGTGGGGTACTCTTTTGTACACTATAGTCTGGAGTGGTAACAGCGCAATTAAAACTGTGAAAAAAAATTCCTGCCAGCATTAGGTGGATGTTTTGAAGTTAATACCTATATATATAGGTGATAACTTGATGGTTGGTAGCGGTCTGACCACTGGGACCTCCACCATTCCCTGAATTCAATGGTTTCCATGCATGCACATTACCAATCCATTTATTCTCTATAGGACTTAGTATACATGCCCACTAGCACTCCAGTCAGTCAGAGCTCAGCAGAGTTGGGATCACACCGATGAGCAAGTTATCACCTATCCTATGGGTAAGTGATAACTTCTAAAGATGTGAATTACCCTTTAATCCTCACATAATAACACTGTCTGTTAGGTCGGAGTCAGACACAACGTATAAAAAAAAATCGGTCGGATTTTGTCTGCCGAGAATCACACAAATGTTCTCTGTATGGTAATCCGTATGTAATCCATTTTCAATGCAATGCTGCGATTTTCTTGCATCTAAGGATCCGTTTGACATCCGTATTGCATCTGTATTCTGTGATTTTGACGCACACTTGCAAAATGAGCAAATGATGGATCCATGGCCTGAAAATCATTAGAAATTAATGTGGGACCCTATTTATTGGCTTAATAACAAGTCCCCTCCTCCTAGCTTTGCATGACAGTGTTTTCTGGTGTATTTCTATAGCTGATTTGTGTGCAACATGTCTTACAGGCTAACCTTTAACATCACTGAGCAGGTGCTTTTACACTGGGTATTGTCCCAGCATTTTGGGGAGCCTTATCCAGTGATTGTGGATTCAGGGAGGCGAAGAAGAATGTGGGTCCATCCACTTTTGAGGCGACAGATAACTAAAGGGCATTTTCACCGTATGTATGCTTCACTTCGCATCCATCCAGACAAAGTCTACCAATATTCTTGGATGAGCCTGGCCACATTTGATCTTCTCCTTGAGACTTTGCGCCCTGGGATCACCTACAAGGACACCGTGATGCGCAAGTCTATTTTGGCACAGGAGCGGCTTCTACTTACTTTACGGTATGTCCAAAACCTCTATGTTGCGTATGTATTTGATGTGTGTATTTTCTACACACACATTTCCCTTCCTTTTCGTTTTTTTTGCCTATGTTTTATTTTTTTGATGTTAATCATTATGCCTTTTACATTACCTGCTCTTTGTAATTCTGCTATGTTCCCTAGGCATTGTATACTGCTGTAACTTGTTGAGGCAGGGCTTAGTTTGCACTCTCCGTTAAATGTTATGTTGCCGTAAACTCGGTATGATGATACATGGATATGTCCTAACCAAATGTTGCTTTTTTTTACTCTAGCTTTCTAGCTACTGGCCTCTCCTATGCGGCACTACATCTGGAGTTCTTATTAGGCAAATCCACAATCTCATGCATTGTCCGGTCTACAGTACGTGTTCGCAAATTTGGTCCTGACTGCATTAATCGGTCATGCCTAAGCCCAAACAACAAGACTGGCTGCATATTGCCCATGGGTTTGAGGAGATGTGCCAGTTTCCTAACTGTAATGGAGCCCTGGATGGGAAGCACATCCGTGTACGTAAGCCGTCAAACCCTGGGTCACAATATTATATTAACAAGACTATTTTTCTGTAGTGCTGTTGGCCCTGGTCGACAGCAAATACAAGTTTTAAATTGTTGATATTGGGGCCTATGGAAGAACAGGAGACTCCCGAGTGTTCAACTCTTCCATTATGGGTCGGCGTATGTGAGTCGCACGTAGCAGGGCTTTGGGGTACTCGGCACCGAGCCCGTTCACTTCACTGGGGGATGTCACGGGTAGCACAGCTAGGTCCGTTGCCCTGGGCGCTCACTAAAAAGGGGATATTTACAGGGGATTATAGAAATGTTCGTGACGCCACCTGTGGTTCCTGGTCAGGGTGACCAGCGCTGCAGTGTAGATCCTCTGAGGGTTTGGGGCAGCAAGGTGTTAAGTCTCCCACAGGCGAGACTGATCCCTCAGGATAAAATGGCGGTGTAAGGGTGCAGGAGCAATAATGCAGACACACACAAAGAGTCTCTTTCTGTACCTTTACTGGTGGTAGACTCAGGCACGTCCCGGGAAGCTGTTCAGGGTGGAGGATGCACGTCCAGTAATCCACTGAGTAGGTGTAGGGCCTCCTTACGTCTTTATGTGTGTGAGTTTCTAACTTGCATGAAACAAAGTTTAACTTCGTTCTCTTTGCTACGCCCGGCTGTTCTTGTGGTGGAGCCTTCTTTTGGACAGAACTAAGTTTCTATGTGCAGGGCCCTGCTAGACTCTTGTTCTCCTGACCCAGGTTACGTATCAGCACTATTGGGCCCCTCTGTGACCTGAAGTCCAGCAGGGTCTTCGGTTTATCCCACTAGCCGTGAAGGTACTAGCAAGCTCGGACCCGGTGTCCGGTAGTGCAGAGTGGAGGTCAGCTATCAATGCTGTCAACCTCAGTTACTCTCTCTTTCTTCTTTCTCCACTTGCCTGTCGTCCTACTCACACCTTTAACATAAGCACAATGGGATAGCAGTTTCTCTCAGTTCTGCTGCTCTTCAGCTCTGCTGCTCTTAGACTGCGGACTGCAGACTCTCTGAGCTCTCTGAGATGACTAGATGACTGTCTTCTCTGAGGTGGCTGCGCAGACTGACTGAACTCCACTCCTCTCCTCACAACAACACTAACTAATCCCATATCCACACCCTTATATACCTGCGTATTCTAAAGGGCTCCCTCTGGTGGTACCAGGAAAATGTGGAATGTGAATGAATATCGGGTGATTGTGAATTACCTTTCATGCATCCTCCAAGGTAACATGTGGCACCAAGCGCAGCTGGGCTACACATATGCGCAATAATCAGTTGGACCTCCCACACCCACGTCAGCTACCAGGGTCTAATCTGGAAGCGGTCCCTTATATCGTGGTTGGTGATGAGGCTTTTCAATTAACCAGGACCTCATAAGGCCCTATCATCGTAGAACCCTGGACCACCGGCGTAGAATCTTTATTTTCCGACTATCCCATGCACGACACCTGGTGGTAAAATGGTCATGTTGTGGCCGGTGTTGTATTGGGCCTTCAGGTATTTGTAGTGAAGGACTCCGTGTGGGAGGGGGCTCACTCTCAGATCTTGTGGTCTCCTCTGGTAGTCCAGGCATTTCGAGAAGGTTTTGCCATGAAAGTTGCCATCTTTCAAGGTAAGCCAAGATCGGAGCACACAGCTGCACACACAGACACAGCATGTGACGATCATGGCGGCTCCAGGTCTAATATAGACCTGATGACGCTGTGCGGCCAGCCAATCACTGTAATGCCACAACCAACATGGCTGCAGCATTACAGTGTGTTGCAGACATTCCTTGCATGTTTATTGGTTCTCTAAAGAGTGCCAAACATGCAGGGCGGGGACCAGAGCTCCAGCCGAGCAACCCCTTTAATTCTCGGCGAGCTCCGAGCATCCGAGCAGTGAGATGCTCGGGCGAGTACCGAATAGTGGCGAGCATGCTCGCTCATCACTAATTATCATTTATCACCATTTATTTATGTGCTCACTTATACATATAACTCTTTGTGGGTGAGCATTGGGTAAAGCTGGAACCTGGGTGTAAAAGTTTTCTTTAATTTAGACAGGAGAAGATTGTATAAAATCCATTTCATAGGACATTATTATTACGTATTCACTCATTAAATGGCAGAGTTAGTGGCTTACCACCTCCACTGAGAGTCAGCGTCTTGAATTTCTATCCTCTTTATGCATCATAGACATAAATGCTGCCATTGGTTTTACTAGGGTTTCAAAAACCATGAAACATCTAAGGAATATTTCATGCAGTTTGAAAACTAAGGTCATATCTTGCCCTTTCTGCACTGTACTTACTGATTCTTTACTATAAAGGATGTAGAGTAGCCAGGGAGTTACAGAGCAGTAGTAGCAATGGAGTGGTGTGCGGTTCTAATGCTGTATGTCGGAAAGATCTCTATCAAGCACTGGAATCAATGGTACTGCAGGTGGTGAAATGACCAAAGCGTGAGGGTCATAGATACATAAAACATAGGGTTGAGTGGATCTAAGACAATGTTCTAACAAAGTGATAGAGGAGAATATGAAACAGAATCCAGCTATTGTATACACAATGATTCATAAGTACTACTCAGGATAACACAATGGAAAAACCACTCCTGGTCTAAGAAGTGCTACATGGAGACATGAAGAGGATCTGTCATCTCAGATCATGCAGGGTATACTTAACTTCAGTCTGAAGAACACTAATACTAAATCTGTTGAACTTATAGACAGACTAAACTTGGACTAGGCAGCCCTAAAATGTGCTAAATTTATCAAAATGACTGATAAATCTGGAAAATCTTTAGATTGTTGAGCCTAAGTTTACATAATCTAGTAGTTAGCTTACTTTTGTCAACTAAATTACACCAAATTATGGTGCAATTTAGACCATACTCCATTTTTTGCCTACCTTCTAATGGATCACAGCCCTTTGTCAAGCATGAAAAATGGGCATCTACAGTGGGGAAAAAAGTATTTAATCAGCCACCAATTGTGCAAGTTCTCCCACTTGAAAAGATGAGAGAGGCCTGTAATTGACATCATAGGTAGACCACAACTATGAGAGTCAAAATGAGAAAACAAATCCAGAAAATCACCTTGCCTGATTTGACAAGATTTATTTTGCATATTATGGTGGAAAATAAGTATTTGGTCTTTAACAAAAGATCATCTCAATGTTTTATTATATATCCATTGTTGGCAATGACAGAGGTCAAATGTTTTCTGCAAGTCTTCACAAGGTTGGCACACACTGTTGGTGGTATGTTGGCCCATTTCTCCATGCAGATCTCCTCTAGAGCAGTGATGTTTTGGGCCTGTCGCTGGGCAACACGGACTTTCAAATCCCTCCAAAGGTTTTCTATGGGGTTGAGATCCGGAGACTGGCTAGGCCACTCCAGGACCTTCATATGCTTCTTACGAAGCCACTCATTTGTTGCCCTGGTAGTGTGCTTGGGATCATTATCATGCTGAAAGACCGATCTATGTTTCATCTTCAATGCCCTTGCTAATGGAAGGAGGTTTGCACTTAAAATCTTACAATACATGGCCCCATTCATTCTTTCATGTACACGGATTAGTCGTCCTGGCCCCTTTGCAGAGAAACAGCCCCAAATCATGATGTTGCCACCCCCATGCTTCACAGCAGGTATGGTGTTCTTTGGATGCAACTCAGAATTCTGTCTCCTCCAAACACAAAGAGTTTTGTTTCTACCAAACAGTTCTACTTTGGTTTCATCAGACCATATGACATTCTCCCAATACACTTCTGTATAATCAAAATGCTCTCTAGCAAACTTCAGATGGGCCCAGACATGTACTGGCTTAAGCCGGGGCACACTTCTGGCACTGCAGGATCTGAGTCCCTGACAGCGTAGTGTGTTACTGATGGTAGCCTTTGTTACGGTTGTCCAAGCTCTATGCAGGTCATTCACTAGGTCCCCTAGTGGTTCTGGGATTTTTTTCAGTGTGGTTCTGTGATCATTTTGACCCCACGTATGAGATCTTGCATGGAGCCCAAGATCGAGGGAGATTATCAGTGGTCTTGTGTGTCTTCCATTTTCTTATTATTGCTCCCACAGTTGATTATATCACAACAAGCTGTTTGCCTATTGCAGATTCAGTCTTCCCCGCCTGGTGCAGGGCTGCAATTTTGTTTCTGGTGTTCTTCGACAGCTCTTTGGTCTTCTCCATGGTGGAGTTTGGAGTGTGACTGAGGTTGTGGACAGGTGTCTTTTAACAAGTTCAAACAGGTGCCATTACTACAGGTAAGGAGGACAGAGGAGCCTCTTAATGAAGAAGTTACAGGTCTGTGAGAGCCAGAAATCTTGCATGTTTTTAGGTGACTAAATACTTATTTTCTAACATAATTTGCTAAATAAATCTTGCCAAATCAGAGAAGGTGATTTTCTGGATTTGTTTTCTCATTTTGACTCTCATAGTTGTGGTCTACTATGATGTCAATTACAGGCCTCTCTCATCTTTCTAAGTGGGAGAACTTGCACATTTGGTGGCTCATTAAACACTTTTTTCCCAACTGTAAAAACATATTGCAACATGTAATGGAGGAAAATAAATACAGTATTAAGGTAAATTAAGGTACATTTCTGGCTCTTGTAATTTAGTAATTAGCTCCATTATAATTGAACTGTGCCAGTTATACTCCAACCTTGTTAGCTCACAAGTAGAGTTGGTGTGCATCGATTCACAAGATGTGGTCCATTGGCCAGATCAGTTATCTGTGGCTACTGGATGGGAGCCCCGAGAACTGCCTCCTACCATTCGCTCATCTTTTTATTACCCTGCCTGGCGCGACTTCTCCATTGTGGTAATGTGCATATGTGATGCTGCAACAGATTAGGTAATCAAAAGAAGATCCACAAATGCCATAAGGTAAGAAGTGTTTCTCACCGCTCGCATCTAGTGACCACAGATTAAAGACGTGATGATGAACCGGGTACGGTGATTCAGATCACGAAAATTCTAGTCATAAGCATAATTAGATAGGCGGTAAGTGGTACATATGAAACAAGCTAATGCTATCAGACAATAAAATATATGTAGAAACGGAAATTGAATCTTCTGATCCAAAGGTTTGTAACAGGTCCCCACAAATGATATGTCATTAATAATTCTGGTATCTTCTTGAATGGCAGATGGGCCACTAGACCCCACAGGCACCAGGTTCTGCATACACATTCTGCCCCTGATCATAATGAAAGTGAATGGAAATGTGTATCCTGAATTCTCTTTATATACAAGTGGGTACTGAAAGTATTCAGATCCTTTAAATTATTCACTTTGTTTCATTGCAGCCATTTGGTAAATTCAAAAAAGTTCATTTTTTTTCTCATTAATGTACACTCTGCACCCCATCTTTACTGAAAAAAGCAGAAATGTAGAAATTTTTGCAAATTTATTAAAAAAGAAATACTAAAATATCACAAGGTCATAAGTATTCAGCCCTTTTGCTCAGTATTGAGTAGAAGCACCTTTTGACCTAATACAACCATAAGTATTCTTGGGAATGGTGCAACAAGTTTTTCACACCTGGATTTGGGGATCCTCTGCCATTCTTCCTTGCAGATCCTCTCCAGGAACGTCAGGTTGGATAGTGATCATTGGTGAGCAGCCATTTTCAGGTCTCTCCAGAGATGCCTAATTTGGTTTAGGTCAGGGCTCTGGCTGGGCCAGTCAAGAATGGTCACAGAGTTGTTTTGAAGCCATTTCTTTATTATTTAGCTGTGTACTTAAGGTCATTGCCTTGTTGGCAGGTGGACCTTCGGCCAAGTGTGAGGTCTAGGATATCTCTGTACCGCATGTTTCCTTCAACTGCAACCAGTCATCTTGTCCCTGCAGCTGAAAAACACCCCCATAGCATGATGCTGCCACCACCATGCTTCATGGTGTTTTAATTGGGCAGGTGATGAGCAGTGCCTGGTTTTCTCCACACATACCACTTAGAATTATCACCAAAGAAGTTCTATCTTCGTCTCATCAGACCAGAGAATCTTATTTCTCATAGTCTGGGAGTCCTTAATGTGTTTTTTAGCAAACACTATGTGGGCTTTCATATGTCTGGCACTGAGGAGAGGCTTCCGTCAGGCCACTCTGCCATAAAGTCACGACTGGTGGACGGCTGCAGTGATAGTTGACTTTGTGGAACTTTCTCCCATCTCCCTACTGCATCTGTGGAGTTCAGCCACAGTGATCTTGGGGTTCTTCTTTACCGCTCTCATCAAAGCTCTTCTCCCATAATTGTTCAGTTTGGCAGGACGGCCAGGTGTAGAAAGACTTCTGGTGGTCCCAAACTTCTTCCATTTAAGGATTTCGGAGGCCACTGTGCTCTTAGGAACTTGAGTGCTGCAGAAATTCTTTTGTAACCTTGGCCAGATCTGTGCCTTGCCACAATTCTAAAACAAGAAAAGAAAAAGGGCGCATGTGTAGACTCACAGGGCTACTTTTTTAAAAATAGTTCCAATGCACTCACCTGTAATGGTTGTGTGCATCTACACCACAAAGATTAAGCGTGTGATTAATGAGGCTCCCGGTCACCTCTCTCTATTTGTGATGTCGTCCCATCGGTGTTTGCATCAAGACAAGACAAGCTGGGAAGGTTCCCAGGGTGGGTTTTAAAATTTATGGGGTTTACATTAGTTTTAGGAACTGTATAAGGTCATTTTCTGCCATTTTATCTGAAAGTGTACTGTCCCTTTAAGAAACTAAACTTCTGAATTGGAGATCGAAAATTGCAGTATATGAATGACAAGGCACGCTGGGAAGGTTCCCAGGTTGCATTTTAAAATTGATGGGGTTTTTATGAGTTCATGTAGGGTTTTTAATAGGAGTTTCAAGGTAAAATAAGAGGTTAATTGACAATGAATGCTTTATATGGAGTTTTGCAATGAAGAGGTTAAAATGAACACAACATGTGGTTTAAATTATGTTAATTACCACCCCTTTATAAAGTTGCTATTGTAATATTCTCCTTTACCCCACCTGATGAAGACGGTTTGGACCGTTGAAACGCGTTGTGGCAGTGGTATTGGAGGAAGAATAAAGTTCGGCTAACATTTATTAAATTGTCCATTATTCCTTTGGCGCCCCTTGAGACCGCTGCACCATTGTTTACTTGCCACAATTCTGTCTCTGAGCTCCTTGGCCAGTTCCTTTGACCTCATGATTCTCATTTGGTCTGACATGCACTGTGAGCTGTGAGGTCTTATATAGACAGGTGTGTGCCTTTACAAATCAAGTCCTGTCAGTTTAATTAAACACAACTGGACTCCAATGAAGGAGTAGAACCATCTCAAGGAGGACCACAAGGAAATGGACAGCATGTGACTTAAATATGAGTGTCTGAGCAAAGGGTCTGAATACTTATGAACATTTTATAGTTCCACTTTTCTTTTTTAATAAATTTTCAAAAATTTCTACATTTCTGTTTTTTTCAGTCAAGATGGGTTGCAGAGTGTACATTAATGAGAAAAAAACCAAACTTTTTTTGCATGTACCAAATGGCTGCAATAAAACAAAGAGTGAAAATTTTAAAGGGATTTCAATACTTTTCGAACCCACTGTTTTAAATATATTGTAAGCTTTTCAGGGGAAATAGCTCTGGGATCGCCGTCCGGGTAGACGGAGTGGCACGGAAACAGTTCATTCACAGACAGCAGTTCTGGTAAAAACTGGCCGCAACCAGTTTTATTAAAGTCTACAGCAAACAGAACATAATCAAAACCAAATCATAAACATAAGATCTGGGCTTGTCCAGCCACTTACTACACTTAGATAGATTTCCCTATCTACCTGGGACCAGACTCTAACAGCCTGGGCCAAATCAACACATATGTTCAGCATTTACCAGCATGGAGTTTCACAGAGTCTCCTCCTTGTGTCTGAAGGCACCTTCAACGTCCAGACTTGAGAGAGCTCCCCTCCTATTCAGCAGCTATCCGCATGGATTCTCACAGAGACTACTCCTGTGTCCGGGGTACATCGAGCACCCAGACTGAGACAGCTCATACTCCTGGAGACTCCTTCTTGTGCCTGGACTCCTTGTCCAGACTAAGCGAGCTCTCTGTCTGTGTTCGCAGACACCTACTTCTGGTCTCCCAATTAACAGCTGAGTGGTTTCAGGCCTGAGCTGCAAGTGTGTACTGAATGTAAGGTGTAGTGACCTTTCTCTACCACTAGGTTTACAAAGCCATACATTTCCCTTATACCAGTCAGCAAAGTATCTAGGTGAAATGTACACCCCATTCAACACACATACTCTCACTGTCTCACATATCCCCCCCCTCTTCTCCAGACCGGAGGGCTGGTCATCCAGACCGGAGGGCTGGTCAACAATCCAAAAGAGACAGTGAACTCTGGACCAGTCATGGCCCTCATCAGCTTCATCTTCACTACTGTCATCTGTATCTTCACCTGAGCCATAGCCAACATCAGCTTTCTCTTCATCTGAAGCATCCGCACTACCCTGTACCCTCCCAGGCCTATGCTCTCTGCGGGCCTCGGGTATCCTGCACGGTTTCATCTTGACCTTAGGGCCGGGCTCAGTTTCGATATAGTGCCTGGCCAGAGAAGTACGACCCGGCACATCAGAACACTTCTGCTGACTCTTCCTCAGAAACTCACGTACCTCCTGTCCTTGGTGCACTGACCATGTGTCACCAACTATCACAGAAGGTATAGGGGGTTTTTCACTTTTCTCTAGTTCCCCTTGAACCCTATTTAGCACATCTATTTTCTTGAATATCGGTTGACTCATAAAGTCTATTTCACAGACCTTAAGCTCCTCTGCCATGGTCTCTGACCATTTTAAGCTACACTGTTCAAATGATTGGGACTGTAGAAGGAGCTGATCGTTTTTCTTTTGCAGTACACATAATTCATCCGCTAAGTCTCTAGCTGAATTGTAATGTTCTACCGTGACAACAGCATTCTTATATAGAGCCTTAGACTTATTGAGCAGCATTTGCTCTTGCAACGAAGAGATTCCCTGTATCCTTCCTTTTACTTCATTGACCTTCTCACAAAGATGCTCATGGCTTTCATCACACTCCTTCATCACAGTTTGGAGTTTTTTCTGAGAAGTAATCAATTCATCTGGTACCTGTTGGACGTCTTTTATGTCTTCAGCCCCTTCTTCAGGCTCTTCTGGTAGAACATGCTCAGAAGCCCTACCGTCAGTCTTACATTCTACCTCTTCAGTCACATCATTATGGTCTCCAATATTTCCATTTATTCCGGCGTTCAAGTTCTCCTTGATAGCTGCATCTGTATACTCAGAACCCGCCGGATTCTTCTCTTCCACCACGTTCTGCATCCCATCTGAGCTCCCGTGTGTCTGCAGCGGCAACGGAGTGACACATCGCTTTTCCCATTTGTTGGGACGTGGCTCCGATGTAGACTCCATGAAAGTGCGCTTGAGCTCACCAACGCCAGCCTGATGTCTCAAAATCTCATCTTGTGACTTATCCAGATCCTTGGTGTCACTCGGGAACACCGCTGGGGCTCCGGGCGCCGAACTTCCAGCCTGAGCTTCACGAGTTGCAGCTACTGATCCGGACAGTACACCATCCACGCCACTGTCTCTGGCCGAAACAGATTCCTGGGCAGAGTCAGCCCCCACATCCTCAGTCTTGTTCCTCACAGCTGCACTTGAGACCTCAGCTTCTGATGAGGCATCTGGTTTGGTGTCTACCACTTCTATGGCTTTTTCCACCTCTGCAGCATTACCTTCAGAGTCCTTGGCATGATGCAGATCCACACCATACATTGATAACTTCTCATTTCCAACAGCATCCACTTGTGCTGTGTTCAGTTTCAGAGTCCTGCCTTTAAAGCTCAGCTCTCCTCCTTTCACCTTAGTCTTCGCCAGGGAATCGGCCAACTGTAAAATATCTTCAGATGCCATCTTCTGTCCGGCTGTAAGGTCAGCATCAGCTTTCTTCTCAGGACCCTCAACCTCCTCTGCTACCATGCCTTCCTCATTTGCACTGGTTGCTTGATCGTCATCAGATGATTCACTATCACTACCACTATCCCTGTCTGACCCCTTTTTCTCAGCCACATCCGGCTCACTTTCAGGGTTATACAATTCATTTTCATTCACATCTTGCACACTTTCAGGGTTATACAATCCACCATCTTGATCTGGAACCTTAGTTAACATGTCATCCACAACATTAACCATCTGGTCCCTCAAGTATGTGACTATGTGACAACCCCAGCACTATACTTCTATACAGCTCAGGCACCAGGAGCTGGCTCAAGACCTCTCCCTGGACTTCAGTGTCCCTATACAACAGGTCATTGTTTATGGCAACATGAGGAAACCTCTCCTCAGAGCCAGGCTCTTGGGAAACCTCATTTAGAACCCTTATATTTTCCTGTGCCGTTTTAAGAGTGGGGTCTCTCCACTGCTCACTCTCAAAATTGTCACAGGACACAGGTAAGTCAGGGACACTCGGTTCCCGAGAATCACCATCCTCGTCTCCCAACATCACCTGCAAAGGAATTTCATCTCTATCACAGTCATCATCATTATCAATATCATTATCATGATTAGGATCAGTATCATCATCACTATCATGATCATCATCATTATCAGTATCAGCATCATTATCATGATCATCATCATCATCATCATTATCAGTATCAGCATCATTATCATGATTATCATCATCATCATCATCATATAAGTTTAACGGCCCACTGGCATTGTGTTCCGCCCCTCGGAACTGCTCACCCTCAGTAGGAGCTTCATCACACTGTCCATCAGAAACATTTTTCCCCCAGAGATCCTTAGATCGGGGAAAGTCATTACCCAATATAACGGGTTGCACCAGGTTCTTCACTACCCCCACTTCATATGAAACCTCCCCGAGTTTGGGGACCAAGTCCACGGCAGTCTCTGGGTAGACTTTGGTGTCTCCATGGATGCACACCATACTCAGGTGCTTATCAGGGATGAAGTCCCTATCAATCAGGCTGTCACATACGGAAGTCACTGGACTCTCTGAGTCCAAGAGGGCCTGTGCTGGGCAGTCATTTACAACCACCGGGGACACCTGTGGTCCAGTCTCTTCGGCTGAGGTGGACACACACACAGGTTCTGCGCAGAGAGAGAGGGATCTGCCAACATCACAATACATAGGCTCCCCCTCTATTGGACAGTTGGCTGCAATTTCACGACATCTCCAACACTGTCCATCACACTTTTCCACCCACATGTCCCCTCGGGCCTGAACCCGCTTATCAGCATACCCCATGTCCCCAACAGCTGGAACGCTCTTACCGCGAGAGTTCAGCGTCCGGGAACTCTGAAGTGACGACCTCTCAGACGGCTGGTCACGGAGACAGTCTTTGCTGGCGAAGGCCTTCTCCATCAGGCTGACCAGACGATTGGCGTCCTGGTGGTCTCCTTGTCCGACCTCTGGCTGTACCTCAGGAGGACATGCTCTGGTGTAGCGGTTCACTATCACCTCTTCAACCATGCCGACCCGACGGCCGACGTCAGGCTCCAACCGCTTCTTTACTGCAGGCAACGCAGGTGCCTTTACAACATTACTCGGGGACGAGGTGCTGAGAGCTGCAATCTGCTCCCTCAGCAATCGGTTAAACTCCTGCTGCTGCTGCTGCCAGCTCTGCTGGGCCTGCTGCATGCTCTGCAGGTGTTTCTTAACAAGCTCCTCCAAACTGTCATCCATGCTGTCAGACTTCTCTGTTTCAACAACGGCAGTCTTATGTTGCACATTAACTTGCGCCATTTGTTTAATCAGCTTCTCCAGGCTGTCATCCATACTGTCAGACTTCTCTGTCTTAACAACGGCAGTCTTCACTCAAGACATACACACTCCACAGTCTTTTCCACAGAAAATTCAGCTCTGCTGTGCAGACACTTTTTTTTTTCTCTGCAAACTCTATTAGGGCCACTGTCTCTTTAAGACTGCTCCAACAGACTTTTCCTTTGCTGCTGCACACTCCACAGTCTTTTCCACAACAAGTTCAGCTTTGCTGTGCAGACACACTTTTTTTTTTTTCTTTTGCAAACTCTATTAGGGCTACTGTCTCTTTAAGACTGCTCCAACAGACGTTTCTTTTGCTGACACTTTTTTTTTTCTCTGCTGCTGCTTTAACAGACTTCACCTTTTATTGCTGTCTCTCGCCACTGTGCTGCACGCACATTCTAGCACCAATTGTAAGCTTTTCAGGGGATATAGCTCTGGGATCGCCGTCCGGGTAGACGGAGTGGCACGGAAACAGTTCATTCACAGACAGCAGTTCTGGTAAAAACTGGCCGCAACCAGTTTTATTAAAGTCTACAGCAAACAGAACATAATCAAAACCAAATCATAAACATAAGACCTGGGCTTGTCCAGCCACTTACTACACTTAGATAGATTTCCCTATCTACCTGGGACCAGACTCTAACAGCCTGGGCCAAAACAACACATATGTTCAGCATTTACCAGCATGGAGTTTCACAGAGTCTCCTCCTTGTGTCTGAAGGCACCTTCAACGTCCAGACTTGAGAGAGCTCCCCTCCTATTCAGCAGCTATCCGCATGGATTCTCACAGAGACTACTCCTGTGTCCGGGGTACATCGAGCACCCAGACTGAGACAGCTCATACTCCTGGAGACTCCTTCTTGTGCCTGGACTCCTTGTCCAGACTAAGCGAGCTCTCTGTCTGTGTTCGCAGACACCTACTTCTGGTCTCCCAATTAACAGCTGAGTGGTTTCAGGCCTGAGCTGCAAGTGTGTACTGAATGTAAGGTGTACAGTCATGGCCAAAAGTTTTGAGAATGACACAAATATTAATTTTTACAAAGTCTACTGCTTCACTTTTTCTAATGGCAATTTGCATATACTCCAGAATGTTATAAAGAGTGATCAGCTTAACAGCAATTACTTGCAAAGTCAATATTTGGCTAGAAAATGAACTTTATCCCCCAAAACACATTTCAACATCATTGCAGCCCTGCCTTAAAAGGACCAGCTAACCTCTTTTCAGTGATTGCTCCATTAACACAGGTGTGGGTGTTGATGAGGACATGGCTGGAGATCAATCTGTCATGATTAAGTAAGAATGACACCACTGGACACTTTAAAAGGAGGCTGGTGCTTGGCATCATTGTTTCTCTTCTGTTAACCATGGTTATCTCTAAAGAAACACATGCAGTCATCATTGCAATGCACAAAAATGGCCTAACAGGGAAGAGTATCGCAGCTAGAAAGATTGCACCTCAGTCAACAATCTATCGCATCATCAAGAACTTCAAGGAGAGAGGTTCCATTGTTGCCAAAAAGGCTTCAGGGCGCCCAAGAAAGACAAGCAAGCGCCAGGACCGTCTCTTAAAAGTGTTTCAGCTGCGGGATCGGGCTACCAGCAGTGCAGAGCTTGCTCAGGAATGGCAGCAGGCAGGTGTGAGTGCATCTGCATGCACTGTGAGGCGGAGACTCTTGGAGCAAGGCCTGGTCTCAAGGAGGGCAGCAAAGAAGCCACTTCTCTCCAGAAAAAACATCATGGACAGACTGATATTCTGCAAAAGGTACAGGCAGTGCACTGCTGAGGACTGGGGTAAAGTTATTTTCTCTGATGAATCCCCTTTTCGATTGTTTGGGACATCAGTTAAAACGCCTCATTCGGAGAAGACAAGGTGAGCGCTACCACCAGTCTTGTCTCATGCCAACTGTTAAGCATCCTGAAACCATTCATGTGTGGGGTTGCTTCTCAGCCAAGGGAATCGGCTCTCTCACAGTCTTGCCTAAAAACACAGCCATGAATAAAGAATGGTACCAGAATGTCCTCCAAGAGCAACTTCTCCCAACCCTCCAAGAGCAGTTTGGCGATCAACAATGCCTTTTCCAGCATGATGAAGCACCTTGCCATAAAGCAAAGGTGATAACTAAATGGCTCAGGGAACAAAACATAGAGATTTTGGGTCCATGGCCTGGAAACTCCCCAGATCTTAATCCCATTGATAACTTGTGGTCAATCATCAAGAGACGGGTGGACAAACGAAAACCTAAAAATTCTGACAAAATGAAAGCATTGATTGTGTAAGAATGGACTGCTATCAGTCAGGATTTGGTCCAGAAGTTGATTGAGAGCATGCCAGGGAGAATTGCAGTGGTCCTGAAGAAGAAGGGTCAACACTGCAAATATTGACTTGCTGCATTAACTCATTCTAACTGACATTATAAGCTTTCGTTACTCATATGTTTGCAATTATTATATTTCTGTCTGTGATAAAAACATCTGTCAAACACACATAAAAACCAGAGGGCAGCAGATCATGTGAAAATATAATATTTGTGTCATTCTCAAAACTTTTGGCCATGACTGTAGTGACCTTTCTCTACCACTAGGTTTACAAAGCCATACATTTCCCTTATACCAGTCAGCAAAGTATCTAGGTGAAATGTACACCCCATTCAACACACATACTCTCACTGTCTCACAATATGTATATATATATATGTATATATATATATATGTATATATATACAGCTCTAGCAAAAATTAAGGGACCACTGCACAGTTTTATAAAAATCAGCTTCTCTACATGTCTTACAGCCATTCCATTCCAGTGTCAGTTGAATTCCAACCAGAGTTCACCTCATTCTACTTAATGTGCTTCTGATTAGGTGATCACCTGGACCAAATCTTATTTAATGAAGGAAAGTACTAAAAACACTGCTGTGGTGTTCACTATCCTCTTGCAATAGGACAAGTTGTATGGAAAAATAAGTGCTAGTAATATCCCAATAGTAATAGGAATTAAAAAATAACTTTTAACCATGCCAAAAGAGTTGAAAAAAAAGTCTTCAGTGAGGAAAATAAGGACTCAATTCTGGCTTTACTAGCAGAGGGATATAGTGAGTGTCATGTTGCCTTCATCCTTAAAATTTCTAAGACGGCAGTCCATTACAACAAGGTCAAGCAGCAGACATTGGGGACAACAAAGCTACAGACTGGCAGAGGGCGAAAACGACTCTCCACTGACCAGGATGACAGTCATCTTATTTGAATGTCACTCAGCAACCATAGGATGACATCAAGTGACCTGCAAAAGGAATGGCAAATGGCAGCTGGGGTGAAGTGCAAGGCAAGAAAAGTTCGTAACAGTCTCCTAGAGGCAGAGCTCAAGTCATGTAAAGCTAGAAAAAGCCTTTCATCAATGAGAAGCAAAGGAGAGCCAGGCTGAAGTTTGACAAAGACCATAAGGATTGGACCATAGAGGACTGGAGTAAGCTAATCTTCTCTGATGACTATAATTATCAGCTTAACCCAAGACCTGGTTGTCTAATGGTTAGACGGAGACCTGGAGAGGCGTACAAGCCACATTGTCTTGCACCCACTGTGAAATTTTGTGGAGGATTGGTGATTATCTGGGGATGCTTCAGCAAGGCTTGATTTGGGCAGGTTAACCTTTGCGAAGGACGTATGAATCAAGCCGCATACAAGGTTATCCTAAAAAAACAGTTGATTCCTTCTGCTCAGGCAATGTTCCCCAGCTCCTAGCACTGGTTTTTCCAGCAGGATAATGTGCCTTGCCACACAGCTAGGTCAATCAATGTGTGGATGAAGGTCCACCACATCAATTCCCTGTCATGGCCAGCCAAATCTCCATACCTGAACCCGATTGAAAACCTCTGGAATGTAATCAAGAGGAAGATGGATAGACACAAGCCAAGAAACAAAGAAGAACTGCTTAAATTTTTGTACCAGGAGTGGCATAAGGTCACCCGAAAGCAGTGTGAAAGATTGGTGGAAAGCATGCCAAGATGCATGAAAGCTGTGATTAAAAATCATGGTTATTCCACAAAATATTGATTTCTGAACTCTTCCTGAGGTAAAACATTAGTATTGTTGTTTCTAAATGATTATGAACTTGTTTTCTTAGCATTGTTTGAGGTCTGCAAGCACTGCATTTTTTTGTTATTTTGACTATTTTTCATTTTCTGAAAATAAATACAATATTTATTGCTTGGAAATTCGGAGACATGTTGTCAGTAGTTTGCAAGTAATTCTTTGTTCCCAATTGTGTAATTCCTCTCTGCTGGAGAAAACGTCTTGGAGAAGAAGAAACATGGTCTTCTCCGACTCTGCTCATTCTTTTGGGAAAGATCCGCCCCTGCTCCTACAGAAGAATCATCGACTTCCAGGAAAAAGGCTTGTCTACATCCGGGCGATGGAGGATGGGAGCTTTAGAAAAATAAGATTTAATCTCCCGGAACGCCTCAGATGTCTCCTCAGACCACTTCTTAGGATTGGCACCTTTCTTGGTTAAAGCGGCCAAAGAAGCCACCAGTGTGGAAAAGTGTGTTATAATCTGCCGATAATAGTTGATAAATCCCATGAAGCGCTGTACTGCCTTAAGAGAATGAGGCTCCTGCCAATTCTGCACAGCTACCAACTTTGGTGGGTCCATGGCCAAGCCCTAACTGGATACGATATACCCCAGGAACGGTAGAGACTCCCGTTCAAACTGGCATTTCTCCAGCTTACAATACAGGGAGTTTGCGCGCAAACGTTCGAAAACTCTGCAAACATCCTCTCTGTGTGTGGCGAGATCTGGGGAAAATATCAGGATATCGTCAAGATATAATACCACTGAAGATAGCAAATCCCGAAAGATGTCGTTGACGAAATCCTGAAAAACAGCGGGGGCATTGCATAACCCGAAGGGCATGACGAGGTACTTGTAGTGACCATCACGAGTGTTACAGGCCGTTTTCAACTCGTCACCCTCACAGATTCGTATGAGGTTATATGCCCCTCGCAGGTCCAATTTTGTAAAGATGTTAATCCCTCGCAACCTGTCAAATAACTCAGAAATCAGCGGCAGAGGGTATTTATTTTTTATGGTGATGGCATTTAATCCTCTGTAGTCAATGCAGGGATGTAAATCACATTCTTTCTTCTGGACGAAGAAAAACCCCGCTCCAGCAGGAGAGAATGATTTCCTGATAAATCCCCATGCCAGGTTCTCCTTGATTTAATCAGACATGGCCTGGATTTCGGGGACAGAAAGGGGATAAACCCTACCGCGAGGGGGCTCCGAGCCGGGGACCAAATCAATAGGGCAGTCATACAGTCGGTGGGGAGCCAGCGTCTCTGTGGCTTTTTTGGAAAAGACATCCGCAAAGCTCCGATAAGGTTCAGGAAGAGCGGCCAAATCGATAGGTGACTCAGAGACTACCTTTCGGACCTATGCTACCATACATTGAGATGCACAATTCTCACCCCAGGACGAAATTCCCCCGTGTTCCAGTCAATGTGTGGATTGTGACAGCGTAGCCATGGAAGGCCCAATAGCACCTCATCCAATCCACCGGGAATAATAAGAAACGAGATATTCTCCTGGTGACCCTGAGAGAATGACATGGTGAGGGGAATCGACTGGTGAGTGATTTGTGTGTCTAACAGAGTACCGTTGACTACCCTAATGTTTATTGGTTTGGGCAGTGACTCCAAAGCAATGGCGTGTCTCTGGGCAAAGTTTGCCGACAAGAAGTTGCCATCAGCCCCAGAGTCCACCCACGCCTTGGCAGAAACCGTGGCTGTTCCGAAAAGCAACGTCACCTCATATACCACTTTGGAGGAAGAATTCCCTGAACCTAATCCACCTCCTCCCACGGTGGCTAGACTTGCTCGTCCCCTCGACCGCTTGGAACCCTTATTATTGGGGTTCTCCAAGAGATGTGCAGGACAGAAACGAGGAGATTTATTCTTAATTCTGGATATCCCCATAGGCTCAGGTCTCGTGTCGGGAACCACGGTTTTGGAAATAGGTCTAGAAAACGAAGGTGCCAGCCGAAACCGAGGTTTAGAGGCCTCCACCTCTAACTTGCGTTCAGAATGACGCAAATCTATTCGTTTGGCAAGAGTAATTAACTCTTCCAGAGAGGCTGGAATCTCCTTGGTAGCTAGAGCATCTTTTATTTGCCCAGCCAGACCCTTCCAGAACACCAGGATTAACGACAGCTCAGACCAATCCAATTTAGCCGCTAGGGTTCTGAATTGGATGGCATAGTGTCTGGTGGTAGCTGAGCCCTGTACCAACGCAAGAAGTTTAAGAGTCATATCATGCGTAACCTGAGGGCCAAGGAAAACAATTTTTAGGGTTCTAAGGAAGAGACCCACATTGGCCACTATCGGGTCATTCCTCTCCCACAGAGGAGTAGCCCACTCAAAGGCCTGGTGGGAAAGTAATGAGATGACAAAAGCCACTTTAACCCTCTCGGAGGGGAACCTTGCCTCCATCATTTCTAACTGAATGGAGCATAGATTAATAAATCCTCTGCAGGATCTGCTGATACCAGAAAATGTTTCCGGCAGAGCAAAAGGCGGTAATGAAGCTTTAGCAGCTACCGCAGCATTCACTGCAGCAGTGTGTATGAGACTAGCAGCTTGTGAGGCTGCCTGAGTAGCTACTGCAGTGAGATCAGCAACCGGAGCGGCCTGCTCCAGAGTCCTAAGTCTGGCCTCTAGTTGCTGAATGTAGAGCTGCAGCTGCTGGTTGTCAGCCATGGTCGGCTAGACCCTGGCGGTCAGAAACTGTTAAGGGGACGGTTGCAACAACTTTATTAAATAATAGGGAGCAACCGAACCCTGGGGTCCGCGGTGCAGCTAGACATGCTGCGGCCGAACACCCCTCGGGTATGAGGGTGAAAACTGACAACAGAAATATAAGATCTTGCCTGTGTTACTTCACACTAGGAAAGATATTGGATTTGCACTATCTCCGTTAACACTACGGAAGATGTGCTGCAGGCTGGCGTAGACGTAGTCCTGTTAACTGCACAGAAGCCACTTGCCAGCCGTTAGGAAGTGCATGCGACTCACGCCAGGCATACGTGCTGCCAGCCGGTGTGCGACCGGACTGAGCAACTCTCTTTTCAGCTGGCAGGCGATTTCCAGGTTACGCGCCCCGCAGTCTGCTCAGGGAGTATCGCTACTAGGGTTGAGCATTCCGATACTGCAAATATCGGGTATCGGCCGATATTGGCTGTATCGGAATTCCGATTCCGAGTACCGATATTTTCGTCATATCGGATACCGGAATCGGGATTGTCACTGTCACTGTCAGTGTCCGTCGGTCGGGTCTGTCAGGAGTCAGCGGCACTTACCCGGCAGAAGATCTCCGGCGGTCACATCCCGGACTGCTTAATGGCCGCCATCCTCTTCTCCCCGGCGGTCACATGCAGTTTCTCGCGATAACTGCAGTGACTGCTGGGTAATCGCGGCCGTAAAGCAGTCCGATGACGTCACCGCCGGGGAAGCAGGTAATCAGCTGTGCTGCGCCGGGATGTCAGTCTCTACCTGTCATTCCGATGTAGCAGAGCTGGATCGTCGTGGGACTGTCGTTATGGACTGCGTCGGACAGGTGGTATACTGTTGGTTTGTTTTTTTTATTTTTTTACAGGAGATCGATGGCGTCGCAGGAATGAGAGAGTAATAAAAAAAATGAAAACTGTGTTGTCTCTTTTATTTCATTAAAATACTTTTTTCTTGCTGTGTCTTTTTTTTTACACATTTAAAAACTTTGGGATTAATAATGGATCGGTGTCTTATTGACACCTCTCCATTATTAACCGGGCTTATTGTCACCGTGCAATCAACGGTGACATTAACCCCTTATTACCCCGCTTGCCACCGCTACAGGGCAAGTGGGAAGAGCCGGGTAAAGTGCCACAATTGGCACATCTTTTGATGCGCCAAATGTGGGGCTGCTGTAGCCTGGTATTATCAGGCTGTTGAGGGCCAAAATCCATAGGCCTTGACAGTCTTTTAATACCAGGCCGCAGCAGTCTGCATTTTACTTGGCTGGTTAACAAAAATAGGGGGACCCCTACGCCGTTTTTTTTTTCGAGGGGATCCCCTATTTTTGTTAACCAGCCAAGCTAAGCAGACTGCTGTGGCCTGGTATTATCAGGCTTGCAAGGTCCATGGATATTGGATCCTTACCAGCCTGAAAAACCAGGCCTCAGCGGTCTGCTTCATCTGGCTGGTTAACAAAAATAGGGGGGACCCCACGCCAATTTTTTTCGAGGGGATCCCCTATTTTTGTTAATCAGCCAAGATATGCAGACTGCTGTGGCCTGGTATTATCAGGCTGGCAAGGTCCATGGATCTTGGCTCCTTAACAGCCTGAAAATCCAGGCCTCAGCGGTCTGCTTCATCTGGTTGGTTAACAAAAATAGGGGGGACCCCACGCCAATTTTTTTCGAGGGATCCCCTATTTTTGTTAATCAGCCAAGATATGCAGACTGCTGTGGCCTGGAATTATCAGGCTGGCAAGGTCCATGGATCTTGGCTCCTTAACAGCCTGAAAATCCAGGCCTCAGCGGTCTGCTTCATCTGGCTGGTTAACAAAAATAGGGGGGACCCCACGCCATTTTTTTTTCGAAGGGAACCCCTATTTTTGTTAATCAGTTCCCTCTGACGTCACTGATGGTGTCCCTGGCTGACCTGAAGTGAAAGTGGAAAGCAATCAATTAAGCTTTCCACTTCCTCTCCTGTCAGCCAGGAGAGGAGCTCATTCATTTGGGGGTTTACTGTGAGGCTGCAGCATTAGCTGCGGTCCCTGCAGTAAACATTAACCCTTTCTGAAGGATTACACCGTGGGACCTGACTGTGCATCGGATTGGTAAGAATAATTTTGCTTTATTATTTTATTTTTATTACAGGAAATGGTTTTAGCAGGTAAATAAAATATGGTCAAAAACTGTGTGATTATTTCATTAAACTTCTTTTTTATTAAAGTGTGTGTGTTTGATTTTTCTTTCATACAATAGGATTAATAATTGATAGTTGTCTAATTGACAGCTCTCAATTATTAACCTGGCTTAAAGTGACCTTTCAATTGCAAGGTCATTTTAACCCCTTATTAACCCATTCGCCACCGCTACAGGGCAATGGGAATAGACGGGCAAAGTGCCAGAATGGGCAAATCTAATTAGAGATTTGCCCTCTCTGGGGTGTCTGGGGGCAGATGTTAAGTAGCCGGGGGGGGCCAAAAAAAATGGTCCCTCTCTGGGCTATTATTATCTGCCCCCACTCACTGGCTTTGTCTGTCTGGTTGCGAAAATAGGGCGGGAGCCCACGCATTTTTTTTCAGCAATTTTACACCTCATATATATATATATACATGTCATTGAATTTGTGACACATATATATATATATTTATATTTATAGTTCATACACTTCTACATAGTATAATAGCCGCTAATTCAATTGCCGGCTTTTGTGAAAATGCAGAACCCGACATGAAATGACACTTGGTGTACATAGGGTTAACCATGTCTTTTCATGTAGTTTGATATCTGATTTGCACAAACAATTACATGAGTGTAAGTGTGCAAAATTTCACACCTGTAGGGGTTAATTAAAGGTGTAAATTCGTAGCAAAAAAGTCCGTTTTTTTTACAACGAATTTACACCTTTAATTAACCCCTACAGGTGTGAAATTTTGCACACATAGACTGATGTAATTGTTTGTGCAAATCAGATAGCAAAGGACATGAAAAGACATGGTTAACCCTATGTACACCAAGTGTCATTTCATGTCGGGTGCTTCTGTCTTTTCACAGATGCCGGCTTTACCCGGCAATTGAATCAGAGGATATTTTACTATGTAGAAGTGTATAAACTATACATATATGTATATATACATGTCACAATGACATGTATATATATATATATATATATATATATATTCTATGTGTGTATATTTAGTGTTTACAAGGAAAGAAAGAGGTTTTTTTAGTTGCGATATTTTGTTCCCATAGACTTACATGGGACTTCCGGTATCGGTATCGGGTATCGCCGATATTTTAGTGATATCGGCGATACCATTCCGATTCCGATACTTTTGGATATCGGAAAGTATCGCTCAACTCTAATCGCTACCCTCTGTCGGAGCTAGACTGCGCCACATTGATTACCTGTCTGGCATCAACTAACCTGCCTGAAGGACCTGTGCTAATTAGCCGAGATAACTCTGGCATCGGCAGGTCCCGGAGAGCAAAGCTAGAGAGCATGTGGAGCCCAGATTTGAGAGGCGTCCACACATGAACACGACTTATTTAGTATGATCTGACAGCGCCGCCACGCTAGCGGTCAGGCTATTTAAAGGCTAAGCCCTGCCCCCAGCTCTCTCGTTAATCGCATCACTGATTACGTCACCCGTGACCAATCAGGCAGTGCCATGTCACCGGATCAGCTGACACCATATCACGGTCCGCCACATCACGGGCATGCTCACTGCAAGAAATCCAGGACTTAGGCTATAACAGCCTTGTTCCCTTCTGTAACCTATGTTTAAAGCTACTATTAACAAAGACCTGGGAGACAGCTTGTACTTCCTGTGTATTGGCTAGGCGTTGGGATTGACGGCAAAGCTGAGCAGCATCTGCCCCAGCTGGACCAGAATAGGAGACCACAGAATCCATTGATGACTCCGATCCAATTTCAGATCCATCAGACGCCCAACGTGTAACAGAGCAAGTGGTAAATCTACATTTAATGTCAACATATTTTACATGGTGAATCCTTATGCCAAAAGGAACAAATTTGAGTGGTAAGACTTACCAATTTGCAAAGTTCATTTTTCCTTGGCACCCTAATATATAGTTGTGCTCAAAATTTTACATACCCAGGCAGAATTTTTGCTTTTTTTCCCTTTTTTCAGAGAATATGCATGATAACACCAAAACTTTTTCTCCACTCATGGTTAGTGGTTGGGTGAAGCCATTTATTTTCAAACTACTGTGTTTTCTCTTTTTAAATCATAATGACAACCCAAAACATCCAAATGACCCTGATCAAAAGTTTACATACCCTGGTGATTTTGACCTGATGACATGCACAGAAGTTGACACAAATGGGTTTGACTAGCTACTAAAGGTAACATCCTCGCCTGTGACCTGTGACATATGCCAGGAAAATTGTTCTGGATTAGAGTTGAGCGATACTTTCCGATATCCAAAAGTATCGGAATCGGAATGGTATCGCCGATATCACTAAAATATTGGCGATACCCGATACCGATACCGGAAGTCCCATGTAAGTCTATGGGAACAAAATATCGCAACTAAAAAAACCTCTTTCTTTCCTTGTAAACACTAAATATACACACATAGAATATATATATATATATATACATGTCATTGTGACATGTATATATACATATATGTATAGTTTATACACTTCTACATAGTAAAATATCCTCTGATTCAATTGCCGGGTAAAGCCGGCATCTGTGAAAAGACAGAAGCACCCGACATGAAATGACACTTGGTGTACATAGGGTTAACCATGTATTTTCATGTCCTTTGCTATCTGATTTGCACAAACAATTACATCAGTCTATGTGTGCAAAATTTCACACCTGTAGGGGTTAATTAAAGGTGTAAATTCGTTGTAAAAAAAACGGACTTTTTTGCTACGAATTTACACCTTTAATTAACCCCTACAGGTGTGAAATTTTGCACACTTACACTCATGTAATTGTTTGTGCAAATCAGATATCAAACTACATGAAAAGACATGGTTAACCCTATGTACACCAAGTGTCATTTCATGTCGGGTTCTGCATTTTCACAAAAGCCGGCAATTGAATTAGCGGCTATTATACTATGTAGAAGTGTATGAACTATAAATATAAATATATATATATGTGTCACAAATTCAATGACATGTATATATATATATGAGGTGTAAAATTGCTGAAAAAAAATGCGTGGGCTCCCGCCCTATTTTCGCAACCAGACAGACAAAGCCAGTGAGTGGGGGCAGATAATAATAGCCCAGAGAGGGACCATTTTTTTTGGCCCCCCCCGGCTACTTAACATCTGCCCCCAGACACCCCAGAGAGGGCAAATCTCTAATTAGATTTGCCCTTTCTGGCACTTTGCCCGTCTATTCCCATTGCCCTGTAGCGGTGGCGAATGGGTTAATAAGGGGTTAAAATGACCTTGCAATTGAAAGGTCACTTTAAGCCAGGTTAATAATTGAGAGCTGTCAATTAGACAACTATCAATTATTAATCCTATTGTATGAAAGAAAAATCAAACACACACACTTTAATAAAAAAGAAGTTTAATGAAATAATCACACAGTTTTTGACCATATTTTATTTACCTGCTAAAACCATTTCCTGTAATAAAAATAAAATAATAAAGCAAAATTATTCTTACCAATCCGATGCACAGTCAGGTCCCACGGTGTAATCCTTCAGAAAGGGTTAATGTTTACTGCAGGGACCGCAGCTAATGCTGCAGCCTCACAGTAAACCCCCAAATGAATGAGCTCCTCTCCTGGCTGACAGGAGAGGAAGTGGAAAGCTTAATTGATTGCTTTCCACTTTCACTTCAGGTCAGCCAGGGACACCATCAGTGACGTCAGAGGGAACTGATTAACAAAAATAGGGGTTCCCTTCGAAAAAAAAATGGCGTGGGGTCCCCCTATTTTTGTTAACCAGCCAGATGAAGCAGACCGCTGAGGCCTGGATTTTCAGGCTGTTAAGGAGCCAAGATCCATGGACCTTGCCAGCCTGATAATTCCAGGCCACAGCAGTCTGCATATCTTGGCTGATTAACAAAAATAGGGGATCCCCTCGAAAAAAATTGGCGTGGGGTCCCCCTATTTTTGTTAACCAGCCAGATGAAGCAGACCGCTGAGGCCTGGTTTTTCAGGCTGGTAAGGATCCAATATCCATGGACCTTGCAAGCCTGATAATACCAGGCCACAGCAGTCTGCTTAGCTTGGCTGGTTAACAAAAATAGGGGATCCCCTCGAAAAAAAAAACGGCGTAGGGGTCCCCCTATTTTTGTTAACCAGCCAAGTAAAATGCAGACTGCTGCGGCCTGGTATTAAAAGACTGTCAAGGCCTATGGATTTTGGCCCTCAACAGCCTGATAATACCAGGCTACAGCAGCCCCACATTTGGCGCATCAAAAGATGTGCCAATTGTGGCACTTTACCCGGCTCTTCCCACTTGCCCTGTAGCGGTGGCAAGCGGGGTAATAAGGGGTTAATGTCACCGTTGATTGCACGGTGACAATAAGCCCGGTTAATAATGGAGAGGTGTCAATAAGACACCGATCCATTATTAATCCCAAAGTTTTTAAATGTGTAAAAAAAAGACACAGCAAGAAAAAAGTCTTTTAATGAAATAAAAGAGACAACACAGTTTTCATTTTTTTATTACTCTCTCATTCCTGTGACGCCATCGATCTCCTGTAAAAATTATAAAAAAAACAAACCAACAGTATACCACCTGTCCGACGCAGTCCATAACGACAGTCCCACGACGATCCAGCTCTGCTACTTCGGAATGACAGGCAGAGCCTGACATCCCGGCGCAGCACAGCTGCTTACCAGCTTCCCCGGCGGTGATGTCATCGGACTGCTTTACGGCCGCGATTACCCAGCAGTCACTGCAGTTATCGCGAGAAACTGCATGTGGCCGCCGGGGAGAAGAGGATGGCGGCCATTAAGCAGTCCGGGATGTGACCGCCGGAGATCTTCTGCCGGGTAAGTGCCGCTGACTCCTGACAGACCCGACCGACGGACACTGACAGTGACAGTGACAATCCCGATTCCGGTATCCGATATGACGAAAATATCGGTACTCGGAATCGGAATTCCGATACAGCCAATATCGGCCGATACCCGATATTTGCAGTATCGGAATGCTCAACCCTATTCGGGATGCAAAGAAAAACCCACAAATAACATCAGCTGAAATACTGGACTCTGAAAACTAGTGGTGAGGCTGTTTCAAGATGCACAATAAGGAGGCACTTGAAGAAAAATGGACTGCATGGTCGAGTTGACAGAAGAAAGCCAAATGACCCTGATCAAAACATCACATACCCCACATACCCCATTTCTTAATACAACTGTGCATACATACAGCTGGTGAAATGCGTATTGAACTCGTCACACATTTTCTAAGTAAATATATTCCTAAAATTGCTGTTGACATGAAATTCTCACCAAAATGAAATGAAATTCATCCAATCTGCACAAAGGCAAAGAAATTAAACTAATAAAACTTCATAGGTTGTTTTATGTGTAGCGCTATGCCTGGTGCCCCTGCATGGTGTTCCCCCCTGGCTTACACACCTCTCCGGCCTGTGGCACGGCATGCTCCTGCCTTCTCACTCCTTTGTGCACATCACACTGTGTCACAGCGGCGTGCCTAGGGTGCACGTGCGTACGCACCCCTGTCCTCCTGCTGGAAGGCATTTAGTTAAATGTGTGTTCAAATGCAAGTTGTCTCCCAGCCAATATCTAGGAAACATCTTGTATAAAAGGCACCCTCCCTATTGGTAGGTGCCTGAGCTACCGCTGAAGTTCAGATAAGTGGTTTGCTGTGCAACTGCATGTTCCCAAGTCCCCCATATCTAGTCTGTTATAGTCTAGTGCATGCCGTGTCCTGTCCCTTTAGTTCAGTATAGTTGTCTCCTTATCCTGAAACTGAATCTGCGCGGTACCTGTCTGTCACCCTGGGAGCTGAGTACACAGGCTATCCAATCCACAGGCAACATGTATCAGGCACTAACTGGCCAGGTATGTTTGACTGAAATAACCGCTGTCCTGTATTGACAGATCTCTACCTATACGCATACATAGGCAGCGATCTGTCAATCCAGGTCAATGGGCGGGAAAAGTCATCTAGGATCTGCCAGTCTGACTAGTCTACAGCCCCCCCTCAATCTATGGCAGCTACCAAAATAGGTTTTTCTCAAACGTACCTTCAGGTTTATAATCGAACATGCCTGGCTGGGTATATGGATTGGGCAGCATGAATGAGGTGTTAGGTTATTTTTAATGAAGATTACAGTGACCTAATGGACAAACAATCTTTATTTTTATGTTTAAAAGTCCTATTACAGTACTTTTCCACATGGTAAATATTAGATCATGGGAGGCGGCCATCACTGCAGTTCCCTGTGATCATTAATGTAGCATCCAGTTTGTGTTCCTGAGAGTAATTGGTTGTTTCTTAGGACTAGAGTACTCGTAATTGTTGAGCTATCATTGAACTAGAATTTATTACCTGTTCCGTGGAAAGATGTCAACTGGTTGTTGTAGATCTTCAAGATATTCGCTGCTTATCATCATGCGGATGTTGATTTCAAGAAGTTAATGTGTTAGCTTCTGGTGCCGCTCACTTCCACATTGGGAGTGCGGGGTGCCGATGACTAAATGGTCCCAAACACTTGCTGAGATGTGCATGACCAACAAGTATCTAAGGAACAGGACATGTACACCAATTCCATGCCGATCACGCACACATCCCAGCAAGTGTTTGGTGTTGCAATGTCATCGATGCCGCTTACTTTTGAATGGAGCTGGATAACACTTTTAATAAATATATGTTTTCCCTAGAAAACCGCACTTCTGGGTGTATCTTTCCTTAGAAACTCCACACTTACTTGATCCCCTGTTATATATTTTGGAAATGTATGAATAAATGTCCATGGTCAAGAGGCATGTCAAACCATTACAATTTGGCCTGTGTCAAAGTTACTCATATCCTTACACTGGCCCATTTTTCCTGCTTCCAACACATAAGCTTCAAGAATGGACTGATCAGTCTTGTCCTCCATGGCACTTGGACCAGGGCAGCCATCACTTTTATGCCCAGCAATGTTATGCCAAAATTCTAAGTGCCTCTTGCCTTGACTAGGTCCCGTACCATTATCAAGTCACATGAGGCCTAGAGACTAGACCTCAAGTGATTTAAAGCTGGGCTTAAAGAAGAGCCACTGTAAGTCAGGGCCAAGGGATGCAGTTACAGCCTCCACTATGTATTCTCAGAGTGTGTAGCGCCGCCGTCAGCGTCCCTGTCCTCTGCCAGGCAGGGACGCTGTTCCTCGGCGTCAGCATCCCCGTCCTCTGCCAAGCAGGGACATCGCTCCTCTTACCCACGCTCGGCGTCCTCCTCCCGCCCTGCTGGGGCTGCGCGCTCCTTCCTGCTCTGACTTAGGCCGCGCGGCCCGCGCGCTCCCCGCTCTTGAAGGGGCCGCGCGCATCTTTCAAAAAGGTCCCCGGCCAATGCCGGTGGACTCCACCCTATATAAAGCACTCCCTCCTTAATGGAGGTGCCCGAGCAATGTTGTTGCACTGTTCACTACTCTGCTTCAGCCCTCAGGTTCCGTTGCCAGTTACCTGCCTGTTTCCTGCCAGTTTGCTGTCTGCTACCTGTCCGCTAGCCTACCTGGAGGCTTCATCGTCCGACAGTCTGCCCGCCATCACCTGCCAGTCTGTCTATGGACCAGCCTGTCCGTTTATCTGCTGAGTTTCACTGGTTGCCAGTCTGCTAGTCTACCTGGAGGTTCAGCCGTCACGTGCAGTGATCTTCGGCTATTCCAGAGACTCTCGCCTGCTCACTTGGGGGCGCTCATCTGCCATCTGCCTGCTAGCCTACCTGGAGGTTCGGCCGTCACAGGCGGTGACCATCGGCTATTCCAGAGACTCTCGCCTGCTCACTTGGGGGCGCTCATCTGTCTTCTGCCTGCTAGCCTACCAGGAGGCTCAACCATCTCAGGTCGTATATACCTGTCCATCCAGAGACTGCCCCAGTCACTTTCCGTGACTACCTGCCTGTCTATCCAGAGACTGCCCCGGTCACTTGCCGTGACTCCCTACCTGTCCATCCAGAGACTGCCCCGGTCACTTGCCGTGACTACCTGCCTGTCTATCCAGAGACTGCCCCGGTCACTTGCCGTGACTCCCTACCTGTCCATCCAGAGACTGCCCCGGTCACTTGCCGTGACTCCCTACCTGTCCATCCAGAGACTGCCCCGGTCACTTGCCGTGACTACCTGCCTGTCTATCCAGAGACTGCCCTGGTCACTTGCCGTGACTTCCTGTCCGTCTTCCCCGGGCGCCACCCGCTCCTTTACAAGGAACACCCCCTTGTATAATAGCTCAGAGGTTCCGCCTCCCAGACCCGTTACAGAGTGGTGCCGTGACTGAAACCAAATGCTGCTGGGGAGAATAAAGTTAATTTTCTTCCGCAACACTCGGCTAAATGCAGGTGCCAGGTAGGCTAGTAATGCTAATAGCGTGCAGATTAACTGCATATGTGCAGGTGAATTACGTTTTTGCTGGTGACAGGTTCCCTCTAATGACGTCACAAGGCTTAATAAGTACAAGAGGTGCCAAGAATGTATGTATGGCTATGAAGGGCGCAGAAGTGAAGACTAGAGTTGAGTGAATTTGTTTGGATTCGGTTCCGAATATGATCGACATCGAATATTGTTTTTGCAACATTCGCCGAACACAGCCGAACGACATTAGAGTTAATGGAAGTAGATATTACCAAATATGTTCGGAACCGATTATACACTCGGCACGAATAGTGTTCGAATATGGCCCGAATATGTCAAAATCAGATTTGGGGACAAAATCTGACAAATTCGCTCTTCTCTAGTGAAGACTGCCTTGGTCCGGCTACCATGGAGGACGAGACTGGCTGCTGGAACAGGGCAGCATGAATAGTTTTGCTCAACGTCTTATGAGCACAGTTCTTAGAGGGATAATCAGTACAGTAACATAATATGAGAATATTGAGCCATAGTCGAGTATATTTCTAATTAGTGCTGAAATTTTACACAAATATGCATTTCACTATTCTACAGATGATATTTTATTTATGTAGTAAATTTTACTTAATACTTAATTATGTTTTGTATAAAGCTTAAAAAGCAGAAAATAACATATGTGTTATAACAAGTGTGATCTATCCAGCAATGGAAGAACAATGCAATGAAGTAAACTTGCCATGCTTCAGTTTATGCAAAAAATAAAAAAAAATCACAGCAAGTGGAATATCCAGCAAAGATAAATCTGGTGCAATTTTACTGTTTTGATTTGATACGCACAAAGCAAACACTTGGAACCTCACGTCATCTTAACTGGTCACAGCCCATTTTCTCTCTCCTGTTTGTTCATTCCACCATGACTGATTTTCCTGTCACTGTCCCCTCTCTGTCACCTGAGCCCGGCACATTTTAGATATTTTCTGTGTCCCTTTGTTTAACCTCCTGCTGAGCTCATGAGGCAGCGGGAAAAAAAACATGACAAGTAAGGAAAAAATAAATAAAAAAAGTTAAACAGACTAGAAAAAAAAGAAATTAAAAAACAGAAAGCAAGAGATGAGGGGATAAAACTCAGATGTAGCGGGGGCTGAATGCTGCAGCTAATTCTTATTCCTGCCAGGAAAATGGCATGAGTTGGAGTGGGTGAAACAAGGCTAGGAGGTGGGTGAATATGTTGATATGTTGAAAGCAGTGTCTTAGTAAATCATTACGGGGGCGGTCCAGCTCCTCAAATGTATTTTCTATATTTCTCTCCTAACACCTTAACCACTTTTGCAATTTGCTTTATTACACATGACTAAGGAATGGCTAACCCAACCTACCCCCTTCCTAACTTTCCTAACTTTTCACCTCCTTTTTGCCTTCTCCTTTCCCTATCAATAATGACAAAACACAGCTGGTTTGGATAAATTGTCCACATCAGCCTTTATTACGGTAAATAACATTAACATATTAACCAAAACATAAGGAAAGGGTCTAAGGACGCTCAACCAATAAACTTAGCACCATCAGCTTCTCCTCTCTGCCCCCAAGCACATTGTGATGATTTGGGGGCCCTCCTGCTGAGTGGTACCCCCCATAAAATTGTCCCCCTGAGACCTTGGCTGAGTGGAGACCCTGAGTATTTACTCACCACTTATCTAAAGGGGGGTACCCCCACCAAAATGGGTTCCCTACGCCCCCTATTTCATACCACCAATTGGCTTTCCAAAGACCTATTCCCGCCATGCCATGACAATAGGGTTAATTCCCAAGCCACCAACAGTACAATAATCACACTATAACTTTCTCTTAACACATTATAACTATTTTAACAGAAGGGTGGGACACAGTTGACTGACATTACCACGCCCCAGCTCCCATATTTACCCAGAGCCCCCCTTCCAATCAGGTAAGATCCACTGTGAAGACACTCCCTCTTTTCTCACCCCAACGTTCCATGGGACTCTGCCCCTAATCTCCAAAAAACTATTTTGGTTGCTTATAATACCTATCTATAGTAAGCCACTGTAGAGCAGGTTGCGGGATGCAGTGACAGACAGGAGGCAGAGCAAGGGTTAACTGGGTTTAATTTACAGTGGGATACTCCACGCAGGGAAATACTGGGTTAAACAGAGAATGAAGCAATTCAAATGTAAAATTGTAGGTAGGACAATTACAGTAAAGACAGTAAGGGCAGTTCTTGTAGGGTTAACTTATCCTATCTGCCGATTCTCAGGCCGTGGGTGTTGTGAAGCGGTGATGGCGCCAACAACGGCTGGTGCAATGCTTGCGTAGGTCCTGAAAATTACGGTCATCCATCTTCTGACATCAGCGTTGGTCTCTGGTGCCTTCCGCTGAGCCCTTAGTCCATGTACCAGTGTGACTGGAAGGATGAAGGCCACAGCACTGTCTGAGCCCAACGTGGACCGGCAAAAGTATACTGGAGAAGCAGCGCGCAGATCACAGTTCCACCCTCAGTTTCTCTCAGGCGGCATACGCACGGTACTCACGGGCCCGTAGCGCTCAGCTCATTGCTTAGTAACGATCATCAAGCACACTGCATGTCCTTTCTCACAATCTCTGCTGGCAGCGGTAGCGATGCTCTGGTGTGAGCCTGTGTTGTGCCGGTGCTCGAGGGAAAGAGCGCTCACTCCTGTCTGCTGCGCGCTGTCTCTTCCCGCCAAGTCTGCCTGTTCCCACACCCGCTTTCATCTCAGAACCTTAGCCGTGCCCCCTGCTTCTAAGTGCAAAGGTTGGTCAGGTTCACTAAGCATTCCCCTGGACAACAGAGGAGACAGCCCTGACAGCTCAGTACCTGGCGCAAAACAGGTCCGGTCCTTCTTCTTACACCACCATGATACCAGGCAATGACAGGCATTATAGTAATGTGGCCCTCCCTTGTAGCCTTTTGGGATGGGCTGTACTTGAATAAGGAATGGCTGATCTCAGCCTAACCATACCAACCACCCCCCTTAACTTTTTACCTCCTTTTCCACTTCTCCTTCCCCAAACAATGAAGTGAAAACACTGTGGGTTTGTGTAATTTGACTGCAGCAGCCTTTATTAAATAACATTAGCATATTAACCAAAATAAAAGGAAAGGATCTATGGCTACTTAATGAATAAACTTAGCGCTATCAGCTGCTCCTGTCTGCTCCCATCTGCATCTCGCCGATTCGGGTGCCTTTCCATTGAATGGCACCTCCATAAAATTGTCCCCATGAGACCTTGGCTCAGTGGGGACCACGAGTATTTGCTCACCACTTATCAAAGGGGGTGGAGGAAGGAGATTGACACCATCAAAACGGGTTCCCTACTCCCCCTTTACCATACCACCAATTGACTTTCCAAAGACCCATTCCCGCTATGACAGGCGTGCATGAAACCTTATCCATGCATGTCCCTCCAAACCTTGACTGCTTTTTTAAGGTCTTTCCTTAACCCCAGCACCAAAATATCAATTTGTATAGGTTGTTCACACGAGGTTACTGCATAGCGTCTGGTTCATTGAGAGTGTGCTGGCCAATCGAACAGTAGGGGCGTGACTAAAAGGCTGTGAACCAGACACTGCAGTAACCTTGTGTGAGCAACACTCTATGTGGGCCTTTATTGTGCAATTGTATACTGGGCAGTCGCCCCCTCCTTGAATGGGTATGTGGAGAGTGGCTGTTGATCTGGTATTTTGCACCTGTGTTGCTAACATCTTGCTATATGGGCTGGCTGCACCCTGTAGTGCATTTTGTCCAAGACCTGGGCAGGTAAGTGTCGCTGCCTTTTTGTTTGCTGTTTTGATTGAATTTTTGGAGACCTTGAGTCTTCTTTAGTGGCTTTGCTGAATAGTTTAGTTTAGGGACTCGTAAGCTTGGGGACCTTTGGCGCAGGTTACGAGCTTACGTATTTTGGCCAAAATATCAACTAATACCTCACTATTTTTGTATTTTGTGCACTATGGTTTTCGGGGTGCAGCTAAGCCCAGACACGTCTGGTCTCGCATTAGGGGTGTTCACACTGTTATGCATTGAGAGTGTGCTGGCCAGCCCGCCTAATCGAAGAGTAGGGGCGTGACTAATAGGCTGTGAACCAGACACTATGCAGTAACCTTAAGTGTCGCTGCCTTTTTGTTCGCTGTTTTAATTAAAATAAAATTCAGGCATGAGTCTCATCCACAACATACCACTAACCCCAATCCATCGGACCTTGGCCTCTGCTAATACTGCATGAAAATAGCCTAACACCCACACCAGGAGAGGCCGGGGATTAGCGGGGGGACAGGTGTATTAGTCGGACAGCAGAGTTCAGGATAGATTGGAGGGGTGTGAGAGTGTTAGAGGGAGGCCACAGTGCAGGAGGTTGAAGCAGTCAATGCAGGAGATGATGAGGTCATGCACTAGAGTTTTTGAAGATTCTAGGTTGAGGAATGTACGGATCCAGAAATATTTTTGAGTTGTAGTCGGCAGGAAGTGGAAAAGGCTTGGATATGTGGTTTGAAGGAGAGATCAGAGTCAACGATTACCCCGAGGCAGTGAGCTTGTGGGACTGGGGAGAGTGAGCAGCCATTTACTTTACTGGATAGGTATGTTGGGGGAGTCAAGTGAGATGGGAAAAAGATGATGAATTCTCTTTTGTCCATGTTAAGTTTTAGAAATCTAGGGGAGAAGAAGGATGAAATAGCGGACAGACATTGTTGTATTTGAAATATCAAAAAAATGAACATCACATCCAAACATAAATCAGGTCTAAACAGGTGCTTACCTAGAGTAGCCAACTCAAATACAATCAAACAAATAAGGCAGTATTCTGTAGCGCTATAGCATGCAAACATAAAATATGAAAATTGAATTGCATTACTGCACTAGAAATATGAAAAATTGAGAATGCTTAGCTCATTAATTGGCCAATTCATGTGTACCTGGCAGCCTGGCAGATGGCGCTTTTCATTGCCAGGACCTAATGCAAATCCTCTCTTAGACAATCTACATCTCTATGGGAACCTAATGTGAATCCTTTCTTGGACTAAAGTCTATATCTCTATGGAGGGGTAGGATCCTGTTGCAATTAAAAACACCTGAGGCTAAGGGGTGGAGTGCTCAGTCAAAAGGCTAATACAAATATCAAAAAACTGACCGTCACATCCAAGCATAAATCAGGTCTGAACAGGTGCCTATCAAAATAGCCAATATGGCAAATGCCTTACGCCAAATAGCAAAAATTTGAGAAACAAATGGTATCTACGCCACTCTTCCTCCTCCTTTGGTTTCACATGGTCCATAATAAATTTCTCCAATGATAACAAAGAAAAGATTTTGACGTACTCATCCTTCCAGATTTTCTCCGTCGCCTCAAGTGAGGTTTTAAGTGTGTCCCTAAAGACCCATCAAAACACACATAGACTTTCTCTCATCACCTGCAATAATTGTGACACCTCACTCTCATCCATCCTCGCTTTCTCAACATGCCAAGCACAATTAACATTCCCCCTACTTGTTGACATTCAAAGACCATGTTGCTTACCAGGCTGACTAAGAGGCTGACTCAGAACAACCGTTGCATGTTTCTCCAGTAAATCCACCTCTGACTCCTCACCCAATGATGACAGTTCTTCCTCCTCTGATGCGACCATTGGATCACCCCCAACCAGTGGTCCCTCTGTTCCTGTTGCATCATCACTGTAATCCTCGAGTGTTGCTGAAGCTGGTGTAGGCAATTCAGATGCACGACTGCAGCCAGAAATCCTGTGGCAGCAGTGTCCCCCTTCTGTGTCCACCCTGGCTCCTTCATTGTGTCCCCGAAAGCTGTCAATCCGGCACTTCCTGTCTCTCAGCCTGCCACCCTTTCTGGGTGCAAGTGCCCTGTTCTTATCCTTCTCTTCCTCTGGGCCAGCTCATTTCCCCTGACAGCTCTTGGACCCCGTATGAGTGCGTCCTTTGACCCGGACGTCAATGGTAACGTCATCACGTCTGCGTGAGATGACGACAGCGTTCTTTGAAGCATGTGACCACTCACTGTGGGGGTGCTCTCTGGCGTGAATTCCTTCTGGACCTCTGTGCCATCTACCAGCTCGACGACATGCATCAGCTTTGGAGGATGCCTGGTGGGGCTCTGCCGTGCCATTGAGGTCAATTCCGGGCCCAGCCTCACAGGAGGTAGAGACATCTTGTGGCACTAGGGAGGTACCTGTTCTCTAGCTGCCTCGCTGAACCTACTACATACCATCCACAACTGCTCCTGAAGCCATTGCGGGCCTTTCTCCACTGCTTAGGCCTTGCAGCTTTTGAACAAAGCTTTCCTATTGCAGACACGGGTGCTCTGACGCAGATACACTAGTGTACTGACACTTCCACACCACTCCTTCCCTAAATACCCAGTGCCCCCCTTCCAATTAGATAAAATCCCCTGGGAAGACACTCCCTTGGTCCTCTCTGCAATTTTCCATGGGACCCTGACCTCCAATCTCCAAAACACTATTTTTGTTCCCTTTAAAACCTATCCCTAGTAAATGACCATGATAACCAGGGCCTGGCAAGCATCCTTGTCATGTGGTCCTCTCTTTTAGCCCTTTGAAGTTGAAGTATGGACCCTGCTATATCCTACATTTCTCCCTATCCGGCTAATCCTTAAGAGTTTACTTACACCTGCATGTATTCTCTCATACAAGAGAATCAGGCTGATTATGCTAATGTCACTCGGCTGTGTCAGAGATTGAGCAAAGTGTGATCTCAGTGTTATCCTATTCTCTTGCATGAGAGAACCACAGCACAGGTGCGGAGAAGAGAGACTACTTAACCTTTCCTTCTTCTACATTGTCTCTGTAAGCGTACATCTGAGTGCTGGTTCAGTAATCGCTCTGTGACTGACAGCTGACCTCAACGCAGAGCGAGTGTCAGTCAGGGCTGGGGTCAAAGTTACAGAAGTCTCTCTGTTTACTTCAGAGCAGTGACTGAAACGCTGCTGGCGCCTCACCCATGACTAAAAACTAAACGCTGATAGGGTGAATAAAGTTAGTTTTCACCTTGCACCAGCATTTAGCTAAGTGCAGGGCAGGTAATGCAATTAATCTGCAGACTAACCTCATATCTGCTGGTTAATAAAAAATTTTCTGGTGACGTGTTCCCTTTAATAAGCATTCAATTTAATTCCTACACTTATATTAGGCAGTAGAACAGTTCGCCCAGTGACCCCTTGAGATAGCATTGTACAAAATGGGGCTCTGTGGGGATATGGGTAAGCACTGCACTTTATAACCCCTTCTTGTTGGAATATATTTGGTGCAACAACTCCATTCCTGTCTATCAGTGTTTAGTTGCTAGATTTGTAATCTGTTTATAAAGTAAAAAAAAAAATCCCAGAGGCTCACACAGGGAGACCATGTGACTAGAGTTGAGCGAAACAGGTTGGTCAGATTCAAAAGTCACCGACTTTCGCCAAAGTCGGGTTTCGTTGGCCGAAATCCGACCATAGCGTGCAGTCGGCCATGCGGTCGTCGACCCCAGCCCCCAAATCCGTTTTCCCATAATGCTTGCAGGCGCCTTGTTTCAGCCAATGAGCAAGGACGTACACTGTGGGCAGCGAGATGACATGTGCAGCGTCCACCACCATCTTAGAGAAGGGCATTGCAGTGATTGGCTTGCTTTGGGGGGCGTCATAGTGTCTATAAAAGCACTGAGCGCCGACCTCCATTTTACTTCTGCCGATATTAACAGTAGGGAGAGGTTACTGACGCTGTTTATCAGTAGGGAGAGAGTTAGGCAGGAAAAAGAAGTTCTGTGCTTGTGCGGAAAGCAATTGTGATGTACAGTTAGTGTGCAGTGACAGGGAGGATTTTCTTGTGCGCAGCAGCGCTGGTTATTAGGCTGTCTGATAGCTGTATTGCTGTGTGTACACTACTGTGCAGACTGCTTTTTACACAGCACTAATACTTTTATTCTTTCTTTCTGAACACTTACTGACCGTTCATTTTTTCCCCACACTGTATAGAGCTGTACGTTCCTCACACACTACCGTGTACCGCCTGGTATCACGGACAAATACATGCTGACTATCTGTGTGTGACTCCAGAAATATATACGGAGATTGCAATTTTCCCCTACACCGTATACAGCTGTACGCTTCTGAGACAGTACCATATATCTGCTCTTTGTATTACGGTCAAATCCATACTGAGTGATCGTCTGTGTGTGACTCCGGAAATATATACAGAGATTGCAATTTTCCCCTACACCGTGTACAGCTGTACGCTTCTGAGACAGTATCGTATATCTGCTCTTTGTATTACGGTCAAATCCGTACTGAGTGAGCGTCTGTGTGTGACTCCGGAAATATATACGGAGATTGCAATTTTCCCCTACACCGTATCCAGCTGTATGCTTCTGGGACAGTACCGTATATCTGCTCTTTGTATTACGGTCAAATCCATACTGAGGGAGCGTCTGTGTGTGACTCCGGAAATATATGCGGAGATTTAAATTTTCCCCTACGCCATATACAGCTGTACGCTCCTCATACAGTACCATATATCTGCTGGTATTTTTGGTACATTTTCCCAACATGAGGAAGTATGGTGGATGAGGCCGTGGACATGGGCGGAGGGGCCAGCTGGGAATGATGGTGGTGGTGGTGCATCTGCTGGTAGTGCCAAAAGCCCAATAGCACCTAAGGCAGGAGGTGTTGAGCCTGCATCATCGTCTGGCTCCAGAAGGCCTGGAAGGCTCCCTTTTCTGGGAGTAGGTAAACCGCTTTTAAAGCCGGAGCAACAGGAACAGGTTTTGGCTTACATTGCCAAAACAGCCTCAGCCTCCAGCTCTATCGCCTCCTCTTCTGAACTTTCAAAAAATGCAAGCACTGAGTCCTTCACCTCCATCAAAAGTGAAGGATGCAGCAGGCCACACTTCAGATTACTCCATGGAGCTCTTTTCACATACCATGCCTGGGTTATCAAGTCAAATCCTGAATTCCCCAGTCCAAGATGAATATGACATGGAGTGCACTGATGCACAGCCACTGCTATCTGATTCTGCTGGTACATTCACCCAGAGCACTACATTGCCCTCGCAGTCTACTGAGCCAGAATCTGACCCTGATGAAACTCAGATGTCTCTTCCCGCATACTCTAACACCTTACTCGATGACACAGAGGAAGGTGCAGATGAAATTGAAGAGGAGTTGATGGATGACCCAGTTGTTGACCCGGATTGGCATCCATTGGGGGAAGAGGGTGCCGCTGGCAATATCTCAGAAGTGGAGGAGGATCCGGGGCAGGCATCGACATCGCAGCTGCGGTTATCTGGCAGGCCCGTAGCAGTCCAAAAACGTGTTAAAAAAAAACAAAAAGAGTTGCAGGACAGCTTGGCCAGACGGTCAAATTAGCACTGCGTGCAAGCCCTGAAGATTTATCCCATAGTAGGAAGAGTGCAGTGTGGCACTTTTTTGACCAAAATCCTATTGATGAGGCAAAGGTTATCTGTAAGAAGTGCGGAAGGACCTTTAGCTGAGGGAAAAATCTCAGAAAATTGAAAACCAGTTGCATGTATACACATTTAAACACCATGCACTTGCAAGCGTGGACGGACTACAAAACCTCACTGGCTTTGAACGCCTATATTGCCAAACTGATCTAATTAAAGATGATGCCCTTCCGTTTGGTTGAAAGCACAGCGTTCCGAGAGCTCATGGCCTATGCCGTCCCACGCTATGACCTACCCAGTCGGCACTTCTTTTCTAGAAAAGCCATCCCTGCCCTCCACCTGCATGTGAAAGACCGCATTGTCCATGCACTCAAACAATCATTGAGTGCAAAGGTGCACCTCACAATATGCATGGGCCAGTAGGCATAGCCAGGGGCGTTACATGTCAATCACTGGGCACTGGGTTAATGTGGTGGATGCAGGGTCCACAGGGGACAGCGGCGGTGGAACAATGCTGCCTAGCCCACGGTATAAGCAACAGTTGGCTTTAGGAGTTCGACCCTCCTCCTCCTCCAGAAGCAAAAGCTCGTCGACAGAGCGCAGTCGCACAAGCACTCCATCCGCAGCTGCCAGTGTTGCACACGAGGTGTCCCACTATCGAACAGCTAGTGGTAAGCGTCAGCAGGCTGTTTTAAAGATGATGTCTTTGGGCGACAACAGACATACCGCAGAGGTACTGGCCGACTACTTGCAGCGAGAAACTGTGTCATGCCTGGGCAGTCTACATCTTGAGCCAGGCAAGGTAGTCAGTGATAACGTCCGTAATTTTGTGATGGCCATAGCCCTGGCAAAACTCAGACACATACCTTGCCTGGCTCACACCTTGAACCTGGAGGTGCAGTGCTTCATAAATAATTATCCGGAGTTACCAGCCCTGCTCCATAAGGTGCGAAGACTGTGCTCGCACATCAGTTTCTCACCGTAGACTCCAGTCGTATGCAGAGGCTGCAATGATCGCTCCACCTCCCCAAGCACCGCCTAATAATAGACGTTGCAACAAGGGGAACTCCACATGCACATGGTTGAGAGGCTGTACGAACAGAGGCAGGCTGTAATGCATTTGTGGAAGGATCCACGGGCAGGCAGTTTGAGGGCAGACATCGAGTTGTCGGGTGTGCAGTGGTCAAAGCTGAAAGACCTCTGTAAAGTCCTTCAGTGTTTTGAGGAATGCACTTGGCTGGTAAGTGCAGACGACGCCATCATAAGCATGAGCATCCCACTTATGCGTCTGCTCATGCAAACTTTGATGCGCATTAAGGATCAGGCGTCTGCAGCGGAGGAGGAGGAGGAAGGAAGCCTTCATGCCAGTTAGGCATTGTCTGCTCAGAGAACTGTCCTGAACAAGGTGGAGGAAGAAGAGGAAGAGGAGGATGAGGATGAGGGGGATGATTATTTTGGGGAGGATGATGCGTCTCAGGGGGCAAGAGAAAATGTTGGCTTGCCAATGTCAGGTACAGGGTTTGTGCGTGAATGGAGGGATGTGGATTTGGCAGAAAGTGCTCCTCCACCCACCACTAGCAGTACATCATTGAAACCTGGAACATTGGCCCACATGTGTGATCATGTCTTGCGGATCCTAAAAATGGATCCCCGCATTGCCAAAATTATGAAGGATGACGACGACTACTGGTTGGCCAGCATCCTCGATCCACGCTATAAAGGCAAATTACAGAACATCATGCCACAGGAGAACCTAGAGCTAATATTGGCGAACAAGCAACTCTGGTAAACCGTTTGTTAGAGGCATTCCCAGCACACAGCTGCGGTGCAGGTTCTACCATGAGTCTTACTGGGCCAAACGGAAGAGGTGTTCGTGGTGCACACAGCCGAAGTGGCGTTGCAGACAGGGGCTTCATGACCATGTTGTTGTCTGATTTCTCGAGTAACGCTCACACGACTGGTAATACTGAATCGATCGCAACAGACAGGAGACAACAGTTGTCAACTATGGTTCAAAATTACCTCTCCTCCCCTATCGATGTTCTCCCTCACAGTTCATTCCCCTTTGACTACAGGGCCTGTAAACTGGACACCTGGCCTGAATTGACACAATATGTCTTACAGGAGCTCACTTGCCCTGCTGATAGTGTGCTATCAGAAAAAGTCTTCAGTGCTGCTGGATCAATATTGACAGAAAGAAGGACCCGGCTGTCGACCCAAAATGTAGGTGATCTCACCTTCATTAAAATGAACCATGCCTGGGTTTCAAAGGATTTTGTACCACCTTCCCCTGATGACACATAGGTTGCCAGCAAAATGGCTCGCTTTATCCTCCTCTTCCTCAGAATTCTCTAATTTTTCCATTTGCAGCTGCTGAACGTCCATCCTACACCTCAACATATGCCAGTCTTTCCACCTCCCTAACTCGGCTGTACCCCCCCAGGGCTGGCATCAGCACCTGGCGCACCCAGGCAAGTGAGCGGGGCCCTGAGCATGTGGGGGGGCCCACTCGCCGTTAGAGACACCGGCGTACTCTGAGGGGCCCTGTGCCAGTGCCAGTGCCGGCGACCACAAATGGGCCCCCCTTACTTGCTCAGGGCCCCAGCACTTGCAATACTTACCTCTCCCTGCTCCACCGCTGTGACGTCTTCCGGGTTTCCTGACAGTGACATTCAGGTCAGTGGGATGACGTCACGTCTGTGCGCCCTCTGCCTGAACAGTCACAGTGCAGAGAGCTGGAAGATGGCGACGCTGAGGAGTCCAGAGTAGAGCAGTGCCCAGCAAGGAGAGGTATTTCATTTTTTTAATGTTTGGAGCAATATTTGAGGAGCATTATACACTGGAGCATTATATATGGGGCCCATCATACACTGGAGCATTATAAATGGGGCCCATCATACACTGGAGCATCATATACGGGGCCCATTATACTCTGGAGCATCATATGGGGCCTATTATATATGGAGCATTATATAGGCCCATAATACACTGGAGCATCATCCATGGGGCACATCATATACTGGAGCATCATATGGGGCCCATTATATATGGCGCATCATATGGTGCACATTATATATGGAGCATCACATGGAGCCCATTATATATGGAGCATTATATATGGGGAGCATTATATTTGGAGCATTATATGGGGCTCATCATACACTGGAGTATCATATATGAGGCCTATCGTATACTAGAGCATCATATGGGGTTCATTATTTATGGGGCATCATATAGGGCCTTTTATATATGGAGCATCAGATGGAGCACATATGGGGCCTATTCTGTATGGAGCATTATATGGAGCCCATTCTGTATGGAGCAATATATGGGGCTCATTAATCTGTATAGAGCAACATATGGGGCTCTTTATTCTGTATGGCGCACTATGTTGTGCCCATAATACTGTATGGAGGAATTTACTGTCCGCTTTTTGAGCTATTGTAGAATTTATAATAGATATCACTCATGTAATGAAAGAAGTGAAGTATTTGGCATTATACTATACCGATATTTCTCTGCCATATCGGAGCATCATGAATTGGGGTATGTGTTAAAGGGGCCCACTGAGACTCTTTCGCCCGGGCCCATGAAAACCTGGAGTCAACCCTGCCCCCCCACAACTTTAGCCAAATAACCCCCAGTTTTGAATTCGTTACTATTATGATAAAGTAAATTAAGGTGGACAAGCTTAAGTAATAAGAATTGATGTCGTTGGCATTGAAAGGGCACTGTAGGTGGGTTTTCTGTCCTCCACTGACTGCTGACTTTTATTCCCCACTGACTTGCATTGAAGTCAGTTCGACTTTCAGTCGGACCTCCGACTTTTTCCGATAGTCGGACGATTTCGTTCAACTCGACTTTTGGAAAAGTCGAGTGGTCCGAAACCCGACTCGACCCTCCCAGAGGCAAAGTCGCTCATCTCTAGTGAAGAGTTTGGCGAAACCTTCGGATTTCATTAAATTTGACATTCCGTCATCTCTAGTTATATGTGCAGATTTAACTCTTCAAAGAATGTAGTATATTATACCTTGGAGCCCAAGTAACAAAGCTTGCTTATTCCAAATAACACTTCTATATAACTGCTTTTTCACAATTGTAATAGTTCATTGCGACTGGTCTAAGGTGGCGTCCGTGACACAGACTTATGTTGTAGTAATAGCATACCATGCAGTATACAGTACATTTTACAATTACCCAGAAACTACATGTATGACGGTTAGAGTTCTTTAATGGAAACGTAGCATTAGGCTCCATTCAGACATACGTGTTGCACGTACGTGTTCTATTCGTGTTTTTCACAAATACAACACATACCTATTATAGGAAAATAATAAAAGAGAAAAAAGGAAATAAGCTTCACCGTGTATTATATAGTTGGTTGCCTTAGAAGGTACAGTCAGGATCCAAATCCGTTTGACCATTGGATAAATACAAAAAAAGAAAAACTGGATCAATAGGCTGAATTTTTTTTTTAAATAAAAATTAGAATATACTACGACTAAGGGCTATGGCCAGAAACGTGTCAGAATGTTGGACTATCTTTAATCTGTCTGGACCACTTTTTTTAATGGAATGAAATAAAATACAATTTTTATTTAAAAAAAAAAATCAGCCTGTTGATCCAGTTTTTCTTTTTTCGTACATACCTATTTTAATCTATTGGGCTGTTCACTTGCCTGTAATTTTTCACGTACTATGTGTCTTCAGAACTCACGGAGACATGTCCTTTTTTTTCTGGCAACATGATGTAAAGTGCCAATACAAATCTACGAACCCATGAAAAATCCGTACAGTGCACAGATGGCAGCTGTGGATCATCCGTGTTCTGTCCATGTTTAACATTACAAAGGATAGGAGAAACATTGCTATGTAGTTTATCAATTTACCCATATGTGAAAAATACTGCTAAATCACTGATAATATATGTTCTATCTTTTTTTGTCTGTGTGAGAAACTCTGACATCTGAATGAGGCCTAAGTAATGTCAAATTGACCTCTACATTTATGACTATGGGTAAACGAAGTTCACCTTTCTTCACTGCTGTTTTGTCACAATACCATACAATATTTGGAGAGGTTGTTTTTTAGCGTTTCTCTCCCTATTTCTGTAGCTAAACTGTTAGCTGTGAAATCCTCTCACTAAATCGATTCTTGCCAAAATGGTTACTGCACTGCATTCCCTGCCTCAACTTTTATACAGTCTATAATTGGTTGTGGTATATCATATTACATGCTGTACATTGTGATGGCTGTGCTATACTATGTGATTTGCTATATTATATGATGGGTAAAGCATTATTGGGAAGCCCAACTTGTCATTCCCGAAGTTTCCGAAGACATGTGAGCCATCTCTAGCTGATAGAATCTACTGCGTTGTGTGAAATAGCGCTGAGCAAAAAATAATAAAAGCTCAATATGACTGAAACTTTTTTGTTCTGCATCAAATGGAAAATATCATCACAAAATATCATATTATGTAAATCAGATTGTATTATATCAATCCGATTTTATTTTTTCAATGCTGGGGTTTTCTATTTTATTTTTTTGTGAATATTAACATACCAATATTGACATATTTCAGTCCTCATGTAAGCTGATGAGTAATCACAATCAGTGATGCCTTTCTTTGTGTAGCTCACTTTTCTGATTTACTGTATAGACTAGTACAGAATGAGCATAGTCATCTCATAATCTCATCATTAGATTGTTGTCAATTTCATGACATCAGCATACAGCTTTAGAAACAAGGATGCATAACAACACTGTATATTGTATACACAGACATGACTCTTTGTGTGATAATATACCTTTTAGATTAGTAGGGGAGGAGACCTGAGGAGATTATTTGCATCTTCCCAGTTCATTCTGGGATAAGTGAAGAGTCTCCGCGAGCTCCAAGAACACTGGGTTTTGGCCGTTGCGGCTGAAAGGAAAACATTGGTACGTTTTTCACCACTTTGATATCTCTTTAACAATAAGAGCATGGAAGAGGCCAGGAGCCATGTGGTGAGCTGCATTTCTTGCTACATGTTCTCAGATTTACCAGTGGAAAAAACAAATTTCACATGCCAGAAATGCAAGCTTGTGTCCATGTTGGAGGAAAAGTTGCGAAATCTAGAAGAGAGGTTAGCTACATTGAAGATCATTAAAGGGAATCTGTCACCCTAAATTGGCGGGATATTTAAATGATGGCAGTCAGGTCAGATGGGCGGTGTTTTGGGTACTTGCCTTAAAAGGTTGTTCGCCGCTGTCTCCATTATTTCTGGGAATTGTAGTCGTTGCCCTCCATATAATGCGCCTGCGCATTGCAATCTGCGGGCAAAGCATACTGCGTGTGCGCAATTCAATATTGCAATGCGCAGGCGCGTTATATGGAGGGCAACGACTACAATTCCCAGAAATAATGGAGACAGCGGCAAACAACATGTTAAGGCAAGTACCCAAAACACCGCCCATCTGACCTGACTGCCATCATTTAAATATCCCGCCAATTTAGGGTGACAGATTCCCTTTAAGGAAGATGAAGAGTTCTTAGACAGAGCAGAATTATCTCTTCATGGTACAGAAAGAGAGGAAATTCAAAGTGCACCTGAAGAAACAGAGGAATGGAAGCATGTGACCCAGAGAAGCAGGAGGATCGTGAGGCAGTCAGCACCCATACTGCTCAGGAACCAGTACCAGGCTCTCACACAGGAGAACGATGAAGAAATACATCAGGATAAGACTTTGCCCACAAAGAACAACCTTGTACGCCCTCAGAGTCCTCCTGGATGGAGAAAGAAAAATGTTGTGAAGAAGAAACGGAGAGTTGTGGTCATGCGGGATTCCCTGTTGAGAGGAACAGAGGCCGCTATCTGAAGATCGGATATAACCTCAAGAGAAATGTGCTGTCTTCCAGGTGCAAAAATTAAAGATGTGTCTGACAGGATATCAGGACTCTTCAGACCTAAAGATGAATAGTACTACCCATTCCTGCTAATACATGTGGGGACAAATGACACCACAAGAAGTGACCTGGAAACCATCTGCAGTGACTTTGAAAACTTAGGCAAGAAAGTGAAAGAACTGGGAGCGCAGGTGGTCTTCTCTTCCATCCTCTCAGTGGATGGCCATGGAACAAGGAGGTGGAATAAAATTCTGCAGGTGAATAACTGGCTATGTCGATGGTGCCGTCAGCAAGGATTTTGATTTCTGGATTACGGAGTGAATTACCTATACAATGGACTACTTTCTAGAGATGGAGTGCACCTTATGAAAGACTGGAAAACATGCATTTGGAAGTTGCCTTGCTACACTCATCAAGAGAGCTTTAAACTAGAACAATGTGGGAAGGGAAGCAAAAGGCCAGAAAAATCTATACACCTGACAAATGCTATTGAGAACTCTGCTATTAGAAGTGGAAAGGAAGAACGAAGACAAAAAAATCTAAATAATAAAAATATTGGAGGAAGAGAAACCAATCACAAACTAAAATGTTTCTATTCAAACGCACAAAGCATGGGCAACAAACAAGGAGAATTGGAACTACTAACGCAAGAAAAGAAATATGATGTCATTGGAATCACTGAAACATTTCAGAAAGGCAGATTTTAAGGGACTCAGAAAGAGAATCGGAGGGATCCAGTGGCTGGATATCCTTAAGGACAAAAATGTCCAGGAAGGATGGGAAATATTGAAAAATGAGATTCTCAAAGCACAATCATTAACAATTCCAAAAAGAGGGAAGAATAGGAAGCATTAAAGGAAACCAGGATGGATGAACACAGAACTTAAACACATGCTGAAAAGGAAGAAAGAAATGTTTATCAAATGGAAAGAGGGAGACATATCTAATGAAGAACATAAAGATGTCTGCAGAACCTGCAGGGCAAGAATCAGATTATCTAAAGCTGACAATGAATAAAGGCTTGCAAGAGATGTCAAAAGTAATAAAAAAGGATTTTGGGGATATGTCAAAAGTAAAAGAAAAGTCAAAGATACTATATGATTTTTACAGGATGAAAATGATGAAATGGTAAGTCAGGATGTTGAGAGGCTGAACTTTTAAATTCCTATTTTGCATCTGTTTTCTCTCAGAAAGGAAATGTAACATCAACTGATCTTCACTGTCCTATTAAAGGAATAGAAGAATCCAGGATATCTATAAACAGAAAGACAGTGAGGAAACACTTAGCTAACATAAATGAATTCAAGTCTCCAGGTCCAGATGAATTACACCCCAGAGTACTGAAGGAGATAGCAGAAGAAATATTTGAACCACTCTCCATAATCTTTGAAAATTCTTGGAGAACAGGAGAAGTCCCAGAAGACTGGAGAAGAGCAAATGTTCCTATCTTCAAAAGGGGGAAGAAGGTGGACCCAGGGATTTATAGGCCGGTGAGTCTGACATCTATACCAGGAAAGATCTTTAAACAAATTATTAAACAACATGTATGTAAGTACACGGACAAGAATGAAGTGCTTAACCAAAGTAAGCATGGGTTTGTAACTAATAAGTCATGTCAGACTAATTTAGTTTCCTTCTATGACAGAATCACTGACTGGGTAGATCAGGGAAATGCTGTAGATATAGTATATCTTGACTTCAGCAAAGCATTTGACAAAGTATCTCACACAATCCTTATTGAAAAAATGACTAAATATGGAATGGACAAGGCAACTGTTAGGTGGATTCATAACTGGCTTAGTGATAGGACACAAAGAGTGGTAGTAAATGGCTGCACATCCAGTTGGAAGAATGTATCAAGTGGGGTACCATAGGGCTCTGTCTTGGGCCCTGTATTGTTCTACATCTTTATCAATGATTTAGATGAAGGAATTGAGGGTAAACTGATTAAATTTGCTGATGACACAAAGCTAGGAGGGGTAGCTAATACTAGAGAAGAGGGAGAGAGGATTCAAAAAGATATAAATAAACTGGAGCAGTGGGCAGCAACTAACAGAATGTTTTTTAACAGGGAAAATGCAAAGTACTACATCTGGGCAATAAAAATGAAAAAAGCGTATACAGAATGGTTGGAATAGGGCTAATCAACAGCACATGTAAAAAAGACTTGGGTATACTAATAGATCACAGACTGAACATGAGTCAACAGTGTGATGCAGTAGCAAAAAAGGCAAATTCAATTCTGGGATGTATTAACAGAAGCATACAGTCTAGATCACGTGAAGTCATTATTGCCCTCTACTGCTCTTTGGTCAGACCTCATCTGGAATACTGTGTCCGGTTTTGGGCACTACATTTTAAAAAAGACATCAACAAACTGGAGCAAGTTCAGAGAAGAGCAACCAGAATGGTGTCCGGTCTGCAAACCATGACCTATGGGGAACGGTTACAGGATTTGGGAATGTTTAGCTTGCAAAAAAGAAGACTGAGAGGAGACTTAATAGCTGTCTACAAATATATCAAGGGCTGTCACATTGTAGAAGGATTATCTTTATTCTCATTTGCACAAGGAAAGACTAGAAGCAATGGGATGAAACTGAATTGGAGGAGACACAGATTAGACATTAGAAAAAACTTTTTGACAGTTAGAGTGATCAATGAGTGGAACAGGCTGCCACAAGAGGTGGTGAGTTCTCCTTCAATAGAAGTCTTCAAACAGAGGCTGGACAGACATCTGTCTGGGATGATTTAGTGAATCCTGCTTTGAGCAGGGGGTTGGACCAGATGACCCAGGAGGTCCCTTCCAACTTTACCATTCTATGATTCTATGATTCTAGGGTTCCAGGTCATATTAGTTTGCAGGAGCGCTTAGTTCTTGCATGAGTACACAAACAGAGCTCTAGGCAAGTGTTCACTCTGGAACTTTTTTTGCCACCTGATAAGCTCACATCTGATAAAAATAAGTATTTTGAGTGATCAGAGGGTTTCTAGGGCCTGGACCCTCACCAGTGTGCTGGACGTATCACATACTAAAAAAAAAGTTAATGTATTCAGTAAGTACACTTTAATCAGTCATAAAGGAAGCAAACCACACTGCAAATTTATAAAGTCAAATAAATAGCTGCAGAATGTTAGCACATTGCTTATTCTTTAACTTAAAAGGGTTGTCCCCTTTTAAAAAAAATCTTGGTCCCTAGGTGCAGTTTGTTATAGAAAAAAAAAGTGCATTACTCACCGCCCTTGGATTCAGTTTCCACTATTGCTGCTGGTATTTGATATTGGCTGCAGCGCTGATGTGTTGTCAACGGAGAGGAGTTCTGTCTAGATGGAGAAAGCCATTGTGCTAACTGATTGTTGATATAACTTAAGCGCTGTAGCCAATAACAGACAGTGGTGGCAGTAGCGGAACCTCAGTGTGGGACCCGGGGACAATGGGTAAATTTGTTTTTTGATAATATATTGTGCATGGGGACTGGGATATTCTAATGAGCCAAGTAAAAAAAAAGAGACTTTTCCCTTTGCTCCCAATTCATAATGCAGGAAAACAAAGGATGCAATAATCACTGTACATTGCAAAAATCAGAAATATAATAATAAAAAAATCAAATAATCCAATCAAGTCCATGTGACATTTGTTGAAAAATGTAAAGCAGAACCGCATTCCTCGGGAGTAATGTGTTTTAATTATCTAAAGTAATAATGAAGCTGATTTAGCACAGTATATTAAACCCATCTGGCATGTAGTCTGCTAGAATTCAGCCGTGAATTGATGTTCAAAGTTATATTTTATCGCTTGTAATTTTCTTTTCTAAGTTCTTGAAGAAGTTTGACCTCAAACCTGATGCAAATATGAAATATGATAAGGATATCTTTTGTTTTGCAGTATCCATTAAAACCCTGAAAATGAACACTATGGTGACAATAAAAATCTAGTGAGCTTAATTTTTCAAAAAATATTTTAAAATATGTTAAGTTCCCTAAATCTTGGATCATATATGGAAAATGGCCAAAGTAACGGTGTTACTTCTGCCACCTGCCATCCTATCATCCACAAAGAAGCAGCACCTATCGCCCCAATAGATGGGAGCAGAAAACAGTCTTGGTTTAGATCTTTTATTTAATATCATAGGAATTTTGGTGCCACTTAAAAATACAGGTTTACTATTGTGTAATGTAAAAGTATGTGATAGAAATTCTCCCCATAACTTCTTCCCTCTGTTGCAGCTGAACAATTTCATATTACAAGCAAACTACCTGGTAAAAATGAGCAAATCAGTTTCATACAAGTTTTGTCTGGAATGTTACAAAAAAATGTGTGAATTCTCCTGAATTGTATAGAGGGTCAGAAAAAGGGTTAAAAAAACAACAACTGAACTTGACTCTCACCTGTCCAGCTTCTACAGCCTCCCCATCTGGTTCACCGTGAAGTTACATCTGGCACTGCTTACACCACATCCTCTTCAGCTCTTTTGACAAATTTCCTCAAAAAAAATCCTCTGCTGTCAAAACACATGTTGTCATATCATGACATCACGATGTGCATGGTCCGAGGCACTGACTAGTCCTCTGATGACATACTTTGTTACTCCAGAGGCCAGAAGCGCCAGTAATGAGTGATGATGCGAAGGAGCCAAAGAGGATGCGGGGAGGACCAAACAGGGGGCTCAGGTGGTGCTTCTTTGGCTTATTCATATCTCTTCATATAAAGGGAGGGATCGCAAGCTGATCCACCTTTGTGATGTCATTACTATGATTTGGGGATCCAAGTTAGGTGATACTGTGGATCTTCTAAACCAATATTTAGATATAGATATCTTTGCTGGTCTCTCTAAATAATCTTGTCAGTCGTAGCAGAGTCAGGACCATGGACAAAACACAGAAGCATGATAACAGAAGTTACAAAACATAACCAAGGAAAAGGTCAGGACGTAAACTATATATACCAGATAGAAAATCTAAAGGAAAAAGCAAGAAAGTGTGATCAAGAATGTAACCAAGGTTAGAGCCAGGGATGTATTACAAATACCAGATCAAGTATCTGGCAAGGGAATCAAAGGTAAGGTCAAGAACAGAGTTAGTGTCAATAAACAATCATGTCACTTGAAACAGCGATTTTATGAAAAGGATGTAGAATGGATATAACTGATATAAACAAAATATTTTATGCTCCTGGTCCAGAGGTAAGTTTTAGTTCTAGCACACACTTTTCCTATCTACCACGTGCCATTGATAACATTACTGTGATCATATTTACTGGAGAGTTCTTTAGCTTGCTTACAGGGATTGTCTAATACTCAGAAAACCTCTTCTCAATCCTTGTTTCCACCGGTAAAATAATAACACATACAGTGCGGGAAATAATTATTTGATCCCTTGCTGATTTTGTAAGTTTGCCCACTGACAAAGAAATGAATAGTGTATAATTTTAAGGGTAGGTTAATTTTAACATTGAGAGATAAAATATCAAAAATAAAATCCATAAAATCATATTGTATAAATTATATAAATTTATTTGCATTTTGCAGTGAGGAATAAGTATTTGATACCCTACCAACCATTAAGAGTTCTGGCTCCTACAGACCAGTTAGACACTCCTAATCAACTCGTTATCTGCATTATAGACAGCTGTCTTACATAGTCACCTTTATAAAAGACTCCTGTCCACAGACTCACTTAATCAGTCAGACTCTAAACTCTACAACATGGGCAAAACCAAAGAGCTTTAGAAGGATGTGAAGTACGAGGTCATTGACCTGCACAAAGCTGGAATGGGTTACAAAACCATAAGTTAGACGCTGGGTTAGAAGGAGACAGCTGTTGGTGCAATAGTAAGAAAATGGAAGAAATAAAGAATGACTGTCAATCGACATTGAACTGAGGCATCAATGCAAAATATCACCTCGTAGGGTATCCTTGATGATGAGGAAGGTGAGAGATCAGCCTAAAACTACACTGGGGGAACTTGCTAATGATCTCAAGGCAGCTGGGACCACAGTCACCAAGAAAACCATTGGTATCACATTAAGCAGTAAAAGGTTGAGAATGCCGCAGTGCCCGCAAGGCCCCTGCTCAAGAAGGCACATATGCAGGCCCATCTGAAGTTTGCCAATGAACACCTGGATGATTCTGTAAGTGATTGGGAGAAGGTGATGTGGTCAGATGAGACAAAAATTGAGCTCTTTGGCATTAACTCAACTCGCTGTGTTTGGAGGAAGAGAAATGCTGCCTATGACCCAAAGAACACCGACCCCACTGTCAAGCATGGAAGTGAAATACGAAAAGAAACTGGGAAATAAAAGCGCAATAGGGTCTTATCCAATGCCAAAGGGATATCAGGAAAAGGGGAGAATACACTCACTTTGATGAGTTGCTGAATGGCAACACATAACATGCATATATTAGGTTCATCCTGATGAAGAGGTCTTGTGTAACCTCAAAACGTGTTGACTTTTAAACCTGTTTAAATGAATGTTTTAATTTCACTGAATATCTGATTTCATCAGGGCATAAGTGATACCTCTGTTTTTTTCTAATCATGGAGGTGGAAACATTATGTTTTGGGCGTGTTTCTCTGCTAAGGGCACAGGACTACTTCAGCTCATCAATGGGAGAATGGATGGAGCCATGTACCGTAAAATCCTGAGTGACAATCTCCTTTCCTCTGTCAGTACATAAAAAATGGGTCATGGCTGGGTCTTCCAGCAAGACAGTGTCCCAAAACATACAACCAAGGAAACAAAGGAGTGGCTCAAAAAGAAGCACATTAAGGTCATGGAGTGGCATAGCCAGGCTCCAGATCTTAATCCCATAGAAAACTTATGGATGGAGTTGAAGCTCCGAATTACCAAGCGACAGCCTCAAAATCTTAATGATTTAGAGATGATCTGCAAAGTGTAGACCAAAATTCCTCCTGACATGTACGCAAACCTCTGTCATGGTTTGCTGGGAGTTGGTTGGGGGTGTTAAGGGTTAACCCAGATGGCCTCCTTTTGGTTTTTCTAAGGCTTTTTATAGCCTCATTGTGGGGCCATCCTTTGTCGGTTATACTTTTGCCCTCGACTGAGTACGTCGACCCCGTGTGTCTGTGCCTTGTGCCTGAATCCTCTTCCGTATGCTTGGTTTTGACTTGGTTTGTTTCCCATTGTGATTTTGCCTACTGATTCTGCACCTCATTTGCTTCTCTGGTTTCTGACTTTGGCTTTGTCTTAGGGTTTGTCTACTTGTCTACTTCCTCGTCTGCTCCAGTTCCCCTGACCTTGGCTTGCCTTGACCATTCTTCCCTACTGCCCTTCCCTCTCTTCATCCCCTTATTCCATTCCCCACCAAACCTCTGGTATTTACTGTGCGCTCCACTGTCTCCTTCTGCAGTGTTGCGTTAGGCCCCGCCCCTTCCCTTGTGACCAGTGGTCAGGTGATTGCATGTCCTGTTCCTGCCTTCTCCTCACTTCCCTGGATTCTCTGCCTGCACCGCGGCACCGACTTTGCTGCGCTCAGTTCCTGGACAGCGTGGGATCCGCCATCTGTCCTGGGGCATCTGTGGCTCTGTTCTCCCGCAAGCTTGGCCTGCTGAGACCCTTTGGTGAGTGTTTGCCTGGCAGGTCCTGATATTTGAGACCCCCTGGTGAGTGTGTGCCTGGCAGGTCCTGATAACCTCATCATCAACTACAAAAAACTTCTGACTGCTGTGCTTGCCAACAAGGGTTTTGCCACCAATTATTAAGTCTTGTTTGCCAGAGGGATCAAATACTTATTTCTCACTGCAAAATGCAAATAAATGTATATAATTTATACAATGTGATTTTGTGGATTATATTTTTTATATTCTATCTCTCAATGTTAAAAGTAACCTACCCTTAAAAATTACATACTCTTCATGTCTTTGTCAGTGGGCAAACTTACAAAATCATCACAGGATCAAACACTTATTTCCCCACTGTATACTATTAAATGCGCCGATTCTGGAGCTGGATCCGGCTCTTCCCACTTGCCTTGATGTGGTGGCAAGTGGGGTAATAGTTGTGGGGTTGATGTCACATATTTTATGTATGCTGACATCAAGCCAACAAGTTAATAATGGATAGTCATCTGTAAGATGACCCCATTACTAACTCCATAGTTAGGTTGTAAAAAAAACACAGCCATAATAAAGTCCTTTAATTGAAATAATGAAGAAACAGACTCCTTTATTTGAATTAAAAATAAAAAAGAAAAGTTATACTCACCTTTTCGCCTAATCCATTAAAGCCCATGTCACCTGAATAAAACAGAAAATAATAAACAACCATAATACTCACCTCTATGCCTAATTGACCAATGCCTATGTCCCCTGTAAAAGAAGAAAAATAATAAACAACCATATCCTTCACCTGTCCGACTTGATGATAATCCATAATATCCAATAAGAAATGCTCTCTTTGCCAGCCAGCTGATACTGAGACAGGAGCGTAATCAATAGTGCTGAACTGCCTTAAGAAAGATCACAGGAGTTCATAGCTGATGAACACCGGTGACCCCACTTACAGCACAGCTCACTGCATAAGAACTTTCTTACACAGCAAGTGGTGCCACAAGTGAGATCACCGGGATTCATCAGCTATGAACTCTGTTAAACTTTCTCACGGCAGCTAAGCGCTACACACTTCAATGTTAGAAGGCTGATGTGGATAGCGGTTACATCACTGATGTGACCACTATCCAAATCATCCGGATCTTCATGGGACAGTATGGATTATCTTCACATCGGCGAGGTATATGGTTGTTTATTATTTTTATTCCTGCTGTATCTTTATTACAATCTGACTATGGGGATAATATGGGTGTCTTATAGATGCCTCTCCACTACTAACACCTAGGCTTGATGTCAGCTGCCAATACAAAGCTGACATTAACCCCACAACTATAAGCCCAATTTCCACTGCACCAGGGCAAGTGGGAAGAGCGAGCCTAAGTGTCAGATATTCTTCCCAGAATATTAACATCAGCCCTCAACTGTTGGCTTTCCTCTGCTGCTTATGAAAATTATGGGGGACCTCACTCCATTTTTTTCATTTTTTATATTTATTAACATGTACTTAGGCTGGGTGGGGCAATATCCATGGCCCCTTACCAGTCTGAGAATACCAGACCCCAACTGTTTGCTTTAGCGGTGACTGGTTGTCAAAAATGGGGGTAAGGACACCATGCCATTTTTAAATTGTTTATGTAAATAATTTTAAAAACAGCCTGTATTCTTGATAATCAGCCATGACAAAGCTGACAGCTGAGGGTTGCAACCTGCAGCTGTCAGTTTTATTTGCGCTAGTTATCGAAAATAGAAGAGACTCCACTTTATTTTTTAAATTAATTAATTTATTTATTTATAGCACAGGCGCTGGGTGATGAATACTCCCATCAGCTGGGTCTGTTCTTGCTGTTATCAGCGACAGCATGCGTGAGTGATGAGGGTAGTACTCTCTCATCAGCTGACACCTGTGACCTGTGGTAACCTTTTTACCGCCGTTCACAGCTGCTGGCTCATACGCTATCATCTGACAGCGTGGGCACCGCAGCTCTCTGACTGGCTGTAATGATCTTACCACTGATCAGAGCCACTGGTGTTTGTTGCGCTATCAAACCGATGACAGCATGGGAAACAGCCAATGTTTGAGGAGCCTAACCCGAACAGTGACACAGACTTCCTGGAGAAGTCCGTATTTGTGCACGGACCCCGAATTTTATTGTCAGCGTTTGCCCATCTCTAGTCACAGTCCATGCTCCTTCAGACGACGGATATCACGACCGCAGCAAGTGTATCCCACTCCAGCCAGCAAAACAGTCCTTAAGATAGTTCCTCACATTCAGACAATGAATATCACGATGGTAGCACATGTACCCAGCTCTAGCCGACAACAAAATATAGTACAGTCCCAACTGGGATTCTCCATACGTCTTCATGGGTTCAGTGTTGGGCAGACTTGTATTCCACCAGATGGAGCCATGGTCTTTTGGGCTGTTCCTCAAGAGAGACTTTTGCAGAGGGAGCCAGAAACTTTTTATATCCAGAGCTCCCATTCCGTACATTTTTCCACAGGATTGGATGAAGGTGGGGGGAGGTGATCCTTCATTGCTCGAATGTTCAAATAACCTTCATATTTATCCTAAGTTGTGTAGGTTAGTAAACTACAGTGGGCTGATGCAACACATAATAAGCATGCATTCACAAATTAAAATACAAGAGACAGTATGTAGGTTCATAAGAAACAATGGCTCCATTGAGACCCCTGAGACATTAACAAGAATGAAATGATTGCTTTACCTGATTACCGATCTCGTGTGTGGCCTTAGATATTCATAAGATCCTGCCTGCACATCTTCCTCTGCTTACTGTCACTGAATGGAAACATTAATTCCTGAAGCTGAACACATTCCAGGTGAAATTAGTGCACTTAAACTGACGAGCAACCAAATCTCTATTAAAACACAGCAAGAAAATCTATAGTAAAACACACTAATAAGATCAACATAACCGGTGCTCCTTGCTGGAAAAAGTCTGCATCCCTTAGAGCCGTGGATTCCGCTCAACATGTTTTTGTCCAAAAGTCTTTAATCTGAGGAAAACTCACACTTTTTTTTGTAATATAAGTGATTCTTTAATAAAATCAATATCCCGTGTGCCATTCTTTCGAATTCAATCCTGTACATTAGTCATATTTTGCTGATTTGATTGGCATAGCAATAATCTTCAAAAAATCTGCCTAATTCAATAGACAATATGGCTGCAATCAAAATATTATATTGGGAATCTTTCCAATAAATCGCTTAACCTTTTCAGCATCTATCAGGTAAAAATTCTGAATTTACTGTGCAGACAGAGGCAAGGTAAGGCACCTCCAGCCATCAAGAGTGATCTCGTGGAAGGGAGAAGGGTATTATTACAGAAATTTCACAAGGACTATTGAATATTTGAAGAGTGGAATCAGAAGCTTGTTTCATGCAAACATCCAGCCCCTCAATTACACTTAAGACATTTTCTCTGAGTGCAAAAGAAATATCTAAAATAACTATGGAAGATTAGAACAACGTTAAAAAACACACACGTCAGATGATGACGTGGATGAGCAGGGAGAAATTCCACATCATTGCTGCTGATTTGTATTTGCTTTTAAAAATGTTCTCTCCTTCCTTTCTTTCTGACTTTCTTTTTTTGCAAAATTCTTTTTGCTTAAAAAAAATGTTCTTTCTTTCTTGTCTTTTCTTTCTATATCTTTTTTCTTTGTTTTTACATCCTTCCTTTGTTTTGTATTCCTTTTTTCATATTTCTTTTTTCTCCTCTTTTTCATTCTATACTTTTTATTTCTTTTTATTTTCCTTTTTCATCTTCTTTTCTTCTTTTGTTCTATTTTCTTCTTTAATTTTTTTTGGTCCGTCTTTGTTTCTATGTAATCTTCAGTCCTTTCTTTTCAGATTTGCCTTTGCGTGAAAAAATGTTTTTTCTTTTCTTTTATTTCCTTCTCTTCCTTTCTTTCTCTCTTACTTCCCTTTTTTCTTTGTTTCCTCTTCCTTCTTTCTTTCGTTTATTCCTTTTTTATTTTTCTCTTTTTTTCCTTCTTCATTGTTTCATTCTATTTCTCATTCTTTCTCTTTACCTTATTTCACAACTAATTTATTTGCATTGTTCTTTCACCTTTCTTTTAACTTTCTTTATTCTCATTTTTCTGTCCTTTGCTAGTCTTTTTTCTCTTCCTTTCATTCTTTTTCTCTTTCTATCTTTCTTTGCTTCCTTCTCTTTCTTTCTCTTTCTTTCTCTTTTTTATCTTTCTATTTCTTTCTTTTTCTACTTCTCTTTTTCTTTCTTTCTTTCTCTCTTTCTTTCGTTCTTCTCTTTCCTTCCATTCCTCTTCTTCTTTCCTTCTCTTCCCTTTCATTATCTGTATGTGTGTCATTCTTTCTCTATCTCTCCCTGTCTCTTCCCTCTGTCTCTCCCCTTTAATATGAAAAAAAATTTTTTTTTTTACCCAGCAGTTTTCTTTAAAACCATCCTTGATGAAGATATTCTAAATAAAAAACTGAACCCATGATTCTGAGTACTCTTCCTTAAAAAGTGTCTATTGTGGTACTTTCCATTGTAAATTAACAATGAGGTTGCTATAATGATCCCTACTGAATGATTCTATGCAGAAAGCTTGAAACCTGTGATAAATTGATACAGAAAATAAATATACATTCTTTGTATAACTATGATTTTTTTTAACTTAACTTAAAAATAAAATACCGGTACCTGTTTAATGAAAGAAATAAATGTGAGCTTCCTTGAAGAATTCATCCATAGTTCATGGTAATTTTGAGTATAATGTTATAAACCTCAGCATACAGAACAGTGAACAACAATAACACATCGCTGGACACTGAAGGAATAAAAGAGTTAATCTCTTGAAATCACTGGAACATATTGTGACCATCAAACCTAATTTAAGACATCATCATTTTCCCAGAGGTTTGCAATTTCAGAAATTATTTTCGCAATCCGTTAGCTGGTTAACTATTATTTTCTAAGTGAATTCGTTCATTAAAGGCATTTTCAGGCCTAATTGTTCTTTATTGGAAATGTCAGCTTTCACAGTTCATTAACGAGGGCATTAGAAGGAAATGTAAAACAAACTTTGTGCACGAAGATCAACAACAGTCATTAGCAAGTACTGTTCACCAAGAGCTGGCGTTACTGAGCGAGAGCCACGTCGACTGTTGATGTGTCATGCCCAATGAAGACATTCACTAAATGACAATCGGGTAATTTTACAAGTGAGGCAATATTCGCATGCTTGACATTTAATGCATACCTGTCCTTTCCCACAAAATCTGTAGAAACATAAATTCTCGCTGTTCTCATACCTAACAAGATAAAACTGCTTTTGATGCACATACTGTATATATTTAAAATGTCCAGAAATTGCCCCACTTCTCATTCTTAGTACACACTCTTTAAATAAATGCCATGTGCTCTTTTTGAGTGGGCAGTTAGCCTTAATCAATATTCTAACAGCACTTTAGGTCTTAGAACCGTTTTCTCTCTCTTCCCATCATGCATTGCTCCTGCTATTATCCAATTGCTTGCCAGCTCTATTTGAAACCCCTGCACTCTGGTATACCTGAAGGCAGTCTAGCAGAAAGAGGATCAAGAGTAGAGGGATAACGTCAAGCCCTCACTTCCAGAAATCCTTCTTGGTGTTTCTGCAGCTAGGGATAAATTACACTCGACAGCAAGCAGTAGTCAGCAAATTATACAGAAGGAAGACAAATAATGACTGGCACAAACTGCTCTAAACATTGGAGAAGTCCATCACCTCACGTGTACAGTTCTACAACCATGTGTCACTGAAGGGAGTAGCTCGCAAGTTCTTAGTTTCCTTCAATTCCAGCAGATGCACCAAGATCGGAGAAAACTGTTTGCTGTTACTTTTGAATGGGCCATGAAAAAGATGGAAATTGTTCCCTAATAAAGCCCATCTCAGGACATGGGGTGGTCAGTGGCTTCCAGGGGCAGGTGAGGATTGAAGCTTGGTCTGGAGTCAGGACCAATTTGAACATTGGTCAGGCAGCTGTTAGAACGTCTCAGAAGTAAGGAGAGCACTGAATACTTAGAGACTGTTCCAAGCAGCTGTAAGAGGTAGTGAAGATGAAGTAGACAGGAGTGGAAGACATGAGATATACTGACATACAGTCCTGTCTTCCTGCCTGAACATTGCCACTTTGGAAGCCCAGACCTGGAACGGAGAATGGATATGGTGTGTCCAAGAATCTCGTGCTCTGCAGTGATTTGTGCTTCTGACCACAGCTTCTGTTTGTACTGCACATGTCAACATTTTTCACACATGCACAGTACAAATTGCAGGAAAATATTTTAAAAAAATCATTAACAATGAAGCAACAAATAAAGGGAAAAAGGCAGCTCATCCATGTGGCAAGAGATCCTCTGGAGCCCAGAAAAGAGCCACTGACATAGACATCAAACAGTTAAGGATATATAGGAGCTTGAGATAAAGATGGCATAAAAAATTCTGAAATAATGCACTGATATGCTTGTAGCACCTACACCTTCCTAATGTTTATAGCAGCCTTAATTATGTTGAACACTTGAGGCTGCTATATACATCAGAAACGCGTAGGTGCTACAAGCTGATTTGTGCATGTTATTAGTTTAACGCACTCCAGTAAAGTCTGGAACTTTTTACTCCGTCTTGAGCTGGATCGCCTCTTTATCCTTAACCGGCAGAGAAAAACACCTGGTTTTTATGGACTGTCTGTAAATCTACGGTTGGTTGGCAACCCAGATCAGAGCTGTGTATTGTGGATCAGCATGGTGACAATGTAAGTCATGGAGAGAAAATTAACTGTCATCCATGACTTACATTTTTTTGTCAGCTTGTTAATTATTTGGCAACAGTTAATGGCTTTATGGTGATCATGCTTTAAAAGAAGAAGGCTTTTATCTGAATTCGTAAAAATGCCAATCCAGTTGAGTCGCTCGTAGCCAGGGCCTGTGGGGTACTCGGCACCGAGCCCGTTCACTTCAATGGGGGATGTCACGGGCAGCACAGCTCGGTCCGTGGCCCTGGGAGCTCACTAAAAGGGGGATATTTACAGGGGATTATAGGTTTGTAGAAATGTTTGTGACGCCACCTGTGGTTCCTGGTCAGGGTGACCAGCGCTGCAGGGTAGATCCTCTGAGGGGTTGTTACTGGGCAGCAAGGTGTTAAGTCTTCCACAGGCAAGACGGATCTCTCAGGGTATATGGCGGTGTAGGGGTGCAGGAGCAATAAGGCAGACACACACAAGAAAGTCTCTTTCTGTACCTTTACTGATGGTATAGTTGCAGGCACGTCCCGGGGAGCTGTCAGGGTGGAGGATGCACGTCCAGTAATCCCACTGAGTAGGTGTAGGGCCTCCGTACTCCTGTATGTGTGTGAGTTTCTGACCTGTATAGAACGAAGTCTAACTCTGTCTTCTCATATACGCCCGGCTGACTTTGTGGTGGAGCCTTCTCTTGGATAGAACTTAGTCTCTAATGGTTGCGCTGACCAGACTCCTGTTCTTCCTGACCCCGGTTACGTATCAGCACTGTAAGGCCCCTGCGACTTGAAGTCCCACAGGGTCTCCGGTTTCTCCTACTAGTCGTGTAGATGCTAGAAAGCTCGGACGCGGTGTCCGGTGGTGCAGAGTAGAGGTAAGCGATCAATGCTATTTCAACCACTGTCACTCTCTTCTTTCTTCCACTCGCCTTTCGTCCTATTCTAACCTTTAACATAAGCACTCTCTAGCAGTAGATGGCAGTTTCTCCTTCTCTTCACCGCTCTAAAAGCGTCGGCACGCTCGCTCTCTAACAATACCTCAGTTGACTCAGTCTTACAAATACTGCAGCTCCCTTTCCTTCACTTCCTTCTTAGGCTCTGTCCGAAGTAGCTATCAGGACCTTCTGTCAGACTGATCTTCACTCACTTCGAGAGCTGCTTTCCACTTCTCTAGGGTAACTACAATCTGCACGTTCTGAGATAACTTTCTTCTCTGCTCGTCTCTCTGAGGTACGACCAACAACTAGCTAACGTTCAGCTAGACTGCCTTCATCTGACTGACTACTGTCTCTCCACAACCCTTATATATCTCTAGATACTCTCCAAGGGCTCCCTCTGGTGGCACCAGGAAATGTGAAGTGTGAATGAATATCGGGTTATTTGGTGAGTTTACCTTCCGTGCATCCTCCAGGGTAACATGTGGCCTCAAGCGCAGCTGGGCTACACACAGTGATGCTTTGAGCAGATGACACTTGCTATAGATACACTGTTGGAACATTTCTAGAAACCTATAATGTCTTAGCTCAATAAATAAATACGATTCAAGGGCTCATGTACATGGTCGTAACATGGATTGCTGTTGTAAGGATCTGCATTGTAGTACCCATATACCGGCATTGTAGGGCCACACTGTATCACTGTATATGGCAGCACGATGGCTAAGTGGTTAACACTGCAGCCTTGCAGCACTAGGGTCCCGAGTTCCAATCCCTCCAGTGACAACATCTTCAAGGAGTTTGTATGTTCTCCCCGTGTTTGCGTGGGTTTACTCTGGGTTCTCCAGTTTCCTCCCATACTCCAAAGACATCCTGATAGGGGATTTAGATTGTGAGCCCCATTGGGGACAGTGATGATGATGTCTGTAAAGTGCTGCGGAATAAGAGAGCACTATAAAAGTAAAGCATAATAAATAATAAAATATCAATTTCATAGAGCACTAGCAAAAGATATAACAGTAAACAGGAGTATAAATAAAATCAAGGCAATATTGCCCAGGTAACTTAGCTAGGGGTTCCAATTGGACCCCATGGAATATTACAGCTACATTTATTAAGCGATGCTCCAAGTTGTAAACTTTGAATTTATTCTTCTTGGCTGAATTTTTATGGGAAAAAAAAACCCTTTAGTTTTGCAAATAAATGGAGCTGCTGCCCATGGTTCAGTGTAATGTAAAACAATAAAGTCAGGTAATAGCTTCAGACAGGCAGCGGTATTTAAATGGACGACTATTTTCATCTTGTAAGATATTTCCCCTCTTTAAGCCACAGAGACAGTTGATTTTATTTTGTTTTCAGACGCTCCCGAGCTCTGACGACGATCCATTTATTTCTCTCTACTTACAGTTGCCTCTGTTGTCTCTTCTATTCGGTGAGCTGGGATTCTGCACTTATTAAAGTTCTGTTCTCGTGACCTAAGGCGAAGCCAGCTCAGCATTTTGTAGAGACACAGTCCCAACTGAGTTGAAATATCCCGACTCATTTTATTGATGTGATTCAAGATACGTCTGAATGACATCCGCGCAACAAGCTATAAGATCATTTTCTAGGAATATTCTTACTATGAATGTCTGATTCTAATTATCTGTGTAGGAAGCAGAGCTCAGGTTATATCATTGGGTCTGATGTCCTGCTCTCAGGGTTTCCCACCGTCCAAAAATTCCTGGAAGTCAGTAAAATAACGCACTTTTTCGCTTATTCGTAAGAAAAAAATTGATACATAAATTTTTGGAAAATAAAGAAGCTTGTTCAGAATTTTTATGACAGTAACTATCATGATTTTTCCAGTTCACAGTGAATACAATTAATGCTTTCATATCAGAATGCTGGGCTGTAGACATGTATCATTTATAATCTTTAGGATTTCTTATGGTTTTCCATTGTGTCCATAAAAATGTTGGCTGGCTGTAATTTTTTGGTAAACTGTCCACGAAAAAAAATGAAAATCAAGTTGGAAACCCTGCCTGTGCTATCCCAATATACACCACTGTAGGTTATCATTGCTGCAATATTGTAGACTTGCATCTAGACTGGAGGTAGCCAAATGATCACATTATGGCTTCCTTAAAGGGACTCTGTCAGCAGATTTTTGTTATGTGATCTGAAGACAGCAGGAGCTAGGGGTTGAAAGACAGAATTCAATGATGTGTCACTTATTAGGCTGTACGTTGTTGTTTACTTACTTTGAAGGTTTTATCACTAGGACATTATCATTGCTGTGACAAGCTGCTACCTGCATGTCTGGCTCCGTCCCCTCTTGGGACAAGCAGCTCACTGTTAATAGACAATACAAATACAAAGCCTGGTGTGGGCGGGGTTAGCTTTCTCAGCTCTGCTGCATTGCTAAATTTAAAAACTCTGTCAGAACAGCTGCACCCAGTAAACTAAGTGATACATCATTGGATTCAGGGTCTCTTTCTCTAAATCATGCTGATCTCAGCTGTTGTAGCAAAAACCAGCTGACAGATTCTCTTCAAAGCAACACTCCAGTGTTTTTTTTATTGAAGTGGACTTCAAATCTAAGGTCCCTGCTCTGAGTATCATACTTACCTGCAGTCGTCTTCACCTTGTGTTGCCATAGCTCTCGTCAATTTCCAGCAGTTTGTGACCTGCCAGATCACTCTAGTGTTTGCTGGAGCAAGCCGTAGGTCACTTTTCAATGCACGTTTATGAGTCTCGTTCTGGCCCTCATAGACTTGAACTGGGAGCTTGTGAACGTTACTTCTGCTTAGTCAAGAGTTGTAGTCACAATATGGTGAAGAGGGTCTGAAGTGATGCCGGTTAAAGGTGAAGATGACTATGGGTAAGTATAAGACTATGGACAGGGATCTTAGATTACATGCACCACTCCAGTGTTGAAAAAACAAACAAACGGCTGAGTGGTGCTTTACCTGCAACCCTTGATTCCATCAAAAAGAGGTTTGCAACCTTTAACAAGCAACCTGCAATCAGCTAGAATCACAATGCACTTAATGAATCTGCTTTTTAATAGCGACTGCAATGTACCACAAACACATGAGAAGCGCACATCAGGCACAAGTGCCGCCGAATTGCCATTCTTTGACTATGCTATATCCACAATGTGAAATCTTATACAAGCTGTCCAGTGAATAATATTTAGCACCACATTATTTAAATATATGATCTATAGCGGTCTGACTGATGACATCTTAATGGGTCTTAAGAAAAGAGGTCCCAAATTCACCACTTTAATTGGAGCTGGAGTGAGCATGTGCGATCATGATGTCTACCACCATTCACACAGACCCTTGGGTCTCCCTGTTCTAGAAATTGGTGGATGCTCCAGCAGTTGGATCCCCGGTGGTAATACTTATATCACCTATTCTGTTTCTTTTTCTTTATGGGACATGTAGCCTTTTTCATGAATTGACAAAAGCCCGTGCCAATCTCTAAGTAGGTAACAATGAGATGTCCTCACGATCCCACTCCCTTTACCATAATTGTAATGTATATCCTTTCCTCCATGTCTCATAGTATACAATACGGGACTAAGAATTGTCCACGAAATCTACAATTCAACGGTTTTAAATTAAATATTTTGGTTTACTGAACACATTCTGGGGAAATTCCTGCTGATTTGAGAATTGTGTTCTTTATCAGCAGTGTGCATTCATGTCCCTAGGTCCTATGTATAATAATTGGTACAAACACACACGGCGATGCAACACAGTCTGCTACAAGCACTGGTGCATGAGAACACAATATGTTTCACAAGCCAGAAGTTAATGTCTTCATTAATAATGCATATTCTGGAACCGTACTCAACATGTGTCATGCAACAAGTTCACAATTAATGTATGTACAGGAGTAAAAGGGACACTCATTAAAAATAGATGATTATTATTATTATTCTCTTGTGTTTCTCTTACAGTAAATGCCTCCCTTAGGACATTTTTATTATATTTCCCACATTCTGTGCTGATTTTTTTTTATCAACCTTTATAAGGATTTATCTTGAATTCATCTACATCAATGTAGAATAATGTGATCAGATTCTGACTGCCTTAAATCAATAGAGGGAGCGTAAGATTTATCTGCATACTGTTTTTTTACCACTTGTGGTAGCTCTTATTATATTCTCTAATTATATGTCTGTTCTAGTGATTTGGAGCTCTCTTTGAGCAAATCAGCTCTAAATTTATTGAAAGTTTGTGTAGGAGCAGCCAGAAATTGCTTCAAATTCTCCTAGGAGATATAACTGGTCTACCATGGTTAATCAATGTGATATGGATGGGCAATTTCTTTCCACCATAGAGGAAAGATCAGTAGTTTAGCTCCTTACAGGAGGGTCTGAAAGAAGCGTTTTGGTATAATTAGCTACTCGATTTAAAACTCACTTATTTTAGTGCTAAATTTCACTTGCACCTGGAATAATTATCTTTTAATTTCTGATTTAATCAGCTTGATATTTTTCCTAACTCCATCAAACATCTCCAGTGGATATAAAAAAGTCTACACACCCCAGTTAAAAAAACAAGTTTTTGTCATGTAAATAAATTTACTGTCACGATTCGTCCAGCGAGTGATTGCCATGCTGTTCTATGGAAACTGTCTTGCAGAGTGTCTTGATTGACAGCTTGGCTGTCCAATCCTGTGATGGGCTTGCTGAGCTGTCGGTGCCTTGATTGACAACTCAGCTGTACAGTCTGCGGTCTTTCTCCAGGTGTTCGGTGTTCTGGTAATTGCCCAGCTACTTTACTGAGCTGTCTGCCCCTGATCACTACCAGACATAGTTTGTGCTTCTTGGTGAGTGTTAGCCTGATTCTGTTGCTCTGAGTTCTAATCTTCTGCTGCTTGACCCTTTGGACCATTTTCTGACTATCCCTTTGTCTTGTCCTTTGGTTTGATCCGCTATCTCTCGTTATTGACCCTGGACTGTGACCTGACTTAAGACTTTGTCTTTTCCCTTGGCTATCTACCTACTCTCTTGGTTTTGACACCGAGACATCTGACTTTTCTGCTTCATGGTCTGTCCGTGAGTAGTGACTAGCGTCACACTTACCAAGAAGGATCATTTCAGAATTTTTTCCACCTTTAATGTCACCCTTAACAAAAATTAGAAACAATAGAACTAAAATAATGTGGTTGCATAAGTATGAACACCTTCTTATGTAGTAATTTGGAATTTAGTTGCATTCAGAATTAGCCAATTACATTTAAACTTATGTTACAAAGCAGTCAGTACACCGCTGCCATCATGTATAGGGATTCTGATTAGCCACATATAAAATCTAGCTGTTCTATTAGGATTTTCCTGATGTTTTCTTAGTTGCACTTTACAGTAAAAGCCATAGTCCATAAAAAGCTTACCACACAGCAAAGAGATCTCATTGTTGAAAGTTATCAGTCAGGAGAAGAGTACAATTTTTTTAAAGGCATTAGATATACCATGAAACATTGTGCAGACTGTTATGAAGATGATAAAGAATGATTACAGTCACTAATTCAAGTACAAGTTCCCAATCTATAAACTATCTCTGCTGCTCACCCAGCATTATAGGTTTGTAAGTAAAAATCTGGGTAGGTGTAACAGACATGGTAGTGGAACCTCTGTGCAATTGGACCAAGGAGAGGCTGGAGGGGCATAACTAGGTGAACACCTGACTTTTCGCTAGAACCTATGATGGTGGTGTTAGACTTTGCTCCAGATGGCCTCCAGGTGCTAAACCAGGACAGACCTCAGACTCATGGCAGCTGACCCCAAAGGGGTATGAAGCTGAAACGGCCAGGAATGGATAGCACAGCAGACACAGGCAGGCGCCGGACAGATACAGGCAGACAAGATTGCTACACTGGTGGACACGGCACGTGCAGGTATGCATAGCTTGTAAATAAGCAGGCAAAGCAGGCATGGCAACTATAGGGTTAATCTGCATTTTAATAGCGCCACTAACCTGCCCAACGCCCACACGTAGCCGAACATTGCGAGGAAAAAAATAAACCTTATTCTGCCTGGAAGCGTTCTGGTGTCAGGGCAGCGCCTGTGCAGGTTCAGTCACCGCTCTGAGTTTAGAGAGTGGCAACTGTAACCGCACCCTCTGACTTACACTGGCTCTGCATTGGGACCGGCTGTAACTGTGCCCTCAGCCCTGACTGACAGCTGTACTCAATGCAGAGCCAGAGTCAGTCAGGGCCAGGAGTATGGTTACAGCTCTGTATACTCAAGACAAGAGTGGTGACTGAACCCGCATCGACGCTACCCCCGTGAATGAAACCAGGACACTGATGGGGGGAATAAAGTTCATTTTCTCCCCGCAGCATTCAGCTAAGTGCAGGCGCTAGGCAAGTTAATAACGCCATTAACTCGCAGATTAACCCCGTATCTGCAGGTTAATAGCATTTTTTCTGGTGACAGGCTCCCTTTAATTCTTCCCCACTGAGCATCTAGCGGCATCATCTTGACCTAAAACAAGCATTAAAATAATAAGAGACCCACAGGATTTTCTATTTTTGCTCATATTATTTGGGAAGTGAAAAATGGAGAAATTGTTAGATGTTAAACGGCCTAGAAGAAAATGTTAATAATATCTTTTTTTTTCTGTAGAGAAAGAACGAAAGGAAAAAAAACTCTCTATTAGCAAAAATTCCCAGACGGTGCATATTAATTAAAAATAATTGTAAGACTAAATGTAAGAAAGTGACACTTCTGTGGGGAATTGCGGTAATGCTAGGAACAGCTTGCTTTTTTTAACCTGCAGTGAGCCACTTATCCATTAACTTCTCTAATTACCAGTCTGCCGGGTAGCTACATGGTTAAGCCATCATCCTCTCCACCCTGCAGAGAAAAGCTGATTTTCTATATTATGGTTTGTGATAACAATTTACAGTATGTCTTATTCTAATAAAAACTCTTGTTTTTCTTTAGCTATTGTAAGATGCAGCCACAATACTAATCTACCCAGTCACCAATTCAAGCACAAGTTCCTCAATCCAAAAACTATATGTATTTATAGATTAAAAAGTGAATGGAGACCGTTGAGAATATTTTCATGGCTCATGCAGTATTATAGGTTTGTAAGTAAAAATCTAGATAGGTTTAACGGTCGTGATAGTGGAACCACTGTGCATTGGACCAAGGAGAGCTTGGAGGGGCATGACTAGGCGAACATCTGACTCTTCGCTAGAGCCACTGATGGTGGTGTTAGACTTTGCTCCAGATGGCCGCCAGGTGCTACCCAAGGACAGACCTCAGACACATGGCTACTGACCTCCAAAGGGGTATGAAGCCTGAACGGCTAGGGATGGATGGCACAGCAGGCACAGGCAGGCGCCGGGCAGATACAGGCAGACATAATTGGTATACAGGTGGACGGTGGACACGGCAGGTGCAGGTGTAACAAGGTGGCATGGGGTGGTAGTCATGGGCGAGTCCACTAAGGCAGCCAGTCCACACCCCGGCTCCTTGCACATGAATAAGCAGTTCTAGTCCCAGCTCCGGGTCACAGTGGGTTACCTCAGACATATCGCTCCTCTCCATGCTGGAACAGATGCACCACACGTCACACTCTTTAGAGCCCAACAGTGGCAACTTGTTTAATGAAGGTGAGGTAGAGAAGAAAAGGTCACAATTCATATGCTGTCCCTATTCACTGCAACGGCTGCAGCAACAGAGGCAATGGCTCCCAGTTGGTTACCAGGAGCCACAAGTCTCTTGTGGGGCACACACAGTCCTTGTGCCCGCTGCCCAATAGTCCACTGGCAGCTCTGTTTGCCTCAAGGAGTATGGCCAGCTCCTATCAGGGGAGCACACCCTGCCGCAGGCAGTGTAGCCTGGGGTCCAACTGAGGAGCAGGTACTTCCTGTTCATTTTTGGGGCTGTTAACCCAACCCCCTGGGTTAATCCCTTCTGTCCCTGTCTCTAACATACAGGCAATAACATTATCGGACTTTACAAACACAGCACATACATTACATTACAAGGTAACACAGATCATAATATAGGGATAAAAAGGGTAATACATTAATGCAGACATTCATAAATGGGTACACTGTCTGGGTACCACATAAAAATGATTGGGCCCAGCACACGGGAGAGAGGGGGCAGACAAGTGTCCCCGCCACCTCCTTACACATTGCGGCATGGCTGGCAAACAAAAAGAATCAGGAGAAAAATATAGTACCAGGTGATTATTTAGTAAAAACCAATATAAGTTTTATTAGATATCAAAAGACAAGGTAAAAAAACAGTACATTAAAGTGACACATACTCCAGGACTGTGCAGATGGAAAGGGATCACCCTATAAGGGTAAATGTATCAGGCTTTAGTATAACACCATAGTTCAATTCGAACCTCAGGAAAAGGCATCCCAACCAGGAGAAGAAAACAGATCACACAAGTTAATAAATATAAATACCAAGGGGAAAGCTTACCGAGGGTTATAGAGTAACAAGCCGGACGCTCACCTCAACGCACGTTTTGCTGGGACAAACGCCGTTTCCTCAAGGGAATAGTGTCAGTAGGCAAATAGGACCTTAAAATAGCCCCGGTGACCCATCACATGGTCCCAATAGACCAATCATCATGGCGCATTCGGCGCATGCACAATGCACACATCAGGTCCTACAGCAGCCAGAACGTCATGTGTCACAGCGCACGTGGGGAAAAAAATTCCCCGCGGCGTGCGCCGGAGACATAAATGCGCCCGGCCGCATGAAGGATCCGAAGGGCCACATCGTGCGTGCGCACGGCCAAGTAAATGCCATAAAACAGTAAAAGTGTACCATGGCAACAACTGAAAAGAGGCGTATCTAATTATACGATGTTCAAAGCACCCAATTCAATAGGCATTAAAATTGGATGCCCAAAGAGGTGATATGCCATGGCCACTTAAAGGGAAAGCATCTATCACATATGCAGTAATGCGGCCACCCCAAGAAAAGGCATCAATAAATATTGTGGCCAATAAATCTCAGAACAGAACCACCAACTAAATCACATGCCAAATAACAGTATATAAAATAGGTACAACAATCAATAAAGGTAACAGCCGACATATGACATCAGAGTTGCTCCACAGGTATAGGATGCTGATATCCCAATTCAGGATGCTAATGGGAAGAGAGTTAATCAAGAGGAGAGATGAAGGTAGTATGCGCACAAGAGGTCAATAGGTCACTACAAAAAACATATGTACCAAATTAAAAAGTTAAACAAAAGAAAAGACATCCAAATAAAGATATTTATAAGAAGGAGGCCAAGCTTAAGGATTCATTCAAGCCCCTATGGACTATAGCATCTAAGGTGACGATCCACTTTGTCTCCAACTGGGCAAGTAATTTTTTTTTAATGCCACTAGAGATGAGCGACTTTGCCTCCCGGAGAGTCTAGTCGGGTTTCGGTCAGCTCGACCTTTACTAAAGTTGAGTCGAACGAAGTCGGCCGACTAACGGAAACAGTCGAGTCGGTGTCGTAAACCCGACCCCAATGCAAGTCAATGGGGAGTAAAAGTCACCAGTGAGTGGAGGACAGTAAACAGACCTACAGTGCCCATTTCAATGCCAACGACTAGTGTTGAGCGATACTGCCTGATATCCTAAAATATCGGATCGGATTGGATAGGCCCGATACTCAAAAAGTATCAGGTATCGCTGATCCGATACCGAAAACACAATGCAAGTCAATGGGACAGAAATATCGGAACTAAAAAAAACCCCCTTTCTTTCCTTGTAAACACTAAATATACAGTCATGGTCAAAAGTTTTGAGAATGACACAAATATTATATTTTCACATGATCTGCTGCCCTCTGGTTTTTATGTGTGTTTGACAGATGTTTTTATCACAGACAGAAATATAATAATTGCAAACATATGAGTAACAAAAGCTTATATTGACAGTTAGAATGAGTTAATGCAGCAAGTCAATATTTGCAGTGTTGACCCTTCTTCTTCAGGACCTCTGCAATTCTCCCTGGCATGCTCTCAATCAACTTCTGGACCAAATCCTGACTGATAGCAGTCCATTCTTGCACAATCAATGCTTTCATTTTGTCAGAATTTTTAGGTTTTTGTTTGTCCACCCATCTCTTGATGATTGACCACAAGTTCTCAATGGGATTAAGATCTGGGGAGTTTCCAGGCCATGGACCCAAAATCTCTATGTTTTGTTCCCTGAGCCATTTAGTTATCACCTTTGCTTTATGGCAAGGTGCTCCATCATGCTGGAAAAGGCATTGTTGATCGCCAAACTGCTCTTGGAGGGTTGGGAGAAGTTGCTCTTGGAGGACATTCTGGTACCATTCTTTATTCATGGCTGTGTTTTTAGGCAAGACTGTGAGAGAGCCGATTCCCTTGGCTGAGAAGCAACCCCACACATGAATGGTTTCAGGATGCTTAACAGTTGGCATGAGACAAGACTGGTGGTAGCGCTCACCTTGTCTTCTCCGAATGAGGCGTTTTCCTGATGTCCCAAACAATCGAAAAGGGGATTTATCAGAGAAAATAACTTTACCCCAGTCCTCAGCAGTCCACTGCCTGTACCTTTTGCAGAATATCAGTCTGTCCATGATGTTTTTTCTGGAGAGAAGTGGCTTCTTTGCTGCCCTCCTTGAGACCAGGCCTTGCTCCAAGAGTCTCTGCGTCACAGTGCATGCAGATGCAGTCACACCTGCCTGCTGCCATTCCTGAGCAAGCTCTGCACTGCTGGTAGCCCGATCCCACAGCTGAAACACTTTTAAGAGACAGTCCTGGCGCTTGCTGGTCTTTCTTGGGCGCCCTGGAGCCTTTTTGGCAACAATGGAACCTCTCTCCTTGAAGTTCTTGATGATGCGATAGATTGTTGACTGAGGTGCAATCTTTCTAGCTGCGATACTCTTCCCTGTTAGGCCATTTTTGTGCATTGCAATGATGACTGCACGTGCTTCTTTAGAGATAACCATGGTTAACAGAAGAGAAACAATGATGCCAAGCACCAGCCTCCTTTTAAAGTGTCCAGTGGTGTCATTCTTACTTAATCATGACAGATTGATCTCCAGCCATGTCCTCATCAACACCCACACCTGTGTTAATGGAGCAATCACTGAAAAGAGGTTAGCTGGTCCTTTTAAGGCAGGGCTGCAATGATGTTGAAATGTGTTTTGGGGGATAAAGTTCATTTTCTAGCCAAATATTGACTTTGCAAGTAATTGCTGTTAAGCTGATCACTCTTTATAACATTCTGGAGTATATGCAAATTGCCATTAGAAAAAGTGAAGCAGTAGACTTTGTAAAAATTAATATTTGTGTCATTCTCAAAACTTTTGGCCATGACTGTACACACATAGAATATATATGTATATATATACATGTCATTGTGACATATTTTTATATATATATATATATATATATATATATATATTTATAGTTCATATACTTCTACATAGTAAAATAGCCTCTGATTCAATTGCCGGGTAATGCCGGCTTTTGTGAAAATACAGAAGCACCCGACATGAAATGACACATGGTTTACATAGAGTTAACCATGTCTTTTCATGTAGTTTGATATCTGGTTTTCACAAACAATTACATGAGTGTATGTGTGCAAAATTTCACACCTGTAGGGGTTAATTAAAGGTGTAAATTCGTTGTAAAAAAAACTGATTTTTTGGCTACGAATTTGCACCTTTAATTAACCCCTACATGTGTCAAATTTTGCACACATACACTCATGTAATTGTTAGTGAAAACAATATATCAAACAACATAAAATGACATGGTTAACTCTATGAAAACCATGTGTCATTTCATGTCGGCTTCTATATTTTCACAAAAGCCGGCAATTGAATTAGCGGCTATTATACTTTGAAGAAGTGTATGAACTATAAATATAAATATATATATATATATATGTGTCACAAATTTAATGACATGTATATATATATATATATATGAGGTATAAAATTGTTGAAAAAAAATGCATGGGCTCCCGCCCTATTTTCTCAACCAGACAGACAAAGCCAGCGAGTGGGGCAGATAATAATAGCCCAGAGAGGGACCATTATTTTTAGCCCCTCTGGCTACTAACATCTGCCCGAGACACCCCAGAAAAGGCAAATCTATAATTAGATTTGCCCTTTCTGGCACTTTGCCCGTCTATTCCCATTGCCCTGTAGCGGTGGCGAATGGGTTAATAAAGGGTTAAAGCCACCTTGCTATTGAAAGGTGACTTTAAGCCAGGTTAATAATTGAGAGCTGTCAATTAGACAACTATCAATTATTAATTCTATTGTATGAAATAGAAATAAAACACACACACTTTAATTAAAAATCATTTTAATGAAATAAACACACATTTTTTGACAATATTTTATTTTACTGCCATTCCTTGTGAAGCCCTTGTTCACCTGTAATAAAAATAAAATAATAAAGCAACATTATTCTTACCTATCCGATGTTCAGTCAGGTCCCCCGATGTAATCCTTCTGAAAGGGTTAATCTTTACTGCAGAGACCGCAGCTAATGCTGACAGTCTCACAGTAAACCCCGGAATGAATGAGGTCCTCTCCTGGCTGACAGGAGAGGAAGTGGTTAGCATAATTGATTGCTTTCCACTTTCACTTCAGGTCAGCCAGGGACACCCACAGCATCGGTGACGTCAGAGGGAATCCCGGCTGACCTGAAGTGAACTGATTAACAAAAATAGGGGATCCCCTCGAAAAAAAAAATGGCGTTGGGTCCCCCCTATTTTTGTTAACCAGCCTGATAAAGCAGACTACTGAGGCCTGTTTTTTCAGGCTGTTAAGGAGCCAATATCCATGGACCTTGCAAGCCTGATAAAACCAGGCCACAGCAGTCTGCTTATCTTGGTTGGTTAACAAAAATAAGGGATCCCCTCGAAAAAAAATGGCGTGGGGTCCCCCCTATTTTTGTTAACCAGCCAGATAAAGCAGACTGCTGAGGCCTGTTTTTTTAGGCTGGTAAGGATCCAATATCCATGGACCTTGCAAGCCTGATAATACCAGGCCACAGCAGTCTGCTTAGCTTGGCTGGTTAACAAAAATAGGGGATCCCCTCGAAAAAAAAAATGGCGTGGGGATCCCCCTAATTTTTGTTAACCAGCCAAGTAAAATGCAGACTGCTGCGGCCTGGTATTAAAAGACTGTTAAGGCCCATGGATTTTGGCCCTCAACAGCCTAAAAATACCAGGCTGCAGCAGCCCCACAAATGGCGCATCCAAAGATGCGCCAATTGTGGCACTTTTCCCGGCTCTTCCCACTTGCCCTGTAGCGGTGTCAAGCGGGGTATTAAGGGGTTAATGTCACCTTTGATTGATCGGTGACAATAAGCCCGGTTAATAATGGAGAGGCGTCAATGAGACACCGATCCATTATTAATCATAGTTTGTAAATTTAAAAAAAAACACAGCAAGAAAAAAGTCTTTTAATGAAATAAAACACCACACAGTTTTCATTATTTTTATTACACGCTCATTCCTGCGACGCCATCGTTCTCCTGTAAAAAAAACAAAAATAACAAACCAACACAAATACTCCCTGTCCGACGCAGTCCAAAGTCACGAGTGTCCCACGACGAGTCAAGCTCTGCTACATCTGGATGACAGGCTGAGTCTGACATCCACATACAGCAGAGCTGCTTACCAGAGCTGTGTCTCCGGCGGTGACATAATCTGGACTGGTTTGCGGCCAGCTGTCGCGAGAGTACAGCTGGCAGAGATTAACCAGTACCCGGCAGTCACTGCAGTTATAGCGAGATTCTGCACGTGACCGCCAGGGACAGGGTAATGGCGGCCATCACGGAGGACATGACCACCGGGGAAGGGGATCTTCTGCCAGGTAAGTGCGGACTCTGCTGAGTCCTGACACCTGACAGACCCGACCGACACTGACAGTGACAGTTTCGGGAAGTTCCTGTGTCACGTACTTCGTTCTGTGACACAGGAACCCCCGATAGACTTTAGAGGAAATCTCCGATTCCGGTATCCGATATGACAAAAATATCGGAACTCAGAATCGGAATTCCTATACAGCAAATATCGGCCGATACCCGATATTTGCAGTATCGGAATGCTCAACACTACCAACGACATCAATTCTTATTACTTAAGCTTGTCAACCTTAATTTACTTTATAATAATAGTAAGGCAATGAAAACTGGTGGTTATTTGGCTAAAGTTGTGGGGGGGTATAGCCCAGTTAGGGAGGTGGAACAGCTGGCATATGTTGAGGCAGGGCCGGCGTCAGCACCTGGCGCACCCGGGCAAGTGCCGGGGCCCTAAGCAGGTGGGGTGGCCCACTCACAGTCGGGGTCACTGGCATACTATGGGGGCCCGATGCCTGTGCCAGTACCGGGGGCCAGAGCCTCGATCAGAGCAGCTGCCAGCGAGGAGAGGTGAGTAGTTCATTTTTTATTTTTTTTATGTTTGGTGCAATATATGGAGACCATCATATGGGGCTCATCATACACTGGAGTATCATATATGGGACCCATCATACACTGGAGCATCATATATGGAGCATTACATGGGGCCCATCATACACTGGAGCATCATATATGGGGCCCATTAAATATGGAGCATTATATGGGGCTCATTATTCTGTATGGAGCTGTATGTGGTGCCCACAATTGTGTATGAAGCAATATATGGAGCCCATTATACTGCATGGAGCAATATATGGGGCTCATTATTCTGCATAGAGCACTATGGGGTGTCCATAATACTGTATGGAGCAATATATTGAGCTCATTATTCTGTATGGAGCACTATGTGGTGCCCATAATACTGTTTGTCTTTTGAGCTATTGTAGAATTTACAATAGATATCACTCATGTAATGTATGAAGTAAGTGAAATCATTGGCATTGTACTATACCTATATTTCTCTGCCGTATCTGTGCATCATGAATTGTGGTATGTGTTAAAGGGGCCCATTGAGACTCTTTTGCCCGGGGCCCACGATTTAAATCTCCGTATACATTTTTGGAGTCACACACAGACGCTCACTCAATATGGATTTCACTGTAATACAAAGAGCAGATATACGGTACTGTATGAGGAGCGTACAGCTGTATACAGTGTAGGGGAAAATTTAAATCTCCGTATTTGTTTCCGGAGTCACACACAGATAGTCAGCATGTATTTATCCGTGATACCAGCCTGTACACGGTAGTGTGTGAGGAGCGTTCAGCTCTATACGGTGTGGGAAAAAATGAACGGTCGGTAACTGTGCAGAATAAAAGAATAAAAGTATTAGTGCTGTATAAAAAGCAGTCTGCACGGCAGTGTACACACAGCAATACAGCTATCTGCACAGCAGTGTACACACAGCAATACAGCTATCAGGCAGCCTAATAACCAGCGCTGCTGCACACAAGAAAATCCTCCCCTGTCATTGGCAGGCAGCCTAATAACCAGCACTGCTGCACAAAAGAAAATCCTCCCCTGTACAGCACAATTGCTATCAGCACAAGCACATAAGAACTTCTCTTTACAGCCCTAATTCTCTCCCTACTGATAAACAGCAACCTCTCCCTACTGTTAATATCGGCAGAAGTAAAATGGAGGTCGGCGCTCAGGGCTTTTATAGACACTATGACTCCCCCCAAAGCAAGCAAATCACTGCAATGCCCTTCTCTAAGATGGTGGTGGACGCTGCACATGTCATCTCGTTGCCCACAGTGTACGTCCTTGCTCATTGGCTGAAAAAAGGCACCTGCAAGCATTCTGGGAAATACAACTTTGGCGCTCGTTTCGATGACCGCATGGCCGACCTCACGCTATGGTCTGGTTTTGGTTGACGAAACTCGACTTTGGCTAAAGTCGGCGACTTTTGAATCTGACCGACCTGTTTCGCTCAATTCTAATTGCCACCTCTAATGACCAGCTGTAGAATATCAATCCCCTGAATTTTGAGTGTCCTAGCATCACAATCATGATGTGATTTAAAATGGCATGGGATCGTTTTCAAATCAGAGGGATCAGATATAGTTTTGGCTGCGCCAATGTCTCGCACGTACTCACGCACCCGTACGCTAGGCTCGCTGGTGGTAAGACCAACGTATATCCTGGGGCAGCCACAAGTGGCATAATAAATGACATTAGTGCTGCCGCAAGATATACAGTACAGACCAAAAGTTTGGACACACCTTCTCATTTAAAGATTTTTCTGTATTTTCATGACTATGAAAATTGTAAATTCACACTGAAGGCATCAAAACTATGAATTAACACATGTAGAATTATATACTTAACTAAAAAGTGTGTAACAACTGAAATTATGTCTTATATTCTAGGTTCTTCAAAGTAGCCACATTTTGCTTTGATGACTGCTTTGCACACTCTTGGCATTCTCTTGATGAGCTTTAAGAGGTAGTCACCGGAAATGGTTTTCACTTCACAGGTGTGCCCTGTCAGGTTTAAAAAGTGGGATTTCTGGCCTTATAAATGGGGTTGGGACGTTCAGTTGTGTTGTGCAGAAGTCTGGTGGATACACAGCTGATAGTCTTACTGAATAGACTGTTAGAATTGTATTATGGCAAGAAAAAAGCAGCTAAGTAAAGAAAAACGAGTGGCAATCATTACTTTAAGAAATGAAGGTCAGTCAGTCCGAAAAATTGGGAAAACTTTGAAAGTGTCCCCAAGTGCAGTTGCAAAAACTATCAAGCGCTACAAAGAAACTGGCTCACATGAGGACTGCCCCAGGAAAGGAAGACCAAAAGTCACCTCTGCTTCTGAGGATAAGTTTATCCGAGTCACCAGCCTCAGAAATCGCAGGTTTACAGCAGCTCAGATTAGAGACCAGGTCAATGCCACACAGAGTTCTAGCAGCAGACACATCTCTACAACAACTGTTAGGAGAAGACTTTGTGCAGCACGCCTTCATGGTAAAATAAAAAACAAGAAACAAATATCCTAAAATAAAATAAAAAAAAAAAAATATATATATATATATATATATATTGCAAAAAATGCATGAAGGTAGTAATAATAATAAGGGTATTTGGAAAACATAATTTTGATCAAAAGAATGTTTAAGCCATCCATGCATATTAACACATTACCATTAAACAGAGAAAAGAAAAAACAAGAGACAAATATCCTAAAATAAAATAAAAAAAATAAAATAAATACATTGCAAAAAATGCAATATACTACTTTCATGCATTTTTTGCAATATTTTTTTTTTATTTTATTTTAGGATATTTGTTTCTTGTTTTTTGTTTTCTCTGTTTAATGGTCATGTGTTAATATACATTTACATTTTGCATACACATCAGCTTACTTTTTCAGCTCAGACCTAGTTTTTCATTTAGTTCTTAGTGCATCTTGTGCATATAAGGGTGTGACCGCCCTGCTTCTGAGCTGAGAAATCCATCCTGTCTGGCCTATGCTTTTACTGGTGGGTTCAGTCTCTCTGTCCTTGTTCACATTGGTCACTTGACAAATGGAAAGATTTTTAATACAAGAGTTAGGACTGTCCCACAAGGGTTTCCTTGACGTGGCGGGATGGCTTGTACATTCTTTTGATCAAAATTATGTTTACCAAATACCCTTATTATTATTACTACCTTCATGCATTTTTTGCAATATATATATTTTTTTTATTTTAGGATATTTGTGTTAGGGGTCTAGTTCCCGCTTCTGCACAAGGGGAATCTCAAACCATCCATGCTGCGGTTTCCCATCCGTCTCCGGCCGCAGTGGACTCTGCTCAGCAGAGACGTCGGTCCCAGCATCTCGCCCAGTCTAATATTGTGCAGAGGATTACTGCTGCCTCTCCAGGTTCTGCTATTGTAGCCAGTACTGGTCAGCGGTGAGCAGACGTCTTTAGGACTAAGTCCTGCGTTTCTCCTTCTGAGCATGCCCAGTGTAATATCTCTCATTGGAGATCAGGGGTCACATGCTCAGGTACTGCAGCAGCTCCTATTGGTCCGCCAGGAAGGTCCTGAAACTACATGTGTTCTGGAACAGTTTCTCATTGGTCCTTTTCTGGCAGGTCCTGTAGTTGCTACTATAAAAGGGTTGCATGGCCCTGCGGCCATGCGCTAGTATCAATTGTATTATGTGCTTTGCGCCAGTGTGATCATGCATGCATGTGGTTAGGGCTCAGCTGAAATAAGTCCCTAGAATACCGGCACCTCCTGTGAGGAGATTTGTATGCACATGTTCAGGGCCTGGCTGAAATAAGCCCCTAGAATACCGGCTTCCCCGGTGAGGAGTTGCTTGTTTGCATTGCTGAATGCATGATCACGGACTGCTATCCGCACAGCAGTTATCTGTGTATCCCTGTGATGTTAACAGGACACAGTCTCTATTTCTGCGTCTCTACCTCAGCGACTCTATGGTGTAACAGAGTTCGCTTATACTGCCATATAGTGCTATAGCATCTATGTCTGCGACTCTGTGAAGTAACAGAGTTCGCTTATACCGCCATCTTACTAGCAGCAGGCTCTGCCTGCACAGTGGTCCCTGGGCTGCGAACGCACCTATTATTTATATTTATTTTGTGCGTTCCGCCAGCCCTAACAATTTGTTTCTTGTTTTTTGTTTTCTCTGTTTAATGGTCATGTGTTAATATACATTTACATTTTGCATACACATCTACTTACTTTTTCAGCTCAGACCTAGTTCTTCATGGTAAAATAGTTGCTAGGAAACCACTGCTAAGGACAGGAAACACAAGCAGAAGAGACTTGTTTGGGCTAAAGTACACAAGGAATGGATATTAGATACGTGGAAATCTGTGCTTTGGTCTGGTGAGTCCAAATTTGAGGATTTGGGGATTTATTAAAAATTGAAGGCATACTGAACCAACATGGCTACCACAGCATCTTGCAGTGGCATGCTATTCCATCCGGTTTGCGTTTAGTTGGACCATCATTTATTTTTCAACAGGACAATGACCCAAAACAGACCTCCAGGCTGTGTAAGGGCTATTTGACCAAGAAGGAGAGTGATGGGGTGCTACGCCAGATGACCTGGCCTCCACAGTCACCAGACCTGAACCCAATAGAGATGGTTTGGGGTGAGCTGGACCGCAGAGTGAAGGCAAAAGGGCCAACAAGTGCTAAGTATCTCTGGGAACTCCTTCAAGATTGTTGGAAGACCATTTCCAGTGACTACCTCTTGAAGCTCTTTGCCAAGAGTGTGCAAAGCAGTTATCAAAGCAAAAGGTGGCTACTTTACAATATAAGACATATTTTCAGTTGTTTCACACTTTTTTGTTAAGCATATAATTCCACATGTGTTTAATTCATAGTTTTGATGCCTTTAGTGTGAATGTACAATTTTCATAGTCATGAAAATACAGAAAAATCTTTAAATGAGAAGGTGTGTCCAAACTTTTGGTCTGTACTGCATGTTGGCGTATGTTAAAGGTCCTTAAACTATCAGAGGAAGAGAAGATGGAGCAACGCAGGACATTGTCGCAGGCAAGGCAGTGCCCACATGGGATGGAACCCGGAGTGGGACTACGTGCACCAAAGAATGTTCTAGGAGTAGGAATGTAGTGACTCCTAACCAAAAGGTCATTTAAATTTTTTGATTGTCTAGAAGTCATTGAGAGGAGGTCGCCCAGAAATGCCCCAGAGAAGGTTCAGTTCTCAAGATTTTGTACAAAGTTGATCCATTTATAACATGAAACTGTGTAAAAGAATAAGAAGACTGTCTAAACTAATGAGAATAGGGACCAATGAAACACAGATGATGAGGAGTTCAATTGAACTGGAAAGAGGTGGTTCCTTTTCTCTAGACTTCTTTATAAGACTTCCAAACAGACACACAGATGCAACTCCATGATTAAGACCTGCCTGTGTCGAAACATGTTGGTTTCTATGCCTTTTTTTTAATCATGAGTGTATCCAAACTGCCTGACCTTTTTTTGTTACTTGTTTTTAATATGAAGTAATAAATAGATGTTTTAAGAAACCTTGAATTTCCTGGGATCATTTGTCCAAAAAGGCGCTGGATGTTAACTATTTGATTAATTAAGATTTGTCGCACATTGAACCATTCTTGATTATAAGTAGTGATCAATCGTATTCAACCATCACCACCAATATTTCTGTTGTTCTTCATTGTGTAGGAGGCTGCTGCGTGGAGTCTTTCTTGCTCGACCATAGCCACTAGTGTTGAGCATTCCGATACTGCAAATATCGGGTATCGGCCGATATTGGCTGTATCGGAATTCCGATTCCGAGTTCCGATATTTTCGTCTTATCGGATACCGGAATCGGGATTGTCACTGTCACTGTCAGTGTCCGTCGGTCGGGTCTGTCAGGAGTCAGCGGCACTTACCTGGCAGAAGATCTCCGGCGGTCACATCCCGGACTGCTTCATGGCCGCCATCTTCTTTCCCCGGCGGTCACATGCAGTTTCTCGCGATAACTGCAGTGACTGCTGGGTAATCCCGGCCGTAAAGCAGTCAGTCCGATGACGTCACCGCCGGGGAAGCAGGTAATCAGCTGTGCTGCGTCGCGATGACAGGCTCTGCCTGTCATTGCGATGTAGCACAGCTGGATCGTCGTGGGACTGTCGTTCTGGACTGCGTCGGACAGGTGGTATACTGTTGGTTTGTTTTTTTTCTTTTTTTACAGGAGATCGATGGCGTCGCAGGAATGAGAGTACAATAAAAGAAATGAAAACTGTGTTGTCTCTTTTATTTCATTAAAATACTTTTTTCTTGCTGTGTCTTTTTTTTATACATTTAATAACTTTGGGATTAATAATGGATCGGTGTCTTATTGACACCTCTCCATTATTAACCGGGCTTATTGTCACGGTGACAATAACCCCTTATTACCCCGCTTGCCACCGCTACAGGGCAAGTGGGAAGAGCCGGGTAAAGTGCCACAATTGGCACATCTTTTGATGCGCCAAATGTGGGGCTGCTGTAGCCTGGTATTATCAGGCTGTTGAGGGCCAAAATCCATGGGCCTTGACAGTCTTTTAATACCAGGCCGCAGCAGTCTGCATTTTACTTGGCTGGTTAACAAAAATAGGGGGGATCCCCACGCCGTTTTTTTTTTCGAGGGGATCCCCTATTTTTGTTAACCAGCCAAGCTAAGCAGACTGCTGTGGCCTGGTATTATCAGGCTTGCAAGGTCCTGTGGATATTGGATCCTTACCAGCCTGAAAAACCAGGCCTCAGCGGTCTGCTTCATCTGGCTGGTTAACAAAAATAGGGGGGACCCCACGCCAATTTTTTTCGAGGGGATCCCCTATTTTTGTTAATCAGCCAAGATATGCAGACTGCTGTGGCCTGGTATTATCAGGCTGGCAAGGTCCATGGATCTTGGCTCCTTAACAGCCTGAAAATCCAGGCCTCAGCGGTCTGCTTCATCTGGCTGGTTAACAAAAATAGGGGGGACCCCACGCCAATTTTTTTCGAGGGGATCCCCTATTTTTGTTAATCAGCCAAGATATGCAGACTGCTGTGGCCTGGTATTATCAGGCTGGCAAGGTCCATGGATCTTGGCTCCTTAACAGCCTGAAAATCCAGGCCTCAGCGGTCTGCTTCATCTGGCTGGTTAACAAAAATAGGGGGGACCCCACGCCAATTTTTTTCGAGGGGATCCCCTATTTTTGTTAATCAGCCAAGATATGCAGACTGCTGTGGCCTGGTATTATCAGGCTGGCAAGGTCCATGGATCTTGGCTCCTTAACAGCCTGAAAATCCAGGCCTCAGCGGTCTGCTTCATCTGGCTGGTTAACAAAAATAGGGGGGACCCCACGCCAATTTTTTTCGAGGGGATCCCCTATTTTTGTTAATCAGCCAAGATATGCAGACTGCTGTGGCCTAGTATTATCAGGCTGGCAAGGTCCATGGATCTTGGCTCCTTAACAGCCTGAAAATCCAGGCCTCAGCGGTCTGCTTCATCTGGCTGGTTAACAAAAATAGGGGGGACCCCACGCCATTTTTTTTTCGAAGGGAACCCCTATTTTTGTTAATCAGTTCCCTCTGACGTCACTGATTGTGTCCCTGGCTGACCTGAAGTGAAAGTGGAAAGCAATCAATTAAGCTTTCCACTTAAGGGCCCGTCTCACATAGCGATATCGCTACCGAGATCGCTGCTGAGTCACTAGTTTTGTGACGCAGCAGCGAGCTCACCAGCGATATCGCTGTGTGTGACATTCAGCGACGATCAGCCCCCCTGCCGGGTATCGCTGATCGTCGCTGAAATGTCAGGACCTTTTTTTGATCGCTGGTTTCCCGCTGACAGGCACACATCGCTGCGTGTGACAGGCGGGAGACCAGCGATCCGCTGGTAACCAAGGTACACAGCGGGTTTCCAGGCGCGGGGCTGTGCCTAGAAACCCGCTGTGTACCTTGGATACCAGCGCCCTGATGCAGGGAGCTGGTATCCAAGGTACACAGCGGGTTTCCAAGTGCTGCGCGGTGCCTGGAAACCCGCTGTGTACCTTGGTTACCAGCGGATCGCTGGTCTCCCGCCTGTCACACGCAGCGATGCGTGCCTGTCAGAGGGAAACCAGCGATCAAAAAAAGGTCCTGACATTTCTGCGACGATCAGCGATACCCGGCAGGGGGGCTGATCGTCGCTGAATGTCACACACAGCGATATCGCTGGTGAGCTCGCTGCTGCGTCACAAAACTAGTGACTCAGCAGCGATCTCGGTAGCGATATCGCTATGTGAGACGGGCCCTTAAGCGATGTTACCCGCAGTGTCGCTGTCCCAGATCGCTGCCTGAGCTGCCTGTTTGGCAGCTCAGCAGCGATCATGTAGCGATACACCAGCGATCCTGACAAGTGCATATCGTTGTCGGGATCGCTGGTGTATCGTTATGTGACACCCAGCCTTTACTCTCCTGTCAGGCAGGAGAGGAACTCATTCATTTGGGGTTTACTGTGAGGCTGCAGCATTAGCTGCGGTCCCTGCAGTAAACATTAACCCTTTCTGAAGGATTACACCATGGGACCTGACTGTGCATGGGATAGGTAAGAATAATTTTGCTTTTTTATTTTATTTTTATTACAGGAAATGGTTTTAGCAGGTAAATAAAATATGGTCAAAAACTGTGTGATTATTTCATTAAACTTCTTTTTTATTAAAGTGTGTGTGTTTGATTTTTCTTTCATACAATAGGATTAATAATTGATAGTTGTCTAATTGACAGCTCTCAATTATTAACCTGGCTTAAAGTGACCTTTCAATTGCAAGGTCATTTTAACCCCTTATTAACCCATTCGCCACCGCTACAGGGCAATGGGAATAGACGGGCAAAGTGCCAGAAAGGGCAAATCTAATTAGAGATTTGCCCTTTCTGGGGTGTCTGGGGGCAGATGTTAAGTAGCCGGGGGGGGCCAAAAATAATGGTCCCTCTCTGGGCTATTATTATCTGCCCCCACTCACTGGCTTTGTCTGTCTGGTTGCGAAAATAGGGCGGGAGCCCACGCATTTTTTTTCAGCAATTTTACACCTCATATATATATATATATATACATGTCATTGAATTTGTGACACATATATATATATATTTATATTTGTAGTTCATACACTTCTACATAGTATAATAGCCGCTAATTCAATTGCCGGCTTTTGTGAAAATGCAGAACCCGACATGAAATGACACTTGGTGTACATAGGGTTAACCATGTCTTTTCATGTCCTTTGCTATCTAATTTGCACAAACAATTAAATCAGACTATGTGTGCAAAATTTCACACCTGTAGGGGTTAATTAAAGGTGTAAATTCGTAGCAAAAAAGTCCGTTTTTTTTACAACGAATTTACACCTTTAATTAACCCCTACAGGTGTGAAATTTTGCACACATAGTCTGATTTAATTGTTTGTGCAAATTAGATAGCAAAGGACATGAAAAGAAATGTTTAACCCTATGTACACCAAGTGTCATTTCATGTCGGGTGACCCGACATGAAATGACACTTGGTGTACATAGGGTTAACCATGTATTTTCATGTCCTTTGCTATCTAATTTTCACAAACAATTAAATCAGACTATGTGTGCAAAATTTCACACCTGTAGGGGTTAATTAAAGGTGTAAATTCGTAGCAAAAAAGTCCGTTTTTTTTACAACGAATTTACACCTTTAATTAACCCCTACAGGTGTGAAATTTTGCACACATAGTCTGATTTAATTGTTTGTGCAAATCAGATAGCAAACGACATGAAAAGACATGGTTAACCCTATGTACACCAAGTGTCATTTCATGTCGGGTGCTTCTGTCTTTTCACTGAAGCCGGCTTTACCCGGCAATTGAATCAAAGGATATTTTACTATGTAGAAGTGTATAAACTATACATATATGTATATATATATGTCACAATGACATGTATATATATATATATGTATTCTATGTGTGTATATTTAGTGTTTACAAGGAAAGAATGGGGTTTTTTTAGTTGCGATATTTTGTTCCCATAGACTTACATGGGACTTCCGGTATCGGTATCGGGTATCGCCGATTTTTTAGTGATATCGGCGATACCATTCCGATTCCGATACTTTAGGATATCGGAAAGTATCGCTCAACTCTAATAGCCACGCCTGATTCACCTGCCACTATAACTACGGGTGTTATGAATGTTTTAGGGATGAATTCTGAGCAGAAGCTCTCTCTGGTGGTTACAGACGGTACTGAACCATTTAATGAGGATTGGCAATCAGGAATCACGGACTGGCTGGATATAAGGGAGGTTTCCCCCCATCATGGTTGCCGGTGATCAATTGTTCTTGTCTCAACGTTGTTTCCTGGTTCACTTGGAAGCTTGCTGAGTCTTGCCTCTTCTCCTGCTCTCAGATAACATATTTTCTGTTTTTTGTTTTTGTGCTTGCCATTTGCAATTTTCTCTGCATTTCTGTGAGGTTGGCCAGGTTCCCCTCCTCGGGGGGCTTGGGCGCCTCTCGGTTCCTCTGGAGCCACTGTTGTTTGTTAATTTGCCTTTTCCAGTTTTTTCTGTGGCTGCGGCTTAGTTTTGTTACATCAGAGAACTAATTTAGGTGGTAGAGATCGTGTGATCTCAGGTGTTTTTGCAATTAGTAGCGTTGGCTTTTTTTAGGGCTATTTTGGATTGCAGTAAGTATCCTTCCTATCCTTTTCTGTCTAGGCAGATTGGGCCCCAGCGTTTGCACATACTATTTTCTGTCTGTGTCTGTATTTCCTCTTGTCTAACCGCCATTACATGTTTGGGGGCTTCCTATGTTCTTTGGGGATCTGCTCCGGGGCAGATAGCTTTCCTCTTTCTATCTTTGGGTGTAGTTGGCCTCTTGGGCTGTGACGAGGCGTCTAGGACCAACGTGGGAACGCTCCACGGCTGCCTTTGGTTGTGGTGGTTAGTCGGGGTGCTGCAATCCAGTAGATCCCAACCTCTCTGGTGTATTGCCGTTTTTGCCTGCTCTCCTCAGCTACCAAAACATAACAGTATCACCGGCCAAACTGAAAATTATATGGTACTCACAGAAGGGAAAAATGGTGTGGAAAGAAAAAAGTTGTCAGAGTTGTCAGAGATTTTTTTTTTTTTCTGTTTGTTGCATTTTTTTCCCTCTTTTTCTCTGGGTGCTGAGGAGGATTTTGTTTTTCTCTCAATGGAGTTTGCACAGTTGTCTGGCCGTGTGGATCAGCTTGCCACTGAAGTTCGGAGTATTGCTACCTATCTTGCAGGGTTGCCGGTTGTGGAACCTAGGATCCCCATGCCAGATTTGTTTTTGGGGGATCGAGCTAAATTTCTGAATTTCAAAAATAACTGTAAGTTGTTTTTTGCCTTAAAACCTAAGTCTTCAGGGAACGCAGCACAGCAGGTTCAAATTGTCATCTCTCTCCTGCGCGGCGATCCTCAGGATTGGGCTTTTTCCCTGACACCTGGGGACCCTGTTTTGAGTAATGTTGATGCATTTTTTCTGGCTCTGGGGTTATTGTACGTTGAACCTAATGTCACTGATCAAGCTGAAAAAACCTTGTTGGCATTAAATCAGGGGCTTGAGGACGCTGAGTTGTACTGTCAGAAATTCCGAAAGTGGGCAGTTCTGACCAAATGGAATGATGATGCTTTGGCAGCCCTTTTTCGGAAGGGTCTGTCAGAGAATGTAAAAGATGTTATGGTGGGTTTCCCTGCTCCCTCTGGTCTCAATGATTCTATGTCATTGGCGATTCAAATTGACAGACGTTTGCATGAGTGTAGAAGTATGCGTGGAATGGTGTTGCCTTGTGAACCAGCTTCTGAACCCATGCAGTGTGATAGAGTGGCTTCTGGGGCACAGCGTCATGAGTTTCGAAAACGCAATGGGTTATGTTTCTACTGTGGTGATGACTCTCATGCTATTTCAGTCTGCCCTAAGCGGGGAAGACGTTTTGCACGCTCAGTTGTCTTGGGTAGTGTTCAGACTAAATTTCTGTTGACTGTTACCCTGATTTGCTCCCTGTCCACATTTTCTGCTCAGGATTTTGTTTATTCGGGAGCAGCTATTAACCTGATGGATTTTGATTTTGCTAAACGCTGTGGGTTTCCCTTGATACCCCTACGAAAGTCTATTCCCCTACTGGGGATTGATTCTGCCCCTTTGGCTGAGAATAAACCCCAGTTCTCTACTCAGGTGATAATGAGGGTTGAACCTGATCATCAGGAGAGTTGCAAATTATTGGTGCTGTATAATCTGCATGACATTATTGTACTAGGTTTCCCTTGGTTGCAGTCTCATAATCCTGTTTTGGATTGGAAATCTGTGTCTGTAACCAGTTGGGGCTGCCAATGTGTTAATGCCAACACTCCTGTTTTTTCTGCCTCTCCCCAGGCTCAAGATGTGCCTGACTTTTTGACTGATTTTTCTGATGTGTTTAGCGAAAGTAAATCTGCATTCTTGTCCCCCCATAGGATCTATGACTGCGCTATTGAATTAGTGCCTGGTAGTAAATTCCCTAAAGGTCGCCTTTTTAACTTGTCTGTACCTGAACATGACACTATGCGGTCTTATATCATGGAGTCATTGGAGAAGGGTCATATCAGACCATCCTCTTCCCCTTGGGTGCCGTTTTTTTCTTTGTGGCCAAAAAGGATGGTTCATTAAGGCCGTGTATTGATTATCGTCTCTTGAACAATATCACTGTGAAATATCAATATCCGTTACCCTTGATTTCTGACCTGTTTTCCAGGGTGAAAAGTGCTAGTTGGTTTACCAAGCTTGACCTCAGGGGGGCGTATAACCTTATACGCATTAAGCACGGGGATGAATGGAAGACGGCGTTTAATACCCCAGAGGGGCATTTTGAGTACCTAGTGATGCCCTTTGGGCTCACTAATGCTCCTTCCGTCTTCCAGTCCTTCATGAATGACATTTTCAGAGATTTTGTGAATAAATTTCTGATTGTTTATTTGGATGATATCTTGATTTTTTCCAATGACTGGGACTCTCATGTGAAACATGTTGGGACTGTGTTCCAGATTTTGAGAGAGAATGCTCTGTATGTGAAGGGATCAAAGTGTCTTTTTGGCGTACAGAGGATCTCATGTCTGGGATTCATTTTGTCTCCATCTGTTATTGAAATGGACCCGGTCAAGGTTCAGGCCATCTGTGATTGGGTCCAACCTACTTCATTAAAGGCTCTTCAGAGATTCTTGGGTTTTGCCAATTTTTATCGTAAATTTATTGGTAATTTCTCTGTTATTGTTAAACCATTGACTGATTTGACCAAAAAGGGTTCTGATGTGGTGAATTGGCCTCCTGAGGCAGTCTCTGCGTTTCAGGAACTTAAACAGAGATTCACTTCTGCTCCTGTTCTACGGCAGCCTGATGTTTCTCTGCCATTTCAGGTGGAGGTTGATGCCTCTGAAATTGGGGCAGGTGCCGTTTTGTCCCAAAGAGATCCTGAGACCTCTAAAAGTAACCCTTGTGCTTTTTTCTCTCGAAAATTTTCTCCAACTGAACTTAATTATGACGTGGGTAATAGGGAGTTATTGGCCATGAAGTGGGCATTTGAAGAGTGGAGACATTGGCTGGAGGGAGCCAAACATCAGGAGGTGGTCCTCACGGACCATAAGAATCTGGTTTATCTGGAATCAGCCAAGCGACTTAATCCTAGACAGGCCAGGTGGGCCTTGTTTTTCACACGTTTTAATTTTGTGGTTTCCTTTCTTCCTGGCACTAAGAATGTTAAGGCGGATGCCCTCTCGAGGAGTTTCCTTGCGGACTCTCCTGAGTTATCTGATCCTGCTGTTATTTTGAAAGAGGGTGTAGTTCTTTCCGCCACCTCGCCCAATTTGAGACTGGCTCTGGAGGGGTGTCAGGAGGATAAACCCGAGCGCTGCCCTGTTGGGAAATTGTTTGTCCCAGACCAGTGGAAGAAGAGTGTGATGTCTGAGATTCATTGTTCCGCGTTGGCCGGTCATCCCGGAATTTTTGGTACCAGAGACTTGGTGAGTCAGTCCTTTTGGTGACCTACTTTGTCTCGTGACGTCAGGGAGTTTGTGCAGTCCTTTGGGACTTGCTCTCGCTCCAAGCCTTGCTCTCGCTCTAGTGGTTTGTTGATGCCATTGCCTGTGCCCAAGAGACCATGGACCCATATCTCTATGGATTTTATTTCCGACCTCCCTGTTTCTCAGAGAATGACCGTTATCTGGGTGATTTGTGATAGGTTTTCCAAAATGATACATCTTGTGCCCTTACCTAAGTTGCCTTCCTCCTCCGAATTGGTGCCTTTGTTCCTTCAGCACGTGGTTCGGTTACACGGCATTCCTGAGAACATTGTGTCTGACAGAGGAGTCCAGTTTGTTTCCAGATTTTGGAGGACTTTTTGTTCTAAACTTGGTGTTCAATTATCTTTCTCCTCTGCTTTTCATCCTCAGACCAATGGACAAACTGAGAGAACAAACCAGACATTGGAGACTTATCTGAGATGCTTTGTGTCTGCTGATCAAGATGACTGGGTCTCTTTTTTGCCTTTGGCTGAGTTTGCTCTTAATAATAGGGCAAGCTCTGCCACTTTGATGTCTCCATTTTTCTGCAATTTTGGGTTTCACCCTCGATTTTCTTCGGGACAGACGGAGGCTTCTGTCTGTCCAGGTGTTGACTCTATTGTGGAGCGTATGCAGCAGATTTGGGACCAGGTAGTGGAGAGGTTGTCCCTCTCTCAGGAGAAGGCCCAGCGGTTTGCCAACCGGCATAGGACTGATGGTCCTCGGTTTAAAGTGGGGGACTTGGTCTGGTTGTCCTCAAGAAATATCTATGAGAGTTGCATCTCCTAAGTTTAAGCCTAGGTTCATTGGACCTTATAAGATCATGGAGATTCTTAATCCTGTTTCCTTTCGTTTACTTCTTCCAGGGACATTTAAGACCCATAACGTGTTCCACAAGTCCTTATTGAAGAGGTTTGTCGAGCCAGTGGTTCCTATGGCTGCGCCCCCTGACCCTGTTTTGGTTGAGGGCAATCTGGAGTATGTGGTTGAGAAAATATTGGATTCTCATTTCTCTAGACGGAAACTCCAGTATTTGGATAAGTGGAGAGGTTATGGTCAGGAGGACAAATCTTGGGTGTTTGCTTCGGACATCCATGCTAGGAGACTGTTCCGTGCGTATCACAGAGCTCATCCTGACCGACCTGGTTGCACAAATGAGGGTTCGGTGACTCCTCCTCAAGGGGGGGTACTGTTATGAATGTTTTAGGGATGAATTCTGAGCAGAAGCTCCCTCTGGTGGTTACAAATGGTACTGAACCATTCAATGAGGATTGGCAATCAGGAATCACGGACTGGCTGGATATAAGGGAGGTTTCCCCCCATCATGGTTGCCGATGATCAATTGTTCTTGTCTCAACGTTATTTCCTGGTTCACTTGGAAGCTTGCTGAGTCTTGCCTCTTCTCCTGCTCTCAGATAACATATTTTCTGTTTTTTGTTTTTGTGCTTGCCATTTAAAATTTTCTCTGCATTTCTGTGAGGTTGGCCAGGTTCCCCTCCTCGGGGGGCTTGGGCGCCTCTCGGTTCCTCTGGAGCCACTGTTGTTTGTTCATTTGCCTTTTCCAGTTTTTTCTGTGGCTGCGGCTTAGTTTTGTTACACCAGAGAACTAATTTAAGTGGTAGAGATCGTGTGATCTCAGGTGTTTTTGCAATTAGTAGCGTTGGCTTTTTTTAGGGTTTTTTTGGATTGCAGTAAGTATCCTTCCTATCCTTTTCTGTCCAGGCAGATTGGGCCCCAGCGTTTGCTCATACTATTTTCTGTCTGTGTCTGTATTTCCTCTTGTCTAACCGCCATTACATGTTTGGGGGCTTCCTATGTTCTTTGGGGATCTGCTCCGGGGCAGATAGCTTTCCTCTTTGTATTTTTGGGTGTAGTTGGCCTCTCGGACTGTGACGAGGCGTCTAGGACCAACGTGGGAACGCTCCACGGCTGCCTTTGGTTGTGGTGGTTAGTCGGGGTGCTGCAATCCAGTGGATCCCAACCTTTCTGGTGTATTGCCGTTTTTGCCTGCTCTCTTCAGCTACCAAAACATAACATACGGGCCTCAAAACAATTCCTTAAGTCTGAGACCTGAGCCTCAAATTTAGTATCAGAGGAGCAAATCCGTCTCATCCTGATGAACTGCCCGACCGGGAAAGCCATGTTGGTGGCAGGATGGTGTGCTGACTTAGCATGGATCAAAGAATTAACTGATGTAGGCTTCCTATAAATGTCATAGAAAACTAGATCTGAACTGAAAAAGTAAGTTAATGTGTATGCAAAATTTAAATGGCCAGAGCTTCAACTGGTGGGTTCAGTCCCTCTGCCCTTGTTCACATTTAAGTCACTTGACTAGTGGAAAGGTTTTCAATATTAGAGTAGGACTGTCCCACAGAGGGTTGCCTTGACGTGGCGGGATGGCTTGTACATTATTTTGATCAAAATTATGTTTACTAAATACCCTTATGATTATTACTACCTTCATGCATTTTTGCAAAAAGATTTTTTATTTCATTTTTGGATATTTGTTTTTTTGTGCCTGTTTTTCTGTGTAATGGTCATGTGTTAATATGCATTTACATTTTGCATACACATTAACTTACTAAAAGAGGGTGTGACCGCCCTGTTTTCTGAGTTGAGAAAATCCATCCTGTCTGGCCAGAGCTTCAACTGGTGGGTTCAGTCCCTCTGCCCTTGTTCACATTTAAGTCACTTGACTAGTGGAAAGGTTTTCAATATTAGAGTAGGACTGTCCCACAGAGGGTTGCCTTGACGTGGCGGGATGGCTTGTACATTATTTTGATCAAAATTATGTTTACTAAATACCCTTATGATTATTACTACCTTCATGCATTTTTGCAAAAAGATTTTTTATTTCATTTTTGGATATTTGTTTTTTTGTGCCTGTTTTCCTATAAATGTCAGTCTGAAAGCGACAGTTGAGGTCAACCTCCAGAATGACGTCCAGGAAGTAGACTTTAGTATCATTATATGTGTAAGTCAGACGAATATTGAATTAATTATTGTTAAGATATGTCATAAATTCCTCAAGCTGATGCACCGTCCCATCCCACAACAACAAAATGTCATCAATATATCTAAACCAGCACAGCACATGGGAGGCGGCCGGAGCTCCCCCGTCGCTAAACAAGAATCTATCCCAGGAGACAAGGAAGAGATTTGCATACGCAGTCGTACAGGTCGCGCCCATGGCTGTGTCGCATTTCTGTAGTTAAAAAATGTCCTTGAAGACAAAGAAGTTATGGGTATGGACAACAGCTTGAGGATCTGCTCACACACTCCAGGTTGGAGTCCCCCAGGAAGAGACGGACTGCATCAAGGCCATGCGAATGATCGATGCAAGTATAGAGTGACTCCATGTCAGCAGTAACAAGAAGAACATTTTTGTCCACAAGAATGCCATCAACCCGTACCAGGACATCCATCTTGTCATGGATATAGGAAGGTAATGTTTCAACAATAGGTTTCACATAAAAATCAATAAATTTGCAGATTGCGTCACCCAATCCCCCAATCCCTGACATGATGGGACGCCCCGGGGGGTTAAGGGCATCCTTGTGGATTTTGGGCAGTAGGTAGAATGTTGGAACCCTTGGTGACTTGGCAATGAGGCCATCAATACCCTTTATGATGACATTCGCCTCATAGGCCCTAAATAGAATTTGCTTTTGCTCAATTGAGTAGGAGGACATGGGGTTAAAGGATAATTTTACATAAGTACTAGTGTCTCTAAGCTGACGGAATGCCTCACGTTCGTACTTATCATTTGGCCAGATGACAATGTTCCTCCCTTGTCTGCTGGCTTAAAAATGTCAGAAAAAGATTGCAGCTGCGCAATAGCTCGACGTTTTCTAGAAGTTAGGTTATCATACCTACGTTTAGATGATAATTTTTTAAAATCCTCAGCTACCAATCTAGTAAAGATCTCTATCGCTAGGCTAAGAGACAAAGGGGGAACTGAGTCGATCTGGGCAAAATAGAGGGAGGAAACCTACTTGTGTGTTGAGTAGTTTGTTCCTCAAGCAGGTCCTCCAGTTTACTCAATCCCTCCCTCTCAATTTCGCTCATAGGTTCCAAGGACTGACCTATGCTGTGGAACTTTTTTACGTTCAAGTTTCAGAGAAAATAGTTGTAAATCTTTTAACCCCTTTCCTACATATGACGCACTATCCCATCCAGGTTACCTGGGCCTTAAGTCCCAGTGACAGGATAGTACGTCATAAGCGATCAGCTGCACTCACGGGGGGAGCACAGCTGATCGCAGCTGTGATAATCAGCTGACACCCGGCTATATGTGCCGGGAGCGGTCACAGACCGCTCCCGGCACATTAACCCCCAGCACACTGCGATCAAACTTGATTGCAGTGTTCCGGTGGCATAGGGAATCATCGCACAGGGATGGGGCTCCCTGCGTGCTTCCGTGAGACCCTCAGAACAGCGAGATGTGATTGCGCTGTTCTGAGGGCCTCCTCCCTGTGGGCCCCCGGATCCAAGATGGCCACGGGGTCCTTCCGAGTCCTGCAGGGAGGTGGCTTCTTAGTGCCTGCTTAGAGCAGGCACTGAGAAAGCCTCCTGCAGTGCCTGTCAGATGGCAGATCTGACACAGTGCTGTGCACATTGTCAAATCTGCGATCTGACACTACAGAGTGATGTCCCACCCTGGGACAAAGTAAAAAACATAAAAATTAACATGTGTAGAAAAAAATTCCTATGTAAAGAAAAACAAAGAATTCCCCAATAAATTCATTTCTTTATGTAAAAAAAAAAGAAAAAATAATGAAAGTACACATATTTAGTATCACTGCGTCCATAATGACCCGCCCTATAAAACTGAACCCACTTTAGTGAACCCCGTCAAAAAAAAATCAAGGCAAAAAAACCATGCTTTATCATCATACCGCCAAACATAAAGTGGAATAACACGCGATCAAAAAGACGGATATAAATAAAAATGGTACCGCTAAAAACGTCATCTTGTCCTGCAAAAAACAGCCACAAGACAATGCCATCAGCGAAAAAATAAAAAAGTTATAGTTCACAGAATAAAGCGACGTAAAAATAATTATTTTTTATAAAAAATTGTTTTTACTGTATAAAAGCGCCAAAACATTAAAAAATGATATAAATGAGGTATCGCTGTAATCATACTGACCCGACGAATAAAACTATTTTATCAATTTTACTACACGCGGAATGGTATAAATGCCCCCCCCAAAAGAAATTAATGAATTGCTGGCTTTTGTTCATTCTGCCTCCCAAAAATCGAAACAGAAAGCGATCAAAAAATGTCATGTGCTCAAAAATGGTTCCAATAAAAACGTCAACTCGTCCCGCAAAAATTAAGACCTCACATGACTTTGTGGGCCAAAATATTGAAAAATTATAGCCCTCAAAATGTGGTGATGCAAAAACTATTTTTTGCAATAAAAAGCGTCTTTTAGCGTGTGACAGAAGCCAAACATAAAAACCCTTTATAAATAGTAAATCAAACCCCCCTTTATCACCCTCTTAGTTAGGGAAAAATAATACAATTAAAAAATGTACTTATTTCTATTTTCCGTTAGGGTTAGGGTTAGGGGTGTGTTAGGGTTAGGTTTGTGGTTAGGGTTATGGTTAGGGTTGGTATTAGGGTTAGGGGTGTGTTAGGGTTAGGTTTGTGGTTAGGGTTATGGTTAGGGTTGGGATTATGGTTAGGGGTGTGTTGCGGTTAGGGTTAGAGTTAGAATTGGGGGATTTCCACTGTTTAGGCACATCAGGGGGCTCTCCAAATGTGACATGACGTCTGATCTCAATTCCAGCTAATTCTGCGTTGAAAAAGTCAAACGGAGCTCCTTCCCTTTCAAGCTGTGCCGTGCGCCAAAACAGTGGTTTACCCCCACATATGGGGTATCGGCGTACTCAGGACAAATTGCACAATAACTCTTGTGGTCCAATTTCTTCCGTTACCCTTGGGAAAATAAAAAATTGGGGTAAAAAATATTATTTTTGTGGAAAAAATTATGATTTTTTTTTATGGCTCTACGTTATAAACTTCTGTGAAGCACTAGGTGGTTCAAAGTTCTCCCCACACATCTATATAAATTTCTTGGGGGGGTCTAGTTTCCAAAATAGGGTCAATGGTTTCCATTGTTTAGGCACATCAGGGGCTCTCCAAACGCGACATGATGCACTCAGACCATTCCATCAAAGTCTGCATTCCAAAACGTCACTACTTCCCTTCCGAGCCCCAATGTGTGCCCATACAGTAGTCTTCTCCCACATATGGGGTATCAGCGTACTCAGGACAAATTGGCAACAACTTTTGGAGTCCAATTTCTCCTGCTACCCTTAGCAAAATAAAAAAATTGGGGTCTAAAAATCATCTTTGTGAAAAAAATGTTTTTTTTATTTTCAAGCCCTGGCATTATAAACTTCTGTGAAGCACTTGGGGGTTCAAAGTGCTCACGAGTCACCACACATCTAGATAAGTTCCTTGGGGGGTCTAGTTTCCAAAATGGGGTTACTTGTGGGGGATTTCCACTGTTTAGGCACATCAGGGGCTCTGCAAAGTGAACATGACACCCATCAAAGTCTGCATTCCAAAACGTCATTACTTTTACTTCCTTTCCGAGCCCTGCCGTGCATCAAAAAGTTTCCCCCCCACATATGGGGTATCAGCGTACTCAGGACAAATTGTACAACAACTTTTGGGGTCCAATTTCCTTGGGAAAAAATCAAAAATTGGGGGCTAAAAAATTATTTTTGTGGATTTTTTTTTTTTGCACACCCAGGCTTTATAAACTTTAGTGAAACACTTGGGGGTTCAAAGTGCTCTCAACAGATCTACATAAGTTCCTTAGGGGGTCTAGTTTCCAAAATGGTGTCACTTGTGGATGGTTTCCACTGTTTAGGCACATCAGGGGCTCTCCAAATGCGACATGGCGTCCAATCTCGATTCCACCCAATTTTGGTTTGAAAAAGTCCAATGGCGCTCCTTCCCTTCCTAGCTCTGCCGTGCACCTAAACAGTGGAAACCCCCCACACATGGGGTATCAGTGTACTCAGGAGAAATTGCTCAACTATATTTGTACATTTTCTCCTTTTACCATTGTGAAAATAAAAAAAATTCTTCCTCTTCATCTTCTTCATCATATTCTTATTTGTGACAGAGATTCCTGTACTTGTAATCTGTCAAAGTATGAATTTTTCATCCTTCCGTTCTTGCTGTCACAAAAGATTTAAATTACAACAGTATTTGTCCGTGTTCAGTTTAGCCTGCAGCAGCAGGCAGTTTCCAGGGGCACCACGAGGAGGAACGGACTCACCCCCATACACTGCTTAGTCTTCTTCTGCTTAGAATTTAGAGCATATATTTTGCTCTTCATTTTGGTCTTATACTTCATGTTCTTCTGCTTTTTGATCTTCTGCTTATTGTTCTTCTGTCTCTTGTTCTGTATCTTGTAGTTTGTCGTAACCTTCTTTTTCCTGTTGGTGATCTTCTTCTGGGTAATCTTATATTTCTTCTTTGTGATGGTGTTCAGGCTGGTTGGCTTGATGCTCGTCGTCCTTGGGGTCGTCATCCTCTTCGGGGTTGTCTTTAGGGTCGTCTAACTTCCGAGAACCAGTTGACGTTACTGGAACCCGGACGGGTAGCATAAGGTACAAGAGCCAATGCAAGTAACGAGGACTAGCTGACTGTGCTGGAACCCGGAGGGGCAGCAGAAGGAAAAGAGCCAATGGCACAACCGAGGACCAGCTGACGTTACTGGGACACGGTTACTAAGCAGGAGGTACCTGTGCTCCAAAGCACTACCAAGGACCAGCAGACGTTGCTGGAACTCGGATACCGAGATGGAGGCACGTAGGCCAAAGGCACTGCGGAGAACCAGCTGACGGTACTGGAACCCGGACGGGTAGCAGAAGGTACAAGAGCCAATGCAAGTAACGAGGACCAGCTGACTGTGCTGGAACCCGGAGGGGCAGCAGAAGGAAAAGAGCCAATGGCACAACCGAGGACCAGCTGACGTTACTGGGACACGGTTACTAAGCAGGAGGTACCTGTGCTCCAAAGCACTACCAAGGACCAGCAGATGTTGCTGGAACTCGGATACCGAGATGGAGGCACCTAGGCCAAAGGCACTGTGGAGAACCAGCTGACGGTACTGGAACCCGGACGGGTAGCAGAAGGTACAAGAGCCAATGCAAGTAACGAGGACCAGCTGACTGTGCTGGAACCCGGAGGGGCAGCAGAAGGAAAAGAGCCAATGGCACAACCGAGAACCCGCTGACGTTACTGGTACACGGTTACTAAGCAGGAGGTACCTGTGCTCCAAAGCACTACCAAGGACCAGCAGACGTTGCTGGAACTCGGATACTGAGATGGAGGCACCTAGGCCAAAGGCACTGTGGAGAACCAGCTGACGGTACTGGAACGCGGAACGGTACCATAAGGCACCCATGAAAATGTAAGTTGACAGGCCGCAAGCCGTCTGCAGTTACCGAATCACACAGTCCTACAGTGGGTGCTTGTCCTATTTTCACAACGGAAAGAGCCTTTATTTACATATCCCACAGCACACATAGGAATCACCTAAACTGCAGGCACCATAGAGTCGGATAACCGGAATGCAACATGACAGGACAACTTATTGGAGGCTAATTTACGTTGACACTGCCAGGAAACAGCTGTCGTGCTGTAACCAGGGTGGGCATGAGTCAGTACCCGTGCCAATTACTTCCGAGCAACAACTGGCGGTGTTGGAGCCCAGGGATGAGAGGAGGACAGGGTGGAGGCAGCATGACTTTTTGTCGTACACACAGCAGGGGAACAGCTGCCATTACTCAACACCAGTAACACAGGAGCAAGTGTTGACTGTGCTAACAGCACTTACAGGCAACAACTGGCGGTGTTGGAGCCCAGGGTTCAATGCATCGACTTCAATTGCTTCCACCTACTCTCAGGACCACAGCACTGTTGAGCAACCATCTGTCTCTTCACCGCCTGCCAAATTGCCCAGTCAGTCAGAGAGTTCTGTACAGGAGCCAGCTGAGTCTCTGCTTCTGTTCTCAGAATCTGTTGGTTTGCAAACAGGGGCCCAGCCAAGCAGCATTCTGGAATGTGAAGAAGAGGGAGTATGCAGTGATGTGCAACAGCTGTGTCTCTCTGAATCTGAAGAGGCGGGTGAGAAAGTGCCGATGGTCAGCACACCGCAGAACGCATCTGATGATGATGAGTCTCAGGTGCCAGTTTCTGTTGAGCATGGTGGTGGCCAGACCACCCAACAGCAGCAGGTGTTGTAAGAGGTTAGTGGAGATGATGAGGTCCAAGACCCAACATGGCGTGAGGAACAGGAAGGTGGTGGTAGCAGCTCTGAGGAAGCGATTGCCCCAACGGTACAAACAGGAGGGAGAGTTAGGCTGCATACTCTGTTGCCTGTAGCCTCCATTTTGGCACCTGTTCGGATTTCTCTTCCAAAAGTCTAAACGGTTGCTCCAGGAGTTGCACTGCGTGGTCCTTTTTTAACACACTTGCAGATGATATTTGCTATGTCAAATGCAAGCTGTGTAATCAAAAAGTAAAAAGAGGTAAAGTGTCAGTAACCTCAATACCACAAATATGTCTAAAATAGTGCGTAGAAAACACGTAGTTGAGTTACAATGACACACTGAAGATGTACAGTCTATAGAGAATCACAGCACAAGTTTAACTGCATATGTCATGGTTAAATTTGAAAATTTTATTGCACACTTGATGTGAAAAAAGAAAATAGCTATGAGACGACTGACTGACGTTTTGGGCAACGCAGTGGCCTTTATCAAATAGTCGCTGGAAGAGATAGAAAAATTTACAGTCAATGACAATGTATAATATATACAATATATACATAGGGTGAAGAATATATATACATAGGAATTAGGCAACATGTTAAACATTTGGGTGATACTGTAGAACACGGAGAATTATCCCTCTAGGGCAGACCCGGGCAAGGGGCAGCCCGCGGGCCGCATCCGGCCCGCCGGCTGTCAGTGACCGGCCCGCGGAGGCGCTCCGGCAGTCTCAGGGCCCCGGCATCAGCTGGCACAATACTTACCTCTCCCGTGCCTCCGCTGCTGCAGCTCCGGGCTCCACCGGCGCTTCCTCTCACAGCCGGCCGCTGAATGACGTCATCATTCAGCGGCCGGCTGTGTCAGAGAGCGGGGACGCTGGACAGGTAAGACGTGTCTCTGTGTGTGTCTGTGTCTATGTAGTGCGGTGCTTTGTGTGTGTGTGTGTGTGTGTGTGTGTGTGTTTGTGTATGTATGTGAGAGAGTGCTTATGTGCTGTCTGTGTGTGATGATGGGCAGGCATTGCTGATAATGGGGAGGCATTGCTGATAATGGGGAGGCATTGATGATGATGGGAGAAGATGATGATAATGGGCAGGCATTGATGATAATGGGCAGGCATTGATGATGGGGAGAAGATGATGATGGGCAGGCATTGCTGATAATGGGGAGGCATTGATGATGATGGGGAGAAGATGATAATGGGCAGGTATTGATGATAATGGGCAGGCATTGATGATGGGGAGAAGATGATGATGATGATGGGCAGGCATTGATGATGATGGGGAGAAGATGATGATAATGGGCAGGTATTGATGATAATGGGCAGGCATTGATGATGGGGAGAAGATGATGATGATGATGGGCAGGCATTGATGATGATGGGAGAAGATGATGATGGGCAGGCATTGCTGATAATGGGGAGGCATTGATGATGATGGGGAGAAATGATAATGGGCAGGTATTGATGATAATGGGCAGGCATTGATGATGCGGAGAAGATGATGATGATGATGGGCAGGCATTGATGATGATGGGAGAAGATGATGATAATGGGCAGGTATTGATGATAATGGGCAGGCATTGATGATGGGGAGAAGATGATGATGATGATGGGCAGGCATTGATGATGATGGGGAGAAGATGATGATGGGCAGGCATTGCTGATAATGGGGAGGCATTGATGATGATGGGGAGAAGATGATGATAATGGGCAGGTATGTATATATACAGTATATATATATATATATATATATACAGTATTGGGTAGAACGGAGTTAATTATATTAGTCCGGCCCTCTAAAACCATCCCAATTTCTCATGCGGCCCCCTGGCAAAATTAATTGCCCACCCCTGCTCTAGGGTATGCAGGTGGATAATGTAGTTTTTTGTTGATTTTTGTGAGTGTGTAGAAAACAGGGGTGATGGGGTATTGAATATTAAGGAATGTCATAGTCTTACAGTCTATGGTGATCAATTAAAGATGTTTTGTCAGGATACGATCAATTTTTTGACAGATGTAAAATGTAGGGTCACAATTTAGTTGTCTGTAGTTTAGGTTAACTGACAGTTGTCTATGAATTTCGGCAATAGATTAGGTCTTATTCATAATAACGATAGCACCCCCCTTATCTGCTGGTTTAATAATAATGTTGGGGTTATCTTTCAGAGATTTTATGGCTTGTTTATCTGTGGGTGTCAGGTTGTGGCGTATCGGGTGTAGGCCCAATCTCGGCAAACCATCCACGAGCACAGGCTCTGAATGCTGGCATTGCAAAACTCCTGTCCCTTGAAATGCTGTCATTCAGGCTGGTGGAGACTGACAGTTTACGGAACTTAATGGCATTAGCAGTCCCACAATACAATGTGCCAAGCTGATTTTATTTCAGCAGGCAAGCCGTCCCTGGTCTGCAAAACCATGTTGTTGAGGTTAAAATTAAACATGCGCTACTAAACTCCGTCAGTAGCAATGTCCACCTGACCACCGCTGCGTGGACCAGTACCCATGGCCAGGGACGATACCTTTCCCTTACTGCCCATTGGGTCAATGTTGTGGAGCCGGGTACAGATCTTGCGAGTGGCGCTGTACGTGTTCAGGCAACTACAAGGATTGCGGGAATCAAGTCTGTACACATTGATTCCTCCTTCTCCAGTTCCTCAGAAACATCGTTGCAGGAGCGGTCACGGTCTACCTCCACATGGACCCGTGAACGCTTAATAAGAATCTTTAGTTATATAGCGCCAACAGATTACGCAGCGCTTTACAGTTTAACAGTTTCCGAACACAAGTCATAAGTAACAACGTTACCAATACAATAATGAAAGCAATATAATCCGCACACGCTCGTGAGAGCTTACAATTTACAAATATGTGGGGGAGATACAAAGTACAGGTGTTTATATACAATGGTATATTTAGAATGATGTCCCAGCCATTTTGAGGAAGTGAGGGATGGATGGAGATAGTGAATGGGCTACAAACACACACTTACACATAGAATGACTTTGATTAGTGAAGGTGATAGGCCGCTATTATTATTATTGATTTTTATAGCGCCATTTATTCCATGGCGCTTTACATGTGAAGAGGGGCAAGTATAGACAAGTACAGTAAACATGAGCAATACAAGGCACACACAAGTACAGAAGGAGAGAGGACCCTGCCCGCAAGGGCTCAGAGTCTACAGGGATGGGTGAGGATACACTAGGAGAGGGAAGACCTTGAAGAAATGTGTTTTGAGTGAGCGCCCAATAACATGCAAATTGTGGAAAGTTCTAATTTCTTGGGGTACAGTATTCCACAGTATTGGCGCAGCGCGGGAGAAGTCTTGGATTGGGGAGAGATGTTCTTTAGGTGTAGGCGGCAATAGCGGGCAACAGATTGTATATGGGAGGTGAAGGAGAGATTGGTGTCAAACATAACACCCAGACAGCGAGCCTGTTGACCGATATGAGGACAGACGTGGCCAAACGTCAACAGGCCGTCCTGAAATTAATTTCCATGGGGAATCAAAGCCACACAGCGCTGGAGCTCTGGAATGCCATAAAGCAAGAGAGCGACATGTGTATTTTGCCAGCGAATCTCCAGCCAGGCTTGGTAGTGTGTGACAATGGCCGAAATCTGGTGGCAGGTCTGGGCCTAGGCAACGTCACTCACATACCATGTCTGGCACATGTGCTAAACTTTGTCGTCCACAGTTTTTTGAGGGACTATCCGGATCTTGATTCACTGCTGCACAAGGTCCGCCTACAGTGCGCTAACTTGCGACGTTCCGCCATGGCCAGATCTCGCATTGCAGCTCTGCAACGCAGATTTTGCCTTCCTGAACATCGCATCATATGTGACGTACCCACCAGGTGGAATTCCACGTTACATATGTTGTAGCGGTTGTGTGAGCAGCAGCCAGCAGTAATGGAGTATCAACTGCATCAGTCGCAATCAACTCGCAATTTGCGCCGTTCACTTCACCACTACTGAGTGGGCCTCTACTATAATAATCTTTATTTATATAGCGCCAACAGATTCCGCAGCGCTGTACAGTTTAACAGTTTCATAACACAAGTCATAAGTGACAACGTTAACAATACAATAATTAAAGCAATATAAGGCGCCCCTGCTCGTGAGACCTTACAATCTACAATGAGGAGGGGGAGCTCCAAAGTACAGTTGTTTATATACAATGGTGTATTTACAATGATGGTCCAGCCATTTTCAGGGAGTGAGGGATGGATGGAGATAGTGAATGGGCTACACACACACACAGTTACACATAGAATGACTTTGATTAGTGAATGTGATAGGCCGCTCTGAACAAATGTGTTTTGAGTGTGGAAGTAGGGCTGTTAATGGGGATGTTTAAGTCTCCAAGGATAAGGGTTGGTACTTCTGAGGACATGAAAGTGCGGCAGCCAGGCAGAGAAGTGGTCAAGGAACTGTGTGGGCGAGCCTGGGGTCCGATATATTACCGCTACTCTGAGGGAGAGGGGACGAAAGAGCCTGATGGTGTGGACCTAATAATTTGCAAAATCTTAATCTAAAATTTACATGTTACATATTTACATCTAGTATAAAACATTTAACCATTAAGCCTACTTACAGAACAAGGAAGTGTAAAAAAACTTGTATAAAACATTTAACCATTAAGCCTACTTACAGAACAAGGAAGTGTAAAAAAACTTGTATAAAACATTTAAGCATTAAGCCTACTTACAGAACAAGGAAGTGTAAAAAAACTTGTGCTTAAAAAAAAAAAGTGAAAATAAAATGTGAGAAGGGCAGTGTAACAAATAATTTAGGAAAAAGATAAACTAACATCAAGTGCTGTGTGCTGTGTAAGAGCCAGACACATTAACATTAAATCAGTCTGGAATAGCGGTGATTTTCTCCCCATAACCCGAGTAACATTCTGGGGAGGGGGTGTAGAGTCAACGATCAGCAACTAGCTACGGTAGATCAAATATCTGAAAAAAAAAAGTTATTTAACATTCATAACATACATTTTATTTTATAAAAAACCCCAAAAAAATTATTTAACATTCATAACATACATTGTATTTAACCAAAAAAAATAACAAATTTATTTAACATTCCTAAGATAATTTTTTTTTAAAACATAAAAACTATAATACACAGCAGGATCTTTAGTGAAAACCAGACTTACCACTATAACCTCTTCTTAATCCTTGCAAGCTTCAACACAATGTTGACAAGGTACGCAGCAGGGGTGGTTGGTCTCCTAGACAACAAGCAAACTCCTTCATGTTGAGAGAGGCCACCATCTCCTTAGCTTTCAGGTACTTTTCTGTGGGAATGAGGTTGTCTCCAACCAGCCAGGAATATCCATTGAATGCCACACCATGGTTTGGTATTAGCACCCAGCCAGTACCAAAAGTGAAGCCAACCACAGTTCCCATTTCTCATGAACTTTATTTGATATACTGGCTGGCCAAACATTAGTTTCTCACAAAGGAGCTGAAGACCCTGAGTGGCAGTAGGTGCAAGTCTCTCCAGCATGACCTGTTTGTTAGATATTTAACGTCTACACACCTAAAGAACATCTCTAGAATCCGCCCTTTTCTCACCATGGAAACAACAAAAACCCTCACTGTAGCATTGATCCACTCCCGCCTGGACTACTGCAATGCTCTATTACTTGGCCTCCCCATTACTCGACTATCCCCTCTCCAGTCCATCCTTAATGCAGCAGCCAGGGTCATCCATCTGGCTAATCGGTACTCGGACGCGTCTGCTCTTCGCCAGTCCTTACACTGGCTGCACATTCATTATAGGATCCAATTCAAAGTACTGGTTCTCACCCACAAAGCTCTCCACAGTGCAGCACCCCCTACATCTCCTCCCTCATTTCTATCTATCGGCCTAACCGACTGCTGCGCTCTGCAAATGACTTTCGACTAACCTCTGCAGTAATCCGTACCTCCCACTCCCGACTACAAGACTTCTCCCGCGCTGCGCAAATCCTCTTGAATGCTCTACCACAAGAAATTAGGACTATCCACAATTTGCCTGGTTTCAGGCGCTCCCTCAAAACACATTTGTTCAGAGTGGCCTATCACATTCAATAACCAAAGTCGTTCTATGTTTAAGTGTGTATGTGGAGCCCATTCACTATCTCCATCCATGCCTCACTCCCTCAAGATGGCTGGACCATCATTGGAAATGCACCATTATATATACACACCTGTACTTTGTATCTCCCCCACCTCATTGTAGATTGTAAGCTCTCACGAGCAGGGTCGGCTTATTTTACTTTAATTATTGTATTGTTAACGTTGTTACCTATGACTTGTGTTTTGAAACTGTTAAAGTGTAAAGCGCTGCGGAATATGTTGGCGCTATATAAATAAAGATTATTATTATTATTATTATTATTATATCAGAGGGAGAAGAGGATTGGGCCTTGACAAGGTGCCCGATTGCATCTTAAGTGTTATTGAATGTTGGAGCCAGTCCACCGTATAAAAGCAGCCATACAGTGTCCGGGTACCTGCTTGGATTTCAATCAAAATGAAGACTACTTTGATGTACATGTACACCAATTAGAGAAAAATGACAAGGATGAGGCAGTAAGACACGCTCAGCAGAGTACAAGCAGCATTGCTTGAAGAAGTAACTTGAGCGTGATCAAAATTGAATAAATTAAAATCTCAGACTACAGTGAACACAACTCTTAGCTGTGAAAGGGCTTTTTGTGTCCTTCTACAGTGTTTTCAACCAATGTATTGGATACGGATGGAAGCACGTCACACTATAATTTCAATTGAATTGAGCAGCAAGAATTACACTAAAGAAAAAAAAAAAAAAGAGTGTGAGAGTGACATGTGCAGATGCCTACATACAGCGTTGTATGCCGAGCAAACTGCAGCGCGTCACCTGCACTCACACACACACACCTTGCAGACCTGTGAAAAAAACACTGCAAGGCAAAAGGAAGATGTACACAGCGGTTGGTAAAGTAGCCTGCCTAAAGCACAGTACACAAAATCGCAATCTCTAACTGTCCCTCAGAGTCAGCAGAGCAGCGTTCTGTCCCAAACAGAATTAACAGCACAGTGACGCTAAAATGGCGGCTTTATCCGGCAACAATACCTTCCTTGTGTCACGGTTAGGGTAGCGTGTGTCTATTATATGAGTGTCTGTAAAATGTAACGTTACGCAGACTTATTCTGCCCTTGGGACGCAAAAAATAAGACAGCAGTAATCATTTACTGTATAAAACTCCACCTATGCGCAACAAAACAAGCACGTTCCCTCTTACGGTTCCTGCGCTGACATGTGAGTAGGGAGTTTGGAGACATTCCTGAATTTATCCCAGGTATCCAAGCATATCAGGCCGATAGGAGAGCATTAAAACCACCACGGTGGTGACTTAGATATGGTGAATCTAAACAGTGAAGAACTGTAGGTCGATGCGAATGAATGTGCGATCACATGACACACGTTTATAATAACCCTTGCTAGACACGAGTAACTTTGTAGACATTTTGACACACCTGAACCCAGATGGCAGTGAATATTAATTCTATTCGGCGCCACATGACTCTTGGTCCAGAATAGATTATATATTGCTAGCACACGAGCTATTAAGGGGAGTGGAAGAGGCAGATGTGCACAATGTAGCTAAATATGACCACGCGCCCGTATCAGTGACCCTGCCAGATATGGTGCAGATGGGGCCAAACCAAACTTGGCGCTTCCCGACCTATTTGTTAATGGATGAGAAGTTTCGACATCACGTGAAGCAATGGTGTTTTTAATATGTAAGGGATAATGGAGATACTAGGGATAGGCCGGAACTTTTATGGGCAGCAGGGAAGGGAGTAATGCGAGGGAAACTAATAGGTTATCAGACAACGCTAAAAAAGAAGATCGCGACAAACTACTCGCAGGCTAGCAGGATATTACGCGATAGGTACACGGCAAACAAGACAAGTTCATCAACACAGGTTAAAAATAGATGTAAGCAGGCTAAGGCTGACTTACACGTATGGGTATATCGACGAGAGACAAGCAGTAATAACAATTATAGAGCCGATGTATATCGTTATGGTAGCAAATGAGGGAGACTATTATCACGACTAGCGAAAGGAAATCACATTCGTCATCAACATATTACAGCGTTAACGAATAAACATGGGATCATGAACACAGACCCTCGAACCATAAACACCATTCTACAAGAATACTACTCAGACTTATATAAGGTGGAACATACGGATAGTGCGGAGGGTATCACCTTTGTAGATGGAATACGGTTACCATCCATCACAAACTATCAGCTTCTCCTTTTAAAAAAACAAATTGAGGTGACGGAAGTGACAGCGGCGATAAGTTACTTTAAATACGGGAAAGCTCCAGGACCTGACGGGTTTACAGCCAAATTATTTAAATTATTGAGTGAGGATATCCCGTCCACATTGGTACGCACCTTCAATCATATATTGGAGACAGGAGGGTTGCCCAGCCATTCAAACATGTCACACATGAAGTTGCTACTAAAACCAAACAAACATTCACATCTGCCTGGATCCTATCGTACATTCTCACTCATTGACCATTATATCAAGATTTTGTCCAGGATCATGGCAGATCTTTTGAGTAGCATTGGTCCTACGCTGATAGGGCGATCACAAGTGGCCTTTGTTTGCTACTTTGTTGGCTACTATCAGTCTCACTATGCATAACACATGTGTGCAGTGGGCAGTATTACCTTTGCCTTCGGTGGAGTAGGAA
>JARQOD010000004.1:501654996-501758360 GCA_033576555.1 Oophaga sylvatica
CCTGCTCTTTGACAATCTACAATTTGGTTTCTGCCCCCATCACTCCACTGAGACAGCCTTGACCAAAATTACTAATGACCTACTTACAGCCAAAGTGAACGGACAATACTCTATACTCCTCCTTCTAGACCTGTCCTCTGCTTTCGACACAGTTGACCACTGCCTCCTACTACAGATCCTCTCTTCCTTTGGTGTCAAAGACCTCGCCTATCCTGGATCAAATCATAACTCTCCAACCGCACATTTAGCGATTCCACTCCCACGCTACCTCCTCATCCCACCCTCTCTCTGTTGGAGTTCACCAAGGCTCAGTTCTAGGACCCCTACTCTTCTCAATCTATACACTTTGCCTGGGGCAACTCATAAAGTCCCACAGATTCCAGTACCACCTTTATGCCGATGATACTCAGATCTACCTCTCTGGCCCAGATGTTACCTCTCTGCTCTCCAAAATCCCGGAGTGTCTATCAGCCATATCCTCTTTCTTCTCCTTCCGCTTCCTCAAACTGAATGTGGACAAATCTGAACTGATCATCTTTACTCCATCTCACAGATCTTCCTTACCTGACCTATCTATAACAATTGACAACATCACTCTTGCTGGAGGTCTGCTGCCTTGGAGTAACCCATGACTGCACTGTCCTACAAACTGCACATTCAAGCTCTCTCAACATCCTGCCGCCTCCAGCTCAAAAATATTTCCAGAATCCGTCCTGTTGTGAATGGGCTTGAGATGTGTTCTGAGCAGAGGCTCCCTCTGGTGGTTACAAGCTGTACTGGTCTGTCCAGTGAAGATTGTGAGGATTGGGAATCAGGTGTTACTGACTGGTCTTATATAAGGGAGTCGCCTTCCCATCAGGGTTGCCGGTGATTAATTGTTCTGGTCTCAATCCTTGATTCCTGTTTCCCTTGTAGCCTGCTGTGTCGTGTCTGCATCTCCTGCTAACAGATAAGACATTTTCTTCTTTTTGTTTTTGTGCTTGATTTTTGCATTTTGTCCTGCACTTCTGTGGGGGCCTTCAGGGTCCCCTCTGGGGGCTTTTGCCCTCTCAGTTTAGTTCAGCCACTGATGTTTGTACTTTTGCTTTTTCCAGTTTTTTCAGTGGCTGCTGTTTTGATTTTGTTACACCAGAGAACTAATTTAGGTGGTAGAGGTCGTGTGATCTCAGGTGTTTTTGAAATTAGTAGAGTTGGTGCTTTTCAGGGTTTTCTGGGATTGCAGTAAGTACCCTTCCTATCCTTTTCTATTTAGTTAGTTTGGGCCCCAATGTTTGCTTATACTATTTTCTGTCTGTGTCAGTATTTCTTCTTGTCTAACCGCCATTACATGTTTGGGGGCTTTCTATTATCTTTGGGGATCTGCTCCGGGGCAGATAGCTTTCCTATTTCTATCTTTAGGTGTAGTTAGTTTCTCAGGCTGTGACGAGGCGTCTAGGACCAACATAGGAACGCTCCACCGCTGCCTCTAGTTGTGGTGGTTAGTCAGGGTACTGCAATCTCATAGATTCCAACTGCTCTGGTGTATTGCCTTTTTTACCTGCACTCCTCAGCTACCGAAACATAACAGTATCACCGGCCAAAAATTTAAAATTGTATGGTACTCACAGAAGGGAAAAACGGTTGTCAGAGTTGTCAGAGATATTTTTCTGTTTGTTGCATTTTTTTTTTTTCCCTCTGTATCTCTGGGTGCTGGGGAGGATTTTTTTCTCTCAATGGAGTTTGCACAGTTGTCTGGCCGTGTGGATCAGCTTGCCACTGAGGTTCATAGTATTGCTGCATATCTTGCTAGGTTGCCTGTTGTGGAACCTAGGATTCCCATGCCAGATTTGTTTTTAGGGGATCGAGCTAAGTTTCAGAATTTCAAAAATAATTGTAAATTGTTTTTGCCTTAAAATCTAAGTCCTCAGGGAACGCAGCGCAGCAGGTTCAAATTGTCATCTCTCTCCTGCGCGGCGATCCTCAGGATTGGGCTTTTTCCCTGACACCTGGGGATCCTGTTTTAAGTGATGTTGATGCATTTTTTCAGGCTTTGGGGTTATTGTACGATGAGCCTAATGTCACTGATCAAGCTGAAAAAGCTTTGTTGGCATTAAATCAGGTGCTTGATGACGCTGAGTTATACTGTCAGAGATTCCGTAGGTGGGCAGTCCTGACCAAGTGGAATGACGACGCTTTGGCGGCCCTTTTTCGGAAGGGTCTGTCAGATAATGTAAAGGATGTTATGGTGGGATTCCCTGTCCCTCTGGTCTCAATGATTCTATGTCATTAGCGATTCAAATTGACAGACGTTTGCGTGAGCGGAGCAGTATGCGTGGAATATTGTTGCCTTGTGAACCTGCTTCTGAATCCATGCAGTGTGATAGAGTGGTGTCTGGGGCACAGCGTCATGAGTTTCGAAAGCGCAATGGGTTATGTTTCTACTGTGGTGATGCCTCTCATGCTATTTCAGTCTGCCCTAAGCGGGGAAGACGTTTTGCACGCTCAGTTGTCTTGGGTAGTGTTCAGACTAAGTTTTTATTAACTGTCACTCTGATATGCTCTCTGTCCTCATTTTCTGCTCAGGCTTTCGTTGATTCTGGAGCAGCTATTAACCTGATGGATTATGATTTTGCTAAACGTTGTGGGTTTCCCTTGATACCCCTACAGAAGTCTATTCCCCTACTGGTGATCGATTCTACCCCTTTGGCTGAGAATAAACCTCAGTTCTCTACTCAGGTGATAATGAGGGTAGAACCTGATCATCAGGAGTGCTGCAAATTTTTGGTTCTGTATAATCTGCATGATATTATCGTACTGGGTTTCCCTTGGTTACAGTCTCATAATCCTGTTTTGGATTGGAAATCTGTGTCTGTAACCAGTTGGGGCTGCCAATGTGTTAATACCAACACTCCTGTTTTTTCTGCTCCCCCCAGGCTCAGGATGTTCCTGACTTTTTGACTGATTTTTCAGATGTGTTTAGCGAAAGTAAATCTGCATCTTTGCCTCCCCATAGGAGCTATGACTGCGCTATTGAATTAGTGCCTGGTAGTAAATTCCCTAAAGGTCGCCTTTTTAACCTGTCTGTACCTGAACATGACGCTATGCGGTCTTATATCAAGGAGTCTTTGGAGAAGGGTCATATCAGACCATCCTCTTCACCCTTAGGTGCCGCTTTTTTCTTTGTGGCCAAAAAGGATGGTTCATTAAGGCCGTGTATTGATTATCGTCTTTTGAACAATATTACTGTGAAATATCAATACCCGTTACCCTTGATTTCTGACCTGTTTTCCAGGGTGAAAAACGCTACTTGGTTTACCAAGCTTGACCTCAGGGGGGCATATAACCTTATTCGCATTAAGCACGGGGATGAATGGAAGACGGCATTCAATACCCCTGAGGGGCATTTTGAGTACCTTGTGATGCCCTTTGGGCTCACAAATGCTCCTTCTGTCTTCCAGTCCTTCATGAATGACATTTTCAGGGATTTTGTGGATAAATTTCTGATTGTTTATTTGGATGATATCTTGATTTTTTCTAATGACTGGGACTCTCATGTGAAACATGTTCGGACTGTGTTCCAGATTTTGAGAGAGAATGCTCTGTATGTGAAGGGATCAAAGTGTCTTTTTGGCGTACAGAGGATCTCATGTCTGGGATTCATTTTGTCTCCATCTGTTATTGAAATGGACCCGGTCAAGGTTCAGGCCATCTGTGATTGGGTCCAACCTACTTCATTAAAGGCTCTTCAAAGATTTTTGGGTTTTGCCAATTTTTATCGTAAATTTATTGGTAATTTCTCGGTTATTGTTAAACCATTAACTGATTTGACCAAAAAGGGTTCTGATGTGGTGAATTGGCCTCCTGAGGCAGTCTCTGCATTTCAGGAACTTAAGCAAAGATTCACTTCTGCTCCTGTTCTACGGCAGCCTGATGTTTCTCTGCCATTTCAGGTGGAGGTTGATGCCTCTGAAATTGGGGCAGGTGCCGTTTTGTCCCAAAAAGATCCAGAGACCTCTAAAAGTAACCCTTGTGCCTTTTTCTCTCGAAAATTTTCTCCTACTGAACGTAATTATGACGTGGGTAATCGGGAGTTATTGGCCATGAAGTGGGCTTTTGAAGAGTGGAGACATTGGCTGGAGGGAGCCAAACATCAGGTGGTGGTCCTTACGGACCATAAGAATCTGGTTTATCTGGAATCTGCCAAGCGACTCAATCCTAGACAGGCCAGGTGGGCCTTGTTTTTCACACGTTTTAATTTTGTGGTTTCCTTTCTTCCTGGCACTAAGAATGTTAGGGCGGATGCCCTCTCGAGGAGTTTCCTTGCGGACTCTCCTGAGTTATCTGATCCTTCTGTTATTTTGAAAGAGGGTGTAGCTCTTTCCGCCATCTCACCCAATTTGAGACTTGCTTTGGAGGGGTGTCAGGAGGATAGGCCCGAGCGCTGCCCTGTTGGAAAATTGTTTGTCCCGGACCAGTGGAAAAAGAGTGTGATGTCTGAGATTCATTGTTCCGCGTTGGCTGGGCATCCCGGAATTTTTGGTACCAGAGACCTGGTTAGTCGGTCCTTTTGGTGGCCTACCTTGTCTCGTGATGTCAGGGAATTTGTGCAGTCCTGCGGGACTTGCTCTCGCTCCAAGCCTTGCTCTCGCTCTAGTGGTTTGTTGATGCCATTGCCTGTGCCCAAGAGACCATGGACCCATATCTCTATGGATTTCATTTCCGACCTTCCTGTTTCTCAGAGAATGACCGCCATCTGGGTGATTTGTGATAGGTTTTCCAAGATGATACATCTTGTGCCATTACCTAAGTTGCCTTCCTCCTCTGAATTGGTGCCGTTGTTCCTTCAGCACGTGGTTCGTTTACACGGCATTCCTGAGAACATTGTGTCTGACAGAGGAGTCCAGTTTGTTTCCAGATTTTGGAGGACTTTTTGTTCTAAACTGGGTGTTCAATTGTCTTTCTCCTCGGCATTTCATCCTCAGACCAATGGTCAAACTGAGAGAACAAACCAGACATTGGAGACTTATCTAAGATGCTTTGTGTCTGCTGATCAGGATGACTGGGTCTCTTTTTTGCCTTTGGCTGAGTTTGCTCTTAATAATAGGGCTAGCTCTGCCACTTTGATGTCTCCGTTTTTCTGTAATTCTGGGTTTCACCCTCGATTTTCTTCAGGACAGACGGAGGCTTCTGTCTGTCCAGGTGTTGACTCTGTTGTGGAGCGTATGCAACAGATTTGGGACCAGGTAGTGGAGAGGTTGTCCCTCTCTCAGGAGAGGGCCCAGCGGTTTGCTAACCGGCATAGGACTGATGGTCCTCGGTTTAAAGTAGGGGACTTGTTCTGGTTGTCCTCAAAAAATATTCCTATGAGAGTAGCATCTCCTAAATTTAAGCCTAGGTTCATTGGACCTTATAAGATCATGGAGATTCTTAATCCTGTTTCTTTTCGTTTGCTTCTTCCAGGGACATTTAAGATCCATAATGTGTTCCACAAGTCCTTGTTGAAGAGGTTTGTTGAGCCAGTGGTTCCTGCTGCTGTGCCTCCTGACCCTGTTTTGGTTGAGGGCAATCTGGAGTATGTGGTTGAGAAAATATTAGATTCTCGTTTTTCTAGACGGAAACTCCAGTATTTGGTTAAGTGGAGAGGTTATGGTCAGGAAGACAATTCTTGGGTGTTTGCTTCGGACATCCATGCTAGGAGACTCATCCGTGCGTATCATAGAACTCATCCTGACCGACCTGGTTGCTCAAATGAGGGTTCGGTGACCCCTCCTCAAGGGGGGGGTACTGTTGTGAATGGGCTTGAGATGTGTTCTGAGCAGAGGCTCCCTCTGGTGGTTACAAGCGGTACTGGTCTGTCCAGTGAAGATTGTGAGGATTGGGAATCAGGTGTTACTGACTGGTCTTATATAAGGGAATCGCCTTCCCATCAGGGTTGCCGGTGATCAATTGTTCTGGTCTCAATCCTTGATTCCTGTTTCCCTTGTAGCCTGCTGTGTCGTGTCTGCATCTCCTGCTAACAGATAAGACATTTTCTTCTTTTTGTTTTTGTGCTTGATTTTTGCATTTTGTCCTGCACTTCTGTGGGGGCCTTCAGGGTCCCCTCTGGGGGCTTTTGCCCTCTCAGTTTAGTTCAGCCACTGATGTTTGTACTTTTGCTTTTTCCAGTTTTTTCAGTGGCTGCTGTTTTGATTTTGTTACACCAGAGAACTAATTTAGGTGGTAGAGGTCGTGTGATCTCAGGTGTTTTTGAAATTAGTAGAGTTGGTGCTTTTCAGGGTTTTCTGGGATTGCAGTAAGTACCCTTCCTATCCTTTTCTATTTAGTTAGTTTGGGCCCCAACGTTTGCTCATACTATTTTCTGTCTGTGTCAGTATTTCTTCTTGTCTAACCGCCATTACATGTTTGGGGGCTTTCTATTATCTTTGGGGATCTGCTCCGGGGCAGATAGCTTTCCTATTTCTATCTTTAGGTGTAGTTAGTTTCTCAGGCTGTGACGAGGCGTCTAGGACCAACATAGGAACGCTCCACGGCTGCCTCTAGTTGTAGTGGTTAGTCAGGGTACTGCAATCTCATAGATTCCAACTGCTCTGGTGTATTGCCTTTTTTACCTGCACTCCTCAGCTACCGAAACATAACACCGTCCCTTCCTCAAACCTCACTCTACTAAAATGCTTGTGCACGCCCTCATCATCTCCCATCTCGACTACTGCAACATCCTTTTCTGTGGCCTCCCTGCTAACACCCTCGCACCTCTCCAGTCCATCCTTAACTCTGCTGAAAAAATAGAGGGGATGCTCACTAGTAATGCGGGTGCTCAGGAGAACAAGTCATATAATTCCAATAATATAGTCCGGCACACCAATAGCTTATAGGATGCAAAAAAAATCCGTCTTTATTGAAGACAATATTAGCTCATTTGAAAAAAATGCATATCCAGAGAACAATCATGAATACAGGTACATTACTGCCCGACTAATTCATCTCTCTCCTCGCTACTCCTTCGCTTCTCCCCTCTGCAAATCTCTCCACTGGCTCCCACTCCCTCAGCGTATCCAATTCAAATTACTAATACTGACCAACAAGGCCATCTATAACCTGTCTCCTCCATATATCTCTGAACTAATCTCCTGATATCTTCCCTCACGTAATCTCCGATCCTCCCAAGACCTCCTTCTCTCCTCCACACTTATTCGCTCCTCACCTAACCGTCTCCAAGACTTTTCCCAAATATCCCCCATCCTCTGGAATTCTTTGCCCCAACACGTCCGACTATCAACCACACTCGGATCCTTCAGACGGAACCTGAAAACCCACCTCTTCAGGAAAGCTTTCAGCCTGCAATGATCCCCGCTGCCTCCTCACCACTACTGGAGCTACCGCCTCACCATCACTAGAGCTGCTGCAACCCCCCAACCTACTGTCTCCTTCCCCACCATCCTGTAGAATGTAAGCCTGCAAGGGCAGGGTTCTCTCTCCCCTCTATATCGGTCTGTCATTGTTAGTTTGTTTACCGTAAGTGATATCTGTAATCTGTATGTAACCCTTCTCATGTACAGCACCATGGAATCAATGGTGCTATATAAATAAATAATAATAATAATAATAAATAATAATATACTAATCCAACTATATGCCCTGCACCACCAGGAAGTGGAAGGAATGGAAAGAGGAGGAGGGAGGAGTAGAGCGGAGAGAAGGAAAAGGTTTAAAGGGAACCTGTCACCAGGTTAGGCCAATATGAGTTGCAGCCACTGCCTTTCAGGACTTATATACTGCATTCTATAATGCTGTAGGTAAGCCTCCAACCTGACCTGTAAGAGAAGAAAAATAACTTTCATTATACTCACCTGCGGGGTGGTCCAGTCCAGGGGGAGTCACTTTTCTTGATCTGGTGCCTCCAATCTTCTTGTGATGCCATCCTCCTGCTTTCTTCGTGTTGATGACACATCCCTGCATCATCCACACAGTCTGCTCGGCATCGCGCTCCAGAACAGGCGTACTTATCTGCCCTTTTGACGGCAGAGCAAAGTAGTGCAGGGCGCTGGTGACTGGAAAGGTCAGAAAGTCCCATAACCGGCACACTGCAGGACTTTGCTCAACAGAGCAGATAAGTACGCCTGCGCAGGAGCGTGATGCTGAGCAGACTGTGTGGGTGATGCAGGGACACATCATCCACCCGAACCAAGAAGGAAGACGGCATTACAAGAAGATGGGAGGCGCCGGACCAAGAAGAGTGACACTCTCCGGATGAAACCACCCAGCAGATGAGTATAATAAAAGTTATTTTTCTTCTTTTACTGGTTGGGTAGGAGGGCTTATATACAGCATTATAGAATGTCTGCCGGCAAGTGAAAACTAAGTTTAATTGGCTCTCAAAGTTGCAATGATTGTTTTTTTTTTGGATTTTACGTAAAATCCCCGACAAAAATATGTGCAATCTCTATGAATGCTGACACTGTAATAACACTAATTGTTAATGTAATTGTGAAGGAAAAATGCGGGAGCAATTAGAAATTTCATTTATTTTCTTAATGAGAAGCAGAACTGAATTATTGATGATTAAGTGTTGGATTTGCTCACTAATGTTGTTTTTGAGCTGATATTTATGAAGGGTCCCTCTTCTATAACAGAGGGAAATGATGGGAAAAAGATTTCTCTTTCATTCTCTGAGGTTTAATCTTTGGAATGATTGAAGAGAATATGTTACCATTTATTTATATATACAGTATGTAATGTAATTTAATTTTATTATAAACTTTATTTTTCTTTTAATTTGTGGTGTTTTTTTGAATTGTTTTTATATTCATATGTAGAACACATTCTGGAATAATCCAGTTCTCACATGATCACAGGACGACACAAAATAAGCTAAAATCTCTTTTTGTATGCTGTGTAGACTGGTATGAGTTAGCAGAGTCATTTCACTGCATTAGAGGACTGGGATATAATAACAGATTGTATCTCTAATTTACTGCAGGAGGAAACTTAGATAAGAAAGTATAGTAACACTCTGCGCTATACATACAGATACAGCTTTGTATGCAGCTCCTTTTCAACTTCCTGACCTCTAAGACAAGGCCATACTCCATACTTTCTTGACTGCTATTCTCTGCGAACAATTTCTGACTATAAATTCTAATTTATCTCATCTCTCAAATGACTTTTCTGCAGAGAAAGAAAAAAGGCATAGTGGCACTCATCTAAGGTAATATACCCTTGATACAGTAGCACAGCTACTGGGATGAGGCGAGGGGGCACAAGGGGCGATCACCCCAGCCGCTGATTCAAGGCCCACCCGGAGTGAGTACCATGCCTAATTGTAGTTAAACTCTGCAATACAACAGGGAGACATTGTCTTCCTGCACTATCGTTCTCCTTTCTGTAGGCCTCATGTCATGATGTGCCACCAGTGTACTGGGATTTTATGTCATGTGTGTGTCTTGGCACAATGATCTCACTGCCACCGCCTTGCAACTGTATGGCACTGGACTCTTCATGGTTAAGTGAGTATGCAATGTTTATTTAAATATTGTACTGGTACCATTATGCAGAGTAGAGGCTGCTAAGGGGACACATCATACAGATTAGGGGCTACTAAGGGGGGTCATCATATAGTGTGGGGTCTTCTAAGGGGGCCATCATCCACAGTGGGGGCTACTAAGGAAGCCATCATAAAAAGTGGGAGCCATCATACATAGTGGCGACTATTAGGGGGCAATCATACAGAGTGGGGGTTACTGTGAGGGCCATCATAAAATGTGGGGACTACTAAGAGAGACATTAAACAGAATAGGGGTTATTTAGGCAGCCATCATACTGTGTCAGGAATCATACAGTGTGAAGGATTCTGTGGAGGCCATAATACAGGGTGGGGGAATTATACATTGTGTGGGCTACAGTGAGGGCTATCAAACAGCTTGGGGCCATCCTATCCTACAGTGAGGGCCGTCATACGGAGTGGGGGCTACTGTGGCAGCCATCATACAAAGTGTGGACTACTAAGGAGGCCATTATATACAGCATGGGCTACTAAGGGGGCCATCATACAGCGTGAGGGCTATCATACAGTATGGGAGCTACTGTATGGGTCATCATACAGAATGGGGGCCATAATACAGTGTGGAGGCTACTGTGGGGGCCATCGTATAGTGTGATGGATATTGTGGGGCCATAATACAGTGTGGAGGCTACTGTGGTGGCCATCAAACAGGGTGGGGGCCTTATAAGTTCTATACGGGAGCTGCATAGGAAAGCTGTACAGGGGAGGGCTCAGTGGAAAATAATACCATACATGGAGGGGATTCAGTGGGACTTTATTATTGTAGAAAGGGGGATTCAAGGGATATTATTACTGTATAATTGGATTCCAGAGACATTTATTACTGTACAGGGGAAGATTCAGGGAACATTATCAAATGTTAAATGGGCACTTATTATTATAGGGACACACAGAGAAATTAAGACTGTCAAAGGTGCACACAGGGGGCATTACAAATTTTTAGGGAGGAGAAAAAATGTTGTCACTGTTTTCTAGGGCACTTGCCCAGAGCATTAATATTCTATATGAGACAATTCCACCATCTAAAGGGCAGAAAGGGGACATTTTGCAATTTGCATACTGGTGGTATTTTTTTATGGGGCACTAAGAGACATGCTGTTTTTGTGCCACACAGCATATCTAGTAACAGGGTCAGATAGGGCATCAGAAGAATCAGCATTGGGATGTCAGCAGGATTAAGAGTTTCTACATGTTGGGAATAGATGGGGACAGTGCAGAAAATGTGAGTCAAGTATGTCTTTATAGTAATCTCTGCAGATGAGTCAGGGCTGGAGAAGTTGTCATGATGGTCCATGCGTGATATCTACATTAAAATAGCTTATATTTTCTGGAGGACTGATATCTACTGCTATATTGTCACTGTATGGTGGTAATTCCAGTGTTTGTCTTTGTATAGAGATTTATTTTCAGTAACAGTATGTTAATCTGACAAGGTTTCCTTATACCCTTGATTAGGTTGTGCCACCTTAGTTGTAAACATGGTTACCTGGGAAGGGGTCACTCAGTCACTCAGGAGTTTTGCCCTCCACCCCATCCCCTGGGATGTACCTTTAACTATGCCTCTGCTTCAATATACAGAAAATAGTAATGTTGTATCATCTGCTCACCTGTTTGAGTTGTGCTATTGTTTAGTCACAGCTCTAATCATAGCTTGTGAAGTGGACTGTCTCAAGGTAGTTCCTCTACACTGAAGCTCAAGGTCCGTGTCACGGGCTTACCACGATTGAGGAGCCAGAAGACTGCAGCGGCTGATTTCTTCTACTCCTGCACTGATTAGAAGTACTTCACCTTCATATTAAATGGTGCAGGTTTCTTTTAGCAGAGCAGGAGTTAATCTGCTCAGTTGAGAGCTCCAGGAAGCTTTCCTGCATTAAGGCTCAGCTGCTCACTGTTAGCCACTACCATCTCCTATATAATCTGCGCCCTGCCTAGCACTCATTTTCATAGCTAGCTTTTGCTGCATGGCTGGAGGTTGTAGGTGGTTGTTATTTGAGAAGGTGTTTGGTGGATCTTTCTGTGACAGTTGCTATGTTTTGGGTGTGTGAGAATTCCCCTTCTTCCCCTACATTGGTTTAACCCCATCCTCCACTCCCCGATGCATTCCTGTTATTTGCGTGAGTATATTTGTATGATTGGTATTTTCCGTTATCACTGTTTGTATTACCTTGTTAGCCTGGTTGGTGTTTTATGGTACACTACTACTCCCTTCTTCCCTGGGTGGGAGAATGGTATAGACTGTGGGCGCATTCAGGAGCTAAGGCAATGTACGTGGCCCTGGCGTCTTCTCCATCAGAAGTAATCCAGGGAACATGGCGAGCTAGGGCACCCCTTGCATTAGGGACAGGGAAGGAGCCCCTAGTCCTGGGACACCCGACAACAGTCGTGACAGTGTAGGGAAGAGAGAGCCCCTGCTGTTTGCCCGGGCCAGAACCAAGGGGGCTGTCATTTAGGTTCCCAGGGGAAAGGTTCCCGGGCGAAGAAATGACAGGATGGCTGGGAGATGGTTCCAGAAGGAAAGGGGACGGGGCGACAGGAGGAGGAGCCGGGAGAGACGCAGAAGAGACAGGATGCAGAGACTGAGGAGAAGGAAGCAGGACAACGCTGACAAGGACTAAAGAGGCAGGAGAGCTCTGTCAGCTGTGGCCGCTACTGCCACACTTGAGCTCGCGGTTGCGGCCTGCTCGCCTGCAGCCACGACTGCCACTGTCTCACCCGAGCCTGTGTCCCATCTCCTGCGGTCGCTAAGGTCCCGTTCCAGTCCGCGTCTGTGGCCTACCCGACAGCTGCCGCCATTCCGCCTCCTGAATGGGCGATCTCTATGCTGGGGTATTTCCCCAGGGCCTGTTTTGCCCCATCTGTGCCTGGGCGTGGGAACAGTTGAGGCTTACAGCAGTTTCTCGCCGGTAGGGCCCAGTGGCTGCGACATCGGATGAACATCTGCCTGATCACAGCTATACAGAATCTCCGAAAAGCTAAGTGACACTTTGTTACCCGTTGTCTATAATTCTAGGGCAGTGGACGGCCATAACGCGGCCCTATAGGCATGGACATTCCCCTAGTATTTGTTAGCTCGTTGATTTGCTCATTGTGTACAGTTTCCCTGCGTGGAGAACCGATTGTTACCTGTTGTTCATACCTTAATCCTTAAAACCACAGATAAAGGTTGCTCCGTCTCCGACTCATTACTGCATCCCACATACCTGTGAATAACACAACAGTTCGGTTGGTTTCTTCAGCATTCTCAGTGAGGTTTCTACATGGAAATACACATTGTGGGTGCCAAGACCTGAACAGTATTGACCGACTACGTAGGAATTTTTATCGGTTTTAGAAATGGTAAGTTTGTTTAGGTAACACATTTCATAAGTGAACCGTTTTCTTCATTACTCTGGTGGGTGGACTACCTGGAGCAGTGATCCACCAAAAGATCAAAACAAATGGAATGCTCACAGTGGCAGGGCGCCAAAGTGTTAAAGCGATCTAAGCGTTGTGTGACTTTAGGTAGTATCCCTGCAACCGAAAAGCTGGACTTATATAGTTACATAAGGACAGTTGAAGTATCACAGAAGAAAAACAAGAGAAAAAAGCCAACCATAAAGTACAATCATAGTACGGTGAGAAAATCAAAGATATTCATTTAATTACGGTACTACATCGGTAATAATAAAAGGAATAACAAATCAATTTATACAAAAAATTAAAGATAAAAAAAAGATGCACACCCAGATAGAAAAATTGGCTACAAACAGTAGGTGTAATCAGGCCAATTACAAAGTGCCAGTCTCAATGTGATACAACGTTATAATTGATTAAGACAATTTTAATAATGACTAGTGGATAAAAGACAATCATAGAATAGCCATAACTATCATCTAATGAAGTGCTTAGTGCTTAGGTGCAAAAAACAGCTCAAATGAAAACAGTCCAGAGGGTATCAGCATAAATCTAATGTGTGAGTATAAATAATGTTTTGGATTGTATACATTCACATTTAGATAGCAAAAGTGCTGTATTAAATAGAGAAGAGACCAAGTATAAATATGTGAGAATCAATCCAAAAGTGGAAGAATAAGTAATGCTTACTGTAGTAATATGGATCTCACTCTCCTGGATGGCGTACTCCCAAACACGCATTTTGGCACTCTGCCATTGTCAGGGGGTGGCGTCATAAGGAAGGAGGGAAGTTTAAATGTGACATTCGGCAAATCAGTGAGGTCGCAGAGGATGGAGGTGTGTAAATGTGTACCAATCACTGTATGGGGGTTTGTGGTCGTGGCCAGGGCAGAGCCGTGGCATCAGGGATCAGCTCCTAACTACCACCCTACATTACTATAAGTGGCGAGGACACGTGGAGGAGCACATGACCCGGCATCATCAGGCATGGCAGCACAGATGAAGGAAGAGTCCATAGCCGCAGGGTAAGTATAGACCGGGGTAATAAATAATAAATTAAACAAAAGATAATAAATAAAAATAATGAAGTTAATAAATAATTGGGAAGAAAAATGTATATAATAATGATGAAATGGAATAAATGAATATACAAAAATTATAATGGATGAAAGATAAATAGATAAAAAGTAAAAAAATAAGTAAATAATTCTGCATAAATAAATATAAATTTCTTCATTTAAACAGAAATATCCAGTCCACAAGTTAATGAAGCAAGAAGAAGATGCTCCTACCCCAAATTGGATGTCAGCTTTACAGATACATGATAGATAAATGTTTTTAATCTTTCATTTTTTGCATACACTGATTTGTTATTCCTTTAATTATTACCTGTGTAGTACCGTAATTAAATAAATATCTTTGATTTTCTCACCGTACTATGATTGGACTTTATGGTCGTTTTTTTTTCTCTTGCTTTTCTAGCATGCAGTAAAATTAAGTTTTTACATAACATTTGTTAGATGATATCTATTTTTTATGAATAAAAGATAAGTGGATGAAATAAATAGATAAATATGTCAAGGTTCGAGTTCCCAATGCTGCACAGGGGGAATCTCGAGCCATTCCCGCTGCGTTCCCCCATCCTTCTCTGGCTGCAGTGGAGCCTGCTCAGCAGAGATGTCGGTCCCAGCGTTTTGCCCAGTCTAATACTGTGCAGAGACTTGCTGCTGCCTCTCCTGGATCTTCGGTTATAATCAGTGCTGGAGCAGGCAGTTTTGGGACTAAGTCCTCTGTTTCTTCTTCTGAGCATGCCCAGAGCAAGATCTCCCATTGGAGATCAGGGGTCACATGCTCAGATACAGTTACGACTCCTATTGGTCCTCCAGGAAGGTCCTGTAGCTGTTTGTGATCTGAACCAGCTTTCTATTGGTCCTTTCTGGGAGGTCTTCTACTCGTGGCTGCTATAAAAGGTTGTCCTGACCGCACGGCCGTGCGCTAGTATCAAACCTTTATGTGCTTTGCGCCAGTATGGTCATGCGTGTGTGTGGTTGGGGCGGCTGAAATACGCCATTACAATACCGACCTAATCGGTGAGGAGCTTGGTATGCTAGCTGGTTAGGGTCGGTGTCTTAGATGCCTTTAGAATACCGGCATAACCGGTGAGGAGTTTGGTTGCCGTATTCAGGGCCTGGCGTACAGATGCCATAGATAGCGCATGGCCACTTCCTATATTCGCTTAGCAGTCAACTGTGTACCTGGACACAGTAGGATTTCTCAGCGGCTCTGTGACGCAACAGGGTTCACTTAAAACGCTAGTCAGCGCCTTAGCGTTTTACTTTGCGGCTCACTGAAGCTAAGTGAGTTCGTAATTATCGCCATATAGCCCTGCGGCATTCCCGTTAGCGGCCCTGGGGATTAACAGAGTTTGCACTATCTGCCACAGCGCGCTACAGCGTTTATTTTAGCGACTCTGCAGGATAACAGAGTTCGCTACTTACGCCATCTTACTAGCAGCAGGCTCTGCCTGCACGGTGGACCCCGGGCTGTGAACGCACCTCTCTACATTATTTATTAGGTGCGTTCCGCAGACCCTAACATAAATATATGCACTAAAATGAATCTTTTACCAGCCAATATTTGATAGGAATTCAATGAGATCTGCATTTATTCTCTATACATTTTTCAGTCTGCTACTTGCTCACTTTCGACTTCTAATACATGAGTAAATAAAGTATATATAATACCCAGAGACCATTAGAACAATCAAAACCATAGGAAATGGTAGTGTTGGCTTCTTCTAAAAAGGCTTATTTTAGTTGGCCAAGAGGGTTCGGATAATAATCAGACAATGTTCAAAATATTTTGCAATGCTATCTTTTTGCATGAAAGTTACATTTATACTGTACATGCTACATAGGATGCAGAAGTAGCATATGGACTATAAAAATAATTAAATACATTTTTAACCCCTTAACGACCACCGATGAGCCTTATAACGGCTGCAGTTAAGGGTTCTTATTCCTCAGTGCCGCTTTTTAACGGCACTGAAAAAGAAGGTTATAGCGCCCCACAGCATCGGAAAATCTCCAGAGTCTCAGTTACTGGTGGTAGCTGAGACCACGGAGCATATGATTCAGGTCAGTTATTACCGACCCAGTGTTGAGATCACCATTATTCACGGATTAAATGCGACCACAAAAAAAGTCTGATTTCTTATTTATTTCTCTCTCCTCTGATATGATTTTGCACATCAGAGGAGAAAGAAATGGTGTACTCGGCCATCAGCGTCTTCTTCCGGGAAGAAAATGGTGGGTGCATCCGCAGTGCACCCTCCGAGATCTGCAGGTGGCACTCGACAACAATAGATTTCTCCTATTGCTTCATTTTTGATCACTGATCCTATCACATTGATTAAAATTAAAAAGTAGTAAATCAAACCCCTCTTTATCACCCCCTTAGTTAGGTACAAATAAAAAAATAAAAATAAAATGTTTTTTTTTTTCATTTTTTTATTGATTAGGGTTGAGTGTTATGAATGTGCTGGAGATGGTTTCTGAGCAGAGGCTCCCTCTGGTGGTTGCAGGCAGTGCTGAACCTTGCAGCGAGGAGTGGCAATCTGGGATCACGGACTGGACTGATATAAGGGAGGTTCCCTCCCATGATGGTCACCGGTGATCAATTGTTCTTGTCTCAATTGTGGTTCCTGGTTCATTTGGAAGTTTCCTGGAGTCTTGCATGCATCTGCTGCTTTCAGATAAGATATTTTCTGCTTTTCTTTTTGTGCTTGCTTTTTGCATAATTTTCTGCACTTTTGTTGCAAAATAACATAGAGTACTTAGTAAACAAAATTTTTTTTATAAGAAAAAGCGTGAAAGCAATTCCACCAGCGCCAAGGTGAACCTAAATCGGGATGGTCCTTACCTCTGGAATTAAAATCTTAACATGTGTCAAAGTGATGTGAATAAGGACTGAGCAGGACCAGGTCTTGTATGAGAATACCCAGAAAATGGGAAGCTACATAAATGTCATGTCCAGCTCAAAGAAAGGGAGGCTGCATCCTTACCTGCACTAAGTGCAGACACCTGAAACTAAACTGAAACAAAACAACTGGAGAATGAGTTGGTATGGTAACAAAATATGCATGGTCACACTGGCCATTAAACACACAAAATCTAAAACAGAGACAAAATGACCATATACCCTGGGGGAAGTAAATAAGAAAAATCAATAGCATGTATAAATAACATCGGGTACTTAGTAAACACCATTTTTAATCAAAAAAGTGTAAAAGTCATCTCACCAGTGTGGAGGTGTTCTCAAATTGAGATGGTACTAATCTCTATTGTTAAAACCTCACCATGTGTCAAAGTGATGTCAATGTGAATAAGGGCCGAGCAGGATTGGGTCCCGAATATGGATACCAAGCTAATGGGAAACTATGTAAACATAATGTCCAGCTCAAAAAAAGGAGGCCACATACCCTTAACTGTACTACAGGTAGATATTTAGAAGTGAATGTTAAGTTGAAGAGTCACATTCAGACTTCTGAACAGCAACAATAGCTGGGGTTGACCCACTGGGATGTCAGTGAATTTCCTAGTAGGCACTGGGTCCTCAAGTAGATCACCTTTAGTCTACCCATGAGCTCCAAAAAGAGTACTCCGACCTCAAGGACAGAAACATAATGCTAAAACTGCCATGCCTGTTACAGGCAGTAGCCTAAGGAAGAGTGGAAGGATCAATAGAAACTTCCCAAAGAAGATCAGAGGAGGTTGTAGAGAGGAAGGAACTGGGAGATTTTATGAAGAGTTGACAGGCAGCAGAAAGTGGAGGAATTGCAAAAAATGGAGGATTAAGGAAGGTACTGTAACTCAGTAGGAATGGCTACAGCTACAGGCTGTGGCACAGGAGTCAAGATATGCTGTAGTAGTGGATGCTGCGTATATGGAGGCTCCAGGATACCAAATGAGAAACTCTGAAGTTGTAATCTCATTCATCAGAAGTAGCAAAAGCAGAATGATGTAATTTTAACATTTGGTTGGCCCATTCAGAGTCTTATCTTGAAGCTTGTGGTATCAATACAAAAATCTTCAACAAAACCCACAACTATCATGGGTCTTTTATGGAATTGACCTTTTGGCTGCCTCTTGGCTTGATTGGCAGAGAACGATTAAAATCCCGCCATCTATTATACTTACATCTCTGCCCCCAGGCTTAATAATAATAATTTAATAATAATTTTATTTCTATAGCGCCAACATATTCCACGGCACTTTACATTATAGAGGGGACTTGTACAGACAATAGACATTACAGCATAACAATAAACACATAGGTCAAACAGATACCAAGAGGAATGAGGGCCCTGCTCACAAGCTTACAATCTATAAGGAAAAAGGGGAGACACGAAAGGTAGATGGTAGCAATTGCTTTTATTGTTTGGACCAGGCTTTTAATGGAGACTGTTCTCACATACCTAGTGGTAGAATATACTTTATTTAACTGACAGAACTAAAAATGAATGAGTGAAGTGAGTCAGATTTTTTATTTATTTGGCCAACAAAAAAAACAGGAATGAAGGGTGCTCAAAAGATATATTTAATGTACAGGAGCACAAATGAAGTTTACTATTGTGATGTGGTATTATTTGTTTGTTGTTTAGTGATGGTAGGGATGATATTACTGGCTAAGTTAGTCTTGGTATACTGTGGTTTCTTCCATTTTGTGGAGGTTGATGCAGCAAGATATATTCTGGGGATCGAGCCTTTTTCTGTTAAGACACCAGCAATACCCTTAGTCCAAATAATTTCCTATTTAATTTTATAGCTTGTTGAGATGACTGAATATCTTTACACTCACTAGGATCCCATATCCTCCCTGCCCCACTCCCCAAAGTTTTTTTCATTTTTAGTATTTATTAGTGTAAAATAATATCAGCAATATTTTTTTAGCTTGTAAAGCTATGGATTGGGAAATATTTTTTTTTGCTTACTTATCTTGATATTATTTATCTTTACTTTTAGGGCCCCGTCACACATAGCGACACACCAGCGATATGAACTTGTCAGGATCGCTGGTGTGTCGCTACATGATTGCTGGTGAGCTGCCAAACAGGCAGCGATCAGGACAGCGACACTGCGGGTAACAAGCGACGCACGTAGCTTAGTTGCCCGCAGTGTACCTTAGATACCAGCGCGCTGGTGCAGGGAGCTGGTAACCAAGGTACATATCAGGTTTCTAGGCACCGAGCGGCGCCTAGAAACACGATGTGTACCTTGGTTACCAGCTCCAGCTCGCTGATCGCTGGTCTCCCGCCTGCCACACGCAGCGATGCGTGCTGACCAGAAGGAGACCAACAATCAAAAAATGTCCAGGACATTCAGCGACGATCAGCGATACCCAGCAGGGGGGCTGATCGTTGCTGCGTGTCACACACAGAGATATCACTGGGGAGATTGCTGTTGCGTCACAAAACTAGTGACTCAGCAGCGATCTCTCTAGCGATCTCGCTATGTGAGACTGGGGCTTTAACCATTATAAATTTGGCTTTCCTTGTTGTCCTACAGAAGCAGCAACAATGGGAATTTTATCCTCCTGGAACAAAGAACAGGTGATAGTAATCAGTTTAAATTGTGTTCCGTCTATATATACCTACTATTTCCCCTCCTGACCTTCTGTTTTTTCCTCTGTCTTTCTGAGGGGGCAGATGGTAATGGTGGGACGTATCTTTCTTTTTTCATTTTTTTTTATAAAGATACTTCCTTTCGGATACTCCTGTCTGTGTGGGTCCACATGGATGGGAGTGCTGATCCTTGTTTTATTTATGTATAAATATGTTTGAGGCCGACTTACATATTCCCATCCACATGAATAATCAAAGATGTCCTTGAATAGTGTTCAAGGTAACTCATCCCCTGCACACCTCATTTCCCTTCGGATCTCTTCTCCTCCTCAAGTCTTCACAAAAATTGTGGCAGCAGTAATTGCAGGACTCAGAGAGAAAGTTCTAAGCATCTTTCCATACCCGGACGATTGGCTTATAAAGGCCTCATCAGAAGTGACCCTCTCTAATCATTTGGATTTGATATTCATACATATCCAGACACTAGGGTGGATAATCAGTTGGGGAAAATTCTCACATCTCCAACCAAAGAGAGAATATTCCAGGGGTTCATTCTGGACATGTCCCTGTCACTTTCTGTGCAAAAACTCAAGGCTGCAGTCAAATTACTGAGGAAACCTAGACCAGTGTCCCTTCGACAGAGGATGAGGACATTGGACTGATAGTAGAAGGCAGCGAGTCGATTGAATAGACCAGATGGCACATGCTCTCGTTACAGCTGGAGATGCTGCAAATAGGGGACAGAAACTTTAATTCTCTGGACAAGTTGACGTTCCAGTCAAGAGAAACAAGGTCGTGCCTGAGATGGTGGCTTCACTTCAAGAAAGGCAGACTTTTTGCTCCCCTTGTATGGACAAAGATAGGAACGGATGCATCTCTAACAGGATAAGGTGGCCACATGAAAGACAAGAGAGTGAGTGGGACAGCATCTCTGAGAGAGAAACTTCTGTCCTCCAACTTAAGAGAGATCAGAGCAGATCACAGAGCTCTCTTTTTACTTTTATCCAACCATCCAAGGGAAAATCGTAAAGATCAGGTCCAACAATCAGACAACAGTATCCTACATAAACCATCAGGGAGGCAAAAAATCTACACCATTCTCACTGCAGCTGGCAACTATCTTTATCGGGACAGAAATCACATTTACACAGTATGATGGACCCACAACAGACCTTCACACTGTATAATTGCTTGCATACAGTTTAATGCACCTCATAGTCTTTTATTCATGCACCACATAATCCATACTGTATAATTCACTCCCCATAGTCATCAGCAAAGTATAATGCACCCCATAGTCCTCCATACAGTGTAATGCACCCCATAGTCCATACAGGATAATGCACAGCCCATAGTCTTCTGTATAGTATAATGCACAGCCCATAGTCCTCTGTATAGTATAATGCACCCCATAGTCCATACAGTATAATGCACAGCCCATAGTCCTCTGTATAGTACAATGCACCACATAATCCATACTGTATAATGCACTCCCCATAGTCATCAGTAAAGTATAATGCACCCCATAGTCCTCCATACAGTGTAATGCACCCCATAGTCCATACAGGATAATGTACAGCCCATAGTCTTATGTATAGTATAATGCACTCTATAGTCCATACAGCTTAATGCACCCCATAGTCCACACAGTACAAACAACTCCCCATAGTCCTCCATATGGTATTCTAGCCACCACCACTGTTCTAAAATCATACAATACTCACCTTTCCTCCTCACTCCTCCACTGCTTCTGTCTCAGCAGTGAGTGCTCTGAATTTCAGTGTAGCGAGCGCCATGAAATGATGTCAACGCGCCTGTTTCACTAAGACGTCAGACGCCAAGAAAGAATAATGGGGGAGGAAGCGAAAGCTGATGCTCCATCCTTCGTCATTGCTTTCAACTGTAGCAGCATATAAGATTCTGATACAGTTGAAGTTGTGATTACAAACGGGAGGTCTGATGCCGGCGCTAGTCCCGGGCTCACGTGCACCATAGTGGCAGTTTAGGGAGATCGTGTCTCCCTCCTCTCCTGGTGAGTTTAACTGTATGATTCACAAGCCGATACAGTAAAAAGTAGGGTATCTCTCGAGGAGGACCCTTGGAGCGCAGGGCCCGTGGCGGCCACATTCCACTGCCCCACTGGTATCTAGACTTCTGGATTGATCTCATAAGAAAGGTGGATCCTACACTTTTTCTATGAAAATACATATGTAAAGTCATGGCTAACAGTTTTGAGACTGACACAAATTTTCGTTAGCCGCTTCATGAAATTTTTAGGTCTTTTAGTCAGATGTTTCTGTGGTTACTGAAGAACAATTATAAATATTGCATTTGGAAAATACATCAAGTTTCTGCAAAAACTCATATTTAGTGCGTTCCCTCTTTTTTCCCTTATCTAATATTCAACCCGACAGCTGGAGTTCAGCTTCTGGGCCACATTCTGACCAATGACCACCCAATCTTGCCTAATCATCTTTACTCTTTAGCAGACAGTGCTAAGTTGTTGAACTCTCCTCGGAGGCCTGAAGTCTTGTTTAGAGCAACTTAACCCCTTTTTTAAAAGTTCTTAATAATCTGATGAATGGTTGATTTGTGGGAATTTTGCAAGTAGCAATATCCTTGTCTGTAAAGCCTCTTTTGATGCATTGCAGTAATGAATGCAAGGGTTTATTTGGAGGTAGCCATGGACAATGGTTTCAAGAACCAGCTCTGTTTTAAAGCAACTAGTCTGTTCTTGAAGGGAACCTGTCAACAGTTTTTTTTTTCTATATAAAGTAGGTCCAGCACCTCTAAAATAATGTCTTTATGTCCCCAATGGTTCAAATTATTGTAGTGCACATGTGCAGGCGATCTTTGGCCTCAGCAGGAGCACCTGCACAGAAGCGCGATGCTGAGAACACTGTGTGGATGATGTAGAGTTTGTCATTCACACTATGCAACAGGAAAGGAGCACTGGATCAAGAACAACGTTGCCCATTGGACCGGACTGCTCTATTGGTGAGTATAATAAAAGCTATTTTTTCTTTTATGCAGAGCTCATTGGAGGCATATAGACGGCATTTTAGAAGGTTATTCTAGGGCTTACAGGAGCTGCTGACCTTGCTTTATTTTGGAAAATCCTGGCTACAGTTTCCCTGTAAATTCAATCAGCATGACAGAGTGATATCCAATACCTTATCCTCGTTTATCCTTTCCCCTAACAAATAAATCACTGAAATGATGTCAGCATTAGAGATGGACGTACACCTGGATGTTCAGGTCCAGCAGGTTTGGCCGAACAGTTACAAAAAGTTTGAGTTCCAGAACATACCCGGACCCGAACCCAGAACCCATTCACTAAACATCCAGTGTTTGCCGCACAGTCATGTGCATGACAGTGCGGCAAACACCGTTTCTGATCAGCGGTAAAATCATTACTGATGGTCAGACAGCCACAGTTCCCACGATGTCAAAAGACAACGTCAGTGCATAGCTAAGATTGGAGGTATAAAGCTTACCTACGGTCACTGGTGTTAGCTGATAGGATTACTTCTCCCATCAGCAGACGCATGCTGCCGCTAATAACAGCGAGAACAGGAGCTGCTGATGAGAGTATTCATCAGTCGGTTTCTGCGCTGTAAATAAATAAATAAAAAAAAAACAGTGTGGGTTCCCCTATATTTTTAATAACCAGCCATGCAAAAAATCACAACCCTCAGCTTTCGACATCAGCAAGGCTGGTTATCAAGAATAGAGGGGGTCAGCACGCCATATTTTTAAATTATTTAAATAAATAATTAAACGAAACGGCATGGGGTCCCCCCACTTTTGACAACCAACCATGCTAAAGCAGACAGTTGGGAGCTGGTATTCTCAGGCTGGTAAGGAACCATGGATATTGGCCCTCCCCAGCCTAAAAATAGCTGCTCGAAGCCGCCCAGAAAAGGCACATCTATTAGATGCGCTAATTTTGTCTCTTTGACCAGCTCTTCCCATTTGCCCAGTAGTGGTAGCAAATAGAGTTCATATTTGTGGGGTTAATGTCACCTTTGTATTGTCTGGTGACATCAAGCCCACGGATTAGTAATGGAGAGGCGTCTATAAAACACCTATCCATTACTAATCCTATAGTCACTTGATAAATAAAGACACAGCCTGAATAAAGTATTTTATTTGAAATAAAACAAAGCACACTTTTCCGTTTTTATTTAAAAATAGCAAACACAGTTATACTCACCTAATGCCTAATGCCTCTGAAATCCTCGTCTCCTGTAAAAAACAAAAATAAAAAACAACAATATCCCTCACCTCTCCATCGTTCTGTCCCATGCCATAATCCATCTCTGGGGGATAAATAATTTTCAACCTGGACGGAGCCAAGATGCGACCATCCAGGCTGAAAACCACTGGTGAATGAGCTGCTGGGAGTGCAGTGACTAGTGATGACATCATCGAGATTACTGCACATCAATGAAGCTTCATTCCCTGCCAGCAAATAAACTGCAATAAACTCTGCACCGTGAGAAAAAGTATCTGCACTGTGAGGCAATGACAACTCTTTTGACAGCATGGGAACCACGACTGTCTGACTGGCAGTGATGATTTTACAGCCGATAAGAAGCGGTGTTTGCCCCACTATCATGCACATGACAGCACGACAAACACCCTGTGTTCGGGCAGTCAAACCCAAACATTAACACGGACTTCCTGGTGAAGTCCGTGTTTGGTGTCCATGCCCGAACAGTAGGTGTTTAGCATTGACGCCAAACTTTACTATTCGTGTTTGCCAACTTCCAGTCAGCAGGTCATTTGATAGCATAGCTGAAACTCAGTGGAAATGGGGATTTTGTGTTTAAGTTTATTTTCACGACAAGAAATGGCTTTGCTACTGAAGCAGTAGATTTTGTGAAAACCACAATATGAATCAATCTCTAAACATTTGGCGTTGACTATATTTTATGAGACACAATAGTATGCACTAAAATTAACAGTGCAAACCACTTACTATCAATTGAATTGTGCATTAACCCATGTATTCATTTTCTAATATTGTAGTCTAAAATTCTGTCATAATTTACAAAAGTTTTCAGCTGAGTAAATACATAACAGGAGGAGAGCTACTGGAGCTACTTGAATGTTTAAGGGACCATTTTACAAAGCAGGAGGAAACATTGTATAGAATGATTGCTAGCAGCCTTGCAGGTTGTGAGAAAATTGGTAATAATTGCTTCTCAACAAAAGATGACATTCTCGAACCATTTTCTTCACATACTACAATCTATAAAACTGTTAGCAATTTTTTTAGAAGAACTTTGAGACTTAAAGTTTTTTGATCTTTTCCTCAGATACCACTTGCAGTCTCTATGATGAGAAATACCATACACACATTGCACATTTCTAGCATATTAATGAGTGGATGAATATGCTGTATTTATAATAAAATGAAAACTATATGGTGTCTAACATTTTTTGTTCGAATCTCCCCTCTCTTTTCTTTCACATATCAATTCAGCCATATTGCGCATCACTAGTGATGAGCGAGTGTACTTGGATAAGGCGTTATTCGAGCATGTTCGTGTGCTAACCGAGTGTCTTTGGCGTGCTCAAAAAATAAGTTTGAGCCCCTGCGGCCACATGTCTTGCGGCTATTCAACAGCCACCACATATGCAGGGATTGCCTGTTTGTTAAATATATTATATATACAGTATATATATATATATATATGTATATTGTAATGATTGTACTCAATCAACTGCATAGGAGGAAACAGGAGGCACGTTCTCTTGTAAATCCATGTGGGTTTATTGGCACCATAACCCATCAAGTCACCAAAAAACGGAAAACTGTCTTTATAACATGCAGACAAAACCTCAATGTCCATAGCTTAGCTCTTCTCTCTCAGTCCTGTGGGTACACAGGCTGTGGGTACACGGGCTGTGTAATGCCCAGCACTCAGGCTTGGTCTGGAGCCACATACACAGGGAAGTTTCTCCCTCTCCGAACACAGACCTCTCTGTAGTGTCCAGCCTGGACACAAGGAAGTCTGTCCACTCTGACAGACTCCCAACCACTCACACACATGTTTTAAACACACTTTGATTACATAGTATGTAACCACACCCACAGGTGAGGTATGGATCACATGGGCTGGTCACATGGTCATGACATCACTACAGGTCCTCAAACTCACAACCACACACTCAGGAGAAAGGGGTACAGTGAGCACCCTCACCCAGAGGTGAAGTAATATGTGTAGCCAGACCCTCTGATCTCTCATAGCTACCCGCAACCTGGACCCAGGTGCACTAAACTACATATTAGTGCTCATGTGCACTACAAACAAAATACGGGTTGCATGGCAGGGAGCATCCATCCCTGTGACATATACCTCCCATTAACCACGCGACCACCAGTCACACCACATATTCCCCCCCTTTGCCTAAAGCCATGGGGCTTGGCACCTTCTATTAACCATCCAGAAACACTTCTCGGTCGTCTCTGACAGTTAAAAGGTGTGTCAAAGTCGGACCCTGCTACTGAACCCTTTTGAAGACGTCCGTCATCCAACTGCGTCACGTCATTTGATAGGGATGCCCCCTTGTCAGTCCACCCACATCCCCAGCGGTCAGTACAGTGTCGCAATTCGCTTGCACCCACACGAACTGTCTGGTCCGACTCTTTGTCATTTCGTCCACTACAGGGTCTCCCGCTTAGGTCACTCAGCCCTGAGCTAACTGAGGAATCACTGCTTCTACCTCTTTCATCAGGCCACCTTCTGTTATCTCTCTGCTGGCCCTTTCTCTCATGGTCTTTATTGCCCAGAGAGCAGTCTTTCTATCTGTCCCTATGTCCTCTATTAGCTCCAGCTTGAGGACTTCCAGTCTTAAGCGAAACTCTTTGCCTCTCTATACTGCGAGTTGAAGGTGGCGGCCGTCTTCTTCCCATTTCCTGCAGCTCTCTGTTGATCTGCTCCCTCTCAAGTCTTAGCTGCTCTACTTCTTTAAGGTATGCCACTCCAGGAGCATCCGGATATTCCCAAGGCTCTCCATGGATCCGACAATGAGGAATGGAACCATCCAATCTTCACCCATGACCCGGGCTTTGTCATCAGCCGGAATCCTCACTCTCTTCACACATAGCCTGTAACCACACCCACAGGTGAGGTATGGATCACATGGGCTGGTCACATGGTAATGACCTCACTACAGGTCCTCAAACTCACAACCACACACTCAGGAAAAAGGGGTACAGTGAGCACCCTCACCCAGAGGTGAGGTAATATGGGTAGCCAGGCCCTCCCATCTCTCATAGCTACCCGCAACGCAGACCCAGGTGCACTAAGTGACATATTAGTGCTCATGTGCACTAAAGACAGAATACTCCAGGTTGCATCGCAGCTATCATCCATCCCTGTGAAATATACCTCCCATTAACCACACGACCACCAGTCACACCACAATAGATACATAGACATATAGACATACAGACAGACATACAGTGTACTGTAGACAGACATACATATAGACAGTCGACAGACGTATAGACATATAATTGCACAACTCCCTGGCATATTATAAAATTGCACACTGTAGAGTTTATTGGACAGTTTTTTATGATTAAATAGATAAATAAATGAGCAAAAAATATGGGGTCCCCCATTTTTGGCAACCAGCAAATAAGAAGGCTAAGAAGTTCCCTGATTATTAGCAATCAGGGTAATATGGCTTGGGGTTGATGTCAATTGTAAGTTGTTCAAAAACACAGCTGCCATCAAGCCCTGGTGTTAGCAATGGAGAGGTGTCAGTCAGACACCACCATTATTAACCCAGTAATAAAAGAACATGCATAAGAAAAAATCTTTATTTAAATAAACACTCCCTGACACTTTCCCTGGTTCACCACATTATAAAAAAAAACAAATCCAATGTAGGTCGACGTATTCCAGCGAACGCGACGTAGTCCAACAAATCCGACTTAATCCTCAAATGAAAGCCTGAAAGAACATAAACAGAGAGAAATAAAGCAAAGACACTTTCCCTCTTTCTCCACTTTATTAAAAAAAAGCTCCCACGCAGGTCCAACCTAGTCCACCAAACTCTCCGTGCAAAGACTATGAAGCCTCATTCTGTTGCTCCTTAGTCATTGCAAACAGTCTCATCTGGGTCACACTGCACTGCATGAGACCTGGTGGCTCTAACTGTGGTGACATAATTAACATTACCACTTGGCAGAAGCATCAGGTCACGATGCTCTCTGCGTGACCTGGCTACTCGGATGAGCAGTAACGTTAATGACGTCACCGCTCTGCAGAGTCGCCGGGTCTGATGCAGTGGGACACAAGATTGGCTGCTGCTAAAGCCTATAGAGCCTCAGAACAAGGTTCCATAGGCTCTGGACAACGGATTCAGGGATAGTCATGGGAAACGCTGGACTATGTTGGACCTATGTGAGAACTTTTCTTTCTCATAACTTGGTGAACAAGACACAGTTTCTTGTGTTTATTGTTCTCTTTTTATGTTTTTTTAAGGTTTCCATTTGTGGACTATGTTGAATTCCCTGGACTACATCGGACCTGCGTGGGAATTTTTTTTAATAGAATGGTGAACCTGGGATAGTGTGTTTATGAAAATAAAGCTTTTTTAGCACATTTTTTCTTTTTACTTACTGAGTTAGTAATGGGGAGTCTGATAGACACCTCTCCATTACTAACACCAAGGCTTTATGTTAGCTGTGTGTTTGAACAATTCACAGCCACCACACCAAGGCAACACACCAAGGCAATTGGGAAGAGCCAAGGCAAAGTGTCAGAATTGGTGCATCTGATTTGATGCGCCACTTTTAGGGTGGCTGCAGCCTGGTATTTCTAGACTCTAAATAAGCCCAATAACAATGGACTTTCCCAGCCTGATGATATCAGCTATACTTTTGATGGTTACTAAAAATGGAAGGGACCCCACGTCATTTTTTTCATTTATTTATGTTATCATAGAAGCTGTCCAATAAGCTCCACAGGGTGCAATTTTATAATATATAGGAGGGTAGTGCAATTATATGTATATACTGTATATCTGTCCCTCTGTCTATTTGTCTGTCTGTCCGTATCTATCTATATCTATCTCTATCATCTATTATTATAGATGCGACAAAAAAAAGAGACTCTTTTCTCCAATGAATAACTTACAAATACTTCATTGGTTCATCAATTCAAAATGACATACATATTAAAATCATTTAAGAAGAGAATATAGGGGAATGTGTAGGATGCAAAAAACAGACAAAGAGCAACATAAAACCACCACATCGAATGTAAATATATCGTCATGTGACATGTCTCTTAACACATTTACCAATATTTTGCTTCAGCACACTGCAATTAACAAATTTACTATTGTTATACAAATGACATACTTAGTTAACATTATTTTAATCACATTATATGGATGGTTCCAACTAATTATTCAATTCTCTGTATGCCCAGACAAAGCAGAGAGATTTGGCCACCACTCAAAATGGGTACCATAATCCACACATCTTTCCAGTTTCACTATGAGCTAAACCTCGTCCGTATGTCTTCCCTATTTTATTCGCAGTCACAGCACATGGAGTCGTCGTCTCGGGGTTGGCAACGCCCCTCTCCCGTCAACTATGATTGCTGAACAGCCAATCATAACATTTCTCAGTGTTTCAGGTAATAAGATTGTCTGAAACATTGAAGTCCAGCTTAGGATTGGTGCTGTAAGAGCACCGATCATAGGTTGGTGCCTAGCAATGCCAGCATCACCAGGGCCAGCTCTGATACATACACTCACTTTACACACACTTTAAGAACATCCTGAACAGGCACTGTAAGCGGTTTATACCTTGTGGGAATAAAAGGACAAGAAATAGGAAAAACCACATGTGGCTAAACAAAGAAGTAAGAGGGCATTTAACAGTAAAAAGAAAGCATTTAAACTACTAAAGCAGGATGGCACTGTTGAAGCTCTAAAAATCTATAGGGAGAAAAATACTTTAAAAAACTAATGAAACCTGCCAAAAAGGAAACAGACAAGCACATTGCTAAGGAGAGTAAAACTAATCAGAAACTGTTCTTCAGCTGTATCAATAGTAAAAGAATCACAACGGAAAGTGTAGGCCCCTTAAAAAATTGTGAGGAAAGAATGGTTGTAGATGATGAGGAAAAAGCTAATATATTAAACACCTTCTTCTCCACTGTATTCACGGTGGAAAATGAAATGCTAGATGAAATGCTGAGAGACAAAGAAAACCCTATATTAAGGGTCACCAATCTAACCCAAGAAGAGGTGCGAAACCGGGTAAATAAGATTAAAATAGACAAATCTCCGGGTCCGGATGGCATACACCCACGAGTACTAAGAGAACTAAGTAATGTAATAGACAAATCATTATTTCTTATATTTAGGAACTCTATAGCGACAGGGTCTGTTCCTCAGGACTGGCGCATAGCAAATGTGGTACCAATATTCAAAGAGGCTCTAAAAGTGAACCTGGAAATTATAGGCCAGTATGTCTAACCTCTATTGTTGGTAAAATATTTGAAGGGTTTCTGAGGGAGGTTATTCTGGATTATCTCAATGAGGATAACTGCTTATCTCCATATCAGCATGGGTTTATGAGGAATCGCTCCTGTCAAACCAATGTAATCAGTTTTTATGAAGAGGTAAGCTATAGACTGGACCAAGGTGAGTCATTGGACGTGCTATATCTTGATTTTTCTAAAGCATTTTATACCGTGCCACACAAGAGGTTAGTACACAAAATGAGAATGCTGGGTCTGGGGGAAAATGTGTGTAAATGGGTAATTAACTGGCTTAGTGATAGAAAGCAGAGGGTTTTTATAAATGGTATATTCTCTAACTGGGTCGCTGTGACCAGTGGGGTACCGCAGTGGTCTGTGTTGGGACCTATTCTTTTCAACATATTTATTAACGATCTGGTAGAAGGTTTACACAGTAAAATATCGATATTTGCAGATGATACAAAACTATGTAAAGCAGTCAATACAAGAGAAGATAGTATTTTGCTACAGATGGATATGTTGGAAACTTGGGCCGAAAGGTGGCAGATGCGGTTTAACAATGATAAATGTAAGGTTATACACATGGGAAGAAGGAATCAATATCACCATTACACACTGAACGGGAAACCACTGGGTACATCTGACATGAAGAAGGACTTGGGGATCCTAATTAATGATAAACTTACCTGGAGCAGCCAGTGCCAGGCAGTGGCTGCCAAGGCAAACAGGATCATGGGGTGCATTAACCTCTTAGAGCCAATTTGCAGCTTAATGACCAGGCCAATTTTTACAATTCTGACCACTGTCAGTTTATGAAGTTATAACTCTGGAACACTTTTACGGATCCCGCTGATTCTGATGTGGTTTTTCATGTCATGTTGTACTTCAAGTTAGTGGTAAAATTTCTTCGATATGACTTACATTTACTTATGAAAAAAAAAGGAAATATGGCGAAAATTTAGAAAATTTTGCAATTTTCAAACTTATAATTTTTATGTCCTTAAATCAGAGAGATATGTCTCACAAAATACTTAATAAATAACATTTCCCAGATGTCTACTTTACATCAGCACAATTTTGGAAACAACATTTTTTTTGTTAGGAAGTTACAAGGTTTAAAATTTGACCAGTGATTTCTCATTTTTCCAACAAAATTTACAAAACCATTTTTTTTAGGGACCACATCACATTTAAAGTCACTTTGAGGGGTGTAAAGGACAAAAAATACCCAAAAGTGACACCATTCTAAAAACTGCACCCCTCAAGGTGCTCAAAACCACATTCAAAAAGTTTATTAACCCTTTAGTTGTTTCACAGGAACTGAAGCAACGTGGAAGGAAAAAATTAACATTTAACTTTTTTTTACAAACATTTTAATTCAGAACCAAATTTTTTATTTTCACAAGTGTAAAAAGAGAAAATTAATCACAAAATTTGTTGAGAAATTTCTCCTGAATGTTCTGATACCCAATATGTGGGGGTAAACCACAGTATTGGCGCACGGCAAAGCTTGGAAGGGAAGGAGTGCCGTTTGCCTTTTTCAATGCAGAATTGGCTGGAATTGACATCGGACGCTATGTCACGTTTGGAGAGCCCCTGATGTGCCTAAACAGTGGAAACCCCCCCCACAAGTGACACCATTTTGGAAACTAGACCCCTTAAGGAAGTTGTCTAGATTTGTGGTGAGCACTTTAAACCCCAAATGCTTCACAGAAGTTTACAACGCAGAGCTGTGAAAATAAAAAATCATTTTTTTCCACAAAAATTATCTTTTCACCCCAAAATTTTTACTTAAACAAGGGTAGCAGGAGAAATTGTACCCGAAAAGTTGTTGCTCAATTTGTCCTGAGTACGCTGATACCCCATATATGGGGGAAACCACCGTTTGGGCGCATGGCAGAGCTCGGAAAGGAAGGAATGCAGTTTTAAAATGAATGGTCTGCGAGCGTCATGTTGCGTTTGCAGAGCCCTTGATGTGCTTAAACAGTAGAAACTCCTCACAAGTGACCCCATTTTGAAAACTAGACCCCCAAGGGAGCACTGTTTGACTTTGTTTGACTGCAAAATTATCTGGAATCAATGGTGGTGCCATGTCGCATTTGGAGAACTCCTGATGAAACTAAAAAGTGGAACACAACCCTAACCCTAATTCCAACCCTAACCATAATCCTAACACCAACCATTACCCCAACACACTATTAACCCTAATCCCAACCCTAACCATAGCCCTAACCACAAACCCTAACACTAATCCCAACCCTAACCATAACCCTAACCACAAGCCTAGCCTCAACACACTCCTAACCCTGATCCCAATCATAATCCCAACCCAAACCCTAACCCTAAAACTTTAGTCCAACTCACTTTAGCCTAACCCTAACCATAACCCTAAAACTTTAACCCAACTCACTTAAGCCTAACCCTAAAACTTTAGCCCAGCTCATTTTAGCCTAAACCTAACCCTAAAACTTTAGCCCAACTCACTTTAGCCTAACTCTAACCCTAAAACTTTAGCTCAACTCACTTTAGCCTAACTCTAACCCAAACCCTAACCCTAACCCTAAAACTTTAGCCCAACTAACTTTAGCCTAACCCTAATGGAAAATGGAAATAAATATATTTCTTTCATTATTTTTCCACAACTAAGGGGGTGATAAAGGGGGGTTTATTTACTATTATTTTTATTTTGATCACTGTGATAATCTTTCACAGTGACCAAAATGGACCAATAGGAAAAATTTTCCTATTGTTGCCGGGTGCCGGCCGGAAGATCTGCGTATGCGCCCGGCATTTTCTTACTGGAAGAAGATGGCGGCGCCCACCAGAGGATGCAGGAGGGCCCGAGGACCATCAAGAAGTTGGGGGGATTGGGGACCCTATTTCTCTCTCTGATGTGCGATCACATCAGAGGAGAGAGAAATTAAATGGCACATCAGATTTTTTTTTGTTTTTGCGGTCGCAGTTATACTGTTAATAATGGCGATCGCAACCCCGGGGTCTTAAAAACCAACCCGAATCATGTTCTTTGGGGTCTCGGCTACCCCTGGCAGCCGAGAACCCGGAGAAAATCCAACTCTGGGGGGCGCTATAAACTTTTTCCACAGCGCCATTAATTAACGGCGCTGCGGTTTATGTACACTTTACTGCCACCATTAAAAGACGTATTGGCATTCGTTAAGGGGTTAAAAGAGGTCTGGATACACATAATGAGAGCATTATACTCTCTCTGTACAAATCACTAGTTAGGCTTCTTTTACACTTGCCGTGTTTTTTGCGGTTAGTTTTTGCGGGCCGTATTGCCGTAATCTTCATGGTCTGCCGCAAAAACGGGCTTCAAAAATCTTCTCTGATCGCCATTTTTCTGGTTTGGAATAGGTTTTGAAAAGTAGAGGAAAAAAAATAAGAAATTATAAATAAAATTGAAAAAAAAAAAAAAAAACAGCGTTCCGCAAATACGGTCTTCACGGTGTGCCGCAAAACCAACACACTGGTTAAGCTTCCGTTGTTTTTGCGGCCCCATTGATTTCAATGGGGGCCGTGTCCGTAAGCCGAGAAAAATATCGAGCAAGAAATCTACTGGGGCCGCAAAACGGCCCGCAAAAAAAGGCAAGTGTAAAAGAAGCCTAAGACCGCACTTGGAGTACTGTGTACAGTTTTCGTCACCAGTGCTCAGGAAAGATTAAATGGAACTAGAGCAAGTACAGAGGAGGGCAGCTAAATTAATAGAGGGGATGGGGGAACTTCAATACACAAAGAGATTAGCAAAATTAGGATTATTTAGTCTAGAAAAAAGATGACTGAGGAGAGATCTAATAACCATGTATAAGTATATAAGAAGACAATACAAATATTTCTCCGAGGATCTGTTTATACCAAGGAAGGTGACGGACACAAGGGGGCATTCTCTGCATCTGGAGGAGAGAATGTTTTTCCACCAAGATAGAAGAGGATTATTTACTGTTGGGGCAGTGAGAATCTGGAATTCCTTGCCTGATAAGGTGGTGATGGTGAACATGAGTGGTTCAAGAGAGGCCTAGATGTCTTATTGGAGCGTAACAATATTGTATCTTACAGTTATTAGGTTCTTTAGAAGGACGCAGATCTGGGGATTTATTCTGATGGAATATAGGCTGAACTGGATGGACAAATATACTTTTTCGGCATTGCTAACTATGTTACTATGCTACACTCACACACGAATAAACTTTGGTACTCACACAAACATCACATAAATAAAAAATGTCCCGCTCGTCCCAAACCCGGTATTCAGCAGAGGAAGCATACGCTTTCTTCTTCCTCCAATAACACCAAACCACCACGTTGACGCCCCAGGACATAAACTGAACCACCGTCCACTATTTTTGACCATGATCAGTCCCCAATCCATTTTAAAGGGGGGGCTCAAATTCCAGCATTACCAAACCAGTAAGAGGGCCAGGTACGGAATTAAGCTCTACAAACTGTGTGAAGGTACCTCAGGGTAAACACACAGGTTTAGAGTTTATGAAGATAAGGACACCTGGATTCAACCCCCAGAATGTCCCCCTGTCCTGGGAGTGAGTGGGAGAATTGTGTGGGATTTGGTGCATCCACTGCTGGATCAAGGTTATCACCTCTATGTAGATAACTTTTATATCAGAATCCCATTGTTCAAGTCCTCTCTGTGTGAGCTACTACAGCCTGCGATACTGTCCACAAAAATGAGAGTGCCTCCCTAAGATGGGGGGGATCCCACACCATTTTTTTAAATTATTTATTTAAATAATTAAAAAATATTGTATTGGGACCACTCTTTTCTTGATAACCAGCATTGCTGAAGCTGACAGCTGAGAGTTGCAGCCCCCAGCTGTGAGTTTTGCCTGGCCAGTTATAAAAAAAATTCCATCAAAGTCTGCATTCCAAAACATTAACCCTTCCCTTCAGAGGCCCAAGGTGCACCCAAACAGAATTTTCTGTGAAGCACCTGGAGGTTGAAGGTGCTCACCACATATCTAGATAAATTCCTTGGGTGGGTCGTTTCCAAAATGGGGTCACTAGTGTGGAGTTTCTACTGTATAGGCACATCATGAGCTCTGCAAATGCAACATGACACCCACAGACTAATCCATCAAAGTCTCCATTCAGAAACGTCACTCCTTCTCTTCCGAGCCTCGATGTGTGCCCAAAACAGTAGTTTTCTCCCACATATGGGGTATCTGCGTACTAAGGAGAATTTGCACAACAAATTTTGAGATCCATTTTCTCCTGTTAACCCTGTGGGGTCTAGTTTCCAAAATAGGGTCACTTGTGGGAGGTTTCCACTGTTTAGACACAACAGGGGCTCTCCAAATGCAACATGGCATCTGATCACAATTCCAGGCATTTCAGTGTGGGTGCATGAGATTTCTCAAATCTCATAGCTGTTGCTGGAACTGTAAAAAGCAGCTTAAAATTTGCATTAAAAAAGCAGCAAAAACGCAATACGTGAACATAGCCTTAGGCAGATGGAAAAATATTCCTGCAAAGTAAAATAATTTGGAAATTTGAAAATTTTGCATTGAAAAACCAAACGGTGCTCCTTCCCTTCCAAACTCTGCCGTGCACCCAAACAGTGGTTTTCCCCCACATATTCAGTACAAATTGCACAACTTTTGGGGTTGAATTTCTCTGGTTACCTTTGTGAAAGTAAAAAATTGGGGGCTAAAAGATCATTTTTGTGTAAAAATTTGATTTTTTATTTTTTACAGCTCTACAAACTTCTGTGAAGCGCTTGGGGATTCAAAGTGCTCACCTCATATCTATATACATTCTTTGATGGGTCTAGTTTCCAAAATGGGTCACTTGTGGAGTATTTCCACTATTTAGGCACATCGGGGCTCTCTGAACATGACATGGCGTCCGCTAATTATTTCCTCAAATTTTATATTCATAAAGTCAAATGGCACTCCTTCCCTTCTGAGCTCTGCCGTGCATCTAAACAGTAGTTTTTCCCCATGTATGGGGTATTGGCATGTTTAGGAGTACTACAAATTTTAGGGTTCATTTTTCTTGTTCCCCTTGTGAAAATAAAAAAAAATGGGTCTAAAGTAAAATTTTAGTGAAAAAAAGTTAAATGTCATTTTTTGCTTTCACATTCCATTAATTCCTGTGAAGCACCTGAAGGGTTAATAAACTTGTAGAATGTGGTTTTGAGCAGCTTGAGGGGTGCAGTTTTTAGAATGGTGTCACTTTTGGATATTTTCTATATATAGACCCTCAAAGGCACTTCAATGTGGTCTGGTCTTTAAAAAAAATGGTTTTGTAAATTTTGCTGTTAGATGAGAAATCACTGGTCAACTTTTAACCTCTACAACTTCCTAACAAAAACAAATGTTTTCAAAATGTATGCTGATATAAAGTAGACATGTGTAAATGTTATTTATTAAATATTTTGTGTGACATATCTCTCTGATTTAAGAACAAAAGAATTCAAAGTTTGAAGATTGTAAAATTTTCAAAACTTTCGCCAAATTTCCATTTTTTAAACAAATAAGCACAAGTGATATTGAAGAAATTTTACCACTATTATGATGTACAATATGCCGCAAAAAATCATTCTCAGAATCAGCGGGCTCCATTAAAGCATTCCAAAGTTATTACCCCGTAAATTGACAGTGGTCATTAGCGTGCAAACCATCTTGGGGGATGTAAAGGGGTTAAATATTGTTTTCTCCCTTATGTCTTCAAATAAAAATTAATGCAAATCTGGAATAGTCTCTTTTCTCAGTAGTTAGAATATTTTCGTAAAGCCTCACAATGTTATCCTGCTTTTGTAGATACAAGATCTGAAATCTACACTTTGCTGTGAGGTCTGGTACAGTAAATTTTGTAGCCGCATATGTGTGTAGTGCTGTTTGTGTAAAAATGTATTATAACTCAGACATCTGAGTAGCTTATTAGCCTCCACAGGCTCCGGTTTGTGTACATCACAGGCCTGGTTAAGCAGTGTGTCACTGCTGTGAGAACCCATGCAGATGTAATATTATGAAGATACAGACTCCTGCTAAGAGTACCAATTGAATATTGTATGCTTCGGAACACTGTGCTAAGTGATTTTGCACAGAAGGTGCTATTTTCTTTCTCTACTGTTACAAACAAAAGTATAAAAGGACTTATAGAAGTGAAAAATATTACATCAAAAGATGAGGCCTGTGATATAACTAAATCCGCCATCCAACTCTTTTACCTTTATCTCGTACTTGAATTATTCATTTACCTAAGTGCTTATTTATCACAATGCATAAAATAATTTAACATTATCTACAATTTATATAAAAAAGAAAGGGTTTCAGGCAATAGAAAAAAGCATGAGCCAAGAGATATTTTTGATATATTAAAGCACCACTCCAGAGGTATTTTTTTATTGCAGCGCTGGAGTGGTGCTTCTAATCAAAGGTCACTTACCTTAGCCTTATACTTACCTGCCACCGACTTCATCTTTTCACAGCATTGCTGTGGTCCAGAGAACCGACCAGAGCAGGGTTGATAGAATATGAAGATGCTGGCGCGTAAGTATAAGGCTAGGGAAAGGGACCTTAGATTAGAAGCACCACTCCAGCGCTGCAATGAAATAATGCTAGTGTTTTAATGCTCGTACTATGAATATTTTTATTTTATACCGGACAAATTGTGACTTCTCTGGTGGTGGTGGATATAAAACACATATAGAAGATACTCTATGCATGATTAAAAAAGAGGATTCCTTCCCTCTGGAACATCACACAAAAATACATATACTACTTCAATCTTTACAGAATCTCTGTAAATCGGTATGCTGCCTGAAGAACAATGAACAATCCTCAAACAAAGATTTCTAAAGTGAATCTGTCATCAGGATTAGAGATGAGCCACTTTCCCGTTTTTCGGGTCGAGTCGGGTTTCGTGAAACCCGACTTTCTAAAAAGTCGAGTCGAACGAAGTCGGCCGACTAACGGAAACTGGTCGGGTTGGAGTCGAAAATCCGACCCCAATGCAAGTCAATGGGGAATAAAAGGGGGAATATAATATATATTATATAATAACATAATAATATAATAATATAATATAATTGCCCCCCTATCACAGTCAGGCAGCCTACTAATCAGATGTGATGCTCCACACAAGCAATTTGTACACTGTCACTGGCAGGCAGCTCTGCTACTCCAGCAAATTAATTGCCCCCTTATCACAGGCAGGCAGCCTACTAATCAAATCTGATGCTCCACACAAGCATTTCTACAGCGTCACTGGCAGGCAGGCAGCCTAAGAACCAGCGTTGCTGCACACAGCAAAATCCTCCCCTCTCACTGCACAGTCACTGTACAGCTAATCGTTATCAGCAGAAAGTAATTTTTTTTTAGGCCCTGCCTAACGCTCTCCCTGCTCAGTTGCACCGCCAGCAACCTTACCCTACACTGAGTTTGGCAGATGTAAAATGGCGGTCAGCGCTAAGGGATTTTATATGCACTGTGATGCCACTGAAAGCCAGCCAATCGCTGCAATGCCCTTCTCTAAGATGGTGCTGGCCGGCTGCTATGTCATCCCGTTGCCCACAGCCTGCTCATTGGCCGAGAAAAGGCGCTTAAAGTGTAGAGGAAAAGCGACTAAAGCAAAATGGTCACCGAACACGTGACCGAACTCACTCCACGGTCGGGTTTCGTTTCATGAAAACCGACTTTGGCGAAAGTCGGCGATTTTTGAAAATGAACGACCTGTTTCGCTCAACTCTAATCAGGATCAATCCTCCCAAAACGTCTATATGGGCATGCAGGTATTAGGAAACTGAATAAAATGAGACATTGATATTTGAGATCCAATGTCTTATTCCAGAGAAATCAATGTTTTTCTTATATGCAAATGAGATGTTTCAGGCTATGGGCACTGATCTGCATGAGGATCTGCCTCCAAGGCTTATTTTAAATGAATGGAGGCATTGCTAGTGTAATCTCCTGATCTCACTACAGAGTTGTGTGTGATTATACCTTACACATCTGCAGCTTCCTCTCAGCTTCAATCTTACAAGCAGCCAGGGTTCCATATTGTTGCATAGCTGTGAGAGCTGCAGTTGCTAACATGTTTGTAATGAGACCAAGTTCAGTTGTGTCTTAGTTATTCTCACACTGGGAACTCTCCCTTTCATTTAAAATAATCTCTGGAAGCAGATTTTTATGCAGATCAGTGTCCAACCCATAGCCTTGAAAAGTTCATTTACATACAATAAAAATATGGATTTCTCTGGAATAAGACCTCAGATTACAGATATCAAGGTACCATTTTATTAAACTTTCTATGATCTACATGTCCATATAGACAGCCATATATGACCAACTGACAGATTCCCTTTGACAGAAAATGTAAGTATAATGATTGCAAAATGCCTTTTACATAGAAAACAGGGGAATACCACCCGTATTGGCAGACCATGTAGCTGCTATGGGGCCTGTGAGTCGGGGAGGCCGGTGGGAGGACAGTACTCCCCGGTGAGCCCTTATCCAAATCCTATTGAATATCAGTGGAAGGAGCTAAAACATGCAGTCTGGACAAAGCGTCTTCACACCTGAGACATATAGAGCAGTGGGCCAAAATAGCTGTGGACAGGTGCAGAAGTCTTGTTGAGAGTTACTGTTATTCTAAGGACCTTTTTAATAAAAATATATTTTTCAAAGTAGACAACTTATTTATAGGGATTATACCATGAGCTAAGAAATAACGCAAACTCTTGGCTAATAGATATAAATTATAATTCTAATTCTAATAATGCTAAAACACTGTACAAAAGCATATTCATTTGCTTGTTCCTATCCTTTTGGTGGACAGAAACATTTCACCAAGTCATCATCCTATGCAATGGCATGACTTGAAACTTGAGGGTCCCGATGCAAAATCTTCAAGAAGGACCCAAAATATCCTGGGTCTTTATTAGTGCTGATCTTTTCACGTGGACCAAAGAAATCTTTTGGGCACCCTATAATCCAGGCCATGTGTGACCTCAATCTCTACACTTACCATGATTTCTCCTGTGCTCCTACAGTTAATTCTCCAAAGAGTAAATTGCAGTTAGGATCATAGCAACACTGCCCTCCAAAAAAAGAACAAAAAGAAGTAGTGAGCTCCTCTTCTATGATGTCCATATGCCCAGTGAGCCATTTGGCCATGAGTAGATAACATGAGACAGTGCCTTTTATGTTTAAAAATCCAATACATGTAGAAAGTTCTGCTCTAATACAGTCATAGTATCTGAATTCTAAGTAGACTCCAAATAAATTCATCCTGGTTTCTCTACACGATTTTCAGCACAACATATCAAATACATTTTGTTTTGCGAGAAGAGTTAACAGAATAATCACAATCGTAGGTTGCAATTACCATATGGTTGAAAGAAAAAAATAGAAAAAGCTGGCAAATAGTCCCTCCGTGGGAAGGATGATTCCTCTTTTGTAGAACAGAATTGACTTTGTTGAAACTAATGAATCATCTTCCAATAATTTCTATTACTGGGAGAGGAGCGGGCCCAGTGTAATCACTAAATCTGCCTTATTTTGCACTCCTGGGAGTTGCCAGCTGTAGAATAACAAGAGTCATGTTTTTTTTCCTCTCCATGTTCAACCTTTAGTTATTTTAAGACATGAGAACCAAAGGTTAGAACAGTATAACGTGGATAAATAAGGTTTCCTGAAGAGAAACTGACTGCTATTTTATACCTGTCTGCCTTCATGGCATCAAATATATGCCTGAGAAGTGTAAATCCTAGGTGTGACCTGAGGTTCTTGGGCCCTAATGTAAAATCTGTAACAGGGCTCCAAGCTAACTCGTGGCTTCTGACATAGCAGAGAGGCCTTTGCACCACCTCAAACAGGGGTGGGGTGGGATCCTATATATATGGCTGAGCAGTGTAAATCCTTGGTGTGACCTAAAGCTCTTGGGCCTTAATGTAAAATTTGTAACAGGGCTCCAAGCTAACATATGCTCGTGGCTTCTCACATAGCAGAGAGGACTTTGCATCACCTCAAACCAGAGGTGTATCTAGGCTTTCTGGCACCCGGGGCAAGAATTCGGTTCGGCGCCCCCCCCCAAGCACACATGCGATTTGCACACTTAGTCATGTACCGACGAGCTGCTCTCCCTAATGCTCTCAATGATCAGTGAAAAACTGAGAGAAGCAGGAAGAGAAGCTCGTTGTCACAGGACCATAAGTATGAAAATCGCATACGAGTGAAGTGTCCATGTGATGACTGCTGGAACCTGCAGAGCTGAATCCTGACATTGCAGCTTCTGAATTCTCACAACGAATGCACTGCACACTTTTAGGGTTCTCCCTTACCGGTGGCGAGAGTACACGGTCATGTCAGCACAAGCATGTGATTTATATATTTCAGGCCACATTCCGACTAGATGTGCTCAGCCTCGCTCTGTTCATTTTCATTGAGTGAGGCCACACATGTCTAGTCAGCATGTGACCGCATGTATGTAAATTTCCAGCATGAGAGAATCCTAACAGCGTGCAGTGACGCACTGTGAGAATTCTGAAATTGACTAATTCTCATGTTTTTATTTATGTTAGGAGCATTAAAGGGGTTGTACAGGTTTGTGCTGAGTCTGCAGTCATTCCATGTGACTGGAGACTCAGCTCCTCAGCTCCTAACATAAATAAAAACATGAGAATTAGTCAGTATCACAAATAATATTTACATCCAGGTACCTTATAGATGACATCGTCTCTGGAGTCGTTCTCCTTTTCTTCTTCTTGTCCAGACTCCATGATGAGTTTTCTCATCCACAGCTGTCTCTGCAGACCTCCATCTTCTCCGGTCTTCTGCACCAACTCTTCACACGACGCCCTTAAAGACAGAATAGTCATTATAATGCTTCTAAATAAAAATATCTGCAATATAATGTCACCTCACACTATTCCCCTCCCTCCTCATACTGTCTCCTCTCACATCCCCCCTGTTCACCATACTGTCTCCTCATATATTTAACCCTCACTCTCTATTCTTTCTGCTCACACATACTCCTCACTCCTCATACTGTGTCCACATACATTCACCCGTTCACTCCCCATATTTGTCTGCACCCATTCCCACACTCACCATACTGTGTCTGCACCCACCCCATACTGTTTCCTCATACATGCCCTCATACATACATACTCTTCAGTGTCCTCAAATCCCCCCACACACATTAAATGCACCATCCCCACTCCAAATCCCCTCCACATACATTAAATCCCCCCATCCCCACTCCAAATCCCCCCACACACATTAAATCCCCCAGTCCCCACTCCAAATCCCCCACACACATTAAGTACCCCCATCCCCACTCCAAATCCCCCACACACATTAAGTATCCCCAACCCCACTCCAAATCCCCCTCACATAAAATAACCCCCATCCCCACTCCAAATCCCCCACACACTTAAGTATCCCCCATCACCACTTCAAATCCCCCCACAAAAAAAGTACCCCCATCCCTACTCTAAATTCACACACACACATTATGTCCCCCGTTAATCTTCGGTGGTTTCTTCAGCTCCACAGTGGAGCACACTTACCACCAGTGTTCCCCCTTCTGGGCGCCACCGGCGAGAGACGTCAGCAGCGTGATCACATGATCTGATCACGCTGCTGCCGTAGCTCTGACCCGGCGGTCAGAGCTACAATGTACTGGCGTCTGTATGGACGCCAGTACAATTGATCCCTGAGAGCCGACATGAGGCAGCTTCTCTGTGCCGGCTGTCAGCCTGACAGCCGGCACAGCGAATCGCCGACTCCCAGGCTGGGGGCAGAAGAATGCAGCTGCGGGGGAGACACTGCGGACCGCTGCATTAGGCAGCCCGACTGCGCCCCCCTGCTGGCTGTTCCCGGGGCACTTGCCCGGCTGCCCCCCCTGGATACGCCTCTGCCTCAAACATGGTTGGGGTGGGTGGGATCTGATATATATGACTGAGCTGTTTAAATCTGGGGTATGACCTGAAGCTCTTGGGTCCTAATGTAAAATCTGTAACAGGGCTCCAAGCTAACAATTTTCTGGTGGCTTCTCACATAGCAGAGAAGCCTTTGCACCATCTCAAAAAGGGTTGGGGTTGGGTGGGATCCGATATATCTGACTGGGCAGTTTAAATCCGTGGTGTGACCTGAAGCTCTTGGGTCCTAAAGTAAAATATGTAACAGGGCTCCAAGCTAACATATTTCTGGTGGATTCTCACATAGAAGATAAGAGTTTGCGCCACCTCAGACAAGAGTATGATCTGATTCCCCTTGTTGGAATAAACTGTATCTTCACATTAGGACAATGGCAGTGCAGTCTTTTTCTCCTCGGTACATTGTCTTCTCAGTGAAGCTGGCAATAAGGTCATGACGCCTCTTTTTCTGCAATGGTGTGGAATAGAGTTGAGCGAAACAGGTCGGTCAGATTCAAAAGTCGCCGACTTTCGCCAAAGTCGGGTTTCGTTGGCTGAAACACGACCATAGCGTGAGGTCAGCCATGCGGTCGTAGAAACGAGCGCCAAAGTCGAGTTTCCCAGAAAGCTTTCAAGCGCCTTTTTCTAGCCAATGAGCAAGGACGTACACTGTAGGCAATGAGATGACATGTGCAGCGTTTACCACCTTCTTAGAATAGGGCATTGCAGTGATTGGCTTGATTTGGGGGGCGTCATAGTGTCTATAAAAGCCCTGACTGCCGACTGCCATTTTACTTCTGCTGATCTTAACAGTAGGGAGAGGTTGCTGACGCAGTTTATCAGTAGGGAGAGAGTTAGGGCCTAGTCACACATAGCGACACACCAGCGATCCAGACAACGATCAGGATCGCTGGTGTGTCGCTACATGATCGCTGCTGAGCTGCCAAACAAGCAGCTCAGGCAGCGATCAGGACAGTGACACTGCGGGTAACGTCGCCTAGTTACCCGCAATGTACGTTGGATACCTGCCCGCTGATGCAGGGAGCTGGTAACCAAGGTACACATCGGGTTTCCAGGCGCTGCGTGACACCTGGAAACCCGATGGGTAACTTGGTTACCAGCTCCCCTGCATCAGCGCGCTGGTATCCAACGTACACGTCGGGTTTCTAGGCACAGCCCTGCACCTGGAAACCCGATGTGTACCTTGGTTGCCATCTGATCGCAGGTCTCCTGCCTGCCACACGCAGCGATGCATGCTGGCCAGCAGGAGATCAGTGATTAAAAAAAAGTCCAGGACATTCAGCGACAATCAGCGATACCCAGCAGGGGGGCTGATCGCCGCTGAATGTCACACACAGCGATATCGCTTGGGAGATCGCTGTTGCGTCACAAAACTAGTGACTCAGCAGCGATCTCGCTAGCGAGATCGCTGTGTGTGACGGGGGCTTTAGGGCTGGAACCAGAAGTTCTTATGTGCTTGGTGCTGATATCAATTGTGCGGTACAGTTAGTGTGCAGTGACAGGGGAGGATTTTCTTGTGTGCAGCAGCGCTGGTTATTAGGCTGCCTGATAGCTGTATTGCTGTGTGTACACTGCTGTGCAGACTGCTTTTTACAAAGTACTGATACTTTGAGGCTAAGTGCACTTGTCAGGAATGTTTGCAAAATATTCCTGAGCAAAACCGGACTTTTTTCGCGGTAAAAACGTGCGGATTTTACGCGTTTTTACCGCGATTTTTTCCTGAACTTTCTAGGTCAATAATATAGCGGGAAAAACGCTAGAATTCCGCGAAATTAATGAACATGTTGGTTCTTTTCCCGAGATGCGTTTTTTTCGCGGAAAAAAACGCACCATGTGCACAAAAATTGCAGAATTCATTCTAAATGATAGGATTCTTAATTCATGCGTTTTTGACGCGTTTTTTCCCGCGAAAAAAACGCAAATGATCCTTAACGTGTGCACATAGCCTTATTCTTTTTTTCTGCACAGTTACTGAGCGTTCATTTTTTCCCACACCGTATAGAGCTGTACACTCCTCACACACTACCGTGTACCGGCTGGTCTCACGGACAAATACATGCTGACTTTCTGTGTGTGACTCCAGAAATATATATGGAGATTTACAATTTCCCCTACACTGTATACAACTTTTTGCTTCTGATACAGTACCCTTTTTCTGCTTTTTGTATTCTGGTCAAATCCATACTGAGTGAGCGTCTGTGTGTGACTCCAGAAATATATACAGAGATTTAAAATTACCCCAACATTGTATACAGCTGAATGCTACTGATACAGTACCGTATATCTGCTGGTATTTTGGGTACATTTTCCCAAACTTGAGGAAGTATGGTGGAAGAGGACGTAGGCGGGGGGGCCAGCTGTTATTCCCCATTGACTTGCATTGGGGTCGGGTTTAGTGTTTTTGTCGACCTCCGACTTTTGCCGCGAGCTAGTCGGCCGATCTTGTTCGACTCGACTTTTGCGAAATTCGGGTGGTCCGAAACCCGACTCGACCCGAAAAAAGGCAAAGTCGCTCATCTCTAGTGTGGAATACAAAGACTACTTGGTGACTGCATGGTGAGGTAAGGACTTCATATTGGAGATAAAGGCCACAAGGGACATATTTTATTCTACGGTCACACTCTGGGAAGCCATATTCCATAAAGGGTCACTGAGTATGTTGGGGGAGGGGCATATTTATTTAGAAGGCATGGTGCACAGGTTCATTGTGGAGCGCTATATTTTATAAGATAGCACTGTGTAGAGTTATATTTTATAAGAGGACACTGTATAGTGGCTATACTTTAATGTATAGAGGATATATTTCAATCCCTGTGTTATCTGTTGCAAATCTATCAATTCTCTGAATGCAGAGCTCTGCATAAACCTGCCCACACCACTGATTGGTAGCTTTTTGTGTACACTGTGCATAGGCAGAAAGTTGCCAATCATTGGTGGGGTGGTATTATACAGAGTTCATGAATATGGGGGACTACATGGCAGCAGGTTTACTAGTCCTCTAATGATACTCTCCTGCTGATAAAACAGTGATTTTATCAAAACTACAGCAAGCAGCCCAGTAATTGACACATCACTGGAATCAAGATACGAGTCCTTGTCCTTATCCTGTTTTCAGATTAGGTGGCAAAAATCAGGCGACAAACTCACTTTATAAAGGACATTTCACTGTATTAAACAGGCCACATCATGGAATAGTGGCTGCAGAGCTAAATAAAACGTATTTTTTTAATTTCTTCTCTCCATTGCAGCAGAGATATTAGCTTGTAAAGTTAAGGTTATAATTTATGTTATGACCAAGTGGACATTAGTAGAGATACTTCCTACTTTTTCCCTTACATGTTGACTAATCATAAGCGGCAGGCAACATACAGGAGGAAAAAAAAAAAGGAATCTGTCACCCCATTTTTGGACTATGAGATGATGCCACCGCCATCAGGGGCTTATCTACAGCATTCTGTAATGCTGTAGATAAGCCCCCGATGTCACCTGAAAGAGAAGAAAAATGAGTTATATTATACTCACCCAGGGGCGGTCCGCCGTCCGGTCCGGTTCGATGGGTGTCGCGGTCCGGTTCGGCACCTCCCATCTACTAGCGAAACCGGCCTCTGTTATGTTTTGGTAGCTGAGGAGAGCAGGCAAAAACGGCAATACACCAGAGAGGTTGGAATCTACTGGATTGCAGTACCCTGACCAACCACCACAACTAAAGGCAGCCGTGGAGCGTTCCTACGTTGGTCCTAGACACCTTATCACAGCCTGAGAGGCTAACTACACCTAAAGATAGAAAGAGGAAAGCTATCTGCCCAGGAGCAGATCCCCAAAGAACATAGGAAGCCCCCAAACATGCAATGGCGGTTAGACAAGAGGAAATACAGACACAGACAGAAAATAGTATGAGCAAACGCTGGGGCCCAATCTGACTTAGACAGAAAAGGATAGGAAGGATACTTACTGCAATCCAAAAAAACCCTAAAAAAAACCAACGCTACTAATTGCAAAAACACCTGAGATCACACGACCTCTACCACCTAAATCAGTTCTCTGGTGTAACAAAACTAAGCCGCAGCCACAGAAAAAAAACTGGAAAAGGCAAATGAACAAACAACAATGGCTCTAGAGGAACCGAGAGGAGACCAAGCCCCCCGGGGATGGGAACCTGGCCAACCTCACAGAAATGCAGAGAAATATACAAATGGCAAGCACATAAACAAAAAACAGAAAATATCTTATCTGAGAGCAGGAGAAGAGGCAAGACTCAGCAAGCTTCCAAGTGAACCAGGAAACAACGTTGAGACAAGAACAATTGATCACCGGCAACCATGATGGGGGGAAACCTCCCTTATATCCAGCCAGTCCGTGATCCCTGATTGCCAATCCTCATTGAATGGTTCAGTACTGTTTGCAACCACCAGAGGGAGCTTCTGCTCAGAATTCATTTCTAAAACATTCATAACAGGCCTCTTCTTTACGTCCCGTCGCGGCTCCTGCGCAGGCGCACTGATCTGCCCTGGTGAGGTCAGAGCAGAGTACTGCAGTGCGCAGGCGCCGGACTCTCTGACCTTTCCCGGCGCCTGTGCACTGCCGGACCGCCCCTCGGTGAGTATAATATAACTCGTTTTTCTTATCTTTCAGGTAACATCGGGGGGCTTATCTACAGCATTGCAGAATGCTGCAGATAAGCCCCTGATGGCGGTGGCCGCATCTCATAGTCCAAAAATGGGGTGACAGATTCCCTTTAAAAAAGAATATCACAACTGGCTTTCTCTTTGTGATACATGTAATGCCATACATTTGATGAAATGCAGAGTTAGAAGAACTTGCACAAACCTATACCTACAGCAGATTTGTGGGTAGTTGTCAAAGATGTTTGGAACAACTTCTCTGCCGAGTTGATGCTGCTTGATGCCAAGAATTAATGATGGTTTGATGGCAAAGGTGGTCATGGAATAGGATTATTTCATTTAGATTCCTTACTTGTTTATTCAGTTTGCATTTCATTCATTGATGAAAAATAAAGCTTTGGCATAATACCATATAAACTGTATATATATGCAGATAACATCCTAGAACATTACTGCTTCACTACCTGTAGTGTAGCCTGATATCTCATATTTAGTAATGTTTTAATGGTTCTTTCCATCTGGTATAGTTATGGCATATCTACAGGATGGGTTATAAATGTCCGATAGGTGTGGTCACCTGTCGCCCGTTGCTTTTGTATCTTTGGAGTACATGTCTGCTCTTGCGCTGGTTTCTAAGTTCACTTGTACTGGAATTCAGAAAATTGCAGAGCAAGTAGAATATTCAGAACTTCCACATAAATTAATAGAGAGAACTGAGCGTACTGAACGCACAAAGCAAATCTCAGGACTCGGACCTGCATCTATTGATTTGCCATGGCAAATATTTTCATTTATGATTAATGATAATAACAATAATGATAATATTAAGTGATAAATAGTAATAATAATATTCTGCTGTATTTATAGAATAGTATAAACATATTTTGTGACCTTATACAGTACTTTCTAGAATGTTCAGGAGTTAATATATTCATCTGGTTAATAAGTTGTTAACACGGCACCTATTAAAGCCTTGTTGCCGCATAAATTGATAAGAATGAGTTCTTCCTGTGCAGAAAAAAAAAACAGTTTCTATGGACCTTCAGAAGCCTGCGGCCAAACACCAAAGTAATTTCAAGCTAATTTCTTCCTTGCTGTGTGTTCCTGCCACTCACAGATCTGACCTGTATATTTATATGATAAAGGAAGAAAGTGTTGAATCGTTGGGGCCTGTGGAACCCTCAAGACAAAAAAGTATCATTCCTTGATAAATTTCCCACTTTGTTCCTGAAACTATGTGACCTGTTATTCTCTTTGATAAATTTGACAGTTACGTAAGGATTATTGAAAAATACTAAACCATTATCCAAAAAACAGGATCAGCAGGGATAAACATACCATAGAGGTAGGCCACCCGGCTACTATGACCCTGGTTGGTTTCATCATCTTTGCTACTACTTGAAGAACTTCTGTGTCCAGAGGAACTCCTTTCATAGCAAACAGTGGTCAGTCCGAGATGGGTAAAGATGGGGATATAACACCATTTCCTTTTGTCAATTAGGTATTTGCATATTTTTTTATTTCTTTCACGGGGCAGTTGCAGGTATCACAGTGGTCCATTGATGAAATACCCAGTTGTCAAAGACTAGCTGTAATATGAAGGAAGCGTGGCAGCAATGGTTTCTTCCCCTGCAATACCATCACTGTTTAGATATAGGATTCCAAGCAGGGATTATAATGAGGATAATCTGGGCTACTGAGGTGGTCCCATTTTTAGTTTGCTCACGTTATAAATTAATTCTTCTTTAGATTCTGGCAAAAAGCCAAAGGTGCCATCTTGCAGCTTTATTGCCCTCGCTGCACTTTCTCTATTATGCAGGCGACTCAGTGATGTCAATATGACAACTGCATCATTTATACAAGCAAGAAGAGGCCAATGGTAATCAGGGAAGTTGCACCACAAGGGATCATCAGGAGGTGAGGGGTTTTTTTTGGTGTGGCGACATCACAGATGGGGTGCAGCATAGTGAGGAGTACAGCACATTGCGGGTGGAAAACATAGATAAATAGAGCACAATAAAGGGAGAGGATAGTGGTGAGAAGACACAAAGATGGGAAAAGTTCAATGAAAGGAGCATAGTAGGGAAGAGGGGAGCACAAATAAGGGAAGAGCACAATGAGAACTAATAGATCACAGACTGAAAATGAGTCAACAGTGTGATGCAGCAGCAAAAAAGGCAAATACAATTCTAGGATGTATCAACAGAAGTGTTGTGAATATGCTAGAGGCGGCTTCTGAGCTGGGGCTCCCTCCGGTGGTTGCTGAGGGTAATGAACTGATTAATGAATGGCCTTCAGCTGGCGCTGAATGGTAGGATATAAGTTGCCTGATCTCCCAGCAGCCTTGCCGGTTATCAATTGTTCTTCTGGTCTTGCTTGAAGCACTGCTAGTTTCCTGCTCTCCTTCAGATAAGTGTTTGCTGGTTTTTTTTATTCTCTGTTTTATTTTCTCTGCTGGTTTGCTGCCTGCAGTGGACTGCAGCCTGTTCCCTTTTGGGGGTCTGGCGCTGCAATTGTGCTCCGTTTGTGTCTGCACTTTTGCTTTGCTCTTTTGTTACTTTTAATTTGCTGAATAGCGTTTTGTTACACCAGAGATCTGATTTAGGTGGAAGAGGTCGAGTGATCTCAGGTTTTTTGCAATCAGACGTGTTGGTACTTTTGTTAGGGTTTTTGTTGGATTGCAGTCAGAATTCTTTCCTGTACTTTTCTGTTTAGACAGATTGGGCCCAGCGTTTGCTCATTCTATTTTCTGTCTGTGTCCGATTTCTTCTTGTCTAACCACCATTACATTTTTGGGGGCTTCCTATTTTCTTTGGGGATCTGCTCTGGGGCAGATAGCTTTCATCTTTCTGCCTTTAGGTGTAGTTATCTCTCAGGCTGTGACGAGGCGTCTAGGATCAACGTAGGAACGCTCCACGGCTACCTCTAGTTGTGTGGTTAGTTCAGGTTACTGCAATCCAATAGGTTCCAGCCTCTCTGGTGTATTACCGCTTTTGCTATTTTTTGCCATTTCTCCTCAGTTACCGAAACATAACAGTATAACCGGACAAAACTGAAAATTATATGGTACTCAACCCTAGTTCTTGTAGGGATCCCTCCCTCACATCTATAGGTCTTCGTACAGACTAGCTGAGGACTTTAGCGGGTCTGATCGCAGGATCAGGTTCCCCGTTACATCGTAGGGATCGAGCTTAGTTCTATCGCAGGGACAGATATCCCTTTCTTTCCTTAGTGCTTGTAGCAGAACATAACAAATAGCTGTCTACAAATATCTCAAGGGCTGTCACATTGTAGAAGGAATATCTTTATTCTCATTTGCACAAGGAAAGACTAGAAGCAATGGGATGAAACTGAATGGGAGGAGACACAGATTAGATATTAGAAAAAACTTTTTGACAGTTAGAGTGATCAATGAGTGGAACAGGCTGCCACGAGAGGTGGTGAGTTCTCCTTCAATGGAAGTCTTCAAACAGAGGCTGGACACACATCTGTCTGGGATGATTTAGTGAATCCTGCATTGAGCAGGGGGTTGGACCAGATGGCCCAGGAGGTCCCTTCCAACTCTACCATTCTATGATTCTATGATTCTAGAGCAAAATAGGGGGAAATCAAAATGGGAAAAATGCAATGGAGGGACACATTAGAGGGGAGCATAATTAGGGAGAGATGAGTGGAAGGGAACTCAATTGTAAGAAGAGCAAAGCAAAGGGGAGTCAAAATTGGGGGGAGAAAGAACATATAGGATAGTGGCTGATAATTGGCAGGGAATAGAAGCACAATTCAAAGGAGAGTAAAATGAGAACTGTGACTGGTAATGAATTCAGGAGGATAAAGGACACAGGCTAGTCGATGAATTGGGTTCAAGAGAGCCACAGTGGCTAATCAATTTTATTTTTATTGTGAGAGTTTATTAATTTATTTTATCAATGAGGGGTGCACAGTGGCTAATTACTGTACATGTTAATGTTGGATTGTATATTTATATTCAAGGGTGCAGCATGGGACATTTTGTGTTCAAGAGGCAAAACAGTGAGGTAGCAATTCGACAAAGGCTCACTACCCAAATTGAAACATCGAATGCTTTTGGAATTAAATAACTTTGTATTTTGCCAAGCTATAGAATGTTGCCTCTATTTTTTGCCTATACTATTGTGATCTAGAAGTCAGTGGAATCGGAGGATTGCTCTCATACTCTGAAGGACTGATGCATATATTTATATGTGCTATAGTACGTGTATGCTGTTCCATACTATGTGATGTGATAGCTGCAAGACATTATGGGGAGGCCCATCTGGTCGCATCCGAGGTCATGTGAATCCCTGTGCTTGATGATATCCCCTGTATTGTGAAAAAAAGGGGCATTCATGGTGATTGAAATGAATCGAATCTCAAATTGTCCACCAAATTTCCTAAAATTTGACACATTTGCTTTGCATCGTAATGATTCACTCATCTCTCCTATCCACATTAAATTAAAATATTCCAGTTTTAGCAGCCATTGGAGCACACACAATAGTTGGATTCTTACAGTTCAGCTCACCTGTCAGCTTTGACAATAAGATTGGGACAGCAATTTCATCTCATTATTATTAAAGGACTGGAGAATAGATATAATGACATATACTGCATTTATCTACAGTAATGAATATAATATTTCTATACACTATTCATATCAAGTGGGTGAAATAAGTAGTGAACATGACAACAATTTTATAAGTATATGTATTTCTAAAGGTGATATTTTTATTAAATTCTCACCAAATGTTGGTAACAAACCATCCAATCCACACAGGCAAATAAATCAAACCATAGATGTCTATAAATTACGTTATGTGTATGTGAAATGGCACAGGGAAAAAGGTATTGAACATGCTTATTGAAATTTAATTAATACTTCATACAAAAGTCTTTGGGTGATGACAACTTCAAGACACCTCCTGTATGAATAAACTAGTTGCATGCATTGCTCACGTGTGATTTTGGCCCTTTCTTCCAGAACAATACCCAGACCCAAACCCGAACACGGACCCCATTCACTTGAATGAGGGGGCTGAAAATCCAGTGTTTTTACACAGCTGCGGTTACCACGCCGTAAAAAGACAGTGTGAGCTTCCAGCTGTGATCAGAGGTATAAAGTTTAGCTCCAGTCACTGGTGTCAGCTGATGGGACTACGGCTCCCATCAGCCAAAGCCTGCTGCCGCTAATAACAGTAAGAGCAGGATAAGCTAATGGGAGTATTCATCGGCAGGTGCCTGTGCTGTAAATAAATAATTAAAGAAAAAAAATTGCCTGGGTTCTCCTGTATTTTTGACAACCAGCCAGGCAAAACTTACAGCTAGGGAATGCAACCCTCAGCTGTCAGCTTCAGCAAGGCTGGTTATCAAGTACAGAGGGGTCCACAAGCTGTATTTTTTAATTATTCAAATAAATAATTAAAAAAACAGCTTAGGGTTTACCCCATTTTGACAACCAGCTAAAGCAGACAGCTGGGGGCTGTATTCTCAGGCTCGTAAGGGGCCATTGATATTGCCCCCCCAGCATAAAAATAGCAGCCCACAACTGCAACTGCCACCTGAAGGTTTGTTTGGTGAGCTGGCTGTGGTTTCTAACCACGTTGTTTCTATTATGTCCAGAAAAGGTGCATTTTTTAGATGCACCAATTCTGGCGCTTTGCCTGGCTCTTCCTACTTGTCCTGCAATGGTGGCAAGTGAGGTTCATATTTGTGGGGTTGATGCCACCATTGTATTGCCAGGTGACATCAAGCTCATGGGTTAGTAATGGAGAGACATCTATAAGACACCTCTCCATTGCTAATCCTATATCTATAAGGTAAATAAAGAAACAGCCAGAATAGTCTTTTGTTTGAAGTAAAACAAAGCACTTTTTCTTTTTTATTTAAAAATAACAAACACAGTTGAACTCAACGAATGCCTAGTTCCCCTGAATCCCTTGTCTTCTGTAATAAAACAAAAATAAAAAACAACAATATCCCTTAGCTGTCAGTTATTTTGTCCCACACCGTAATCCATGTCTAGGGGATAAACAGTTTTCAACCTGGACATTGGCAAGATATGACTGTCCAGGTTGATAACCACTGGTAAATGAGTTGATGCAAAAGCAGCATCAGTGACTAGCAGTGACTGCTGGGCACTAAGGCTGCATTCCCAGCTGGTCTGAACTGCTGTGACCTCGGTGAGATCCCCTCTAGCACTGTGAGAAAAAGTCTCACGGTAAAAAGGTGAGTTCACTGCAGTTCATATTCACAGCAGTGAAATGCTCCCAGTGAACTGGGGTGAACTTGCCTCTGCACAGTGAGACTTTATACCTCCGATCATAGCTGTGGGCTCATGCTGTCTTTTGAGAGCATGGAAACTGCAGCTGTCTGACCGGCGATGATGATTTTTCCCGCAGATGAGAAGCGGTGTTTGCCGCGCTGTCATGCACACGACAGCACAACAAACAACCGTTGTTCGGGGTCCAATCTGGCACAGTAACACAGATTTCCTGGTGAAGTCCGTATTTGGTGTCTATGCCCAAACAGTAGGTGTTTGGTATGCATACTGAACTTTACTGTTCAGGTTCGCCCATCTCTATTAATGAGTAAACTTTAAACGTGCCTTAACATTCTTTATGTTCAGTAATGGAGTCTTGCGTGATGAGCCTGCATTCAGGCCATGGAGGTTGAGTGCATTTCTTATTGTTTTCTTTGAAACAATTGTACCTGCTGATTCCATGTCTTTCTGCAGCTCTTCAAAGGTGGTTCTTGGCTCTTGGACAACTCTTCTAATAATTCTTTTCACTCCTCTGCCTGAGATCTTGCAAAGAGCAACTGGTCGTGTCCGGTGTATGGTGAAACTATGTTACTTCCACTTCCAGATTATGGCCCCAACAGTGCTCACTGGAATCTTCAGAAGTTTCAAAATTCTTCTGTAACCAATGCCAACAGTATGTTTTGCATCAATAAGGTTGCAAAGGTCTTGAGACAGCACAGTGGTTTTACCCATCAGGACAGGAGATGTTTCTTGTATAGCATCTTGGTAATGAGACACCTTTTATAGGCCATCACTTGAATCAGCTAATATTATCTTTCACTAAGTGGCAGGATTGCTTTCTAATTACTGATAGATTTCAGCTGCTGTCATAACATTTTGTGGCTTTTTGCACCTCTCTTGTGTTTAATACTTTTTCCCTGTGTCGTTTTTCATTATTACAGATAACTCAATTCATGGATATCTACGGTTAGATTTCTTTGTCTATGTAGATGGAATGGTTTGTTACCGACATCTGGTAAGAATTTCATGTCATTAGCACCTTTACAAATAGAATCATAGAATCATAGAATGGTAGAGTTGGAAGGGACCTCCTGGGCCATCTGGTCCAACCCCCTGCTCAAAGCAGGATTCTCTAAATATATTAAGAATATATAAAATATATATAAGAAGAAAATAATATATAATAAGAATATAATAAAAATATATATATATATATATATATATATATAAAATATATATAAGAATATATTACATGTATATATGAAATATATTTACTTAGAAAATTGGTGACGTGTTCAAAACTTATTTCACCTGCTGTATGATAGTACTGTAGTTGTAGATAAGAAAGGATAGCAATACACCCTTGATACATGTTCTTTCTCTTCCACAGAATTGCATCTACTGATTAAAGCTAAATTTAAATACATATGATATTCCCTTTATGAATCTTGAATTATAGTCCTGTTCGCTTCCCTAAATAGCAGGATCTAAAGGACCCCAGATTGATAAGATTTTCTAGTGGAAAGATTTTTTTCCAGGAGCATAATCAGTAATTGTCAGTAACTCGAAGTATCTCTTTCATATGTAAACAATTAAATGTATATTCTGTACAGAGAAAAAACCTGTGATATAATCTACTCTTGGTTCTCTCGGGTACGTAGCGTATCTCTGACTTATATAGATTTTCTATGCTCATTTCAAAACTGTGTGAATATGCAAAGCTCTTTATCCATAATAATCTACTGGGTTTATTGTGAAGTTAGAAAAATGGAAACAAAAAAAGCACCAGCGGTTTTCAAAAGAAAGTAATCATGTTTATTATTTTCCACAGGCGAGATGCAGGAAACCAGTACAGCACCACTTATTTTAATTTTTCTAGGGATGCAGCTCAAAAATTCACTTTCACAAGCTTATTAGCTTAATGTTTTTCATATGGTGTTTGATAAGCTTGGGGGACGGTTGGATGGTTTGGAGCTAGTGCATCTCTACTGTCATGTCATCCCATTCATCTTCATGTTTAATTCATAGCTGAAAATGTAGAACCAGTTGTGCTTCACCAGATTGTATAATTATTCTTAAAGGAGCACAACTCCAGTCCTCCAGGGCCATCTATAGTGCATGTTTTCTGGCATTTCCTTAATTTTGCACAGGTGATAATTTTATCACCTGCACAGGTGATGATTCCAACACCTTGTGCTAATGAAATTCTGAAGACATGCACTGTTGGTGGCCCTGGAGGACTGGAGTTGTGCATCCTTGGCATATAGTGTCAATTGGTCAGTGGGAAAACACTTTAAGTAATTGGTGCCAACGATGCACAGCTAAAAGTACACTTTAATCAATCGAACTTAGAAAAAAAAGTAAGTTCCACAATTGGGTGTGTTTAACAGGGCAAAGCTATTACAAAATTCTAAAAATGGAAGCTACAGCACTTGTAAAAGTGATTGAGACACCCAGTTATCTGATAACGTTAGACTGTACTAAGTATGGACATCAATATTATGATCCCCCAAATAAGATTATGTTCTTATGTGCATCCATGATATATCAAATCTGACATGTATGTTTTAGCATTCCCCATAACATTATCATTCCCTATGAAAATAAGGACTGATTAGAAGCACTTCACCTTCATATTAAACGGTGTAAATTTCCTTTGGCAGTGCAGGGATTATTCTGCTCAGTTGGGAATTCTTGGAAGCTTTCCAGCATTAAGGCTCAACTGTTCACTGTTAGCCATTCCCATTTCCTATATATTCTGAGTCCTGGCTAGCTCTCATTGTCAGAGCTAGCTTATGCTGCATTGCTGGAGGTTGTTGGTGGTTATTAAAGTAGGCAGTTGGTGGATTTATCTGTGACTGTTGCTAGGTTTTGAGTGTGTAATAATTCCCTTTGTTCTCCTACTTTGGTTTAACCCCATCCTCCACTCCCCAATGCATCACTCTGTTATTTGTGCATGAATATTTGTATGTTTGGTTTTTTTCGTCATCCCTATTCGTATTACCTTGTAAGTCTGTTTGGTGTATTACGTTACACTACTACCCTCTTCCTGGGCGGAGGAAAGGTACAGATTGATTGTGGATTCAGGAACTGAGGCAAGGTAATACGTGACCCCGACGTCTTCACCATCAGAAGTAAATCAGGGAATAGGGCAAGCTAATGATTCTAGCGTTAGCGACAGGGAAGGAGCCTCTGGTCCTAGGACATCCAGTCATGACAGCTATTTTAAAGTGAATGCAGCTAACTATTAAATCACATATGTTTTCCGGGCTCTTTAGGATCATTCATTTTACAATGTATTTATTTTTATAGAGTCCAGATGTTACCTTAATGAAAATGAGGTTTGATTTTGGATTGTAAAACATACAAAGATATGCTAACATTTAACAACAATGTATTCATTTATCATACTTTCAGATGTTTGAGAGATGACTGTAAGATGGTTCAAATTCTACATTTAATTGAGCATTTTCATAAATTGCCAATCTTTGACTTGCTAGTAATAAAACTTTTACAAGGTAATAAAAAGGAATATTTTTTAGAATGGAATTTAGATGAGAAAAATTACATCTCAGAAAATGAAATGAACATGAAATACTATCAACAACTCAATATTTCTTCGGAACTTTAAAGCTGAAGAAATGGAAATTGCTACGAGTGACACCTATAACAACAAAGACAGTATGCATTCACAACAACACTATTACATGGAATAGCAAACATTATCTCATAATAGCATTGATTGCATTTAGGAAGCTGATCCCTATAAATCCTTAATATCCACAAAATGATCTGTTTGTTATATGGAATAAAATAAAAGCAGAAAAAAGGCTTCTCTCTTTCAACACAAAACCCCTTGACTTTGTATAGGACCCATCTTTTTTCTCAGAGAAATTCTTCTTCCGCTTCAATTAAGTAATAATGGGGCAGAGGCGTATTATAATATAGGCAATCCATGGTCCATGGAAGCTTACCTGCATTATGATTCTACTTGCTGCGGTCTTATTTGCTAAACCACCCCCCAAACCTCCCCCATATTCATATTTAGGGCAGGTCAGAGGACAGTATTTTCGGTCTAAGTGCAATCCTTCAAAACATTGGATCACAATAGGACGAATGTTAGTCTATAGGGCCGTGCACATGTCCAATTTCGCTGCAGGCCCAATTTTGATCTGATATTCGAATCGCCCTCTGTCATGCAAGCCAAAGAGTCCGTGGAAACCATTGGACTTCACTCGTATTTCAACTGCCTGCAGTCAGATTTCCGTGGACTGACAGAATGGAGAAGATGAACAAATTGTTGTCTCCATCTTCTCCTCATCTGAGACAATCGGATCACACTATGCTCACACTCTGATTAGAGTGTAATTTGCATAATTGGCCTGTCACGCGGTTACCACAATGGAGCAGAGCCAGAAAACCGCAGCGTCTGGTTGCTCCTACTATGCTGAGAAGAAACACTTCTCCAGTGTATTAAAACATGTTTATTTCTTCCAGCAGAACAGGGGTTAATCTGCCATATTGGAATACTCCTACATTCAGCTGTGCTCGATTAGCCATTCCTTTTCACTATAAAATCTGGGCTCAATTACCAAGTCAACGTCAGAGCTAGCAATAGCTACATGATCTTGGAGTGGGAGAAGTTGGTGTTGTGAAGGATTGCTGGAGGAATTTATTAGCAACTGTTGCCTGGTTTGTACGCTTGGAAATTCCTTATCCTTCCCTGTTTTACTTTCTTCCCCTTCTCTACACACCCTGGTGAATACTTCTGTTATATGTGAGTGTTTATTTTGTGTGAGTCGAGTTTTCAGTTTACTCTTATCTGTGTTACCCTGTCTGTCGGGTTAGTGTACTGCAGAACAAAGTAGCGCCTCTCTTCCCCGGGTGGGGAAGGGGACAAACAAAGGGCTGTTGTAGGAGATAAGGCAAGAGCAGAGGCCCCAGCATCTACACCATCTGAAGTATCCTGGGGAACAGGGTGGGCTAGGGCCCCCCTGGTGTTAGGGCCAGGAAAGGTGCCCCCTGGTCCCAAGTCACTCGTCAGTTGAATCAAGACACGGCCCTATTCTCTTCGATGAGAAAACAAATGGTCGTCTGCACGTGCTCTAAGCAAAGCCTCACTATGTTTATGGCTAGGGATGACCGAATTTCCCCAAAATTCAATTTGGCCAGCAGATTCAATTTGGTCCAAAAAAATTTAATTGCATCAAAAATGTCCTGAAAATGCATTTATTATGCTCAGAGGTTCTTTCCAGACCCCAAAATATAATAAACGGGGGAATAGTGGTTATGGAATCAATTGTTTGTCACTTCCCATCCACAGGACCATATGAGGCCAACCACATCCCAGGCCTCAGCTTTGGAATGGAGTGCTGGAAGATCCAAAGACCAGTGCAGAGGACCAGCGAGATGTGACTGTGTAGGAATAGGTTAGGAACGGATCTAGGACAGATGAGAATTAGTGATGAGCGATCGTGCTCGCCACTACTCGTTACTCGCCCAAGTATCACAGTACTCGGTGTACTCAGCGAGCACCAAGCATTTCCGGAATTATTTGGCGGGAACTCGGGTTTCCACCAGCTTTTTAGCAGTCTTTAGAGACCCAATCACGATGCAGGGATTGTCTTCCAGGCAATGAAATGCCGCTGCCATCTTTGTTGTGGTCGTGCAGTGATTGGCTAGCTGAACAGCATTATCAGGGGTATAAGAGACCAGATGCTGCCCTGCTTGGCGCATTCAGCTCCGGATTTAGATAGTGTAGGGAGAGCTGCTGCCGATATAGGGTCAGAATTGGGGATTTCTTAGTCAATGTGGGGTCTACTATCCTAAAGTACTCAAATCCAGCTAAACCAACAGTCCTTCTAAGGACTAATTTCGGAGTATATAGGTTCTAGTGTTAGGTAGGCAGGGGATTGTACGTTGCTCTGTACATATCAGTGCCAGGCCGGCAGACGATGTATGTATGTATATACATATCATTGCATACATCAAGAGGGTCCATTCCTTTCCTATCTGCTAGTGCTGGACCTATAGGATATATTGACCGTCTATACCTAGCCCCAAGTCTAATTGGCTTTAAAAAATTTTTGGCCAGGTTAATAGAGTTTATTTTATTGCAAAGCAATCCAGATCCCTTTTTTTTCTCCATTTACTTTTTGACAGTGTACAATACAGCCAGATCTTTTCCCTAACACAGCGTAAAAATCCTGCAATTTTAAAGGGTCCCAAAAATCACTTTTGATTGCACAGAGAAATATTTAATTTTTATGTGGTATTGTAAAGTAGAATTTTTTTGAGTGTCTTACGCAATTTCTTGACACCATTTTGCTGAACCCCACAAAAAATACATACAGGACACATATTTTACAGTGCGGTATATCTGTGAAATGCCTCATCCATCCGTCTGATAAGAATTATGGTCATTTTAGCCCTAAATTCCATTTTTTTTTGCTATCTGTCACTGTAGTTATATACAGCACTACTGAGCCTAAAAAAAGCAAAAAAAATACAGGCCACAGATTTTTCAATGTGGTATCTCCGTGCCAGCTCATATATCTGCATGCTTCAAGTTTGGCCATTTTAGGCCGGTTTTCAATTTTTCTCCTGTGTGTCAATCTAGTTATATACAGCTCTATTTAGCCTACAAAAACAAAAAATACAGGCCACAGATTTGTCAGTGTGGTATCTCAGTGCCAGCTCATATATCTGCGTTTCCCCAAGTATGAACATTTTAGGCCTGTTTTCCATTGTTTTCCTATTGTCAATCTAGTTATATATAGCACTACTTAGCCTACAAAAGCAAAAAATACAGGCCACAGATTTGTCAGTGTGATATCTCCCTAACAGGCCTCATTTATCTGTGCCAAAAATTTGGCCATTTTAGGCCTACATATTTTAGTGTTTTTGCAGTCTGTTACCATACTTATTGACAAAAATCTGATAAGCCAAAAAACATTTTTACCTACAGTACAGATAGGTAAAAGTGTGGTTTTCCCACACACGTATTACGTACAAGTTGGCTCCCAAATCAGCCATTTGTAGTGAACGTGTATAATATTCTAGTCCATTTACAATGGGCAAGGCACGTGGCAAGGGACGGGGAAGTGGACCTGATGGTAATGGTGCATGCTGAGGCCAAGGCCATGGCCAAGCTGAAATTGGGCCACCAAAAACACCCACACCTTCTCGATGGACCTTAGTGTCCGAAGTTCTAGGGGACTGCGGCAAGACTGCACTATTGAAGCCCGAGCAGTGTGAAAAGGTTGTTGGTTGGATAGCAGATAATTCTTCCAGTTACTTATCCAACACCACCAGCACCCTGTCTTCCACACTGTCAGAGTAGCCATGAATCTGGACCGCATATTCCTCACCCTGATCCTCCTTCCTCCCACCATGCTGAGTGCCCTGAGACAAATGATACCACATTCGGACCTCTGAAGAGCTGTTCAGTTTTCCATTTGGAGTTTTGTGCCTCTCGCCTGGTCCACTTGAAGCGGGGTAAGATGATATTCCATGTAGCGATGCACAAATATTTGAGCAGCCACAGTCACAAGAGGTGGACGATGATGAGACATAATTGCCAGAAAGTCAGGAGGAGGACCAGCGTGCGGAAGTGGAAGATAAGGTGGTGGATGATATAGTAACAGACCCTACCTGCAGAGCGAGGACAGCAGCACACAGGGGGAGGTAGGCGTAGCACCACTTCAGGCAGGAAGAAGCAGTGTGGTGCCTGCAGACAGAAGGCGTGCAACCGTTCACCGTAACACCAACATGACAGAAGTTGCCAGTCCAACTGTTAGGTCTTCCCGAGTATGGTTATTTTTTAAAGACTCTGCCGATAACCCTAAACAGGCCATTTGCAACAACTGTCATGCCAGTATCAGCAGCGGTAACAAAACTACCAGCCTTACCACAAGCAGCATGATCAGGCACATGGCAGCAAAGCACCCAACTTTGTGGGCCCAACCCTGGCTGCAGGAACAGTGTTTGGGGGTGACACCACTGCTTTTTCCAGTGTTGTGGGTGCAAGCCAACCTGCTGTTGCCCAGAGTCAAATAGCACCATCATCAAGCACATCCACGTCCTTGTCCCAGCGAAGCCTTCAGTTGTCCATACCCAAGTCAATGGAATGTAAGCGGAAATATGCATCCAACGCCCCACAGGCCACAGTACACAATTCTCATATTTTGCTTGCGCTCGAAATGTTGCCTTTTAGGCTCAGAGACGAAGCTTTCCGCAACTTGATAGCGGCGGCCATACAAAGGTACTCAGTCCCCAGCCGCCACTTTTTCTCCCGTTGTGCCGTCCCGGCATTACACAAGCACGTGTCCAACAACATTACCCATGCCCTCAACAATGCAGTTACTGGGAAAGTACACCTAACCACAGACACATGGACAAGTGCTTGTTGCCAGGGACAGTAAATCTCGATGACGGCACACTGGGTTAACATAGTGGAAGCTGGGTCCCAGTCAGCTCTTGTGATGGAACACGTCCTCCCGACGCCAAGGATTGCGGACCCTACGTCAATCAGGGTTGCCCCCACTGTGTACAGCTCCTGCACCTTCTCCTCCTCCTCTTCAGCCTCCATCTCCGAAATGAGGACATCAGTCACAAGTTGGAAGCACTGCAGCACTGCCAAAGCCATGCGGCAACAGGCTGTGCTTAGGCTAATTTGCTTAGGTGACAAACCGCACAATGCTGAAGAGTTGTTGACAGCTCTGAAAGCACAGGTAGATGTGTGGCTGACACTGCTGAATCTCCAGCCAGGCATGGTTGTGTGTGACAATGGCAGGAACCTGGTGGTGGCTCTGAGGCGAGGCGAACTGACACACGTACCATGCCTGGCCCATGTGTTTAACCTTGTTGTTCAACGTTTTCTAAAAAGCTACCAGATCTGCTTGTGAAAGTACGCCACCTGTGTGCCCATTTTAGAAAGACAACTAAACATTCAGCCGCCCTTGCTGTGCTTCAGTAGCGATTGCAGATTCTGGCTCACGGACTGGTGTGTGATGTCCCCACGCATTGGAACTCTACCCTGCATATGTTGGAAAGGATTTGTGAGCAGAAGTGGGCAGTTGTTGAGTACCAGCATCAACAAGGCCGTCGTTTTTCAGGTTTGACTCCACACATAAGACCTCAGGAGTGGACATGGATGTAAGACTTTTGTAAAATCCTCTAAAATTTTGAGGAGTCCACCAAAATGGTGAACGGCAATGATGTCATAATTAGCGTCACCATCCCGCTCATCTGCATTCTGAAAAGCTCTCTGCTCACAATGAAAGAGGATTACACACAGCCCAGCCTCATGTCATCCCAACATGGATTCTTTGGCAATGAGGAAGAGGAGGAAAAAGAACAGGAGCTATGTTCATGCGATATAGACGGTACTGCAAGCACAACTGTCATACCGTCTGTTCAGCATGGATGGCCTGAGGACAGGGAGGAAGAGGAGGAGGAGAAGGAGGACACCTTGGTCACAATGGTCAGTCGTCCTGTTGGTGAGGAAACGGAAGGCTTGCCTGTTACCAGTCTGGCATGCATGGCTGACTTATGTTGCGCTGCCTTTCCCGTGACCCTCGTATTGTAAAAATATTGGGTAACAGTCATTACTGGGTAGTGACACTTTTAGACCCACGCTACAAGGAGAACTTTCAATCTCTTGTTCCAGAGGCAGATAGGTGTACTAAAATGGTGCAGTACCAAGAGGCCAATGTTGCAGAATTATTAAAAAAATTCCCATCTCAAAACGCTGGCGGCAGAGATAACAGTTAGTTGGCCAACCAAGGAGGACAGGCAAGAGAGACACAACTCCAATCCAGCAGAGGAAGGGGAATACTGGCAAAGTTCTGGGACAGTTTTCTCAGACCCTCCCTGAGGCTCTGGGTAATCTCACAAGAAATGCAATGTTTTCTAAGATGCTGAGGGAGTACCTTGCTGACTGTACCAACATCCACCATGATTTTCCTCAGTGCCTTTTAATTATTGAGTATCCAAGCTGGACACATGGCATGAACTGGCTCTCTATGACTTAGAGGTCCTGGCCTGCCCTGCCACTAGCGTTTTGTCAGAGTGGGTTTTTAGTACTGAGGTGGAATTATCACAGATAAGCGCATTCGCATTTCAACGGAAAATGCAGACAGGCTGACTCTTATAAAAATGAACAATGGATGGATTGGGCCAGACTTCTCGACACCACCAAATGATGAAAGCGAAATATAACATCCAATGTAGTGTCTTTTTGGGAGGTGTATTAACATGCACCTCTTCACACCCATACATGGGTATATGCTTCCTGATTTTGGCAATTTGGTGTCCTCCTCCTCCTTCTCCTGATCCTCACTGTCCACCACCACTTGAACATCAGGGTGAACGTATTCGGTCATGCTCCAGCCACTCTATTTTTTGGCAAGTGTGCTATGATGCCCGTCACCAAATTTAAAAAAATATGTACCCCCCAAAGGGTAAATGTTTGCCAGCCCATACACTTAGTGTATGGGCATTACAAGTCTAGGAGACCCGCTCCTTTACATTGGGCCTATTTTTTAATGAGGCCTTCCTCCACGATTCATCATCCACAGCCACTAGATCAACAGGGTTAACTTGTTCCGTGCTGCTACAGCCAGTGTCGAATTATAAGCAAGGGTCAGTGGTTATGCTGGGCGTAAAATACTTGTTCAGAAAAAGGTTGAGGTGTACCCCACAGGGGAAATGTTTGCCAGCCCATACACTTAGTGTATGGGCATTACAAGTCAAGGAGACCCACTCCGTTACATTGGGCCTATTTTTTAATGAGGCCTTCTTCCACTTCTCATCATCCACTGCCACTAGATGTTAGGGTTTGAGTTCCTGCTGCTGCACAAGGGAGTCTCGAACCAGTCCCGCTGCGGTCCCCCATCCATCTCCGTCCGCAGTGGATCCTGCTCAGCTTAGACGTCGGTCCCAGCGTCTCTCCCAGTCTAACAGTGTGCAGAGGATTACTGCTGCCTCTCCAGGCTCTGCTATTGTGGCCAGTACTGGTTAGCGGCGAGCAGACGTCTTTAGGACAAAGTCCTTGTTTTCCCCTTCTGAGCATGCCCAGGGTGAGATCTCTCATTGGAGATCAGGGGTCACATGCTCAGATACTGCAGCAGCTCCTATTGGTCCGCCAGGAAGGTCCTGTGACTACTGGTGTTCTGGAACAGTTTCATTGGTCCTTGTTTCTGGCAGGTCCTGTAGCTGTTACTATAAAAGGGTGGCATGGGTGGGCCGCCATGCGCTAGTATCAATTGCATTAAGTGCTATGCGCCAGTGTGATCATGTACGCATGTGGTTAGGGTTCGGCTGAAATAAGCCCCTAAAATACCGGCACCTCCGGTGAGGAGATTTGGGTGCAAATGGTTAGGGCTTGGCTGAAATAAGCCCCTAGAATACCAGCTTCTCCGGTGAGGAGATTGCTTGATTGCTTTGCTGTTTACATGATCACGGACTGCTATCCGCACAGCAGTTATCTGTGTATCCCTGAGAGTCTAACAGGACACAGTCTTTTTCTCAGCGGCTCTGTGACGCAACAGGGTTCGCTTTATAACGCTGGTTCAGCGCCCTAGCGTTTTACTTTGCGGCTCACTAAAGCTAAGTGAGTTCGCACTTATCGCCATATAGCGCTGTGGCATTCCTGATAGCGGCTCTGGGGATTAACAGAGTTCACACTTACTGCCACAGCGTGCTACGGCTTTTATTTTAGAGACTCTGCAGGATAACAGAGCTCGCTACTTTCGCCATCTTACTAGCAGCGGGCTTCGCCTGCACGGTGGACCCCGGGTTGCGAACGCACCTCTCTACAATATCTATTAGGTGCGTTTCGCAGACCCTAACACTAGATCACCAGGTTTAACGTATTCCGTGCTGCCTCAGCCAGTGTCGAATTCCTAACAAGGGTGAGTGGTTTTGCTGGGCGTAAAATACCTGTTATGGAAAAGGTGTAGGTGTACCACACAGGGGAAAATGTTTGTCAGCCCAATACACTTAGTGTATAGGCATTCCAAGTCTAGGAGACCCGCTCCTGTAAATTGGGCATAGTTTTTAATCAGGCCTTCCTCCACGTGTCATCATCCGCCGCCAGGAGTACGAAATGAATAATGTGAAGTGGATTTTCCTGTGCCCATCCAGTAACTGGGTTCAAAGGCTTATTGGGGTGCAAATGATAATGCTAAATAGTCGGCACTCCAGTCGCTATCATGGTGCACGTGGAAGGAATGATTCATCCAAGGAAGAAGAAAATCCCGGCACTCACATGTGTTGATTTAATTTGCTTTATTCCATATCCCAGCAAAACATTTTAGCTCATCCAGAGCCTTTGTCAATTGTTAAGGATGTTCCTTAACATATTTCCCAGCAAAATCCATTTTGGTTTAATTTTTGTAGGTTTTTTGGTGCGCCTGTGAAAAGGGCGTGAAACTGTGACAACATTGTTTAGGTCTGTGGCCTAAGAGTCAGAAATGCTTCCAGGGGCAGTTGCCATGATGTTCTGTGTGATTTGAGCAGTGTTTCCATCATTTTCAGACATTTTTAGACCTTAAAGGACCCCGTCTCCCATAGACTTACATTGGGCTCATTGTTCTGTCAGAGTACCCGAATATTTAAATTTGCTCGACCCGAGCAACGAGCACCCGGGCATTTTAGTGCTCGCCCATCACTAGTGAGAATATAAAAAGTAATGTATATTATTTTTTAACCACTTTTACAGTTTTCAAAATATGACTGCAGTTTGACTCGATTCTTGTTAAACAAATCCCAAAATTGGGGATTTGCTAGAATCTTAAGTTTTGGTAAAATTTGATTAATTAAGAATCAATTCTTTCATCTCTATGTTTTTTGGCGCAATAGATGTTATTAATACAGTGCCAGTAAACAAGTTGAAGTTTTTGGTTTTATGGAGAACTCATATTTCATCTTAGAGAGGCTTCTTCTGATCCTTCATTTTAGCAACATTGAGGAAGTGGCGGCTTATAAGTGAATATAAATATGGATCAGCACATTGACCTGTTGGAAGGCATCACCATACCTATGCTGTAAACCACATCATCTAAAAATTAAGTAGTATGTGTCCCACGGCTTTTCTTCTAGCCCTCTAGTTTGAGGTCCAGAGGAGGCCTACAGATAGTCTCCTGCAACTCTTCGCTGTATCCTGACTCCACCTGCTGATAGGTTTCTGCAGTTTCCGCCTATGCCATTGCTAATATGCAGCTCTGGCAAAAATTAAGAGACCATTGTACAGTTTCAAAAAATGAGTTTCTCTACATGACTGACAGCCATTCAATTCCAGTGTCAGTTGAATTCCAACCAGAGTGCACCTCATTCTAATTAATATGCTTCTGATAAGGTGATCATCTGAATCAGATCTTATTTAACGAAGGAAAGTATAAAAATCACTGCTGTGGTGTTCACAATTCTCTTGCAATAGGACAAGCTAGATGGCAAAACAAGTGCTAGTAATATCCCAAAAGTAATGGGAAAGAAAAAAATAACTTTTTAACCATGCCAAAGGATTTGAAAAGAAAAGTCTTTCATGATGATAAGAAGGGCTCAATTCTGGCTTTACTAGCTGTGAGCGTCATGTTGCCTCCATCCTTAAAATTTCTAAGATGGCAGTCCATTACAACAAAGTCAAGCAGCAGAAATTGGGGACAGCAAAGCTACAAACCTGCAGAGGGCGAAAACGACTCTCCACTGACCGGGATGACCATCATCTTATTTGAATGTCACTCAGCAACCACAGGATGACATCAAGTGACCTAGAAAAGGAATGGCAAATGGAAGCTGTGGTGAAGTGTCCACCGCAAGAGCAGTTCGTAACAGGCTCCTAGAGGCAGGGCTCAAGTCATGTAAAGCTAGAAAAAAGCCTTTCATCAATGAGAAGCAAAGGAGAGCCAGGCTGAAGTTTGCCAAAGACCATAAGGATTGGACCATATAGGACTGGAGTAAGGTAATCTTCTCTGATGAGTCTAATTTTCAGCTTTGCTCAACACCTGGTCGTCTAATGGTTGGACGGAGAACTGGAGAGGCATACAAGCCACAGTGTCTTGCACCCACTGTGAAATTTGGTGGAGGATCAGTGATGATCTGGGGATGCTTCAGCAAGGCTGGAATTGGGCAGGTTAATCTTTGTGAAGGACGTATGAATCAAGCCGAATAAAAGGTTAACCTGGAAAAACAGTTGATTCTTTCTGCTCAGGCAATGTTCCCCAACCCTGAGGACTGTTTTTTCCAGCAGGACAATGCGCCATGCCACACAGCTAGATCAATCAATATGTGGATGAAGAACCACATCAAATCTCTGTCATTGCCAGCTCAATCTTGATACCTCAACCCCATTGAATACCTCTGGAATGTAATCAAGAGGACGATGGATAGCCACAAGCCATCAATCAAAGAAGAACTGCTTACATTTTTATACCAGGAGTGGCATAAGGTCACCCAAAAGCAGTATGAAAGACTGGAGGAAAGCATGCCAAGACGCAAGAAAGTTGTGATTAAAAATCATGGCTCTTCCACAAAATATTGATTTCTGAACTCTTCCTGAGTTAAAACATTAGAATTGTTGTTTCTAAATGATAATTAACTTGTTTTCTTAGCATTATTTGAGGTCTGTAAGCACTGCCTTTTTTTTGTTATTTTGACCATTTCTCATTTTCTGAAAATAAATACAAAATGTATTGCTTGGAAATTCGGAGACATGTTGTCAGTAGTTTATAGAATAAAAGAGCAATTTACATTTCACTCAAAAATATACCTATAAAGAGGAAAATCAGACAAACTGAAAACTTTGCAGTGGTCTCTTAATTTTTGCCAGAGCTGTATATTCTCATGAAAGTATTATGTAGACGCTCTTTGACTTTTATGGTTTATGCATCAGGACACAATGAAAAAAAATCTCCTACTCAGAAGGTCTTAAAATTGTGTAAATACAACTTCAACCACAACAAACATTATTATACTATGTCAGCATTTATTGAACAAAACTTGAACAAAATGCAGAAGCAGTGCATGAAAAATTAAGTAAGCCTCACTGCTTCCATAGGAATTAAGAGGATAAGTAGCAGCCAGGTGTTGTTAATCAAATGCACTGGATCAAAGGTTTACCAGCAATTGTGACCATCTTCTTTTGTCAGTTTGTTGGTGTGGAGTATTCAGGTGTGTGTTAATACACTGATAATGACTACAGTCATCAGCAATGATCTTACAGAAGCAATTGTTGTTACTCATCAATCTGTGAAGGTTTATTAGGCTATTTCTAAGGAATTTAAAGCTCATAATTCAATAGTGAGAATTATTATTTAAATGGAAATCATTCACAATAGTTGACAATCTACCAATGAGTGGGCATCCAGCAAATTCAACTCATTCAGATTATGCAATGCTAAGAGAAAATGCAAAAACCTAAGAGCTACAGCTCAGACTCTAAAGTCCTCAGTTATAATGTTAAATGTTCAGGTTCATGAAAGCACAGTTAGATAAAGATTGAATAAGTATGGTTTGTTTGGAAAAGTAGAAAGCCTTTTCTTTCCAAAAAGAACATGGCAGCATGATAAAAGTTGGACAGGCAGGAGAGAAGTGGAGGTGATTGGCCATAATGTTCTGGGTCACAACTGGCAAAAAAACGACCACAGAACTTTTGCACAAACGCCTTTTGACAACTGTCAAGCATTGTGGTGGTGGGTTGATGATTTTGGTTTATTTTGCAGCCACAGAATCTGGGCACCTTGCAATCATTGAGTTGACCATTCTCTTTATAACAAAGTATTCTTGAGTTAATTGTGAGTCCATATAATCAAAAAGCTAAAGCTTGGCTGAAACTAGGTTGTGCAACAGGATAATGATCCCAAGAACTCCAGCAAATCTGGCTGGAATGGCTAAATAAGAGAAAATTCATGGTGTTCTAGTGGTCCAGTCACAGGCCAAACTTCATTCCATATAAAAAAGCTGGAGCGAGACCTTAAAAAAATCTGTGCACCAACAAAAACCCACAAACTGAAACATGCTGTCTAATCCAGGTGCTGGATATATGATCTCAGCCAAGTAAGTTTGATTCTGAAATGCTGCCACATTGAAGAAGAAAATACTTTAAAAGTTGCCTTTTAAAGCGAACCTGTCACCAGTTTTGGCCAATGTGAAGTAAGATCACTACCTTTCAGGGCTTATATACAGCATTCTATAATGCTGTATATAAGCCCCCAACCCAACCAGCAAGACGAGAAAAATAACTTTTATTATACTCAACTGCGGTATGGTCCGGTCCGAGGGATGTCACAGGTCTTAGTTTGTCACCTCCCATCTTCTTGCAATAGTCATCCATCTGCTTGCTTCATGTGAATGACGCAACCCTACATCATCCACACAATCTCCTTGGGTTCGTGCTCCTGCACAGGCATACTTCTCTAACCTGTTGAAGGCAGAGCAAAGTACTGCAGTGCGCAGGCGCTGGGAAAGTTCAAAGAGCTCTGGCATCCGAACATTCGAGTGCTAATAGAGCATCTTTGGCGTTCTCGAACACTATGGTTGAGTCGCTGTGGCTGCATGTCTCGTGGATATTCGACAGTCATAACACATGCAGAGAGTGTCTGTTTGTTAGGCAATCTTGGCATGTGCTGCAGCTGTCGAACAGTCTCGAGACATGCAGCTGCAGCAACTCAAAGAACAGAAACGCGTCAGACTTCGAGGTCCTTTTTAACCTTTTAAAATTATCTCAATAAAGTTGTTTTATTACTTGATTGGAATTTACTGATTAAATTTCCCTTGTCCTCTTAACTTGAGAATACCACTTTAAGGAAAAATATTTCTAACCCTACTAGTTTTCAAGAATGAATCAATCGAATAGTCTGGCAAATATTTTTAAAGTGATTGGCTGGAGTGAGCCCACTCTCTTCATAAAGCCTGTGGCCAACATTACTGAGTAGGGGTTTCAAAATCCAGACTTCTACAGATCAAATCTACTGATATGTTTATATGACAAGACAAACATTTTCTAAAAGTACAGTTAGTTACACTTTAAAGATGTTTTCACTGGAACCATCCAACATGGTTTGACCTGCACCGTTAGTCACATTAGTTCTCCACTTTGGACCCCTCTTGGACCCCTCTTACAACAGACTGTGATGCTTGCCACGTAGAGTCAAATTGTCAAATACAAAATCTCAGATACTGAAACCATATTATATGGCGATAGTCCTAAGGTTCGGTAGGACAGGTCTCATGCACGCTTGTAATCAGGTGCTACTGGGGAAATAGTAGACATATATTTGTAAAGACACCCCGAGCACACTCAATGTGCAAAAATTGAGAAAACTTTGGCATTCATTATAGAATTTTATTTAAGCATTTGAGCATTCCAGTGAAATTCCGGATAATTAGAAAACAAATGAATATCGCACAGCCCCAACGTTTCGGCCTATTCGGCCTTCATCAAGGGTTTTTTTTCTGTTAAAATAAAATAAATATGACAGACAATGTCACAACATGTGAACAATATATCAAATATATACAGAACATCAATGCAAATTATTGGAAAAAAATGTTGATACGGCGTTTAATAATTAAGAAAGTGTAAATGATATCTCATTAGCCATATATAGAAGCTTTCCTCTGAAACCGTGACAGATGATGCGGATTTTCCTTATTTTTTATTTTCTTCCTATTGGATGCATTAAAGTTATATGCATATAAACAATGTTTGCAATATAAGAGAGTAATGTATACTCAGTCATACATATATATTTAAGAAATTGTTACTTGTTTTTTTCCAATAATTTGCATTGATGTTCTGTATATATTTGATATATTGTTCACATGTTGTGACATTGTCTGTCATATTTATTTTATTTTAACAGAAAAAAAACCCTTGATGAAGGCCGAATAGGCCGAAACGTTGGGGCTGTGCGATATTCATTTGTTTTCTAATTATCCGGAATTTCACTGGAATGCTCAAATGCTTAAATAAAATTCTATAATGAATGCCAAAGTTTTCTCAATTTTTGCACATTGAGTGTGCTCGGGGTGTCTTTACAAAAAAAAAAAAAATGATAGTCCTAAGGTTGTCAGCCAGGACTAATATGGGCAATGCCCTATGGAGAACATACAACTATGAAAACATGGAGCATATTACCACAAGAAAATTGTATAGAGATTAAAAAGTGCAAACCTCCTTCCATCAGCAAGGGCATTGAAGATGAAATGTGGATGGGTCTTTCAGCATGATAATGATCCTAAGCACACTGCCAGGTCAACGAAGGAGTGGCTTCGTAAGAAGAATATGAAGGTCCTGGAGTGGACTAGCCAGTCTCCAGATCTCAACCTCGTAGAAGATCTTTGGAGGGATTTGAAAGTCCGTGTTGCCCAGTGACATGCCCAAAAACATCACTGCTCTTGAGGAGATCTGCATGAAGGAATGTGTTGTGAATATGTTAGAAATGAATTCTGAGCAGAAGTTACCTCTGGTGGTTACAAACAGTACTGAACCATTCAATGAGGATTGGCAATCAGGAGTTACAGACTGGTCTTATATAAGGGTTCCCTCCCATCATGGTTGCCGGTGATCAATTGTTCTTGTCTCAACTGTGGTTCCTGGTTCACTTGGAAGCTTGCTGAGTCTTGCCTGCATCTTCTGCTATCAGATAAGATATTTTCTGCTTTTATTTTTGTGCTTGCTTTTTGCATTGTTCCCTGCACTTCTGTTGAGGTCAGCCAGGTCCCCTCCGGGGGCTTGTGCTCCTCTCAGTTTATCTGTGCCACCGTTATTTGTTCATTTGCCTTTTCCAGTTTTTTCAGTGGCTGCGGCTTAGTTTTGTGACACCAGAGAACTAATTTAGGTGGTAGAGGTCATGTGATCTCAGGTGTTTTTGCAATTAGTAGAGTTGGTATTTTTTTAGGGTTTTTTAGATTGCAGTAAGTGTCCTTCCTATCCTTTTCTGTCCAGGTAGATTGGGCCCCAACATTTGCTCATACTATTTTCTGTCTGTGTCTGTATTTCCTCTTGTCTAACCGCCATTACATGTTTGGGGGCTTCCTATGTTCTTTGGGGATCTGCTTCGGGCAGATAGCTTTCCTCTTTCTATCTTTAGGTGTAGTTAGCCTCTCAGGCTGTGACGAGGCGTCTAGGACCAACGTAGGAACGCTCCACGGCTGCCTTTAGTTGTGGTGGTTAGTCAGGGTACTGCAATCCAGTAGATTCCAACCTCTCTGGTGTATTGCCGTTTTTGCCTGCTCTCCTCAGCTACCAAAACATAACAGGAATGGTCCAAAATACCACCAACAGTATGTGCCAACCTTGTGGAGACTTACAGAAAACATTTGACCTCTGTCATTGCCAACAAAGGATATATAACAAAATATTGAGATGAACTTTTGTTAATGACCAAATACTTATTTTCCACCAAAATTTGCAAAATAAATCTTGCCAAATCAGACAAGGGGATTTTCTGGATTTTTTTTCTCATTTATTTTGACTCTCATAGTTGTGGTCTACCTATGCTGTCATTTACAGGCCTCTTTCATCTTTTTATGTGGGATAACTTGCACAATTGGTGGCTGACTAAATACTTTTTTCCACTGGCTTTGTGAGATAATTTATCTCCACATGTTCCTCTCTATGGGTTAACAACCATTTTTTGTTCACCCTGAACCAGACTCAAATTTCTCTTTTTTTTGCTACAATTGCTCTTTGATATGTTATTGATTGTCTGTTAAAATTTTTTTTTTTTGAGTAATTAAAATATAATTTTTAATCTCTATTAGAGATGAGCGACGTTGCCTCCGGGAGGGTCGAGTCGGGTTTTGGACCACCCGAATTTCCCAAAAGTCGAGTCGAAAGAAATCAGCCGACTAACGGAAAAAGTCGAAGGTCCGACTGAAACTCGAACCGACCCCAGTGCAAGTCAATGGGGAATAAAAGTCGGCAGATAGTGGAGGACAGTAAACACACCTACAGTGCCCATTTCAATGCCAACGACATCAATTCTTATTACTTAAGCTTGTCAACCTTAATTTACTTTATAATAATAGTAACGCATTGAAAACTGAGGGTTATTTGGCTAAAGTTGTGGGGGGGCAGGGATGGCTCCAGGTTTTCGTGGGCCCCGGGCGAAAGAGTCTCAGTGGGCCCTTTTAACACATACCACAATTCATGATGCTCCGATACGGCAGAGAAATATAGGTATAGTACAATGCCAAATACTTCACTTCTTACATTACATGAGTTATATCTATTGTAAATTCTACAATAGCTCAAAAACTGGGCAGTATAGTCCTCCATACAGTATTATGGGCACCATATAGTGTGCCATACAGAATAATGAGCCCCATATATTGCTCCATACATAATTGGTCCCATATAATGTTCCATACAGTATATGATGAGCTCCACATAATGCTCTAGTATAAGATGGTCCCCATATAATGTGCCATACAGTATAGGACGGTCCCCATAGAGTATAATGAGCCCCACGTATTGCTCCATACAGTATAATGAGTGGCATATAAAGCTCCATACAGTACATGATGGGCCCCATATATTGCTCCATTCAGAATGGGCTCCATATAATGCTCCATACAGAATAGGCCCCATATGAGCTCCATATGATGCTCCATACCCTATATGATGCCCCATAAATAATGAACCCCATATGATGCTCCAGTATATGATGGGCCCCATGGATGATGCTCCAGTGTATGATGGGCCTATATAATGCTCCATATATAATGGGCCCCATATGATGCTCCAATATATGATGGGCCCCATGGATGATGCTCCAGTGTATGATGGGCCTATATAATGCTCCATATATAATGGGCCCCATATGATGCTCCAGTATATGATGGGCCCCATGGATGATGCCCCAGTGTATGATGGGCCTATATAATGCTCCATATATAATAGGCCCCATATGATGCTCCAGTATATGATGGGCCCCATGGATGATTCTCCAGTGTATGATGGGCCTATATAATGCTCCATGTATAATGGGCCCGATATGATGCTCCAGTATATGATGGACCCCATGGATGATGCTCCAGTGTATGATGGGCCTATATAATGCTCCATATATAATGTGACCCATATGATGCTCCAGTATATGATGGGCCCCATGGATGATGCTCTAGTGTATGATGGGCCAGTATAATGCTACATATATATTGGGCACAAAATGATGCTCCAGTGTATAATGGGCCCGTATATGATGCTCCATTGTATTATGGGCCCCATTTATAATGCTCCAGTGTATGATGTGCCCCATATATAATGCTCCAGGGTATAATGGGCCATATCTATGATGCTCAAGTGTATGATGGGACCCATATATAATTCTCCAGTGTATAATGCTCCCGATATATTGCTCCAAACATTAAAAAAATGAAATACCTCTCCTGGCAAGGCACTGCTCTACTCTGGACTCCTCAGCGTCGCCATCTTCCAGATCTCTGCACTGTGACTGTTCAGGCAGAGGGCGCACAGACGTGACGTCATTGCGCTCTCTGACCTGAATGTCACTGTCAGGAAACGCGGAAGACATCACAGCGGTAGAGCAGGGAGAGGTAAGTATTGCAAGTGCTGGGAACCTGAGCAAGGAGAGGGGGCCCACTCATGGGCGCCGGCACTGGCACAGGGCCCCACACCGGTGTCTCTGACGGCGAGTGGGCCCCCCCACCTGCTCAAGGCCCCGGCACTTGCACGGGTGTGCCAGGTGCTGACGCCGGCCCTGGGGGGGTACAGCCCAGTAAGGGAGGTGGAAAAACTGACACATGTTGAGGTGTAGGCTGGACGTTCAGCAGAAAGGAGAAATTGGAGAAGTAGGAGGAAGAGGAGGACAAAGCGAGCCATTTTGCTGGCAACCTATGTGTCATCAGGGGAAGGTAGTACAAAATCCTTTGAAACACAGGCATGGTTCATTTTAATTAATGTGAGATGACCAACATTTTGGGTCGACAGCCGAGTCCTTCTTTCTGTCAGGATTGATCCAGCAGCACTGAAGACTCTTTCTGATAGCACACTACCAGCAGGGCAAGAGAGCTCCTGTAAGGCATATTGTGCCAATTCAGGCCAGGTGTCCAGTTTACCAGCCCTGTAGTCAAAGGGGAATGACCTGTGAGGGAGAACATCGATAGGGGAGAGAGGTAATTTTGAACTATAGTTGACAACTGCTGTCTCCTGTCTGTTGCAATCGATTCAGTATTAACAGTCGTGTGAGAGGTACTCGAGAAATCAGTCCACAACATGGTCATGAAACCCCTGTCTCCAACGCCACTTCGGGTGTATGCATCACAAACACCTCTTCCATGATGCACAGTACGGCTCATGGTAGAACCTGCACCGCTGCTGTGTGCTGGGAATGCCTCTAACAAACGGTTTACCAGAGTTGCTTCTTTGTTCGCCAATATTAGCTCTAGGTTCTCCTGTGGCATGATGTTCTGTAATTTGCCTATATAGCGTGGATCGAGATGCTGGCCAACCAGTAGTCGTCATCCTTCATAATTTTGGCAATGCGGGGGTCCCTTTTTAGGATCCACAAGACATAATCACACATGTGGGCCAATGATCCATGTGTCATGGATGCACTACCAGTGGTGGGTGGAGGAGCACTTTTTGCCAAATCCACATCCCTCCAGTCACGCAAAAACCCTGTACCTGACCTTGGCATGCCAACATTTTCTCTTGCCCCCTGAGAAGCATCCTCCTCCCCAAAATAATCATCTCCCTCATCCTCCTTCTCTTCCTCTTCTTCCTCCACCTCGTCCAGGACAGTTCCCTGAGCAGACAATGCCTGACTGTCATCAAGGCTTCCCTAGGACACCGACCCTGACCAGCTAGCATACCAAGCTCCTCACCGATTAAGTCGGTATTGTAATGGCGTATTTCAGCCACCCTAACCACACACACGCATGACCACACTGGCGCAAAGCATATAACGGTTGATACTAGCGCATGGCGGCTCAGCATTGCCACCCTTTTATAGTAACAGCTACAGGACCTGCCAGAAACAAGGACCAATGAGAAACTATTCCAAAACACATTGTAGTTTCAGGACCTTCCTGGCGGACCAATAGGAGCTGCTGCAGTACCTGAACATGTGACCCCTGATCTCCAATGAGAGATCTTACCCTGGGCATGCTCAGAAGGGGAAACGCAGGACTTCGTCCCAAAGATGTCTGCTCCAGCACTGGCTATAATAGAAGATCCAGGAGGAGCAGCAGCAAGTCTCTGCACAGTACTGGAATGGGCAAGACGCTGGGACCGCCGTCTCTGCTGAGCAGGCTCCACTGCGGACGGAGATGAATGGGGGACCGCAGCGGGACTGGTTTGAGACGCCCCTTGTGCAGCAGCGGGAACTCAAACCCTAACATTACCCCCCTCCTAAGGCCCCCCCTTCTTTGGGCCTCGCTGCGCTCAAAGGCAGCGATGAGCACAATCCATGTATCTAAAGTGCCAGTGCCTATGTATGTCCCATACTACCCACTATCACACATCGTCAGTCAGTGTGGTAATGTACCTAAAGATAAGAGGGTAAATGCCCATGTATATCCCATGCTACCTGAAAACACATATTGCCAATCAGTGCAGCAAATATGCCTCTAGATTAAGGAGAGGTAGGTGCCTATATATATCCCATGCTGTCTACTGCTACAAATCGCCGATCAGTGCAGCAATTTGCCCCAAAGTGGGGAGGGCCACTAACAGGCACTTACCAAAAGATATGAGTGGGAGAAAAGACCCTGGGTCAGATCAGGTAGAGCCCCGAGCTTCCTTCCTTGAGGAAGCGGGGCTGGAGGTTTTTTCTGCAATAGTTGTTTCTATTACATGTATTCTGTATTTTGTATATATGTTTAATAAAACATGAATTTTATATGTATCACCTGATTGCTCCATTTTTCTCCTATTATTGCATGTAATTTGGGAGTGGGTGTCCCTAGTGTGGGTATGTTGTCCCACACTATCAGCATTATTCTAATGCCATTATGGGGATTTTTTCTGTATATAGTCAGCATGTATTTGTCCGTGATACCAGCCTGTACATGGTAGTGTGTGAGGAGCGTACAGCTCTGTACGGTGTGGGAAAAAATGAACGGTCGGTAACTGTGCAGAAAAAAAAGAATAAAAGTATTAGTGCTGTGTAAAAAGCAGTCTGCACGGCAGTGTACACACAGCAATACATCTATCAAGCAGCCTAATAACCAGCGCTGCTGCACACAAGAAAATCCTCCCCTGTCACTGTACACTAACTGTACAGCACAATTGCTATCAGCACAAGCACATAAGACCTTCTCTTTCCAGCCCTAACTCTCTCCCTACTGATAAACAGAGTCAGCAACCTCTCCCTACTGATAAGATAGGCAGAAGTAAAATGGAGGTCGGCGGTCAGGGCTTTTATAGACACTACTAGATGGTGGCCCGATTCTAATGCATCGGGTATTCTACAATATGTATGTGGCCGACCGTGCGCGCCTAAGCAGTGAAGCAGTGTTTAAATGGGTTGTGCACTACTTTAAATTAACGTTACTATGTATCTCTGCCGGATAAGACAATTATATAGTAGATGTTACCTGTGTATTAGATGTTACCTGTGTATTACCTCATATTACTGTGTATTACTTCATGTTACTGTGTATTATCTCATGTTACTGTGTATTACCTCATTTTACTGTGTATTACCTTATGTCATCTGTGTATTACCTCATGTCACTGTGTATTACCTGTGTTCAGTAAACATGACAGAAGTACATCAGACACTGTGACTGACAAAACATGTTCAGTACATCATGGGCAGTTGGTGAGTCACATGACCACATGGGCGGAGTTTGCCCTGCGTCGCTGATGTTACTGTGTATTACCTCATGTCACTGTGTATTACCTCATATTAATGTGCATTACCTCATATAACTGTGTATTAAATCATGTTACTGTGCATTACCTCATATTACTGTGTATTACCTCATATCACTGTGCATTACCTCATGTCATGTGACAGAAGTACATCAAACACTGTAACTGATAAAACATGTTCAGTACATCATGGGCAGTTGGTGAGTCACATGACCACATGGGCAGAGTTAGCCCTGAGTCGCTGATTGGCCGCGGCCAGACCAATCAGCGACGCGGGATTTCCTGGACAGACAGACAGACGGGATAAGACAATTATATAGTAGATGACGCCTCCCAAAGCTAGCTAATCACTGCAATGCCCTTTTCTAAGATGGTGGTGGACGCTGTCCATGTAATCTCGTTGCCCACAGTGTACATCCTTGCTCATTGGCTGAAAAAAGGCGCCTGCAAGCATTATGGGAAAACCGAGTTTGACGCTCATTTTGCCGAACGCATGGCCGACTTCACGCTATACTTTGGCGAAAATCGGCGACTTATGAATCTGACCGACATGTTTCGCTCAACTCTAATCTCTATACAATTTTCTTGTAATTAATGCTCAATGTTTTTATACTTGTATGTAGAGTCAAATTCTGCAACATTTATTGTAACGTGTGGTCCATGTCCATTCTAGACTATGAATCGAAGAGACCACTTTTCCAGATTAATCTCTACAATAAAACCTATTATTTCTTTTAATACATTGACCCTAGAAATATGGTATTTTTCTTTCCATTGGGGCCTTTGATACTGCCCATGTTTCATTCCGTCTTTCCTGTATTTTATGTCTGGAACACAACTGACAAATGTCTGGCTGTCATATCTATACCTTGGAAAATATAAATGTGCAGACAAGGTACATTATAAATAACTCTTTGTGTTATATAACAGCATCTTACAGCACATATATCTCAACTTCAAGCATGGAGGAAAGTGAGCAATTTCAGTTTACACTCTAATGCCTAGGCTATAATGGTTTAAAGGAAAAAAATACTGTAATTTGTACTGAGGTTTGATTGTCAATGATGAACAAGTGTAACACGCGCAGAACAAACATATAGCCAGAGACACGTGTGTGTTTTCTTCTTGTACGGAAAATGAGAATAAGCTGAACATGCCAAAACATCATTGCTCTTCTATTACTCATAGTCTATCACTTTAATAACTTTTTTCAATCAAGAAAACATTTTCCTGCTCGCTTTCAAATTGATTTTGTAAATTTGTTATATGTTTCATTTTTTTTATTATTTTTCACTCTAATTTTGACAAAATAAACAAACACTACAATGTTAAAAAAAATCAAAATGACAAAAACATTATTACTTTTTACAAAAAGAAACAGAAACCGCTAGTGGATTGTTCAAATTAGCGTACCAGAAGTTTTTTTTAGTTGTATCAGTGTTTACTCCCTTTCAGATGCCTCCTATTGTTATTTTTTGTTGTTACTAACTTGTTTTGATCTTCACAGAAAAAAGAAATAGTAAGTTACGAAGTGAAGTATTACGTGAAGCTCCTGTACTCGCAATCAAAATCTATAACAGATGCCCTCACCTCTTGCCATTTATTATACAAATAACACTGATTTATTTCTAATGTGTGTGGGGGTTGCCATGGGCAAGATACTAGTTTTTGACGCCCTGGCTTGTTACATGAAAATGAGAGTCTTGGCTGTGTTGTGCTCTTGTTACCTGGGTGATACGCCTCTGCAGACTGCATGGTGCTGTTATGTAGGACAGGTCAGAATCAGATGTTAGGGAATGCATTGAGGGAGACCAAAATCAAACTTTAAACTCCTTAATGACCAGACCAATTTTTACAATTCTGAGCACTGTCACTTTATGAGGTTATAACTGCAACCCTTTAACGGATCCCGCTGATTCTGAGACAGTTTTTTCCTGACAAACTGTACTTCATGTTAGTGATAAAATTTCTTCGATATGACTTGTGTTTATTTATGAAAAAAATGGAAATATGGCAAAAATTTTGAAAATTTTGCAATTTTCAAAATTTTAATTTATATGCCCTTAAATCAGAGAGATACTGTATGTCACACAAAATACCCAATAAATAATATTTCTCACATGTCTACTTTGCATCAGCACAGTTTTGGAAACAACATTTTTTTTGTTAGGAAGCTATAAGGCCTAAAAGTAGACCAGCGATTTCCCATTTTTCCAACAAAATTTACAAAACCAGTTTTTTTAGGGACCACATCACATTTAAAGTCACTTTGTGGGGTGTAAATAACAGAAAATACCCAAAAGTGACACCATTCTAAAAACTGCACCCCTCAAGGTGCTCAAAACCACATTCAAGAAGGTTATTAACCCTTTACGTGCTTCACAGGAACTGAAGCAATGTGGAAGAAAAAAATTAACATTTAACATTTTTTTACAAACATTTCACTCCAGAACCATTTTTTTTTATTTTTACAAGTGTAAAAAGAGAAACAGAATCTCAAAATTTGTTGTGAAATTTGTCATGAATGCGCTGATACCCATATATGAGGGTGTTTATGTGCGTGTTTGGGCGCACGGCAGAGCTTAGAAGGGAAGGAGCGCCGTTTGACTTTTTCAATGCAGAAATGGCTGGAATTGAGATTGGACGCCATGATGCATTTGGAGAGCCCCTGATGTGCCTAAACAGTGGAGACCCCCACAAGTGACCCCATTTTGGAATCTAGACCCCTTAAGAAACGCACGTTGGAGTGGTGTGTGCGGGGTCAGAGGAGCGCCATTACTGGTTTGTATTTATGGTGGCTATTATGCAGCTTTACATTTTGTGATTACATGTCTTATTCATTATTAAATCTTTTTTTGAGGCAGTATTTATATGATCCATTGTTCACTTTTATATGGGGGTTTATATATTTTGCACATTTTAATATTTTTATATAAAATTTACATGAAATTTAACTGATATATTATTTAATATTTTATCGTTCCATTTTGTTAACCCTCATTTATTTGATTCATATTATGTGCACTACACTTTATATTATATGTATGTGACATGATATTCACGTGTCATTATATACATTGCTTTCACTGGTATATTTCTCTATTCACTTAGTATTTACTTGGTTTTGCCTCTGATTGAATAATTCACTTATATGTAGAGTTGAGTGATACTTTCCGATATCCAAAAGTATTGGAATCGGAATGGTATCGCCGATACCCAAAAAATATCGGCGATACCCGATACCGATGCCGGAAATCCAATGTAAGTCTATGGGAACAAAATATCGGAATTAAAAAAACCCCATTCTTGCCTTGTTGGTTAATTGTACATGAAGGAAAACAACAAAGAGTAATGTAGAATGTATTGGGGAAGGTTGAGGAGACATTAAAGGCATAGATGTTTAACCCAATCAAATGGAATAGCATAAATATTTTTTTTTTAAAGATGTTCGGATTGACGAAGAAATTGACAATGTTGTTAACGTTTTTTCTATTTTGGCAAATATGTATATTTCACAACTTCCATGCTCTTCACCTTTTTAACTTTTGACACACTTTCTCCTTCATAATCTTCAGCAGCATCATCTTTTTCATCAAATTATTCTTCATCTTCACCTTCTTTATCTTCTTCTTAAACTTCTTGCTATTCATCTTTTTGTTAACATTACTCATATTCTTCTTATTAAACTATTATTCTTATTCATATTGTACTTCATCTTCTTCATCATATTCTTATTTGTGACAGAGAATCCTGTACTTGTAATCTGTCAAAGTATGAATTTTTCATCCTTCCGTTCTTGCTGTCACAAAAGATTTAAATTACAACAGTATTTGTCCGTGTTCAGTTTAGCCTGCAGCAGCAGCAGGCATTTTCCAGGGGCACCACGAGGAGGAACGGACTCACCCCCATACACTGCTTAGTCTTCTTCTGCTTATAATTTAGAGCATATATTTTGCTCTTCATTTTGGTCTTATACTTCATGTTCTTCTGCTTTTAGATCTTCTGCTTATTGTTCTTGTGTCTCTTGTTCTGTATCTTGTATTTGTAGCACAACCTTGTACCAGCTGATGTTACTGGGACACGGTTACTAAGCAGGAGGTACCTGTGCTCCAAAGCACTACCAAGGACCAGTAGACGTTGCTGGAACTCGGATACCGAGATGGAGGCACCTAGGCCAAAGGCACTGCGGAGAACCAGCTGACGGTACTGGAACCCGGACGGGTAGCAGAAGGTACAAGAGCCAATGCAAGTAACGAGGACCAGCTGACTGTGCTGGAACCCGGAGGGGCAGCAGAAGGAAAAGAGCCAATGGCACAACCGAGGACCAGCTGACGTTACTGGGACACGGTTACTAAGCAGGAGGTACCTGTGCTCCAAAGCACTACCAAGGACCAGCAGAGGTTGCTGGAACTCGGATACCGAGATGGAGGCACCTAGGCCAAAGGCACTGCGGAGAACCAGCTGACGGTACTGGAACCCGGACGGGTAGCAGAAGGTACAAGAGCCAATGCAAGTAACGAGGACCAGCTGACTGTGCTGGAACCCGGAGGGGCAGCAGAAGGAAAAGAGCCAATGGCACAACCGAGGACCAGCTGACGTTACTGGGACACGGTTACTAAGCAGGAGGTACCTGTGCTCCAAAGCACTACCAAGGACCAGCAGACGTTGCTGGAACTCGGATACCGAGATGGAGGCACCTAGGCCAAAGGCACTGCGGAGAACCAGCTGATGGTACTGGAACCCGGACGGGTAGCAGAAGGTACCCATGGAAATTTAAGTTGACAGGCCGCGAGCAGGCCGCAGTTACCGAATCCCACAGTACTACAGTGGGTGATTGTCCTATTGTCACAACGGAAACAGCCTTTATTTGCATATCCCGCAGCACACATAGGAAGCACCTAAACTCCAAGCACCATAGAGTCGGCTAATCCGACCGCAACACGACAGGACAACTTATTGGAGGCTAAGTGACGTTTACACTAACAGGAAACAGATGGCGTGCTGTAACCAGTCTGGGCAGGAGTGAGTACCCGTGCCAATGACACTTCCGAGCAACAACTGGCGGTGTTGAAGCCCAGGGATGAGAAGACAACAGGGTGGAGGCAGCATGACTTTTTGCCGTTCACACAGCAGGGGAACAGCTGACATTACTGAACCCCAGTAACACAGGAGCAAGTGTTCACTGTGCTAACAGCACTTCCGAGCAACAACTGGCGGTGTTGTAGCCCAGGGATGAGAAGAGAACATGGTGGAGGCAGCAGGACTTTTTGCTGTTCACACAGCAGGGGAACAGCTGACGTTACTGAACCCCAGTAACACAGGAGCAAGTGTTGACTGTGCTAACAGCACTTCCGAGCAACAACTGGCGGTGTTGTAGCCCAGGGATGAGAAGAGAACATGGTGGAGGCAGCAGGACTTTTTGCCGTTCACACAGCAGGGGAACAGCTGACATTACTGAACCCCAGTAACACAGGAGCAAGTGTTGACTGTGCTAACAGCACTTCCGAGCAACAACTGGCGGTGTTGTAGCCCAGGGATGAGAAGAGAACTTGGTGGAGGCAGCAGGACTTTTTGCCGTTCACACAGCAGGGGAACAGCTGACATTACTGAACCCCAGTAACACAGGAGCAAGTGTTCACTGTGCTTACAGCACTTCCGAGCAACAACTGGCGGTGTTGTAGCCCAGGGATGAGAAGAGAACATGGTGGAGGCAGCAGGACTTTTTGCTGTTCACACAGCAGGGGAACAGCTGACATTACTAAACCCCAGTAACACAGGAGCAAGTGTTGACTGTGCTAACAGCACTTCCGAGCAACAACTAGCGGTGTTGTAGCCCAGGGATGAGAAGAGAACATGGTGGAGGCAGCAGGACTTTTTGCCGTTCACACAGCAGGGGAACAGCTGACATTACTGAACCCCAGTAACACAGGAGCAAGTGTTGACTGTGCTAACAGCACTTCCGAGCAACAACTGGCGGTGTTGTAGCCCAGGGATGAGAAGAGAACATGGTGGAGGCAGCAGGACTTTTTGCCGTTCACACAGCAGGGGAACAGCTGACATTACTGAACCCCAGTAACACAGGAGCAAGTGTTCACTGTGCTAACAGCACTTCCGAGCAACAACTGGCGGTGTTGTAGCCCAGGGATGAGAAGAGAACATGGTGGAGGCAGCAGGACTTTTTGCTGTTCACACAGCAGGGGAACAGCTGACATTACTGAACCCCAGTAACACAGGAGCAAGTGTTGACTGTGCTAACAGCACTTCCGAGCAACAACTGGCGGTGTTGTAGCCCAGGGATGAGAAGAGAACATGGTGGAGGCAGCAGGACTTTTTGCCGTTCACACAGCAGGGGAACAGTTGACATTACTGAACCCCAGTAACACAGGAGCAAGTGTTCACTGTGCTAACAGCACTTCCGAGCAACAACTGGCGGTGTTGTAGCCCAGGGATGAGAAGAGAACATGGTGGAGGCAGCAGGACTTTTTGCCATTCACACAGCAGGGGAACAGCTGACATTACTGAACCCCAGTAACACGGGAGCAAGTGTTAACTGTGCTAACAGCACTTCCGAGCAACAACTGGCGGTGTTGTAGTCCAGGGAGTAGAGTTCAGGTGGTAGAAAGATGAACATAACAGGAGACATGGATAACGTTGCGAACCAGTTATTTAATCTGAAAACGGACAGACAAATTCTGGCAAGATCCATGCCTTGTTCATTTTCAGAAAAGTAAGCCGGTCTACTTTATCGGAGGATAGTCGCATGCGACGGTCTGTTAGTACACCACCTGCAGCACTAAAGACGCGTTCCAATAATACACTGGCAGCAGGGCAAGCCAGCACCTCCAATGCATACTGGCTAAGCTCTGGCCATGTATCCAGCTTAGAGACCCAAAACTTGAATGGGGAAGAGCCATCTGGGAGTACACTGAGAGGGAAAGACATGTAGTCTGTCACCATCTTACGGAAACGTTGCCTCCTGCTGACTGGAGCCGTCTCGGATGGTGTAGACATTTGTGGCGCTGCCACAAAACTTCGCCACATTTGGAACATACTGGTCTTGCCCTGTGCAGAGGCGCTGCTTGTGCTCCCTCTTGTTGCAGAGCTGTCTCCACTGCCTCGACGCACAGAGCTGCTTTGTAAAGCAGTAGCAGCAGCAGTGCTCTCGGCTGGAATGGAGAACATTATGGATTGCACCAGTGTGTCTTGGTACTCCAGCATTTTACGCTCCCGGTTCAACGGTGTGATGAGGCTTTGTAAGTTGTCCCGGTAGCGAGGGTCTAGGAGGGTGTACACCCAATAATCAGACGTGGTGAGAATGTGGGCGATGCGGCGGTCGTTTCTCAGGCACTGCAGCATGAAATCAACCATGTGCTGCAGACTCCCAACTGGCCAAGAAACGCTGTCCCCTGCAAGAGGCGTAATCTCTGCCTGCTCTGCATCACCCCACCCTCGCTCTACATACTGACTAGAGCATTGTGTACCTCCCTCTGGAGCGATGTCTTCCTCCTCCATTGACTCCTCCTCATCCTCCTCACAAAGTAAGCCCTGCCCAGCCCTTTGTGAGGAACCACGTTGCGCTGACTGTCCAGAAGGTGATGGAATTTGTGACTCCTCATCCTCCACCTCTTCCAAAACCTCATCCCTTATTGCTTGCAGTGTTTTTTGAAGCAGGCAGATAAGGGGGACAGTCAGGCTGACTAGTGCATCATCTGCACTCGCCATCCGCGTTGACTCATCAAACGCACGCAAAACGTGACAGATGTCCTTCATAGAGGCCCACTCAGTAGTGGTGAAGTGTGAACGGCGCAAATTGCGAGTTGATTGCGCCTGATGCAGCTGATACTCCATTACTGCTGGCTGCTGCTCACACAACCGCTCCAACATATGTAACGTGGAATTCCACCTGGTGGGTACGTCACATATGATGCGATGTTCAGGAAGGCCAAATCTGCTTTGCAGAGCTGCAATGCACGATCTGGCCATGCTGGAACGTCGCAAGTGAGCGCACTCTAGGCGGACCTTGTGCAGCAGTGCATCAAGATCCGGATAGTCACTCAAAAAACTCTGCACGACCAAGTTGAGCACATGTGCCAGACATGGTATGTGAGTGAGGTTGCCAAGGCCCAGAGCTGCCACCAGATTTCGGCCATTGTCACACACTACCAAGCCTGGCTGGAGATTCGCTGGCAAAAACCACACTTCGCTCTCCTGCTTGATGGCATTCCAGAGCTCCTGCGCTGTGTGGCTTCGATTCCCCATGGAAATTAATTTCAGGATGGCCTGTTGACGTTTGGCCACGGCTGTGCTCATATCGGTCGCATCAGGTAAGCGTTCACGGGTCCATGTGGAGGTAGACCGTGACGGCTCCTGCAGCGATGATTCTGAGGAACTGGAGTAGGAGGAGGAGTCAATGTGGACAGACTTGATTCCTGCAATCCTTGGAGTTGGCAGAACACGTACAGCGCCACTCGCAAGATCTGTACCCGGCTCCACAACATTGACCCAATGGGCAGTGAGGGAAAGGTATCGTCCCTGGCCATGGGTACTGGTCCACGCATCGGTGGTCAGGTGGACCTTGCTACTGACGGCGTTTAGTAGCGCATGTTTAATTTTTCCCTCAACATGCTTTTGCAGACCAGGGACGGCCTGCCTGCTGAAATAAAATCGGCTGGGCACATTGTATTGTGGGATTGCCAATGCCATTAAGTTACGGAAACTGTCAGTCTCCACCAGCCTGAATGACAGCATTTCAAGGGACAGGAGTTTTGCAATGCCAGCATTCAGAGCCTGTGCTCGTGGATGGTTTGCCGAGTATGGCCGTCTTTTATCCCATGCCTGTGCTACCGATGGCTGTTTTGTGGCCTGGGAGTGTGAGGATGACAGGGAACTTGCAGCTGTGGGTGGAATAACACTGGGTCTCTGGACAACAGTGACAGAGGTTCTTCCATGGCGATCCTGTGAGGAAGCCGAACCAGCTGTGTGTGAGCTGGAGGAAGAGGCTCCAACACGAGCTGAAGATGTAGGTGCTGCTGTAGGTTGGCCTACATCTCCAGTGTGTTTTTGTAACTCAACCACGTGCTTTGACAGCACATGTTTCCACATATTTGTGGTTTTAAGGTTACTGACACTTTTACCTCTTTTTACTTTTTGATTACACTGCTTGCATTTGACATAGCAAATATCATCTGCAAGTGTGTCAAAATAGGACCACGCAGTGCAAGTCCTGGGAGTGCCCGTTTTGGCTGTTGGAAGAGAAATGCTACGAACGGGTGCCAAACTGGAGGCTACAGGCAACCGAGTCTGCAGCCTACCTCTCCCTACTGTTTGGACCGTTGGGGCAATCTCTTCCTCAGAGCTGCTACCACCACCTTCCTGTTCCTCACGCCATGTTGGGTCTTGGACCTCATCATCTCCACTACCCTCTTCCAACACCTGCTGCTGTTGGGTGGTCTGGCCAGCACCATGCTCAACAGAAACTGGCACCTGAGTCTCATCATCATCAGATGTGTTCTGCGGTGTGCTGACCATCGGCACTGGCTCACCCGCCTCTTCACATTCAGAGAGACACAGCTGTTGCGCATCACTGCATACTGCCTCTTCTTCACATTCCAGAATACTGCTTGGCTGGGCCCCTGTTTCCAAGCCAACAGATTCTGAGAACAGAAGCAGAGACTCAGCTGGCTCCAGTTCAGAACTCTCTGACTGCCTGGGCAATTTGGCAGGCGGTGAAGAGACAGATGGTTGTTCAACAGTGCTGTGGTCCTGAGAAGAGGTGGAAGCAATTGAAGTCGATGCATTGGCTGCCATCCAACCAACAACGGCTTCAATTTGTTCTTCCCGCAGCAGGGGGGTACGCTGAGCTCCTACAAAAGTGCGCATAAAGGAACGCTCACGGGGAAAACTGGTGGATGCTGTATCACTGGGTGCGGCAGCAGCCACAGAATCCCCACGTCCTCTCCCTGCTGAAACTCCACGGCCACGACCACGTGCCTTACTCCCTGCCTTCTTCATCTTGGTAGATTGATAAAGAAAGTCAGAAAAGTTATAAGGCCTAAGTGTGGTTATTCCTCAGAGACTGCAGTGAACACTGCAGACAACTGTTCAGTAGCTGTGAAAGGCCCCTTTGTGTACTTATATGGTGTTTGCAACCAATGTATTGTATACGGATGGAAGCGCGTCACAGTAATAGATTAGATTTTTTTCAAATATAATGGAGCAGCACCAATTAGAGAAAAATGTGAAGGATGAGGCAGTGACACACGCTCAGCAGACTACAACGAGCAGTGGTTGAAGAACTAACTGGAGCGTGATCTGCACTCAAAAAATCAAAACCTCACAGACTGCAGTGAACACTGAAACACAACTGTTCACTATCTGTGAAAGGCCCCTTTGTGTACTTCTATAGTGTTTGCAACCAATGTATTGTATACGGATGGAAGCGCGTCACACTAATAGATTAGATTTTTTTCAAATATAATGGAGCAGCACCAATTAGAGAAAAATGTGAAGGATGAGGCAGTGACACACGCTCAGCAGACTACAACCAGCAGTGGTTGAAGAACTAACTGGAGCGTGATCTGCACTCAAAAAATCAAAACCTCACAGACTGCAGTGAACACTGAAACACAACTGTTCACTATCTGTGAAAGGCCCCTTTGTGTACTTCTATAGTGTTTGCAACCAATTTATTGTATACGGATGGAAGCGCGTCACACACTAATAGATTAGATTTTTTTCAAATATAATGGAGCAGCACCAATTAGAGAAAAATGTGAAGGATGAGGCAGTGACACACGCTCAGCAGACTACAACCAGCAGTGGTTGAAGAACTAACTGGAGCGTAATCTGCACTCAAAAAATGAAAAGCTCACAGACTACAGTGAACACTGCAGACAACTGTTCAGTAGCTGTGAAAGGCCCCTTTGTGTACTTCTATAGTGTTTGCAACCAATGTATTGTATACGGATGGAAGCGCGTCACACTAATAGATTAGATTTTTTTCAAATATAATGGAGCAGCACCAATTAGAGAAAAATGTGAAGGATGAGGCAGTGACACACGCTCAGCAGACTACAACCAGCAGTGGTTGAAGAACTAACTGGAGCGTGATCTGCACTCAAAAAATCAAAACCTCACAGACTGCAGTGAACACTGAAACACAACTGTTCACTATCTGTGAAAGGCTCCTTTCTGTACTTCTATAGTGTTTGCAACCAATGTATTGTATACGGATGGAAGCGCGTCACACTAATAGATTAGATTTTTTTCAAATATAATGGAGCAGCACCAATTAGAGAAAAATGTGAAGGATGAGGCAGTGACACACGCTCAGCAGACTACAACCAGCAGTGGTTGAAGAACTAACTGGAGCGTGATCTGCACTCAAAAAATCAAAACCTCACAGACTGCAGTGAACACTGAAACACAACTGTTCACTATCTGTGAAAGGCTCCTTTCTGTACTTCTATAGTGTTTGCAACCAATGTATTGTATACGGATGGAAGCGCGTCACACTAATAGATTAGATTTTTTTCAAATATAATGGAGCAGCACCAATTAGAGAAAAATGTGAAGGATGAGGCACCGAGACACGCTCAGCAGAGTACAAGCAGCAGTGCTTGAACAAGTAACTGGAGCGTGATGTGCACTCAAAAAATAAAAAACACAGACTGAAGTGAACACTGAAACACAACTGTTCACAATCTGTGAAAGGCTACTCCTTTGTCTACTTCTATAGTGTTTGCAACCAATGTATTGTATACGGATGGAAGCGCGTCACACTAATAGATTAGATTTTTTTCAATATAATGGAGCTGCACCAATTCCACAAAATAAAATAAAAAAAAGAGTCAGTGAGTGACACGTGCAAATGCCTACAAACAGCGGTGGATGCAGAGCAAACTGCAGCGTCACCTGCACTCTCACACACACACCTTGCACAGAGCTGTTAAAACAACACTGCAAGGCAAAAGGAAGCTTTACACAGCGGTTGGTGCTAGCCTGCCTACAGCACAGTACACTAAATCGCAATATCTAACTGTCCCTCAGAGTCAGCACAGCAGCGTTCTGTCCCTAACTGAGTTCACAGCACAGTGACGCTAAAATGGCGGCGGCGCCATTTTTAGTGCATTCTGACATCATTTCAGCAGCCAATCGCAGCCATTAGTTAAGATGACCGCAGCATTACAGGATGTGCCCACACTTCATAAGATTCCTCATTGGCTGACTAAAATCACATTGCCTCTCAAAGAATTATGGGAACTTCCGATTCCGGTATACGATATATGAAAAATATCGGAACTAAGTATCGGAATTCCGATACAGCGAATATCGGCCGATACCCGATACTTGCGGTATCGGAATGCTCAACACTACTTATATGCAATATTTTTTGCACTGTTTTTGCTAATTGGTTTGGCACACCTTGCCTTGCACATACAAATTCTCTTACTGATTTTAATAATTTTTAATAAATTTATTTTTTTGTGTCGTTGATAAATGTTGTCAATATGCCTTTTTTCTGAATAAAGTAATTTTTTATATTAATTAGCAGTCTGTGGTGAATATTTCTTTTGGGTTTATACCCTTAAGGAACTTATCTTGATGTGTGGTGAGCACTTTGAGCCCCCAAGTGCTTCACAGAAGTTTATGTCATAGAGTCGTGAAAATAAAAAATCATATTTTTTTCCACAAAAATGATCTTTTCGCCCCCAAATTTTTATTTTCACAAGGGTAACAGGAGAAATTAGACCCCCAAAGTTGTTGTGAAATTTGTTCTGAGTACGCTGATACCCCAAATGTGGGGGTAAACCACTGTTTGGGCACATGTCAGAGCTCAGAAGGGAAGGAGCGCCGTTTGACATTTTCAATGCAGAATTGGCTGGAATTGAGATCGGAAGCCATGTCATGTTTGGAGAGCCCTGATGTGCCTAAATAATGAAAATCCCCATCAAGTGACACCATTTTGGAAATTAGATCCCTTAAGGAACTTATCTAGATGTGTGGTGAGTAGAGATGAGCGACTTTGCCTCTGGGAGGGTCGAGTCAGGTTTTGTACCACCCGACTTTCCCAAAAGTCGAGTCGAACAAAGTCGGCAGACTATCGGAAAAAGTCGAGTCGGAGTCGAAAACCCGACCCCAATGCAAGTGAATGGGGAATAAAAGTCGGCAGTGAGTGGAGGACAGTAAACACATCTACAGTGCCCATTTTAATGCCAACGACATCAATTCTTATTACTTAAGCTTGTCAACCTTAATTTACTTTATAATAATAGTTACGCATTGAAAACTGGGGGTTATTTGGCTAAAGTTGTGGGGGGGCAAGGCTGTCTCCAGGTTTTTGTGGGCCCCGAGCATAAGAGTGTGAGTGGGCCCCTTTAACACATACCACAATTCATGTTGTTCCGATACGGCAGAGAAATATAGGTATAGTACAATGCCAAATACTTCACTTCTTACATTACATGAGTGATATCTATTGAAAATTCTACAATAGCTCAAAAACCGGTCACTATAGTCCTCCATACAGTATTATGGGCACCACATAGTGCACCATACAGAATAATCAGCCCCATATATTGCTCTATACAGAATAATGAGCCACATTTATTGCTCCATACAGAATGGGCTCCATATAATGCTCCATACAGAATAGGCCCCATATGTGCTCCATATGATGCTCCATATATAAAAGGCCCTATATGATGCCCCATAAATAATGAACCCCATATGATGCTCTAGTATATGATGGGCCCCATATAATGCTCCAAATATAATGGTCCCAATATATGATGCGCCATATATAATGGGCCCCATATGATTCTCCAGTATATGATGGGTCCCATGGATGATGCTCCAGTGTATGATGGGCCTATATAATGCTCCATAGATAATGGGCCCCATATGATGCTCCAGTGTATAATGTGCCCCGTATATGATGCTCCAGTGTATGATGGGCCCCATTTATAATGCACCAGTGTATGATGGGCCCCATATATAATTCTCCAGTGTATAATGCTCCCCATATATTGCTCCAAGCATTAAAAAAAATGAAATACCTCTCCTCGCTGGGCACTGCTCTACTCTGGACTCATCAGCGTCACTATCTTCCAGCTCTCTGCACCGTGACTGTTCAGGCAGAGGGCGCAGAGACGTGACGTCATGGCACTCTCTGACCTGAATGTCACTGTCAGGAAATGCGGAAGACATCACAGCGGTGGAGCAGGGAGAGGTAAGTATTGCAAGTGCTGGGGCCCTGAGCAAGCAGGCGGGGCACACTTGTGGGCGCAAGCACAGGCACAGGGCCCCTCATAGTACGCCGGTGTCTCTAATGGTGAGTGGGCCCCCCCACCTGCCCAGGGCCCCAGCACTTGCCCGAATGTGCCAGGTGTTGACGCTGGCCCTGGGGGGGGGTACAGCCCAGTTAGGGAGGTGGAAAAACTGGCATATGTTGAGGTGTAGGCTGGACTTTCAGCAGCTGCAAATGAAGGAATTGGAGAAGTCGGAGGAGAGGAGGACAAAGCGAGCCATTTTGCTAGCAAACTATGTGTCATCAGGGGAAGGTGGTACAAAATCCTTTAAAACCCAGGCATGGTTCATTTTAATGAAGGTGAGATCGCCAACATTTTGGGTCGACAGCCGTGTACTTCTTTCTGTCAGGAATCAGGATTAATCCAGCAGCACTCAAGACTCCTTCTGATAGCACACTACCAGCAGGGCAAGCGAGCTGCTGTAAGGCAAATTGTGCCAATTCAGGCCAGGTGTCCAGTTTACAGGCCCAGTAGTCAAAGAGGAATGAACTGTGAAGGAGAACATCGATAGGGGAGGTTAGTTAATTTTAAACCATAGTTGACAACTGCTGCCTCCTGTCTGTTGCAATTGATTCAGTATTAACAGTCGTGTGAGCGTTACTCGAGAAATCAGTCAACAACATGGCCATGAAACCCTTATCTCCAACGCCACTTTGGCTGTGTGCACCACAAACACCTCTTCTATGTTGCACAGTACGGGTCATGGTAGAACCTGCACCGCTGCTGTGTGCTGGGAATGCCTCTAACAAATTCGCCAATATTAGCTCTAGGTTCTCCTGTGTCATGATGTTCTGTAATCTGCCTTTATTTATTGGATCGAGGATGCTGGCCAACCAGCAGTCATCATCCTTCATAATTTTGGCAATTCGGGGGTCCCTTTTTAGGATCCACAAGACATAATCACACATGTGGGCCAATGTTCCAGGTGTCAATGATGCACTGCCAGTGGTGGGTGGAGGAGCACTTTCTGCCAAATCCACATCCCTCCAGTCACGCACAAACCCTGTACCTGACCTTGGCAAGCCAACATTTTCTCTTGCCCCTGAGAAGCATCCTCCTCCCAAAATAATCATCCCCCTCATCCTCCTCCTCTTCCTCTTCTTCCTCCACCTCATCCAGGACAGTTCCCTGAGCAGACAATGGCTGACTGTCATCAAGGCTTCCCTCCTCCTCCTCTGCTGCAGACGCCTGATACTTAATGTGCGACAAAGTTTGCATGAGCAGACTTATAAGTGGGATGCTCATGCTTATGATAGCATCGTCTGCGCTTAGCAGCCATGTGCATTCGTCAAAACACTGAAGGACTTTACAGAGGTTTTTCAGCTTTGACCACTGCACACCCGACAACTTGATGTTTGCCCTCAAACTGCTGGCCCGTGTATCCTCCCACAAATGCATTACAGCCTGCCTCAGTTTGCACAGCCTCTCAACCATGTGCATGGTGGGGTTTCACCTTGTTGCAACGTCAATGTTTAGGCGGTGCTTGGGGAGGTGGAGCGATCGCTGCAGCCTCTCCAAACGACTGGAGTCTACGGGCGAGCTACGGATGTGCGAGCACAGTCTTCGCACCTTATGGAACAGGGCTGGTAACTCCGGATAATTATTTATGAAGCACTGCACCACCAGGTTCAAGGTGTGACCCAGGCAAGGTATGTGTCTCTGAGTTTTCCCAAGACTATGGCCACCACAAAATTACGGCTGTTATCACTGACTACCTTGCCTGGCTCAAGATGTAGACTGCCCAGCCATGACTCAGTTTCTCGCTGCAAGTAGTCGACCTGTACCTCCGCGGTGTGTCTGTTGTCACCCAAAGACATCATCTTTAAAACAGCCTGCTGACGCTTACCACTAGCTGGTCGATAGCGGGACAGCTCGTGTGCAACACAGGCAGCTGCGGATGGAGTGCTCGTGCGACTAAACTCTGTCGACGAGCTTTCGCTTCTGGAGGAGGAGGAGGGTCGAACGCCTACAGCCAACTGTTGCCTATACCGTGGGCTAGGCAGCACTGTCCCACCGCTGCTGTCCCCTGTGGAGCCTGCATCCACCACATTAACCCAGTTCGTAGTGATGGACATGTAACGGCCCTGGCTATGCCTACTGGCCCATGCATCTGTTGTGAGGTGCACCTTTCCACTCACTGATTGTTTGAGTGCATGGAAAATGCAGTCTTTGACATGTAGGTAGAAGGCAGGGATGGCTTTTCTAGAAAAGAAGTGCCAACTGGGTAGGTCATAGCGTGGGACAGCGTAGGCCATAGCGTGGGACAGCGTAGGCCATGAGCTCTTGGAACGCTGCGCTTTCAACCAAACAGAAGGGCATCATTTCTAATGAGATCAGTTTGGCATGTAGGCGTTCAGAGCCAGTGTATGCTGATGAGAGGATGAGTATTTTCTTGTCCTACTCAGAGTGTCTGCTAGGGTGAGCTGGACTTGAGAGCTGCATATGGGGGAACTGGCGATGGACATGGAGGACTGAGAGGGGGTTGGTGATAGTGGTGGTGGTGGTGATGGCCTAGATTCAGTCTTTTGTTCGAAAAACATTGGGATTCCCTGACTGCTTTGGCCTTGCGACGACACCTCAAAATTTTTTGCTAGTGGTGTGCTAATCGGTGGGCTAACAGTGGGGGAAGTGATGTAGCGTTGCTGGCTACCTTCAGTCGGAGCAGGTGCACATGTGCTACCTGAGGTTTTGTAGTCCGTACATGCTTGCAAGTGCATGGTGTTTAAATGTCTAAGCATGCAACTGGTATTCAAAATTCGGAGATTTTTCCCTCGGCTAAAGGTCCTTCCGCACTTCTTACAGATAACCTTTGCTTCATCAATAGGATTTTGGTCAGAAAAGTGCCACACTGCACTCTTCCTACTATGGGATAAATTATCAGGGCTTGCACGCTGTGCTAATTTGACCGTCTGGCCAAGCTGTCCTGCAACTCTTTTTGTTTTTTTAACACATTTTTGGACTGCTACGGGCCTGCCAGATAACCTCAGCTGCGATGTCGATGCCTGCTGCGGATCATCCTCCTCTTCTGAGCTATTGCCAGTGGCATCCTCTTCCCCCAAAGGATGCCAATCTGGGTAAACAACTGGGTCATCCATCACCTCTTCTTCAATTTCATCTGCACCTTCCTCTGTGTCATCGTGTAAGGTGGTATAGTATGCGGGAAGGGACACCTGAGTTTCATCAGGGTCAGAATCTGGCTCAGTAGATTGAGAGGGCAATGCAGTGCCCTGGGTGAATGTTCCAGCAGAATCATATAGCAGTGGCTGTGCATCAGTGCACTCCATGTCATATTCATCTTGGACTGGGGAATTCAGGATTTCACTTGATAACCCAGGCATGGTATGTGAAAAGAGCTCCAGGAAGTAATCTGAAGTGTGGCCTGCCGCATCCTTCACTTGAGGTGGGGGTGAAGGACACAAAGAAAGGTGTTGTTCTGGACCAGGAGCCTGCACTGACGACTCAGTGCTTGCATTTTTTGAAACTTCAGAAGAGGAGGTGATAGAGCTGGAGGCTCTTTTGGCAATGTAAGCCAAAACCTGTTCCTGATGTTCTGGCTTAAAAAGTGGTTTACCTACTCCCAGAAAAGGGAGCCTTCCAGGCTTTCTCCTGCTCTAGGTGCTATTGTGCTTTTGGCACCACCAGCTGATGCACCTCCACCACCATCAGTACCAGCTGGCCCTCCCCGCCCGCATCCGCATCCTTTTCCACCATACTTCCTCATGTTTTGGAAAATGTACCAAAAATACCAGCAGATATATGGTACTGTATGAGGAGCGTACAGCTGTATACGGTGTAGGTAAAAATTTCAATCTCCGTATATATTTCCAGAGTCACACACAGACGCTCTCTCAGTATGGATTTGACCGTAATACAAAAAGCAGATATACGGTACTGTTTCAGAAGTGGACAGCTGTATTCGCTGTAGTGGAAAATTTCAATCTCCGTAATATTTTCCAGAGTCACACACAGACGCTCTCTCAGTATGGATTTGACAGTAATACAAAGAGCAGATATACGGTACTGTATCAGAAGCGTACAGCTGTATACAGTGTAGGGGAAAATTTCAATCTCCGTATACATTTCCGGAGTCACTCACAGATAGTCAGCATGTATTTGTTCGTGATACCAGCCGGTACATGGTAGTATTTGAGGAGCGTACAGTTCTATACGGTGTGGGAAAAAATGAACACTCAGTAACTGTGCAGAAAAAAAGAATAAGAGTATTAGTGCTATGTAAAAAGCAGTCGGCACAGCAGTGTACACACAGCTATCAGGCAGCCTAATAACCAGCGCTGCTGCACACAAGAAAATCCTCCCCTGTCACTGCACACTAACTGTACAGCACAATTGCTATCAGCACAAGCACAGAAGAACTTTTCTTTCCAGCCCTAACTTTCTCCCTACTGATAAACAGCGTCAGCAACCTCTCCCTACTGTTAAGATTGGCAGAAGTAAAATGGCGGTCAGGGCTCTTATAGACACTATGAAGCCCCCCAAAGCAAGCCAATCACTGCAATGCCCTTCTCTAAGATGGTGGTGGACGCTGCCCATGTCATCTCATTGCCCACAGTGTACATCCTTGCTCATTGGCTGAAAAAAGGCACCTTAAAGCATTCTGGGAAAAGCGACTTTGGCGCTCGTTTTGCCGACCGCATGGCCGACTGCACGCTATAGTCGTGTTTCGGCCAATGAAACCCGACTTTGGCGAAAGTCGGCAACTTTTGAATCTGAGCAACCTGTTTCGCTCAACTCTAGTGGTGAGCACTTTAAAACCCCAAGTGCTTCCCAGAAGCTTATAACGCAAAGCCGTGAAAATGAAAAATCTTTTTTTTTCCACAAAAATGATCTTTTCACCCCCAAATTTTAACTTTCACAAGTGTAAAAGGAAAAATTGGACCTCAAAAGTTGTTGTCCAGTTTGTCCTGAGTACGATGATACCCCATATGTGGGTGGAAACCACTGTTTGGGCACACGTCAGGGTTTGGAAGGGAAGTAGTGATGTTTTGAAATGCAGAATTTGATGGAATGGTCTGCGGGCATCATGTTGTGTTTGCAGAGCCCCTGATGTGCCAAAACAGTAGAATTCTCCCACAAGTGACCCCATTTTGGAAACTTGACCGCCCAAGGATCTTATCTAGATGTGTGGTGAGCTCTTTGAACACTGAAGTGCTTCACAGAAGTTTATACCGCAGAGTCGCAAAAATTTTTCCACAAAAATGATTTTTTAGCCGCCAACTTTTTTTTTTTTCCCAAGTGTAACAGGAGAAGTTAGACCACCAAAGTTGTTGTGCAATTAGTCCTGAGTACGCTGATTCCCCAAAAGTGGGGGGACCACTGTTTGGGCACATGGCGGAGCTCGGAAGGGAAGGAGCGCTGTTTTGGAATGCAGACTTTGATGGAGTGGTCTGCCAGCACCATGTTGCTTTTGCAGAGCTCCTGATGTGCCTAAACAGTCGAAACCCCCCAAGTGACCTCATTTTGGAATCTAGACACCCCAATTAGCTTATCTAGATGTGTGGTGAGCACTTTGAACCCCTAAGTGCTTCAAAAAGTTGTTGCCCAATTTGTCCTGAGTATGCTGATGCCCCATATGTGGGGGTAAACCATTGTTTGGGCGCACGGTAGAGCTCAGAAGGGAGGGAGCACTGATTGACTTTTTAAACGCAAAATTGGCTGTAATCAGTGGTGATGCCATGTCGCATTTGGAAACCCCCTGATGTAACTAAACAATGGAATCCTCCTAATTACAACTCCAACCCTAACCCCAAAACAACCCTAACCCTAATCCCAACCCTAACCATAACCCTAATCACAACCCTAACCCCAACACACCCCTAACCCTAATCCCAACCCTAACCACAACCCTAACCCCAACACACCCCTAACCCTATTCCAAACCCTAACCCTAATCCCAATCATAATCCCAACCCTAACCCAAACCCTAACCCTAAAACTTTAGGCCAACTCACTTCAGCCTAACCCTAACCCTAAAATTTTAGCCCAACTCAATTTAACCTAACCCTAACCCTAAAACTTTAGCCCAACTCACTTTAGCCTAACCCGGAGGTTCGGGGGGGTTCGGGGACCCTATTTCTCTCTCCTCTGTTGTGCGATCACTTCAGAGGAGAGAGAGAAATTAAATGGCAAATCAGATTTTTTTTTTTTGTGGTCGCCGCTACCCTGGGGTCGGTAAAAAACGACCTGAATCATGTTCTCTGGGGTCTCAGCTACTCCCGGCAGTCAAGACCCCGGAAAAAATCCGACTCTGGGGGGCGCAACTATTGGCCTGCACTTTCCTTGCCCCGTAAGTCGTCCAAGGCATGCAGTCATTTCTGGGGCAAGGAAAGAGTTGCGCCTGCTCTGTAATGATTTTATGCTTTGCCCACTGTTGGGCAAAGCACACTGCGCATGCATGGGGGGGAATTTGAAAAGCTCAATCACGGGAACACTACGCCGTCTATGCGGGGGGGGGGAGAAAAGAGAAAACACCGCCCTACGGACTGGACCGCCCTGATTTACAGAAAAGAATCTGAACTTTACTAAGGTATTTTGCTATCAAAAAGGGGGTATCAGGATTTAAGCTAAATACCGATAGGTTGCTTATGGGACGCACTATTCAGTCATATCTTTAGTTGATATGGCTAAAATGGGGTGACAGATTCCCTTTATTAACACTTAATTTCTCTTGGTTTTCAGATTCTTGAATCTCATGATAAACCAGCAATTGATTATCGGAGACTTTGACTACCCCTCAGAGGGCATCACAGGTCGAGGTGCATTGTTACGGCCGCTCCCACCTACTCTTGGTTTCCAACTGTCTAATGAGGACTCTTTTGCTTGAGGTGCACCGTTACAACTACTCACTAGAAACTTAAAAGTTTACTGCTGTCCATAGGAGACTTTAAAAGGAATCTGTCAGGAGGTTTTTGACACCTCATCTGAGAGCAGTGTAATGTAGGCAAAGAGAATATGAATCCAATGATGTATCACTTAGATTACTGGGTACAGCCGTTCTGACAGAGCTTTTAGATTTAACAACACAGCAGTGCTGAAGAAGCTAACCCCGCCCACACCAGGTTCTGTAAATGCAATGTCCATAGACAGTGAGATGCCTATCTCAGGAGAGGGTGAAGTCGGAATGGCATACACACTCTGCTGTGGCTCAGCAAAAAGCTCCTGGTGCTAAAACAATCATTGCAAGCTAACAAAACCATGGAGCTTGATAAGAGAGGCATCACTGATATTTGTGTTTAACCCTTATCTCTTGCTGTCTTCAGATTACATTGCAAAAACCTGCTTAAAGATTCCATTTAAGTCCAAATATGGTGACCATTCCTTCCTCTGAATATCCACAATTAAGTTCCATTTCACTGTAGACAACTGTTCACTAAAGTTCTGCTTATACAATCCCTTCGTGTTCAATCTCATTTAGGTGCGCCTTCTACTTCCCCTGTGTTAAGTTTCTTACCATTTAGATGGCCTCTGAAGGCTTGGATTACAATCTGTCAAATCTCTCCATCAAGTCTCTCTGTCAGATATCTCTCTACATTTCCTTAATCCTTAGGACGTTGTGGAAGTTCGGCTCACTTGGCTGCTCCTCGAGGTAGACACAGGCACATGTGTGGTTAAAGTCTCTGGGTGGTTTATTGCATCATAAATAAAAAACCCAAACTGGTAACAGAAAAACAGCCTGTTTGACTCAAATGAAAATAAAAAGTTCATATACAGTCCTGTTATGTTTCGGTAGCTGAGGAGTGCAGGTAAAAAAGGCAATACACCAGAGCAGTTGGAATCTATGAGATTGCAGTACCCTGACTAACCACCACAACTAGAGGCAGCCGTGGAGCGTTCCTACGTTGGTCCTAGACGCCTCGTCACAGCCTGAGAAACTAACTACACCTAAAGATAGAAATAGGAAAGCTATCTGCCCCGGAGCAGAACCCCAAAGATAATAGAAAGCCCCCAAACATGTAATGGCGGTTAGACAAGATGAAATACTGACACAGAAAGAAAATAGTATGAGCAAACGCTGGGGCCCAAACTAACTAAATAGAAAAGGATAGGAAGGGTACTTACTGCAATCCCAGAAAACCCTGAAAGGCACCAACTCAACTAATTTCAAAAACACCTGAGATCACACGACCTCTTCCACCTAAATTAGTTCTCTGGTGTAACAAAATCAAAACAGCAGCCACTGAAAAAACTGGAAAAAGCAAAAGTACAAACATCAGTGGCTGAACAAAACTGAGAGGGCAGAAGCCCCCGGAGGGGACCCTGAGGGCCCCCACAGAAGTGCAGGACAAAATGCAAAAATATAGCACAAACACAAAAGAAGAAAAAGTCTTATCTGTTAGCAGGAGATGCAGACACGACACAGCAGGCTACAAGGGAAACTGGAATAAAGGATTCAGACCAGAACAATTGATCACCGGCAACCCTGATGGGAAGGTGACTCCCTTATATAAGACCAGTCAGTAACACCTGATTCCCAGTCCTCACAATCTTCACTGGACAGACTAGCACTGCTTGTAATGACCAGAGGGAGCCTCTGCTCAGAACTCATCTCAAACCCATTCACAACAGTACCCCCCCCTTGAGGAGGGGTCACCGAACCCTCATTTGAGCAACCAGGTCGGTCAGGATGAGTTCTATGATACGCACGGATAAGTCTCCTAGCATGGATGTCCGAAGCAAACACCCAAGAATTGTCTTCCTGACCATAACCTCTCCATTTAACCAAATACTGGAGTTTCCGTCTAGAAAAACGAGAATCTAATATTTTCTCAACCACATACTCCAGATTGCCCTCAACCAAAACAGGGTCAGGAGGCACAGCAGCAGGAACCACTGGCTCAACAAACCTCTTCAACAAGGACTTGTGGAACACGTTAGGGATCTTAAATGTCCCTGGAAGAAGCAAACGAAAAGAAACAGGATTAATAATCTCCATGATCTTATAAGGTCCAATGAACCTAGGCTTAAATTTAGGAGATGCTACTCTCATAGGAATATTCTTTGAGGACAACCAGACCAAGTCCCCCACTTTAAACCGAGGACCATCAGTCCCACGCCGGTTAGCAAACCGCTGGGCCCTCTCCTGAGAGAGGGACAACCTCTCCACTACCTGGTCCCAAATCAGCTGCATACGCTCCACAACAGAGTCAACACCTGGACAGACAGAAGCCTCCGTCTGTCCTGAAGAAAATCGAGGGTGAAACCCAGAATTACAGAAAAACGGAGACATCAAAGTAGCAGAGCTAGCCCTATTATTAAGAGCAAACTCAGCCAAAGGCAAAAAAGAGACCCAGTCATCCTGATCAGCAGACACAAAGCATCTTAGATAAGTCTCCAATGTCTGGTTTGTTCTCTCAGTTTGACCATTGGTCTGAGGATGAAATGCCGAGGAGAAAGACAATTGAACACCCAGTTTAGAACAAAAAGTCCTCCAAAATCTGGAAACAAACTGGACTCCTCTGTCAGACACAATGTTCTCAGGAATGCCGTGTAAACGAACCACGTGCTGAAGGAACAGCGGCACCAATTCAGAGGAGGAAGGCAACTTAGGTAATGGCACAAGATGTATCATCTTGGAAAACCTATCACAAATTACCCAGATGGTGGTCATTCTCTGAAAACAGGAAGGGCGGAAAGAAATCCATAGAGATAGGGTCCATGGTTTTTGGGGACAGGCAAAGGCCAACAAACCACTAAACGAGAGCAAGGTTGGGGCGAGGAAGTCCCGCAGGGCTGCACAAATTCCCCGACATCACGGACAAGGTAGGCCCCCAAAAGGACCGATAACCAAATCTTGGTACCAAAAAATTCCCCGGGGCCCAGCCAACGGGAACTGAATCTCAGACATCCACTCTTTTCACTGGTCCGGGGCAAACAATTTTCCAAAAAAGGGCGCATGGGCCTACCTCCTGACACCCCCCCAAGCAAGTCTCAAATTGGGCGGGGAAAGCGGGAAAAAAATACACCCTCTTTCAAAATAACAGAAGGTCAGATAACCAGGGGAGTCCCCCAAGGGAAAATCCTCGAGAGGGATCCGCCTTAAATTTTTTAGTGCCAGGAAGAAAAGGGAAAACCCCAAAAATTTAAAAAGTGTGAAAAAAAAAGGCCCCCCTGGCCCGTCTAGGAATTACGCTTGGGAATTCCCCGATAACCAGATTCTTAGGTCCGAAGGGCCACCACCTAGTTTGGCTCCCCCACCAAACTCCACTCCAAAAACCCACTTCATGGGCCCAAAAACTCCCCCTTACCCCCCGTCATAATTTCGTTCATAGGAGAAAATTTTCGAGAGAAAAAGGCACAAGGATTTTT
>JARQOD010000004.1:501758460-501823737 GCA_033576555.1 Oophaga sylvatica
TGCTCCTTCATTTTCCCAGCCTTCATGAATGACTTTTTCAGGGATTTTGTGGAAAATTCTGATTGTTTTTTTGGGATGATATCTTGATTTTTTTAAGACTGGACTCTCATGTGAAACATGTTCGAACTGTATCCAGATTTTGAGAGAAATGCTCTGTATGTGAAGGGATCAAGTGTCTTTTTGGCGTACAGAGGATCTCATTTCTGGGATTCATTTTGTCCCCATCTGTTATTGAAATGGACCCGTAAAGGGTTCAGGCCATCTGTGATTGGGTCCAACCTACTTCATTAAAGGCTCTTCAGAGATTTTGGGTTTTGCCAATTTTTATCGTAAATTTATTGGTAATTTCTCGGTTATTGTTAAACCATTAACTGATTTGACCAGAAAGGGTTCTGATGTGGTGAATTGGCCTCCTGAGGCAGTCTCTGCATTTCAGGAACTTAAGCAGAGATTCACTTCTGCTCCTGTTCTTACGGCAGCCTGATTTTCTCTGCCATTTCAGGTGGAGGTTGATGCCTCTGAAATTGGGGCAGGTGCCGTTTTGTCCCAAAAAGATCCAGAGACCTCTAAAAGTAACCCTTGTGCCTTTTTCTCTCGAAAATTTTCTCCTACTGAACGTAATTATGACGTGGGTAATCGGGAGTTATTGGCCATGAAGTGGGCTTTTGAAGAGTGGAGACATTGGCTGGAGGGAGCCAAACATCAGGTGGTGGTCCTTACGGACCATAAATCTGGTCTATCTGGAATCTGCCAAGCGACTCAATCCTAGACAGGCCAGGTGGGCCTTGTTTTTCACACTTTTAATTTTGTGGTTTCCTTTTCTTCCTGGCACTAAGAATGTTAAGGCGGATGCCCTCTCGAGGAGTTTCCTTGCGGACTCTCCTGAGTTATCTGATCCTTCTGTTATTTTGAAAGAGGGTGTAGTTCTTTCCGCCATCTCGCCCAATTTGAGACTTGCTCTGGAGGGGTGTCAGGAGATAGGCCCAGTGCTGCCCTGTTGGAAAATTGTTTGTCCCGGACCAATGGAAAAAGAGTGTGATGTCTGAGATTCATTGTTCCACGTTGGCTGGGCATCCCGGAATTTTTGGTACCAGAGACTTGGTTAGTCGGTCCTTTGGTGGCCTACCTTGTCTCGTGATGTCAGGGAATTTGTGCAGTCCTGCGGGACTTGCTCTCGCTCCAAGCCTTGCTCTCGCTCTAGTGGTTTGTTGATGCCATTGCCTGTGCCCAAGAGACCATGGACCCATATCTCTATGGATTTCATTTCCGACCTTCCTGTTTCTCAGAGAATGACCACCATCTGGGTAATTTGTGATAGGTTTTCCAAAAATGATACATCTTGTGCCATTACCTAAGTGCCTTCCTCCTCTGAATTGGTGCCGTGTTCCTTCGCACGTGGTTCGTTTACACGGCATTCCTGAGAACATTGTGTCTGACAGAGGAGTCCAGTTTGTTTCCAGATTTTGGAGGACTTTTTGTTCTAAACTGGGTGTTCAATTGTCTTTCTCCTCGGCATTTCATCCTCAGACCAATGGTCAAACTGAGAGAACAAACCAGACATTGGAGACTTATCTAAGATGCTTTGTGTCTGCTGATCAGGATGAACGGGTCTCTTTTTGCCTTTGGCTGAGTTTGCTCTTAATAATAGGGCTAGCTCTGCTACTTTGATGTCGCCTTTTTCTGTAATTCTGGGTTTCACCCTCGATTTTCTTCAGGACAGACGGAGGCTTCTGTCTGTCCAGGTGTTGACTCGTTGTGGAGCGTATGCAACTGATTTGGGACCAGGTAGTGGAGAGGTTGTCCCTCTTCAGGAGAGGGCCCAGCGGTTTGCTAACCGGCTAGGACTGATGGTCCTGGGTTAAAGTGGGGGACTTGGTCTGGTTGTCCTCAAAGAAATTTCCTATGAGAGTAGCATCTCCTAAATTTAAGCCTAGGTTCATTGGACCTTAAAAAGATCATGGAGATTATTAATCCTGTTTCTTTTCGTTTGCTTCTTCCAGGGACATTTAAGATCCCTAACGTGTTCCACAAGTCCTTGTTGAAGAGGTTTGTTGAGCCAGTGGTTTCCTGCTGCTGTGCCTCCTGACCCTGTTTTGGTTGAGGGCAATCTGGAGTATGTGGTTGAGAAAATATTAGATTCTCGTTTTTCTAGACGGAAACTCCAGTATTTGGTTAAATGGAGAGGTTATGGTCAGGAGACAATTCTTGGTGTTTGCTTCGGACATCCATGCTAGGAGACTTATCCGTGCGTATCATAGAACTCATCCTGACCGACCTGGTTGCTCAAATGAGGGTTCGGTGACCCCTCCTCAAGGGGGGTGTACTGTTTGAATGGGTTTGAGATGAGTTCTGAGCAGAGGCTCCCTCTGGTTTACAAGCAGTGCTAGTCTGTCCAGTGAAGATTGTGAGGACTGGGAATCAGGTGTTACTGACTGGTCTTTATAAGGGAGTCACCTTCCCATCAGGGTTGCCGGTGATCAATTGTTCTGGTCTGAATCCTTTTTCCAGTTTCCCTTGTAGCCTGCTGTGTCGTGTCTGCATCTCCTGCTAACAGATAAGACTTTTTCTTCTTTTGTGTTTGGTGCTATATTTTTGCATTTTGTCCTGCACTTCTGTGGGGGCCCTCGGGGTCCCTCCGGGGCTTCTGCCCTCTCAGTTTTGTTCAGCCATGATGTTTGTACTTTTGCTTTTTCCAGTTTTTTCAGGGGCTGCTGTTTTGATTTTGTTACACCAGAGAACTAATTTAGGTGGAAGAGGTCGTGTGATCTCAGGTGTTTTGAAATTAGTTGAGTTGGTGCCTTTCAGGGTTTTCTGGGATTGCAGTAAGTACCCTTCCTATCCTTTTCTATTTAGTTAGTTTGGGCCCCAGCGTTTGCTCATACTATTTTCTTTCTGTGTCAGTATTTCATCTTGTCTAACCGCCATTACATGTTTTGGGGCTTTCTATTATCTTTGGGGTTCTGCTCCGGCAGATAGCTTTCCTATTTCTATCTTTAGGTGTAGTTAGTTTCTCAGGCTGTGACGAGGCGTCTAGGACCAACGTAGGAACGCTCCACGGCTGCCTCTAGTTGTGGTGTTAGTCAGGGTACTGCAATCTCATAGGGTTCCAACTGCTCTGGTGTATTGCCTTTTTTACCTGCACTCCTCAGCTACCGAAACATAACCGGGCGTAAGACTTTTTTTTTTCATTTGAGTCAAAACAGGCTGTTTTTCTGTTACCAGTTTGGGTTTTTATTTTGAGCAATAAACCACCAGAGACTTTAACCAACCTGTGCCTGTGTCCCACCTCGAGGAGCACCAAATGACGAACTTCCACAAAGTCCAAGGATTAAGGAAATGTAGAGGATTTTTTTGACAGAGGACTAGGAGAGATTTGACAGATTTTAAACCAAACCCTTTAAGGCCAAACTAAATGGTAAGAAAAATTAACAAGGGGAAGTGGGCACCAATGAGATTGAACCGAAGGGGTTGATAAGCAGAACTTTTGTGAAACAGTTGTTTTTATGAAATGGACTAATTGTGGAAAACGAGGGGGAAAGGTCCCATATTTTGGGGTAAATGGAATCTTAAGCAGGTTTTGCAATGTAATTTTGAAGGGCAGCAAAAGATAAGGGTTAAACACAAATATCAGTGGGTGCCTCTTATCAAGTCCATGGTTTTGTTAGTTTCAATGTTTTTTTTAGCCCCAGGAGGGTTTTTTTCTGAGCCCAGCAGAGTGCACACTCTGCTGTGGCTCAGCAAAAAGCTCCTGGTGCTAAAACAATCATTGCAAGCTAACAAAACCATGGAGCTTGATAAGAGAGCATCACTGATATTTGTGTTTAACCTTATCTCTTGCTGTCTTCAGATTACATTGCAAAAACCTGCTTAAAGATTCCATTTAAGTCCAAATATGGTGACCATTCCTTCCTCTGAATATCCACAATTAAGTTCCATTTCACTGTAGACAACTGTTCACTAAAGTTCTGCTTATACAATCCCTTCGTGTTCAATCTCATTTAGGTGCGCCTTCTACTTCCCCTGTGTTAAGTTTCTTACCATTTAGATGGCCTCTGAAGGCTTGGATTACAATCTGTCAAATCTCTCCATCAAGTCTCTCTGTCAGATATCTCTCTACATTTCCTTAATCCTTAGGACGTTGTGGAAGTTCGGCTCACTTGGCTGCTCCTCGAGGTAGACACAGGCACATGTGTGGTTAAAGTCTCTGGGTGGTTTATTGCATCATAAATAAAAACCCAAACTGGTAACAGAAAAACAGCCTGTTTGACTCAAATGAAAATAAAAAGTTCATATACAGTCCTGTTATGTTTCGGTAGCTGAGGAGTGCAGGTAAAAAAGGCAATACACCAGAGCAGTTGGAATCTATGAGATTGCAGTACCCTGACTAACCACCACAACTAGAGGCAGCCGTGGAGCGTTCCTACGTGGTCCTAGACGCCTCGTCACAGCCTGAGAAACTAACTACACCTAAAGATAGAAATAGGAAAGCTATCTGCCCCGGAGCAGAACCCCAAAGATAATAGAAAGCCCCCAAACATGTAATGGCGGTTAGACAAGATGAAATACTGACACAGAAAGAAAATAGTATGAGCAAACGCTGGGGCCCAAACTAACTAAATAGAAAAGGATAGGAAGGGTACTTACTGCAATCCCAGAAAACCCTGAAAGGCACCAACTCAACTAATTTCAAAAACACCTGAGATCACACGACCTCTTCCACCTAAATTAGTTCTCTGGTGTAACAAAATCAAAACAGCAGCCACTGAAAAAACTGGAAAAAGCAAAAGTACAAACATCAGTGGCTGAACAAAACTGAGAGGGCAGAAGCCCCCGGAGGGGACCCTGAGGGCCCCCACAGAAGTGCAGGACAAAATGCAAAAATATAGCACAAACACAAAAGAAGAAAAAGTCTTATCTGTTAGCAGGAGATGCAGACACGACACAGCAGGCTACAAGGGAAACTGGAATAAAGGATTCAGACCAGAACAATTGATCACCGGCAACCCTGATGGGAAGGTGACTCCCTTATATAAGACCAGTCAGTAACACCTGATTCCCAGTCCTCACAATCTTCACTGGACAGACTAGCACTGCTTGTAATGACCAGAGGGAGCCTCTGCTCAGAACTCATCTCAAACCCATTCACAACAGTACCCCCCCCTTGAGGAGGGGTCACCGAACCCTCATTTGAGCAACCAGGTCGGTCAGGATGAGTTCTATGATACGCACGGATAAGTCTCCTAGCATGGATGTCCGAAGCAAACACCCAAGAATTGTCTTCCTGACCATAACCTCTCCATTTAACCAAATACTGGAGTTTCCGTCTAGAAAAACGAGAATCTAATATTTTCTCAACCACATACTCCAGATTGCCCTCAACCAAAACAGGGTCAGGAGGCACAGCAGCAGGAACCACTGGCTCAACAAACCTCTTCAACAAGGACTTGTGGAACACGTTAGGGATCTTAAATGTCCCTGGAAGAAGCAAACGAAAAGAAACAGGATTAATAATCTCCATGATCTTATAAGGTCCAATGAACCTAGGCTTAAATTTAGGAGATGCTACTCTCATAGGAATATTCTTTGAGGACAACCAGACCAAGTCCCCCACTTTAAACCGAGGACCATCAGTCCCACGCCGGTTAGCAAACCGCTGGGCCCTCTCCTGAGAGAGGGACAACCTCTCCACTACCTGGTCCCAAATCAGCTGCATACGCTCCACAACAGAGTCAACACCTGGACAGACAGAAGCCTCCGTCTGTCCTGAAGAAAATCGAGGGTGAAACCCAGAATTACAGAAAAACGGAGACATCAAAGTAGCAGAGCTAGCCCTATTATTAAGAGCAAACTCAGCCAAAGGCAAAAAAGAGACCCAGTCATCCTGATCAGCAGACACAAAGCATCTTAGATAAGTCTCCAATGTCTGGTTTGTTCTCTCAGTTTGACCATTGGTCTGAGGATGAAATGCCGAGGAGAAAGACAATTGAACACCCAGTTTAGAACAAAAAGTCCTCCAAAATCTGGAAACAAACTGGACTCCTCTGTCAGACACAATGTTCTCAGGAATGCCGTGTAAACGAACCACGTGCTGAAGGAACAGCGGCACCAATTCAGAGGAGGAAGGCAACTTAGGTAATGGCACAAGATGTATCATCTTGGAAAACCTATCACAAATTACCCAGATGGTGGTCATTCTCTGAGAAACAGGAAGGTCGGAAATGAAATCCATAGAGATATGGGTCCATGGTCTCTTGGGCACAGGCAATGGCATCAACAAACCACTAGAGCGAGAGCAAGGCTTGGAGCGAGAGCAAGTCCCGCAGGACTGCACAAATTCCCTGACATCACGAGACAAGGTAGGCCACCAAAAGGACCGACTAACCAAGTCTCTGGTACCAAAAATTCCGGGATGCCCAGCCAACGTGGAACAGTGAATCTCAGACATCACACTCTTTTTCCACTGGTCCGGGACAAACAATTTTCCAACAGGGCAGCACTCGGGCCTATCCTCCTGACACCCCTCCAGAGCAAGTCTCAAATTGGGCGAGATGGCGGAAAGAACTACACCCTCTTTCAAAATAACAGAAGGATCAGATAACTCAGGAGAGTCCGCAAGGAAACTCCTCGAGAGGGCATCCGCCTTAACATTCTTAGTGCCAGGAAGAAAGGAAACCACAAAATTAAAACGTGTGAAAAACAAGGCCCACCTGGCCTGTCTAGGATTGAGTCGCTTGGCAGATTCCAGATAGACCAGATTCTTATGGTCCGTAAGGACCACCACCTGATGTTTGGCTCCCTCCAGCCAATGTCTCCACTCTTCAAAAGCCCACTTCATGGCCAATAACTCCCGATTACCCACGTCATAATTACGTTCAGTAGGAGAAAATTTTCGAGAGAAAAAGGCACAAGGGTTACTTTTTAGAGGTCTCTGGATATTTTTGGGACAAAACGGCACCTCCCCCAATTTCAGAGGCATCAACCTCCACCTGAAATGGCAGAGAAACATCAGGCTGCCGTAGAACAGGAGCAGAAGTGAATCTCTGCTTAAGTTCCTGAAATGCAGAGACTGCCTCAGGAGGCCAATTCACCACATCAGAACCCTTTCTGGTCAAATCAGTTAATGGTTTAACAATAACCGAGAAATTACCAATAAATTTACGATAAAAATTGGCAAAACCCAAAAATCTCTGAAGAGCCTTTAATGAAGTAGGTTGGACCCAATCACAGATGGCCTGAACCTTGACCGGGTCCATTTCAATAACAGATGGGGACAAAATGAATCCCAGAAATGAGATCCTCTGTACGCCAAAAAGACACTTTGATCCCTTCACATACAGAGCATTCTCTCTCAAAATCTGGAATACAGTTCGAACATGTTTCACATGAGAGTCCCAGTCATTAGAAAAAATCAAGATATCATCCAAATAAACAATCAGAAATTTGTCCACAAAATCCCTGAAAATGTCATTCATGAAGGACTGGAAGATGGAAGGAGCATTAGAGAGCCCAAAGGGCATCACCAGGTACTCAAAATGCCCTTCGGGGGTATTGAATGCCGTCTTCCATTCATCCCCGTGCTTAATGCGAATAAGGTTATACGCCCCCCTGAGGTCAAGCTTGGTAAACCAAGTAGCGTTTTTCACCTTGGAAAACAGGTCAGAAATCAAGGGTAACGGGTATTGATATTTCACAGTAATATTGTTCAAGAGACGATAATCAATACACGGCCTTAATGAACCATCCTTTTTGGCCACAAAGAAAAAACCGGCACCTAAGGGTGAAGAGGATGGTCTGATATGACCCTTCTCCAATGATTCCTATAAGACCGCATAGCATCATGTTCAGGTACAGACAAGTTAAAAAGGCGACCTTTAGGGAATTTACTACCCGGCACTAATTCAATAGCGCAGTCATAGCTCCTATGGGGAGGCAAGGATGCAGATTTACTTTCGCTAAACACATCAGAAAAATCAATCAAAAAGTCAGGAACATCCTGAGCCTGGGGGGAGGCAGAAAAAACAGGAGTGTTGGTATTAACACATTGGCAGCCCCAACTGGTTACAGACACAGATTTCCAATCCAAAACAGGATTATGAGACTGTAACCAAGGAAAACCAAGCACGATAATGTCATGCAGATTATACAGAACCAAAAATTTGCAGCACTCCTGGTGATCAGGTTCAACCCTCATTATCACCTGAGTAGAAAACTGGGGTTTATTCTCAGCCAAAGGGGTAGAATCGATCCCCAGCAGGGGAATAGACTTCTGTAGGGGTATCAAGGGAAATCCACAACGTTTAGCAAAATCATAATCCATCAGATTAATAGCTGCTCCAGAATCAACGAAAGCCTGAGCAGAAAATGAGGACAGAGAGCATATCAGAGTGACAGTCAACAAAAACTTAGTCTGAACACTACCCAAGACAACTGAGCGTGCAAAACGTCTTCCCCGCTTAGGGCAGACTGAAATAGCATGAGAGGCATCACCACAGTAGAAACATAACCCATTGCGCTTTCGAAACTCATGACGCTGTGCCCCAGACACCACTCTATCACACTGCATGGGTTCAGAAGCTGGTTCACAAGGCAACACCATTCCACGCATACTTCTCCGCTCACGCAAACGTCTGTCAATTTGAATCGCTAATGACATAGAATCATTGAGACCAGAGGGGTCAGGGAATCCCACCATAACATCCTTTACATTATCTGACAGACCCTTACGGAAAAGGGCTGCCAAAGCGTCGTCATTCCATTTGGTCAGGACTGCCCACCTACGGAATCTCTGACAGAATAACTCAGCGTCATCAAGCCCCTGATTTAATGCCAACAAGGCTTTTTCAGCTTGATCAGTGACATTAGGCTCATCGTACAATAACCCCAAGGCCTGAAAAAATGCATCAACATCACTCAAAACAGGATCCCCAGGTATCAGGGAAAAAGCCCAATCCTGAGGATCGCCGCGCAGGAGAGAGATGACAATTTGAACCTGCTGCGCTGCGTTCCCTGAGGACTTAGATTTTAAGGCAAAAAACAATTTACAATTATTTTTGAAATTCTGAAACTTAGCTCGATCCCCTAAAAACAAATCTGGCATGGGAATCCTAGGTTCCACAACAGGCAACCCAGCAAGATAGATAGCAATACTCCGAACCTCAGTGGCAAGCTGATCCACACGGCCAGACAACTGTGCAAACTCCATTGAGAGAAAAGATCCTCCCCAGCACCCAGAGATACAGAGGGAAAAAAAAAAAAAAAAAAAAAAATGCAACAAACAGAAAAATATTTCTGACAACTCTGACAACCTTTTTTCTTTCACAATATTTTTTCCCTTCTGTGAGTACCATACAATTTTCAATTTTTAGGCCGGTGATACTGTTATGTTTCGGTAGCTGAGGAGTGCAGGTAAAAAAGGCAATACACCAGAGCAGTTGGAATCTATGAGATTGCAGTACCCTGACTAACCACCACAACTAGAGGCAGCCGTGGAGCGTTCCTACGTTGGTCCTAGACGCCTCGTCACAGCCTGAGAAACTAACTACACCTAAAGATAGAAATAGGAAAGCTATCTGCCCCGGAGCAGAACCCCAAAGATAATAGAAAGCCCCCAAACATGTAATGGCGGTTAGACAAGATGAAATACTGACACAGAAAGAAAATAGTATGAGCAAACGCTGGGGCCCAAACTAACTAAATAGAAAAGGATAGGAAGGGTACTTACTGCAATCCCAGAAAACCCTGAAAGGCACCAACTCAACTAATTTCAAAAACACCTGAGATCACACGACCTCTTCCACCTAAATTAGTTCTCTGGTGTAACAAAATCAAAACAGCAGCCACTGAAAAAACTGGAAAAAGCAAAAGTACAAACATCAGTGGCTGAACAAAACTGAGAGGGAAGAAGCCCCCGGAGGGGACCCTGAAGGCCCCCACAGAAGTGCAGGACAAAATGCAAAAATATAGCACAAACACAAAAGAAGAAAAAGTCTTATCTGTTAGCAGGAGATGCAGACACGACACAGCAGGCTACAAGGGAAACTGGAATAAAGGATTCAGACCAGAACAATTGATCACCGGCAACCCTGATGGGAAGGTGACTCCCTTATATAAGACCAGTCAGTAACACCTGATTCCCAGTCCTCACAATCTTCACTGGACAGACTAGCACTGCTTGTAACCACCAGAGGGAGCCTCTGCTCAGAACTCATCTCAAACCCATTCACAACACAGTCCTGCCCAGTTTCTCTTGGACAACACATATGGCAGCTCTCGCAGGAGCTAGTAGTCAGGAGGCTTCCTTTCCTCCACACACACAGAGAAAAAAAATGACTGGACATTTAACTCCCTCCAGCCACACCCTGGAGGTGGAGATATGGTGGGTGGGCTTCCTGCCCTTCTCAGACCTACCCACCATGAAAACCAGGCCCATATAGCGACTGGATTTCTCTCAACACATATCATGATGGAGAAAATACTTATTGCTTTCACATCATGTAGGAAAGCAACCTTTGTGACACATATCTCCCCTCACATATGGTGCCAGTGACCCTGTCGCAACATATTATCTCATGCACTGTGATTTTCCTTCTTCACACACAATACACTATAACATGTCCATCTGCCATCTGTCAGACCTTAGGTCTGGCTGTGCTGAACACTGGGATCTAACTAACTCTCTATCAGGAAGTCGTCTTCTTTCTTCCCACATAGCCCCTCCCATTCTGAACTAATCCCAACTGTTAACTTTAGCCAAGTTAATGAGTACAAAGTTTGTATGTTCTGCCCGTGTTTGCGTGGGTTTACTCCGGGTGCTCCAGTTTCCTCCCACACTCCAAAGACATACTGATAGAGAATACAGATTGTGAGCCCCAATGGGGACAGTGATGATAATGTATGTAAAGCGCTGCAGAATAAGATAGCGCTATGTAAGCAAAGGATAATAAATAAGTAATAAATATTACAAATTACTGTACAGACCAAATCACATTTTAAACTGTGGATTGCATTTAAAGACAACACATATCTTCAAGTTGGGGGGTGGGCATCCCTTCCACTTTCTTGCATCTACTTCCAGAGCAGAAGGGGATTTGGGCACAGTAGGACACTAGGACCCAGATAAAACTGTTTTCTCTGCACTGTCTAAACCTTTCTCCTGTTTTTGAGTTATTATTTTTGCATTTATTTATTTATTTATTTATTTAAAATACCACTCCAGGATACTTTTTTATTTCATCATTGGATAGGTACAGACAGGGGACTTACATTACCAATACCTATCCAGTGGTGAAATAAATCAAAACCTGTAGTGGAACCCTAAGTAAGTTATGTCACCATCATGTCATGCCTCTGCCCCCATAGGCTTACATATTGCATTTTTTTCGTGCTAGGAATCACAATTGCTGTATAATGTGACCCTAAAAGTGTGCAGAAAGACCTAACATCGTTAATAGTAGGCTAAGGTCAACTATTAAAGTTCTCTTGTAGATATAACTAAGGACACACAATTGGCTATGAATTGTTACAACACGAATATTGAAAATAATTTTCTCAATAATTAATTCTGCTTTTTATGGAATTTACTTTAAATTCTTTGTAAACACATGTTTCATTAGTTGTAAAATTGCTCATCTCTGAGTTATGCAGCCCTGACATAGTCAGAAATTATGCCTGCATAGCAATAGATTATATTCTACTGGGAATCAGACATACTACAGTATATTATGTGGTAAGTAACCCAAATATAAAATCTGAAAACACAATGGAGAATATGCACAGAACCATAAATCACCTCTGGCGTCATCAACATGACTCTATTAAGTGAAAATATTAACAAGAAAGAAAACATCGATATTAGCTTTGGACAAATACATTTTTTACTTTATAATTTAAACAATGAAAGTTTCTGTAATTCGTGTCAGTCTTGGTAGTCCTAAAGACCAAAGGGTTGTTTATTATAGAGACAGACCACGAGGCAGCACTTGTTGGTAACATCCATATTGTTACTAGGTTAAGACCTAGTGTAATATTCACCTTTCCAGGAGAGCTTCGTGGCTAAGAAATAAAAATATAAATAAATTTGCTCACTCGTCATGTAAAGGGCATTGAGGGAGAGAAAAAAAAGCATCACTTCTGTCTTTGATGGCAAATCATGGAAAAATAGAGAGGGTGCTATTGAAATATTAGCAAATAACAGTCCTTCTCTTCTATATATGCTTCTATCAAAGAGCAAAACATTACATTTTTTAACATCGGTCTGGCAATGCCTAGACTGGAATGGGGAGTAAACTCTTTGGGGGCAATTCATCACAGTTTTGTTCTCCAACATTCTGGTGAAAAAATCTTTGAAAAGTCACAATTTTTTGCACAATGCAAGGTTGCGCAAAAATGCAACTTCTGGCATTTTCACATAATTCTCGCCCCAGCTTCGACAATGTAGGCAGAGCTGAGACAACACAGGAATCTGATGGCCCTCATTTTTCAATTTGCTGCACCATGCCACAAGTCTTACTCCAGTAAAGGCTTGAGTTAAATTTGTGACGAGGACCACATAGCGGCACACACCACTACATGCCACACGTGCTTGACCTAGATGCGTTTGCCTCATAATGAATTAGGAGAGTCCACTCCAAAGTGGCTCCCTCATCAAAACTGGGGAGAGAATCACTAATCTTGGTGAATCTTCTCCTCTGTTCTTCATTTTTCCCAATCAGATACCCAGATTGTAGTCTACCAAATAGTTACTAATCAGTGAAGGATGTGCAGTAGAGAAGAGTGTGGAGCCAAGTCAGGAAATTAGACAAGGGTCGTCAGGGAACTAGACAAGGGTTGTCAGGATGCAAACAACCCAAAGGATGAGACAGAACTGAAATCAGGAAACAGGTCAAGTATCAATAATACCACAAAGAGAACCACAGGAAACAAGTGACAATGCTACGAGATACCCTACAAGATACGGAAAAAGACCAAGGTCATTATCAGGATCAATAGTTAAAAAATGAGTACCATATTTTGCGCATTATAAGACTCACCCCAAATTTTGAGGGAGGTAATTGGAAAAAAATGTTTCTAATAAAATGGTGATGGGCCTTATAATCCATTTTTATAGTAACTTACCTGGGGGACAGAGGAACAGGGTCCCGGGTAGCAGGATAGCTGCTGCAGGAAGCTGGCAGCAGCAGTAGCAGGAGTTGATGTGGGCCCAAGGATGGTAGGAGGTGGTGTTCGGCAGAGGTAGGAGTGGGGCAATGCTGTGGGTTCATGCAAGGATTATACAACAGCACCTTTAGACATCATGCAGGAGTCAGCATCCTTTTTAAATAGACCACTAGGATAGTCATTACCTTGGAACGTAAAGGTCAGCATACAAAAAACGGAAGCAGAACTGGAGCCTGATCCAGCTGGGCCACAGCAGAAGACAAGAGACAACATTAGAGCACCTTGGTTAGAATTAGAATTAGTTTAGTGTGTGTTTTTCTGAATTTTAGTCTTCTAGTAACTCCAAAATTTTAGAATGAAATCTCTGGTTATTATTACATACAAGTATAGAAAACCTGCATCAAGAAAGGATACAGATATTGGTTAAGGATGAATGAACTGAGGAAATGAATATAGTCATACCAGCAAAATACCATAGCGAATTCCATAAAGACCATGGTTAGCTGTTTCTTCTCATCTGGATGCTGATCTCTTCCGTCAATAGTCTTCATATAAAACAGATAGTATACATCAAGGGTCCCCAACTTGTGGCTTGGGAGCCATATGTGGCTCATGGGTCTATGATGTGTGGCTTTTGGCTGTCTGCCAACTTAGTGCATTAGCTCCAGATCTAGCAAACAGCTACAAAGAGTAGGTCTACTGATGGTGACTTTTGTGAGTAGCCCCACACGAGAACAGATCAGAATGCACATTTACTGGTCTTGGGGTTTAGAGATAAATTAAGTATAGACACCTGGACATACTGCCAGTCAGAGGAGTTGCTTGACGCTTGAAGTGATAGTGTGATGAAAGAGCTCGATGCAAGAATACTGAATCGGGGCAATTTTGTAGCCACTGGACGTAAGTACACTGCCTCGGTTTGATTTCTGTGGGAAAGCTTTGGCTGTGACTACTTTGAGTGGGGTAGGAGCTACTCTGGTGGTGGGTTGAGAAGTCTGGATGTGGCTCTAGACCTTTTCTCAGAGGTGAATGTGGCTCTCCAGGAAGGAAAGGTTGAGGATCACTGGTATAGACAATTGGATGTTGTGACTGAAGTCTACATCTAGAGTGATGTTTTGTACATTTTTCATATCCTTTCCTCCTGTACATGACATTAGTATTTTTTGTAATTTAGCAATTAGGTCAAAAGCTAAAGAAACCTCATCAGCCACTTTTACGCGAGTCTGTTACTCTTTTGTTACATGAGAGATTATATTTTTTATCATTATTTTTTTATTTGAGAGTACAAAGTTAATAATACAAATAAGAGAACTTCTTAGGGATTTTGACTGGCAGGTATGACCATGGGGAGGGACTGACGGCTACACACATAGCACCTGATATGTTAGTGCCCTGGGCAAGACTGTGGGGCTAAAAGAACACCTGCCCTAGTTTAGTGTAACAATATCTCAGAAATTGCACATGGACATGGCAGTATAAAACAAGCATCTAATACAAGCTTGCTGGCCTCACAAGAGGACATTAGTGATAGATTAAATCACCATAGCCTGGAGGAGAGCCCGAAGCATGAGAAAGCATAACGCTGGACATCATAGCCAAGGGGGTAGTTGGACGGGATAGGCTGAAAGCTGGATATCTGATGCAGCTTTGAATTACTGTATATAAATGCCATCAAAACTCTGACGGCAATTAAAAATGAAAAAAAAAATGGATGCCCAGCAGGTCAGCTGGGTATAGGGACTATTTAAGTCAGTAATTTATTTTAGAAAAGGCAAGGAAAAAAAATAGTGCAAATACAACATACTGATTAGGGAGTAACTAGTCTATACTCTAGAGGCAATACATCTAGAGAACAGACTCTACAAAATTCTCTGCTACTGAATAAATAACTTGAAAAGATCTACCTTTATATCACCAAAGGATAGAAAACAAGCTGTTACTATCATCAGGTTCTTTTTTTACATAATAATACTAATGAAGGTAACAAGTATCTCACAGGACACTCCAGGGTCATTAATTGATAAGAAAATAACATCTAGAAACCAATTTATTAAAAAAAATATAAAAAGGACATTATATGTAACTAAAAGATCCCTGCCAGCCAACTCATGTTTATCCATGTACATCTAAACCTTTCTCTCGCTAACTGTCTCTTTCATATCCCTCTTTTTATCTATCATTCACTCTTTCTACTTCTCTCTATGATTTGCCGTAAAGAAAAAGATGATAAAATATAATAATATATTTGTATGAGTTTTATGTGGATTTGTCACAATACAATTTATATGCATTATTATAGGGAATCTGTCACTAAGTTTTTGATACTCCATTTAGGAACAGTATGATATAGTGGCTGGTTACTGCAGTTTTCATTAAATATTTTTATCTGCTGCAGATCTACCAGTTCTCTAAATACTGAGCCCTGTTTTACCAACCCACAACACTGATTGGCAGTAGGGATGAGCAAACTCGAACTGTAAAGTTTGGGGTACGCTTCGGACACCTAGTGTCAGTTTCCAAACCTCAAACATGGACTTTATACTGTACATCCATTTCTCTGTTCCAGTTCACCAGTCTAATAAAGCAGGTGTTGTTCGCCAGCCAATAATCATGCTTTAAGACTGCGGGCACTTCTGTAACCATCTTAGCCATGCCAAGTATTGGCATGGCTGTGATTGGCCGCTGCAGCAGGTAACCCAGCCTGTATAAAGGCCAGATCACAAGTGACACTGCCATTCTGCTCTCATTAGTGTAGGGATAGGACGCAGCTGGAGTGAGGGACAGATTCTTACTGCGCACTCTGCAAAAAAAAACTGTCTGTACTCTGCACCCATATCTGTGCTAGTACTGTCCTAAAAGCCACCGTGTGTAGTCTGCACTCATATTTGTGGGAGTACTGCCCTTCAAGCCACTTTGTGTACTCTGTAAATCCATTTATGAGAGTACTGTGCTAAAATCTACTGTGTGTACGTTGCACCCCATGCCTGCACTGTACTGTCCTTTAAGCCACTGTGTGTACTCTACACCCACCACCTGTGGTAGTACTGTCCTTTAAGCTGCTGTGTGTACTCTGCACATACCGCCTGTGGTAGTACTGTCCTTTAAGCCTCTGTGTGTACTCTGCACCCACCACCTGTGGGAGTACTGTTCTTTAAGCCGCTGTTTGTACTCTGCAAACTTGTCTGTGAGAGTACTGTAATTAAATTCACTGTGTGTACTCTGAACCCCCTGCCTGAAAGAGTACTTTTCTTTAAAGGGAATCTGTCACCCTAAATTGGCGGGATATTTAAATGATGGCAGTCAGGTCAGATGGGCGGTGTTTTGGGTACTTGCCTTAACATGTTGTTCGCCGCTGTCTCCATTATTTCTGGGAATTGTAGTCGTTGCTCTCCATATAACGCGCCTGTGCTTTGCAATCTGCGGGCAAAGCATATGCGCATGCGCAATTCAAGATTGCAATGCGCAGGCAGTTATATGGACCTGACTGCCACAATTTGGTTACCAGCGCAATTTAGGGTGACAGATTCCTTTAAGCTGCTTGGTACTTTGGCCCCACCTGTGGCGGACTGTCCTTTAAGCGTTGCATGGTTTTTCAGTGGAGAAATGAATAATTGGCATCAGCCATCTCATTTCAAAAAAGATTTCAGGACCGCTGTGTTTTCTAATAGCTTTTGCAAATAATTTTGATTTAATCATCTAGTGTCATTTTAGAAATGGTGCTGTATTAAGTTGTGAAGTAATTGGTATCTGTCCTTCATTTGGGATTCGTGGCAGCTCTTTTGTATAATTTAAATGCATGCCTTTACCTTTTGTCCAGCAAGGGTATTCAGCTATCCTTGACTGTAAGCTGCTTTTTGGCTGGAGGCTGATGTGGTTGATAAGCTTCACCACTTAAATGTACAGTGCATCGCTTACTGCTGTTGTAATGAGCTTTCATTACAGACCAGATGGCGTTAGGAGCTCTCTGGTGTCAGTGATGTAGTGCTGCCTATTGTAAGTTTGGAATTTCTGGGAGCCATGATCGCTTGACTTTGCGCAGAGCAGAGTGTGTATTGATTCCCTTACATTTGTCTGTCCTTGTTTGTCTTCCCTGTGTTTTTACCTGTCGCGTAGAGTTGAGGTAGTGTCCTTGCTGGCCAGTGGAATCAGGCCATTGGTCAAACTGGAGGTAACAATCTGGTCGACGTGGCACGTGACGGCGCCAGGGGAAGGACCGATGCATTGCTTGGGAACAGGTTGGATCAGGAGGTGTTCATCCCTCGCTTCCTACTGTTCGGGCATTCTTCCCTTTCTATCATCTTCGGTTGCTGTGTGCCAGGACTTACCGTGTGGAGCACTGACATCAACCATTGGTTTTCCATCTTGGCCCAAAATTTTTTCTGAACTGTTGTGTTTTTTACTAGATGTAATAAGGTAATTGCATCAGCCATAGCTATTGTTAGGTTGAGCGATACGATACTGCAAATTCGGCTATCGGGGATAAAACTGACTCTTCGGCCTTTCGATATTCGTTTCGATATTTTCGTCTTATCGAATACCGGAATCGGATTTGTCACTGTCACTGTCTGTGTCCGTCGGTCGGGTCTGTCACTGTCAGTGTCCGTCGGTCGGGTCTGTCAGGAGTCAGCGGCACTTACCTGGCAGAAGATCTCCGGCGGTCACGGCCTGGACTGCTTCATGGCCGCCATTATCTTCTCCCCGGCGGTCACATGCAGTTTCTCGTGATAACTGCAGTGACTGCTGGGTAATCCCGGCCGTAAAGCAGTCAGTCCGATGACGTCACCGCCGGGGAAGCAGGTAATCAGCTGTGCTGCGTCGCGATGACAGGCTCTGCCTGTCATTGCGATGTAGCAGAGCTGGATCGTCGTGGGACAGTCGTTACTATGGACTGCGTCGGACAGGTGGTATACTGTTGGTTTGTTTTTTTTCTTTTTTTACAGGAGATCGATGGCGTCGCAGGAATGAGAGTACAATAAAAGAAATGAAAACTGTGTTGTCTCTTTTATTTCATTAAAATACTTTTTTCTTGCTTTGTCTTTTTTTTATGCATTTAATAACTTTGGGATTAATAATGGATCGGTGTCTTATTGACGCCTCTCCATTATTAACCGGGCTTATTGTCACCGTGCAATCAACTGGTGACATTAACCCCTTATTACCCCGCTTGCCACCGCTACAGGGCAAGTGGAAGAGCCGGGTAAAGTGCCACAATTGGCACATCTTTTGATGCGCCAAATGTGGGGCTGCTGTAGCCTGGTATTATCAGGCTGTTGAGGGCCAAAATCAATGGGCCTTGACAGTCTTTTAATACCAGGCCGCAGCAGTCTGCATTTTACTTGGCTGGTTAACAAAAATAGGGGGACCCCTACGCCGTTTTTTTTTCGAGGGGATCCCTATTTTTGTTAACCAGCCAAGCTAAGCAGACTGCTGTGGCCTGGTATTATCAGGCTTGCAAGGTCCATGGATATTGGATCCTTACCAGCCTGAAAAACCAGGCCTCAGCGGTCTGCTTCATCTGGCTGGTTAACAAAAATAGGGGGGACCCCACGCCAATTTTTTTCGAGGGGATCCCCTATTTTTGTTATCCAGTTCCCTCTGACGTCACTGATTGTGTCCCTGGCTGACCTGAAGTGAAAGTGGAAAGCAATCAATTAAGCTTTCCACTTCCGCTCCTGTCAGCCAGGAGAGGAACTCATTCATTTGGGGGTTTACTGTGGGCTGCAGCATTAGCTGCGGTCCCTGCAGTAAACATTAACCCTTTCTGAAGGATTACACCATGGGACCTGACTGTACCTCGGATTGGTAAGAATAATTTTGCTTTATTATTTTATTTTTATTACAGGAAATGGTTGTAGCAGGAAAATAAAATATGGTCAAAAACTGTGTGATTATTTCATTAAACTTCTTTTTTATTAAAGTGTGTGTGTTTGATTTTTCTTTCATACAATAGGATTAATAATTGATAGTTGTCTAATTGACACTCTCAATTATTAACCTGGCTTAAAGTGACCTTTCAATTGCAAGGTCATTTTAACCCCTTATTAACCCATTTGCCACCGCTACAGGGCAATGGGAATAGACGGGCAAAGTGCCAGAAAGGGCAAATCTAATTAGAGATTTGCCCTTTCTGGGGTGTCTGGGGGCAGATGTTAGTAGCCGGGGGGGGGGCAAAAATAATGGTCCCTCTCTGGGCTATTATTATCTGCCCCACTCACTGGCTTTGTCTGTCTGGTTGCGAAAATAGGGCGGGAGCCCACGCATTTTTTTTCAGCAATTTTACACCTCATATATATATATACATGTCATTAAATTTGTGACACATATATATATATATATATTTATATTTATAGTTCATACACTTCTACATAGTATAATAGCCGCTAATTCAATTGCCGTCTTTTGTGAAAATGCAGAACCCGACATGAAATGACACTTGGTTTACATAGAGTTAACCATGTCTTTTCATGTAGTTTGATATCTGATTTGCACAAACAATTACATGAGTGTAAGTGTGCAAAATTTCACACCTGTAGGGGTTAATTAAAGGTGTAAATTCGTAGCAAAAAAGTCCGTTTTTTTTACAACGAATTTACACCTTTAATTAACCCCTACAGGTGTGAAATTTTGCACACATAGACTGATGTAATTGTTTGTGCAAATCAGATTGCAAACGACATGAAAAGACATGGTTATCCCTATGTACACCAAGTGTCATTTCATGTCGGGTGCTTCTGTCTTTTCACAGAAGCCGGCTTTACCCGGCAATTGAATCAGAGAATATTTTACTATGTAGAAGTGTATAAACTATACATATATGTATATATATATATGTCACAATGACATGTATATATATATATTTGTATTCTATGTGTGTATATTTAGTGTTTACAAGGAAATAAAGGTTTTTTTAATTGCGATATTTTGTTCCCATAGACTTACATTGGACTTCCGGTATCGTAATCGGATATCGACGATATTTAGTGATATCGGCGATACAATTTCGATAAGATATTTTTAGATATCGAGCACTATCGCTCAACACTAATTGTCATTCCTAGGCCAAAAAAAAATTTGTCTGGTTTGGTGTGTTTTTTACTAGCATATTAAATAAATAATTGGCATCAGCAGTCTAGTTGCCATTTCTAGAGCCAACAAATAAGTTTTCAGGACTGTTGTGTGTTTTCTAGTACTGTTGCAAACAAATAAATCTACTCTTCTGACATCTCTTTGTGAGTAGAGTTTAAAAAGCATTTCCAAAAATGAGAACATCAAATAAGGTACAGTACAGACCAAAAGTCTGGACACACCTTCTCATTCAAAGATTTTTCTGTATTTTCATGACTATGAAAATTGTAGAATCACACTAAAGGCATCAAAACTATGAATTAACACATGTGGAATTATACATTACTAGAGTTGAGCGATACTTTCCGATATCCTAAAGTATCGGAATCGGAATGGTATCGCCGATATCACTAAAATATCGGCGATACCCGATACCGATACCGGAAGTCCCATGTAAGTCTATGGGAACAAAATATCGCAACTAAAAAAACCCCATTCTTTCCTTGTAAACACTAAATATACACACATAGAATACATATATATATATATATATATACATGTCATTGTGACATATATATATACATATATGTATAGTTTATACACTTCTACATAGTAAAATATCCTCTGATTCAATTGCCGGGTAAAGCCGGCTTCAGTGAAAAGACAGAAGCACCCGACATGAAATGACACTTGGTGTACATAGGGTTAACCATGTCTTTTCATGTCGTTTGCTATCTGATTTGCACAAACAATTAAATCAGACTATGTGTGCAAAATTTCACACCTGTAGGGGTTAATTAAAGGTGTAAATTCGTTGTAAAAAAACAGACTTTTTTGCTACGAATTTACACCTTTAATTAACCCCTACAGGTGTGAAATTTTGCACACATAGTCTGATTTAATTGTTTGTGCAAATTAGATAGCAAAGGACATGAAAAGACATGGTTAACCCTATGTACACCAAGTGTCATTTCATGTCGGGTTCTGCATTTTCACAAAAGCCGGCAATTGAATTAGCGGCTATTATACTATGTAGAAGTGTATGAACTACAAATATAAATATATATATATATGTGTCACAAATTCAATGACATGTATATATATATATGAGGTGTAAAATTGCTGAAAAAAAATGCGTGGGCTCCCGCCCTATTTTCGCAACCAGACAGACAAAGCCAGTGAGTGGGGCAGATAATAATAGCCCAGAGAGGGACCATTATTTTTGCCCCCCCCGGCTACTAACATCTGCCCCAGACACCCCAGGAAAGACAAATCTATAATTAGATTCGCCCTTTCTGGCACTTTGCCCGTCTATTCCCATTGCCCTGTAGCGTGGCGAATGGGTTATATGGGGTTAAAGCCACCTTGCTATTGAAAGGTGACCTTAAGCCAGGTTAATAATTGAGAGCTGTCAATTAGACAACTATCAATTATTAATCCTATTGCATGAAATAAAAATAAAACACACACACTTTAATTAAAAATCATTTTAATGAAATAAAGACACATGTTTTTGACCATCTTTTATTTTACTGCAAAAACCATTTCCTGTAATAAAAATAAAATAAAAAAGCAAAATTATTCTTACCTATCCCATGCACAGTCAGGTCCCACGGTGTAATCCTTCAGAAAGGGTTAATGTTTACTGCAGGGACCGCAGCTAATGCTGCAGCCTCACAGTAAACCCCAAATGAATGAGTTCCTCTCCTGCCTGACAGGAGAGTAAAGGCTGGGTGTCACATAACGATACACCAGCGATCCCGACAACGATATGCACTTGTCAGGATCGCTGGTGTATCGCTACATGATCGCTGCTGAGCTGCCAAACAGGCAGCTCAGGCAGCGATCTGGGACAGCGACACTGCGGGTAACATCGCTTAAGGGCCCGTCTCACATAGCGATATCGCTACCAGAGATCGCTGCTGAGTCACTAGTTTTGTGACGCAGCAGCGAGCTCACCAGCGATATCGCTGTGTGTGACATTCAGCGACGATCAGCCCCCTGCCGGGTATCGCTGATCGTCGCAGAAATGTCAGGACCTTTTTTTGATAGCTGGTTTCCCTCTGACAGGCACGCATCGCTGCGTGTGACAGGCGGGAGACCAGCGATCCGCTGGTAACCAAGGTACACAGCGGGTTTCCAGGCACCGCGCAGCGCTTGGAAACCCGCTGTGTACCTTGGATACCAGCTCCCTGCATCAGGGCGCTGGTATCCAAGGTACACAGCGGGTTTCTAGGCACAGCCCCGCGCCTGGAAACCCGCTGTGTACCTTGGTTACCAGCGGATCGCTGGTCTCCCGCCTGTCACACGCAGCGATGTGTGCCTGTCAGCGGGAAACCAGCGATCAAAAAAAGGTCCTGACATTTCAGCGACGATCAGCGATACCCGGCAGGGGGGCTGATTGTCGCTGAATGTCACACACAGCGATATCGCTGGTGAGCTCGCTGCTGCGTCACAAAACTAGTGACTCAGCAGCGATCTCGGTAGCGATATCGCTATGTGAGACGGGCCCTTAAGTGGAAAGCTTAATTGATTGCTTTCCACTTTCACTTCAGGTCAGCCAGGGACACAATCAGTGACGTCAGAGGGAACTGATTAACAAAAATAGGGGTTCCCTTCGAAAAAAAAATGGCGTGGGGTCCCCCCTATTTTTGTTAACCAGCCAGATGAAGCAGACCGCTGAGGCCTGGATTTTCAGGCTGTTAAGGAGCCAAGATCCATGGACCTTGCCAGCCTGATAATACTAGGCCACAGCAGTCTGCATATCTTGGCTGATTAACAAAAATAGGGGATCCCCTCGAAAAAAATTGGCGTGGGGTCCCCCCTATTTTTGTTAACCAGCCAGATGAAGCAGACCGCTGAGGCCTGGATTTTCAGGCTGTTAAGGAGCCAAGATCCATGGACCTTGCCAGCCTGATAATACCAGGCCACAGCAGTCTGCATATCTTGGCTGATTAACAAAAATAGGGGATCCCCTCGAAAAAAAATTGGCGTGGGGTCACCCCAATTTTTGTTAACCAGCCAGATGAAGCAGACCGCTGAGGCCTGGTTTTTCAGGCTGGTAAGGATCAATATCCATGGACCTTGCCAGCCTGATAATACCAGGCCACAGCAGTCTGCTTAGCTTGGCTGGTTAACAAAAATAGGGGATCCCCTCGAAAAAAAAACGGCGTGGGGATCCCCCCTATTTTTGTTAACCAGCCAAGTAAAATGCAGACTGCTGCGGCCTGGTATTAAAAGACTGTCAAGGCCCATGGATTTTGGCCCTCAACAGCCTGATAATACCAGGCTACAGCAGCCCCACATTTGGCGCATCAAAAGATGTGCCAATTGTGGCACTTTACCGGCTCTTCCACTTGCCCTGTAGCGGTGGCAAGCGGGGTAATAAGGGGTTAATGTCACCGTTGATTGCACGGTGACAATAAGCCCGGTTAATAATGGAGAGGTGTCAATAAGACACCGATCCATTATTAATCCCAAAGTTATTAAATGTATAAAAAAAAGACAAAGCAAGAAAAAAGTATTTTAATGAAATAAAAGAGACAACACAGTTTTCATTAATTTTATTACTCTCTCATTCCTGCGACGCCATCGATCTCCTGTAAAAAAAGAAAAAAAAAAAACCAACAGTATACCACCTGTCCGACGCAGTCCATAACGACAGTCCCACGACGATCCAACTCTGCTACATCGCAATGACAGGCAGAGCCTGTCATCGCGACGCAGCACAGCTGATTACCTGCTTCCCCGGCGGTGACGTCATCGGACTGACTGCTTTACGGCCGGGATTACCCAGCAGTCACTGCAGTTATCGCGAGAAACTGCATGTGACCGCCGGGGAGAAGAGGATGGCGGCCATGAAGCAGTCCAGGCCGTGACCGCCGGAGATCTTCTGCCAGGTAAGTGCCGCTGACTCCTGACAGACCCGACCGACGGACACTGACAGTGACAGTGACAATCCCGATTCCGGTATCCGATAAGACGAAAATATCGGTACTCGGAATCGGAATTCCGATACAGCCAATATCGGCCGATACCCGATATTTGCAGTATCGGAATGCTCAACCCTATACATTACACTTTACAAAAAAGTGTGAAACAACTGAAAATATATGTTATATTCTAGGTTCTTCAAAGTAGCCACCTTTTGCTTTGATTACTGCTTTGCACGCAGAAAAGGTGAACAGCTGGACTCTACATGCCTGGTTCCCACCGAGAAGCATGGAGGAGGTGGTGTGATGGTGTGGGGGTGCTTTGCTGGTGACACTGTTGGGAATTTATTCAAAATTGAAGCGGTGAGCGGTCCAGCTCACCCCAAACCATCTCGATTGGGTTCAGGTCTGGTGACTGTGGAGGCCAGGTCATCTGGCGTAGCACCCCAACACTCTCCTTCTTGGTCAAATAGCCCCTACACAGTCTGGAGGTGTGTTTGGGGTCATTGTCCTGTTGAAAAATAAATGATGGTCCAACTAAACGCAAACCGGATGGAATAGCATGCTGCTGCAAGATGCTGCAGTAGCCATTCTGGTTCACTATGCCTTCAATTTTGAATAAACCCCAACAATATCACCAGCAAAGCACCCCCACACCATCACACCTCCTCCTCCATGCTTCACGGTGGAAACCAGTCACATTTCACACTTTTTTGTAAAGTGTAATGTATAATTCCACATGTGTTAATTCATAGTTTTGATGCCTTCAGTGTGATTCTACAATTTTCATAGCCATGAAAATACAGAAAAATCTTTGAATGAGAAGGTGTGTCCAAACTTTTGGTCTGTACTGTACGTGGCCATGGTGGTGCTGATGTAGATGCTGATGGTGGTGGCGTAGCTGATGCAGGGAGAGGACATAGTCATTCTGTACTTGCTACATGCCCAAATACAACATGCTCCTCTGGTGCATGCAGGCAACAGGATGTTATGAGTTCTTTCGTAGGCCCAAATACCTCTGCGCAAATGGTGAAGCCACAAGATGTTGAAAAAGTGTTAGATTGGATGGCTCAAAGTGGCACCAGATCCTTTTCGCATTTTCTTCTACCTGGTCCACTGCAGAAAGTACACACTTGGGACCTGGGAACCATGGTCATCCAGCTTCCACCTATCTCCCTTGCAAATCAGCCAAGCAGTCTGAGCCCCAAGTCATGCAGCAGTCTCTTCTGCTTTTTCATTACTCCGCTGGCTGGGCTTCTGTTGCCCATCCACCTTCCCCTGCCCCAGAAGTGCAGTAGACTGAGTGCACTATTGCCCAACCACTTGTTATGCTGGAGGATGAGTATGTGGGCAGGCTAGTGCACAGAGTCAGTGGACCACCGCAGCACATATCAGATGATGATGAAACTTAATTGCAAACTGCCGCATCTTTCTGCAGTGTGCAGAATTATAAGGATGGCAGGGTTGAGGAGACAATGGATGATGATGCAAGTGATGATGAGGTTAATAAATAATAATTAGTGATGAGCGAACGTGCTCGCCACTACTCGTTACTCACCTGAGTATCACTATACTCGGTGTACTCGGCGAGCACCGAGCATTTCCGGTATTATTCGGCGTGAGCTGGGTATCGCCCTGCAGTTTTGGCGGTCTTTAGAGCACCAATGAACAGCAGGGATAGTCTGCATGCACTGTAATTCCGCAGCCATCTTTGTTGTGGTATTACAATGATTGGCTGGCCGCACAGCGTCATCAGGTCTATAAGAGACTGGACGCCGCCTTGCTCGGCGCATTCAGCTCCGGATTGAGTTTATTGTAGGGAGAGCTGCCGACATAGGGTCAGATTTGTGTTCTTTTTAGTTAGTGTGGGTCTACCATTGTTCAATCCACAAATCAGCTAAACCAACAGTCCTTTTAAGGGCTAATTAAGGGGTATATAGATTGCAGTGCTAGGTAGGCAGGGAGTCTATGTGCACATATCCACATCAGTGCAAGGCATGCAGGCACTGTATGTGAATATATAGATCTCACTGCATACTTCGAAAGGTCCATTACTGTCTGGTGTGGCTATTTGTATATACCTGGCTGCAGGTAACCGTGGCTAGGATTAATTTTTTTTGTACTGAATCCTGATAATTTTATTACAAAGAAATGCAGAGCGCACTTTTTTTCTACATTTATTTGCTTGGTCACACTGCAGGCTACAGCCAGGTCATTTTAATACAACAGCATGAAAATTGGCAATTTAACATGGCATTTTATGTCACAGGCATCAGATCTGAGTGCGCATAAAATTCTGGCCTTTTTTTTTGGTACTATAGTATTTTTTGTAGTGTAAAATGGCATAAGACTCTTACACATTGTTCACAGCTGTGACCTGGGAGGCAGAAATGCTTCCATGGGCATTCCTATGATGTTGCGTGTCATGTGAGCAGTGTTTCCATAATTTACAGATGTTTTTAGACTTTAAATGGACCCCCGGGGTGGATCGCGGCAAAAATGCTCGTTTTCCCCATAGACTTACATTGGGCTCATTGCTCGGGTCGCCTACCCAAGTGTTCCAAATTGCTCGACCCGAATAACGGCCGCCGAGCATCTTAGTGCTCGCTCATCACTAATAATAATTTTATTTCTGCAGCGCCAACATTCAGTAGCACTTTACATTTTAGAGGAGACTTGTACAGACAATAAAAGACATTACAGCAAAACAATAATCACATAAATCAACAGATACTAGAGGAGTGAGGGCCTGCTTGCAAGCTTACACTCTATAAGAAATAGGGGAGACACGAATTGTGGATGGTATAGATTGCTTCGTTGTTCTGACCAGCCAAAATGTAATAAATCGGGTGTTCATGTAAGCTGCATGAACCAGTTAGCAGCCAGAATGTGTAAAAGTACAGACACAGAGGGCTTTAGCATAAAGCGTGTGAGAACATGATATGAGGAACCTGGTTATGAAAAAATTTTGAATGGGCTACACAGGGATAGATTGATAAATATGTTGAGCGGTAGGCAAGTGTGAAGAAATGCATTTTTATGGCACGCTTTAAAACTGTGGTATTGGGATTAATTGAATTATCGGGGTAGTGAACTCCAAAGGTTCTAGACACCACTTGGAGCGGAGGCCATCCAGTGAACCACGCAGTTTGGAGGAAGAGGAGGTGGCCACACTGCCACAGCAGCACAGTAAAAGAGGGAGCATGTACAAAGGCACAAGGGGCAGCCCTAACCAGTATGTCAGCTGCTACTGTCCACCGCATCGCTGAAATAAGCACACTAAAGACAACTCAAAAGAGCTCTGGTCTGGCATTTCTTCAGGAATGTGCTAAACTGCATGAGACCATGAAGCGAGGCATAAATGTTCTGAACCTGAGCACCACCTACATGAGGAGGCATCTGAATTCCAAGCATGAGGGGCAGTGAAGTACACACCTTAGAAAGTATGACAGATCAGAGCCTCCTCCTGCTTCCTCTTCTGCTGCGGTCTCGGCCTCAGAATCAACAGGACCACCTGCCTCCCCGCAAAGAGAGAATGTGACAACATCACCACCATCACCACTAGTGTCACCGAACATCTCCACATCATCCCAGGGAAGTGTTCAGCTTTCCATCCCTTAAATCCTCGAGAGAAAGAGGCAATACCCCCACCAGCCACCCATGAGCCTTGGTCCTGAATTACAGCATTAGCAAATTACTGTTTTTTGAAATGCTGGCATTTCGGCTGGAGGAGAAGGACAGTTTTGAAAAAACTGATGTCGATGGCTATAGTATCCAGCAGTACATTTTTCACAGCTGCAACTAATTTTCCAGGAGGGGAATCCCTGCCCTGCACAAATATATTGTGGACAAAATTAGTGGCAAGGTCCACGTAACCACAGATTTGTGGATCAGAGAGCATGACCAGAGATGTTACTTCTCCCTAACTGCCCCCTGGGTAAATGTAGTGGTGGCTGGGGCAGAGGCGGAAAATGTTCCAACTCATGTCCTAGCATTGTATTGCTAGACATTTACCTGTCCAGGTTGCCTCCTAATTGTACTCTGCTTCCTCCATCACCTAATCATTTGATCAGAGGAAGACCTGCACCACCAACTTTACCACAGCCAGGGTGAAACGACAGCAGGCTGTTCTTAAACTCCTCTTTTTGGGGGACAAATTTCACACTGTGCAGGCGCAGTGGACTGGGATCAAACAGCAGAAAGATAAGTGGTTGGTGCCACTAAACTTCAAACCCAGCTTGGTGGTATGTGATTATAATAATGTGCAGTGGTAGTCAAGGTGAATCCACTAGGTCACAGTCAGTGAGCACCCCGGCACCTTGCACGTAGAAACACAAATGAAGTCCCAGTCCTGCGTACAGTCAGTTACCACCATCACACATTCACTTCGGTTGTAGGGAATCAGATTTTAGGAAAAACACCACAGGCCACAGTTCTATTCCAACAATGATAATTTTACTTAACATGGTGCAAACAAGACAATGTTTCCTGTACTTTCCCTGTAGCTTCTGTATGTGGCACACCACTGGCTTCTATCCTGGTCCCAAACCCCGGATTTCTCCTGGGTCGTTCCCGCTGAACCAGTGATTTTATCCCCCCAATTGGTGAATCCTCTGTCCTCACTACAGTGCATGTCCTGCCCTGGGCAATCCTGCCGGGCTCTGCTACCTATACAGGAACTCTTTCTCATAAGTTTCTGAGGCTTTGCACCGTCTCCCTTTTTAACTCCTCCCAACTGTTAACCCTAAATATTCTATCCCTAAGATACGTTTAAGACAACACATTGTACATTACAGGAATATTAAATAAAGCGCATATCACGTTTACAGTAACAAATAATAAGGTGCAGCAGGTGTTACAGGTGCACAGTGTCCACAGGAGAGAGAAGGCAGTCGAGGGTCCCCCCACTTCCTTACACTCCTCCCTCCTAAAATATGGTCATCCCCGACCATGGCGGCACCTATAGACAGTAAAACAGCATGTCTAAAACATCAATAAAATTAATACAGTCTCAATTCAACGCTTCTTGTGGGTTAACCGTGACCTTGGCTCCACTTGGTTGGAGCCCTGGACCAAGAGTTCAAGTTCTTTTAATGTGGGTCTGACTGACCCTGGCCCTTTGGCTCCTGGGACCAGTAAACAAACACACTGGCCTGACGACCAACTCACCAATGGTCAATATAATCCTGACCCGACTCGCTCTTCAGGTCCTCCCATACAGATCTCTCTCACTCCCACCCTTAAGTGGATCACATGCCTTTAAACAGTGGTGGGCTGCTTTTAACAGGGGACAGTCCATGGTTAAAAGAAGGGTAGAGTTCAAGGTTAAAAACAGTTCAGTTCTCAAAGCAGCAGCACATTTAGACCTTAATGATTAACCCTTGTAGGGTTCCAGCCCCGTAATCCAGCAGGAGGTGCACAACGGGTGCAACTAAAACTTGGAAGAGGGGAAAAGCTAAGTCATTCAGCTGTGAACATTATGGCCACCAGTGGCACCTAATCCTTGGTGCTATATAAGGCCCATTGCCCTTTCAGGGACGTGTAACAGTCCTTTTCATTGGTCAGGTGCAAACAGCACAACATTTTTTTTCAAGACAGGGCCACATCAATCTATACACAGCCGCTGGATAGAATAGTGGGCTGCATTTGAAACCTGCACAACAATATAGGTGTGAGCCGATGATCCGCTGGAGGAGTCTCCGCTTTTTCTCCTGCTCCGTGCCCCCTCCAGCGGCGGTCCCATGACTCCCAGAACTTCTAGCTCTGGTGATGCACCTGTGGCCACCACATTTTGTCCAAACGTCGCTTCCTCCTGTATAGCTGCAGGAGCTGCGACCGCTGCAGTTCGCCGCTCACAACATTGGGCCTCCCACAGTCATCCTTTCTCCTGACTGGAGTCCATCTTTACAGCCACAGCATATGGCCCTCGGGGCCCTTGTTCCTTTATAAAGGTGACTTGGTCCCACAGTTGAATGGGACCCTTAAAGGCAATGGATCTAACATTCACATAGACTTTATCTCTGGTGTCGGTCTCCACTATGAAGCCATAACCCCCCATGGGTTTAAAGTACCTGACAATACGCTGGTCACCCGGTCAACCATGGCTCCCCTGCCAGAGCGTGGGAGCTCCTTCACAATGCGGCATTCTTGTCTCTTCATCGATTAGTCCCTGGATCCACCAGACCTCCTCAGGGGAGCGCACCCTGGGCTCCTCCAGGAATGCGCTGGGAGAGGCAGTGGGAGTCAGCTATGATGGCAGGGCCAGGGGGAGGTGAAGGGGTAGAAGTAGGTGTGGCCATCTGGTCGGACATGGGTTCCCTACCCACCACCGCTGCGTCCACTGACAATTTTCTCATGCGCCCGCATGAGCCAGTAACCACAGTCGTGACGATCTCCCTCAGTACAGCATCCAAGATCTTCTGGGCCTTTACCGGTTCCGGTTTGGGTCCCGCCAGTCCTGTGATTTACTCATCCTTGACAGCCTGCTGTTCCAGCAACTGGAAAGAGCACTACTCCTCCAACTCCTTTGTCCACCAGGCCTCAAAGTGCAGGCCCGTCTCTGCCCGGCCCACAGTTCGCTTCCAGTCCTGGCGGCAGATGTCGCTGCAGAATGACATGCTGCTCTTCTGCATAGTGTCCAGCAATGGCGTCACCTCTCTCGACACGCTGTCTCGTCCTTCTGGACTCCTCCCGTTCATGGGCGGAGTCTTTTCTGGCTGCTGCAACAGTTTTCTCACACTCTGTTGGTAAGGCTGGAGCTCCTTCTTTGCCAGCACCCATTTCAGGCAGGCATTAATCACAAGGGGAGGTGACATCCTTCCTTATGGCGCCAAGTTCCTTCCATGATGCCCACGAAAGGCGGCACCATCCTTCATTTTCACGCCACTGTCTACTGTCTCCTTATCAGTGTTCAGCACCATCTTAAAGTCACTATCAGCCGCCATCTGTAACTCTTTCACGTCTGTCACCAGTCCACATGTCTCGGGAATCTACTCCGCTAGCCTAGTAGCTGCAGGGCTTCTGAATTCGAACCTGCCGACTACGCCAAATGTGACAAGATGACACAGGATGGTAATCATGGGCGAGTCCACTAGGTCACAGTCAGTAAGCACCCCGGCACCTTGCACATAGAAAGACAATTGAATTCCCAGTCTTGCGGTACAGTCAGTTACCTCCATCACATGTTCACTTCGGTTGTAGGGAATCAGATCTCAGGAAAAACACCACAGAATTTAGAATTTTTTTTAAGGATATAAAAATTTAATTTTTATACCCTTGAAACAGAAATATGTCACGCACGTACTAAGTAACATTTCCCACATGTCTACTTTACATCAGCACAATTTTGGAAACAATTTTTTTTTTGACCAGCGATTTCTCATTTTTACAGCACCATTTTTTTAGGGACCACATCACATTTGAAGTCACTTTGTGGGGTCTATATGATAGAAAATCCCCAAAAGTGACAACATTCTAAAAACTGCACCCCTCAAGGTGCTCAAAACAACATTAAAGAAGTTCATTAACCCTTCAGTTGCTTCACAGAAAATTTTGGAATGTTTAAAGAAAATAAACATTTAACTTTTTTGCACAAAATATTTACTTCAGATGCATTTTTTTTAATTTTACCAAGGGTAACAGAAGAAATTGGACCCCAAAAGTTGTTGTGCAATTTGTCCTGAGTACGCTGATACCCCATATGTGGGGGAAACCACTATTTGTGCACATGGCAGAGCTCGGAATGGAAGGAGCGTCATTTGACTTTTCAATGCAAAATTGGCTGGAATTGAGATCGGATGCCATGCTTCATTTGAAGAGCCCCTGATGCGCCTAAACAGTGGAAACCCCCCACAAGTGACACATTTTGGAAAGTAGCCCCCTAAGGAACTTATCTAGATATGTGGTGAGCACTTTGAACTCCCAAGTGCTTCACAGAAATTTATAACGTAGAGCCGTAAAAATAAAAAATCATAATTTTTCCTCAAAAATGATCTTCTTGCCTCCAATTTTTCATTTTCCCAAATGAAACAGGAGAAATTGGACCACAAAAGTTGTTGTGCAATTTGTCCTGAGTACGCAGATACCCTATATGTGGGGATAAACCACTATTTGGGTGCATGGCAGAGCTCTGAAGGGAAGGAGAGCCATTTGACTTTTTTAACACAGAATTGGCTGGACGCCATGTTGCGTTTGGAGAGCCCCTGAAACTAGATCCCGCAAGAAACTTATCTAGAAGTGTGGTGAGCACTTTGAACCCCCAAGTGCTTCACAGAAGTTTCTAACATACAGTCATAACAATAAAAAAAAAAATTTTTCCACAAAAATGATTTTTTGCCCCCATTGTGATATTTTCCCAAGGGTACAGAAGAAATTGGACTCAGAGTTATTGTGCAATTTGTCCTGAGTACGCTGATGCCCCATATGTGGGGGTAAACCACTGTTTGGGCGCATTGCAGAGCTCGGAAGGGAAGGAGCACCGTTTGAATTTTTCAACGCAGAATTGGCTGGAATTGAGATCAGACGCCATGTCATGTTTGGAGAGCCCCTGATGTGCCTAAAAAGGGGAAACCCCAATTCAATCTCCAACTCTAACCCCAACACACCCCTAACCCTAATCCCAACCCTAACCATAACCCTAACACACCACTAACCCTAATCCTAACCCTAACGGGAAAATAGAAATAATTTCATAAATAAATTTTTTTATTTTATTATTTTTCCCTAACTAAGGGGGTGATAAAGGTGGGTTTGATTTACTATTTATAGCGGGGTTTTATATCGGGTTTTTATGATTGGCAGTTGTTACATGCTAAAAGACGCTTTTTATTGCAATAAATATTTTTTGCATCACCAATTTTTGAGAGCTATAATTTTTCCATATTTTAGCCCACAGAGTCATGTGAGGTCATTTTTTTTGAGGGACGAGTTGACGTTTTTTTTGATCGCTTTTAATTACGATTTTTGGGAGTCAGAATGAAGAAAAACCAGTAATTCAGGAATTTCTTTTGGGGGGGGCGTTTATACTGTTCCGCGTGTGGTAAAATTGTTAAAGTAGTTTTATTCATCAGATCAGTACGATTACAGCGATACCTCATTTGTAACTTTTTTTTTATGTTTTGGCGCTTTTATACAATAAAAACTATTTTATATAAAAAATTATTTCTGCATAGCTTTATTCTGCGAGCTATAACTTTTTTATTTTTTTTCTGATGATGCTGTATGGTGGTTCATTTTTTGCACGACAAAATGATGTTTTCAGCGTTAACATGTTTATTTATATCCATCTTTTTGATCACGTGTTATTCCACTTTTTGTTCAGCGGTATGATAAAACATTGTTTTTTTACCCATTTTTTAAGAGGTTCACTAAAGGGGTTAACTAGTGGGACAGTTTTATAGAGTGGGTCGTTACGGACACTGCGATACTAAATATGTGTACCGTATATACTCGTGTATAAGCCGAGATTTTCAGCCCATTTTTTAGGGCTGAAAGTCCCCCTCTCGGCTTATACGTGGGTCATATACGGGGGTCGGCGGGGGAGGGAGAGCGGGGCTGTCAGATCATACTCACCCCTCCGCCGGCGTGGTCTCTGCAGCCCCACTGCTTCTCCCACGATCTCCGGCTCCTTCCTGCAGCGGTCACATGGTACCGCTCATTAAAGTCATGAATATGCACATTTTCATGACTTTAATGAGCGGTGTGACCACTGTAGGAAGGAAGAGCTGCGGAGACCGCTGGGAGAAGAGGAGACGCTGCAGAGAGTGACGCGCTGGCGGAGGGGTGAGTATAGCGATATTCACCTGTCCCGTTCCACCGCTGTGCGCTGCTCCCTCGTCCGACTCTGAATGTTCAGTCAGAGGGTGTGATGACGCCGTTAGTGCGCGCCGTGCCCCCTGCCAGATCATTCACTGCCGAGGACCCGGAAGCGGGAGCAGTGCAGCGGTGGAGCGGTCCGGTGACAGGTAAATATCTCAGGTGCCGGGGTCTTGAGCCAGCGGTGACACCGGCACCTGTCCCCCATAGAGCGCCGGTGTCAACGCCTGCTCAGGACACCGGCACCTGGCCCCCAGCGACGAGAGGTGAGTATGTCATTTTTTTTTGCAGTAGCAGCATAAGGGAACTATACTATGGGGCATAATCTGTGGAGCATATGGGGGTCTAATCTGTGGAACATATGGGGGCCTAATCTGTGGAACATATGGGGGCATAATCTGTGGAACATATGGGGGCCTAATCTGAGTAGCATATGGGGGCCTAATCTGTGGAACATATGGGGCATAATCTGTGGAACATATGGTGGCATAATCTGTGGAACATATGGGGGCCTAATCTGTGGAACATATGGGGCATAATCTGAGGAGCATATGGGGGCCTAATCTGTGGAACATATGAGGGTATAATCTGTGGAGCATATGGGGGCCTAATCTGTGGAACATATGGGGCATAATCTGAGGAACATATGGGGGCCTAATCTGTGGAACATGTGGGGGCATAATCTGTGGAGCATATGGGGGCCTAATCTGTGGAACATATGGGGGCATAATCTGTGGAGCATATGGAGGCCTAATCTATGGAGCATATTGGGCATAATCTGTGCAGCATATGGGGGCATAATCTGTGGAACATATGGGGGCCTAATCTGTGGAACATGTGGGGGCATAATCTGTGGAGCATATGGGGGCCTAATCTGTGGAGCATATTGAGCATAATCTGTGCAGCATATGGGGGCATAATCTGTGGAACATATGGGGGCCTAATCTGTGCAGCATATGGGGGCATAATCTGTGGAACATATGGGGGCATAATCTGTGGAGCATATGGAGGCCTAATCTGTGGAGCATATTGGGCATAATCTGTGCAGCATATGGGGGCATAATGTGTGGATCATACGGGGGCATAATCTGTGCAGTTTATGGGGGCCTAATCTATGGAGCATATGGGGGCATAATCATTTTTCACCCTAGGCTTATACACGAGTCAATAAGTTTTCCCAGTTTTTTGTGGCAAAATTAGGGGGGTCGGCTTATACATGGGTCGGCTTATACATGAGTATATACGATACTTTTTTTGTTTTTTTATTTACATAATAATGTGTTCATTGGGGAATTTTTTTTTATTTAGGGATTTTTAAAAAAATATTTTTACATGTTTATTTTATTTATTTTTACATTGTCCCAGGGTGGGACATCACTATACAGTGTCAGATCGTTGATCTGACAGTTTGCAGAGCACTGTGTCAGATCAGCAATCTGACAGGTAGTGCAGGAGGCTTGCCGCACCTGCTCTCAGCAGCCACTGACAAGCCACCTCCTGGCAGGACCCGGAAGGACCCCGCGGCAATCTTGGATCAGGGGGCCTGCAGGGAGGAGGCCCTCAGAACAATGTGATCACATCACGCTGCTCTGAGGGTCTCAGGGTAGCACGCAGGGAGCCCTTCCCTGCGCGATGCTTCCCTATGCCACCTGAACGCTGTGATCATGTTTGATCACAGTGTGCCGGGGGTTAAAGTGCCGGGAGCGGTCCGTGCCCGCTCCTGGCACTTAGTGCTGGTTGTCAACTATGAGAATCAGCTGACACCCGGCCGCGATCAGCCGCGCCGCTCCTCCCGTGAGCGCGGCTGATAGCGTATGACATACTGTTCCGTCCTTGGGAATTAAGTCCCAGGTCACATGGACGGAATAGTGCATCTCATTGGCAGAAAGGGGTTAAAATGCGCATTTTTGGTGCTTTTTCCCTGTGTTTTTGGTTGATTTGAGTGAAGTCAATGGTGAAAAAGGCAGGGCAAAAATGCAGAGAAAACTGACATTCTGCAGATTATTTTCTGCACCAATTCTGCAAGTCAAAAATACTAAATGTGTGCATGACACTTTATGTTTTTCATTCTCTTTGCTGTCATCAGGTTTTGTCACAAATCTACAAAGAAAAAAATTGCGACAAAAATGCACCCAATCTGCAACGTGTGCACATAGCCTACTATTTTGAACAAGTTTTTGGAGGCGTATATAGAAACAAAATCTACTCAAGAATATGTTAAACTGTATGAATGAGTAATTTAATACCAATAATTTTTTAACAAGTTTTTTTCAGGCTTACATAGCAACGAAATCTACCCAAGAATTTATAAAATCTATTGGTAAGCAATATAAAAATGATAAAATTTTGAACAATTTTTGGAGGCTCATATAGCAACAAAATATACTCCAGACCACGCAATAGTCTATGGGTGAGCAATATAATACCAATACATTTTTGAACAAGGTATTGGAGGGTTATATACCAATGTAATGGGACTACAGACCACACTATAGTCTATGGGTGTAGAATATAACAGCAATTAATTTTGAACAAGTTTTTGGAGGCTTATATAGCAACTAAATGTACCCAAGAAGATGTAAAACCCTATGGGTGAGCAATATAGTGCTGATTAATTTGGTACAAGTTTTTTAAGGCTTACATAGCAACGAAATGTATCCAATGCCATAATGCCCTATGGACGAGCAATATAACATCAATACATTTTTGTCACGTTTTTTGAGGCTTTTATAAGAACAAAATGGACTTCAGACCATTGAATAGTCTATGGGTGAGCAATATAAAACTGATACATTTTTTAACAAGTTTTTGGAAGGATGGTACCAACTAAATGTACTCCAGACCATGTAATAGTCTATGAGTGTGGAATATATACCGATACCTTTTGAACAAGTTTTTTGAGACTTTTATGGCAGTGAAATGTACCAAAGAAGATGTAATAACCTATCGGTGAGTAATATGATACTCATAAATTTGGAACAAGTTCTTGGAGGCTTATATAGCAACTAAATGTACCCAAAAAGATGTAATACCCTCTTGGTGAGCAATACGATACTGATCAATTTGAAACAAGTTTTTGGAGGCTTATATAGCAATTAAATGTACAAAAGGAGATGTAATACCCTTTGCGTGAGTAATATAATAACAATAAATTTTTAACAGTGGTAGGGCAGCACAAGACCTCCAAGGCATAGAGAGACAGCTCATGCCAGGAGTGCGGCTTTGAGACCCAATAGTTGAAAGTCGCAGATGAAATAGGGAGTACTCTAGTTTGGTCAGCCAAGGTATTCCTTGACCACCTTTCCAAACTTTTCCCTCCTTGTCTTCCGCTAGCGTTGTCTGATGGGAACTTTTTCAACATATTTTCTACAATGGCCTTCTGGTATAGCACCATTTTAGAAGACCTCTCCCTCTCCATCTCAGGCACAAGAGATGCAAAGTTTTCCTTGTAGCTTGGGTATAGCAGGAAAAACAACCAGTACTATTTTTTGGCCAAGATGAATGTAACTCGAGGGTCATGGGAAAGTGAAGCCTGCTGGAAGCATTATCTACTATCCAACCCACACCTGTTCATACTACTCTGGATTCAGAATCAGTATACTGTGCCTTCCTTCAAACTTGGACAGAAACCTATGTGTCATGGATGGGCATGTTTCTTGTGCTCTAGCAAAAAGCATTGTCGCACAAGCCACATGTCCTTTGCATCTGCGTTCACCATCATCAGCATTTCCATTTTGCCATCCCTTAATGCTCACTGTACGCATTTGTTAATTGCTAGGTACCGTATTTTTTGGACCATAAGACGCACTTTTTTCCCCCAAAATTTTGGGGGAAAATGGAGGTGCGTCTTATGGTCGCAACATACCGGAAAGTTCAGTGGCGGCGGCGCTCCCAATGCAGCTTGGCTGCGATGCGGTGGTGGTGTCCGGGCAGCAGCGGGCCTCTGGGCTGCGTGGGGGCTCCGCCGGCATCTCGTCCCAGCCGGAAACCCCCCCGCAGCTGCGACGCGGTGCCGGTGCCTCCGGTGGCGGTCCCGATCCAAGGTGCGGTGGTGGTGTTCGGGCAGCAAGCGGGCCTCTTGGCTGCGTGGGGGGCTCCGCCGCATCTCGTCCCAGCCGGAAAGCCCCCCCGCAGCTGTGACGCGGTGCCGGCATGAGGAATGGCTGCCTGGGGCCTCCGGCAAGATGGCCGCCGCATACTCTCGTTCAAATCTCGGCAACGAGATCTTGTCCCTGGGGCCTCCGGCAAGATGGCCGCCGCATACTCTCGTTCAAATCTCGGCAACGAGATCTCTTCCCTCAGGACAAGATCTCGTTGCCGAGATTTGAACGAGAGTATGCGGCGGCCATCTTGCCGGAGGCCCCAGGCAGCCATTCCTCATGCCGGCACCGAGTCGCAGCTGCGGGGGGCTTTCCGGCTGGGACGAGATGCCAGCGGAGCCCCCCACGCAGCCCAGAGGCCCGTTTGCTGCCCGAACACCACCACCGCACCACACCTTGGATCGGGACCGCCACCGGAGGCACTGGCACCGCGTCGCAGCTGCGGGGGGCTTTCCGGCTGGGACGAGATGCCGGCGGAGCCCCCCACGCAGCCCAGAGGCCCGCTGCTGCATGGACACCACCACCGCATCGCAGCCAAGCTGCATTGGGAGCGCCGCCGCCACCACCGGATTTGTGAGTATATGGCCACCCTGGCCACCCCACAGAACACAGCCACCCACATAACACAGTCACCACACAGAACACAGCCACCCCACATAACACAGCCACCCCACAGAACACAGCCACCCCACAGAACACAGCCACCCCACATAACACAGCCACCCACAATGCCCAACCACCCCACACAGTGGTAAGCTAAATTCGGACTGTAAGACGGACCCCCATTTGACACATTATTTTTTTTTCCCAATTTTCCTTCTGAAAATTTGGGGTGCGTCTTATGGTCCGGTGCGTCTTATAGTCCGAAAAATACGGTATCTTGAAATCAAGTTTATTTAAAAAAAAAAAGAAAAAAATGGTCATGTGCAGCAATCAAAGCAGTTTTTGTGAGTTTACTCCTCCACAATGTAACAGAAAGAAGGCAAAGGTGTATGGATGACAATCAAATTTAATCCAGAAAAAATTTTCAATGCTTTTTCTCAGTTTTAGAGATCACAGAAATGTTCACATATCAAGTAACACTGTATGTCTGAATAAATGGAGGCATACAATTTTTTTCAAAGCTTTTTAGCATTTTGACAGATCACGTATGAAGGTATGTCTGAGAAATGGAGACCAACAAAATTTTTAAAAGCTTTTGATCACTGAGATCACAGAAATATTCACAAAATAACACTAAGACCGGGGTCAAACTAGCTTCGGGCATCCGATGCGATATGCTAATGACCCTCAACTCCTGCTCTGCTGCGAGTGGGAGCCGAGTGTCATGCGAGTGTGCTAATAGCCTCTCGCACAGAGAGGATCAGAGCACAGCTGCGGAGGAGGTGGAGAAATGAATTTCTCTATCTCCTCCAATGCCGGGGTCAGCGTATGGTGGGGGTCACACATGCGAGAAACTTGTATGATTCTCGTGCCAGTCACTTGCATGAACACCCAGCACTGCCGCCAGCACTCGGACCGGAGCGTGCACCTGCAGTGTCAGGTGTTCATGTGAGAGACTCGTACGAGAATGCGTGACCCTAGCCTATATCGCACAGCACTCACATGGTACGATTGCTGTGTGATTTTTTTTAACGCACCCATTGACTTCTATTGCGGGTAGGCGATCCGATTTTTTATGACATTCGCAGCATGCTGCAATTTTTTTCCTGTCCGATCGTGATCCGATCCGAGCAGAAAAAAAAATCCACAGTAGCAGCAGTCATTACTCTCATGCCTCTGCACTGAGTCAATCTGCATAGGCACTACCTCTCTCTCCCGAATTGCTTTACCTTCAGCTTCCTTGGGAGGAAGGGAAAAGTGAGACATACGATTAAATACCGCCAATTTTTCCTGTCTACGCTCAGTAAGGAGAATGTCTATGCGTACACAATGTTGAATAAAAATTTCTAGCTCTTGTGGTGACTGAGAATGGGCTAGCTCATCCTTTATAACTCTAGACAGACCTCTCCTAAAAATAGGCAATTGTGCATAACAATCCCAGTTAGTATTCACAGCTAGCTTACTAAAATCAGTGGCATATTCAATAACTGAATGTTTACCCTGGTGTAAAGACAGTAAGGCTGTCTCTGCAGAAGCGCGGCGGTTAGTGTCATCAAACATTAATGCCATAGCAGGCAAAATATCGTCCAATACATTTAGGCGTGGATCACGTGACTCGATCATCGGATTCACCCAGGCGAGTGCTCGTGATGTCAATAACATGATACATAACACCTTAGATCAATTGATGTGAAAGCGGACGGCGTGCACATCATAATACAACATACACTGTTTTACAAAACCACAAAATTTGTCGCAATCGCCATTGTATCGGAATGGTGGCAGCTTAGGTCAACTGGTTGCCTGCAGTTGCCCAGGGGGTAAGGCCACTCGTGTCACCATCTGAGCACTTAAGTCCTGAAAGGCTTGTCCATTCTAGGACTCCATGCTTTCAAATTTGTTTTCCTGAGTGACCATTCGAGTACTCAGATCCTGCAGAGTCCGTCCAAACACCGGCTGGTTATGTTCCAAGCCTCCAAACTTAGTCTGCAGACCGTCCGCATCTTCGTGCAGAAATCTAATCATGGAAAACAACTGTTCAATCTTAGGTTCAGCAGATATTATCTCAGCAGTTTCCTTATGTGGCTTGTGTATTCTATAACAATTATAGTGGAACACTCAGGAACTCTTGGCTTGAGACAAATAAGAAACCACCACACTGAAACAGCCATAGAGTTCATAAAATTTACACTTTATTAAATACAAAAATTCATAAAAATACATAAATGTAGGAACAATGGCAAGGGGGAGGAAATAGAAGGGGGCACATCCATGCACGCATATGCAAAAATGGGCCTGAAGGTGACCTGCTCCTGCAATCACATAATACTAGGTCCAGAAAATAATATACATCAAGAGGCAAAAACAACTATACTTAATTAAAAAGTTAGAGGTAAAAAGTCTTTGTCTGGCAGGGCACTTCCATGGACCTTACGCAGTTTGTCTCCTCTCTGAACAACAATGATCTGAATATACATCTTACCCCGGTGTGGGATTCTAAGTCAATTGATTTTCTTGATGTCACTATCAAAAAAGATCTTGATGGTGTTATTCAAACTGACATTTTTAGGAAAAAGACGGCAACAAACACTCTTTTGCATGCCTCCTCCTGCCATCCGCGGCATATTATTAAGGCCATTCCTGTGGGACAGTTTTTGCGGCTACGTTGCATCTGTTCCACAGATCATGACTTTGAAGTCCGTGCAGGTGAGCTTAAGTCTTGATTCCTATCCCGTGGGTACAGTGGGAGAGCCATTAAAAAAGCATATCACCGGGCAAAATACTCCTCACGCAATAACCTATTATATAACAATGTCACTCGCAGTTCTAGTAACGCTAGTATGCCAAAGTTTATTACAGCCTTTCACTCACAGTCTGATTTGATGAGATCTGCAATTGAGAAGGCCTGGCCAATTTTGAAAGCTGACCCTATAATCAAAAAATTTCTCCCAGACTGTCCATCCATCACCTATAGGAGGGCGTAAAATCTACGTGACCGTCTGACCCAGAGTCATTATGTTCCCTCTGCCATGCCTACTTTCCTCGACAGTGTGCCAGGTAGGGGTGGTTGTGTGCCGTGCGGCAGGTACGTTGCCTGCCCTAATGTCGAACGGTGTGCTGCCTTTGCGAACTCTGAGGGCAGCATGGTATTTGACATTAAGCAACGGATTACATGTACGACTCGCTTTGTCATCTGTTATGCTACCTGCCCATGTGGTCTTATATACGTGGGTCTTACCACCAGACAACTCAAGTTTGCATTAGGGAGCATGTTCTGTGTATTCAGGCAGTATCGGCCTGCACGGACACCTCCACCCTTAAAACTCTACCACGCCACTTTAACCCCTCTCTGACATCTGACGTACTATCCCGTCCATAATACCCGTGACAATCTGACCATGGACGGGATAGTACGTCATAGCGATTACCTGCGCTCCCGAGGGAGCGCAGCTAATCGCCGCCGGGTGTCAGCTGATTATCACAGCTGACACCCGGGACTGTGTGCCAGGAGCGGTCACGGACCGCTCCCAGCACATTAACCCCTTGCACACCGCGATCAAACATGATCGCGGGTGTAATGGGGGCACAGGGGAGCATCGCGCAGGGAGGGGGCTCCAAGCGCGCCCCCCTGAGACCCTCAGAACAGCGCGATGTGATCGCGCTGTTCTGAGGGCTTCCTCCCTCCCAGGACCCGGATCCAAGATGGCGCCGGGGTCCTGGAGGGAGGCGGCTTCCTCAGTGCCTGCCAAGAGCAGGCACTGAGAAGCCTGCAGCGCTGCCTGTGCGATCTGATATTTTACAGTGATGTCCCACCCTGGGACAATGTAAAAAAGTAAAAAAAAATAAAAATAAACGTGTAAAAAAAAAATTCCAAAATAAATTAAAAAAAAAAAATATTCCCCAATAAATTAATTTCTTCCTGTAAATAAAAAAAATAAAACAATAAAAGTACACATATTTGGTATCGCCGCGTCCGTAACGACCCCCCCTATAAAACTGTCCCACTAGTTAACCCCTTTTGTGAACCCTTAAAAAAAAATAAATAAAAGCAAAGCAAAAAATCAGTGCTTTATCATCATACCGCTGAACAAAAAGTGGAATAACACGCGATCAAAAAGAACGATAAAATAAACATGGTACCGCTGAAAACGTCATCTCGTCCCACAAAAAACGAGCTGTCATACAGCATCATCAGCGAAAAAATAAAAAAGTTATAGCTCGCAGAATAAAGCGATGCAAAAATAATTATTTTTTATATAAAATTGTTTTTATATGCAAAAATTATAGCTCTCAAAATGTGGCGATGCAAAAAACTATTTTTTGCAATAAAAAGCGTCTTTTAGCGTGACAGCTGCCAATCATAAAAACCCGCTATAAATAGTAAATTAAACCCCCCTTAATCACTCCCTTAGTTAGGGAAAAATAATAAAATTAAAAAAATTTATTTATTTCCATTTTCCCATTAGGGTTATGGTGAAGGTTAGGGTTGCGGCTAAAGTTAGGGTTAGGGTTGGCGCTAAAGTTAGTATTAGGGTTATGGTTGGGATTAGGGATAGGGGTGTGTTAGGGTTAGGTTTGTGGTTAGGGTTGGGACTAGGGTTAGGGGTGTGTTGGGGTTAGGGTTGGAGTTAGAATTGGGGGTTTTCCGCTGTTTAGGCACATCAGGGGCTCTCCAAATGTGACATGACGTCTGATCTCAATTCCAGCCAATTCTGTGTTGAAAAAGTCAAACGGTGCTCCTTCCCTTCTGAACTCTGCCATGCGCCCAAACAGTAGTTTACTCCCACATGGGGTATCAGCGTACTCTGGACCCTAAGAGTTATTGTGCAATTTGTCCTATTTCTTCTGTTACCCTTGGGAAAATAAAAAACTGGGGGCAAAAGTATCATTTTTAAAAAAAAAAAATGATTTTTTTTTTGTTTTTACGGCTGTACGTTATAAACTTCTGTGAAGCACTTGGGGCTTCATAGCGCTCATCACACATCTAGATAAGTTCCTTATGGGGTCTATTTTCCAAAATGGGGTCACTTGTGGGGGTTTCCACTGTTTAGGCGCATCAGGGGCTCTCCAAATGCGACATGACGCCCCCAGACCATTCCATCAAAGTCTACAATCCATAACGTCACTACTTCCCTTCCGAGCCCCAACGTGTACCCATACAGTAGTTTTATCCCACATATTGGGTATCAGCGTACTCAGGACAAATTGGACAACTTTTGGGGTCCTATTTCTCCTGTTACCCTTGTGAAAATAAAATATTGGGGCGCGAAAAAAATAATTTTTGTAAAAAAAAATATTTTTTATTTTTACGGTTATACATTATAAACTTCTGTGAAGCACTTCGGGGTTCAAAGTACTCACCACACATCTAGATAAGTTCCTTGTGGGGTCTATTTCCAAAATGGGGTCACTTGTGGGGGTTTCCACTGTTTAGGTGCATCAGGGCTCTCCAAATGCGACATGACGCCCCGAGAGCATTCCATCAAAGTCTGCAATCCAAAACGTCACTACTTCCCTTCCGAGCCCCAACGTGTACACATACAGCAGTTTTCTCCCACATATTGGGTATCAGCGTACTCAGGACAAATTGGACAACAACTTTGGGGTCCAATTTCTCCTGTTACCCTTGTGAAAATAAAATATTGGGGACGAAAAAATCATTTTTGTTAAAAAAAAAAAAAAATTATTTTACGGCTGTACGTTATAACTTCTGTGAAGCACTTGGGGGTTCAAGGTGCTCACCACACATCTACATAAGTTCCTTGAGGGGTCTAGTTTCCAAAATGGTGTCATTTGTGGGGGATTTCCACTGTTTAGGCAGATCAGGAGCTCTCCAAACACGACATGGCATCCAGCCAATTCTGCGTTGAAAAAGTCAAACGGCACTCCTTCCCTTCCAAACTCTGCCATGCACCCAAACAGTGGTTTACCCCCACATATGGGGTATCAGCGTACTCAGGACAAATTGCACAATAACTTTTGGAGTCTTGTTACCCTTGGGAAAATAAAAATTGGGGTGAAAAGATCATTTTTGTGGAAAAAATATGATTTTTTAATTTTACGGCTCTACATTATAAACTTGTGTGAAGCATTTGGGGATTCAAATTGCTCACCAAAGATCTAGATAAGTTCCTTATGGGTCTAGTTTCCCAAATGGGTCACTTGTGGGGGTTTCCACTGTTTAGGCACATCAGGGCTCTCCAAATGCAACATGGCGTCCAATCTCAATTCCAGCCAATTTTGGTTGGAAAAAGTCAAATGGTGCTCCTTCCATTCCGAGCTCTGCCGCGCGCCCAAACAGTGGTTCCCCCCCACATATCGGGTATCAGCGTACTCAGGACAAATTGGACAACAATTTTTGCGGTCCAATTTCTCCTGTTACCCTTGGGAAAATAAAAAAATTAGTGACTAAAAATAATTTTTGTGGGAAAAAAATAGGATTTTTTATTTTCATGCCCGGGCATTATAAACTTGTGTAAAGCACTTGGGGTTTCAAAGTGCTCACCAAAGCTCTAGATAAGTTCCTTAGGGGTCTAGTTTCCAAAATGTGGTCACTTGTGGGGGGTTTCTACTGTTTAGGCTCATCTGGGGCACTGCAAACGGAACATGACCCCCATCAACGTCTGCATTCCAAAACGTTACTACTTCCTTTCCAAGCCCTGCCGTGCGCCCAAACAGTTTCCCCCCCCCACATATTGGGTATCAGCGTACTCAGGACAAATTGGCCAACAACTTTTGGGGTCCAATTTCCTTGGGAAAAAATCAAAAATTTGGGACTAAAAAATCATTTTTGTGGAAAATTGTTTTTTTTTTTTTCACACCCAGGCATTATAAACTTTTGTGAAACACTTGGGGGTTCAAAGTGCTCACAACAGATCTAGATAAGTTCCTTAGGGGGTCTAGTTTCCAAAATGGTGTCACTTGTGGGGGGTTTCCATTGTTTAGGCGCATCAGGGGCTCTCCAAACGCGACATGGCATCCAATCTCAATTCCAGCCAATTTTAGTTTGAAAAAGTCAAACGGCGCTACTTCCCTTACGAGCTCTGCTGTGCGCACAGACAGTGGTTTTCCCCCACTTATGGGGTATTGTCATACTCAGGAGAAATTGCACAACAACTTTATCTGTCCATTTTCTCCTTTTACCCTTGTGAAAATAAAAAAAAAGTTTGTAAAAGATCATTTTTGTGGCTAAAATTTAAATATTCATTTTTTCCTTCCACATTGCTTCAGCTCCTGTGAAGCACCTGAAGGGTTAATAAACTTCTTGAATGTGGTTTTGAGTACCTTGAGGGGTGCAGTTTTTAGAATAGTGTCACTTTTGGGTATTTTCTGCTATATAGACCCCTCAAAGTGACTTCAAATATGAGGTGGTCCCTAAAAAAAATGGCTTTGTAAATTTTGCTGTAAAAATGAGAAATCGCTGGTCAACTTTTAACCCTTATAATTTCCTAAGAAAAAAAAATTTGATTCCAAAATTGTGCTGTTGTAAAGTAGACATGTGGGAAATGTTATTTCTTAACTATTTTGTGTGACATATTTCTCTGTTTTAAGGGAATAAAATTCAAAGTTTGAAAATTGCAAAATTTTCAAAATTTTCGCCATATTTGCATTTTTTTCAAAAATAAACGCAAGTTATATCGAAGAAATTTTACCAATAACGTGAAGTACAATATGTCATGAGAAAACATTCTCAGAATCGCGCAGATCCGTTGAAGTGTTCCAGAGTTATAACCTCATAAAGAGACAGTCAGAATTGTAAAAATTGGCCCCGTCATTAACGTGCAAACACCCTTGGGGGTAAAGGGGTTAAAGAGCAACGCCAATGTGACGCAACAATGTTGAGGGTAGGAGGCATAGACTCTCTAAATATCAACATTAGAGGTGGGAACTTATCTAAGAGACTAGCCCAACTAGAAATAAGATGGATTTGGACCTTGCGTACTATTCATCCCAATGGCTTAATAAAAATCTATCCTTCGTTCCATTCTTGTGACTTCCATTCGCAATATGGGTGCACACGTATTTATGTATTTATGCTTTTATTGATTTTAATTTTTTATTTTTTCAGTTTTGGATATGGATTTCTGTTGATCCTTCTATTTCTCTACAACTGTTCATCATCCTGAGGAGACAATTCATCTACTTCTCATTATTCTGTAACTGACACACAGATTGCGGATCTGTATTGTTTTTGTGTTTGCTCTTTTGTCTTGTTCTTCATAATATTGCATAATGTCTCTTTTTTACACTGGAGCTATGTATATATGATTGAGATGTCCATCGTTCAGAGTTGCCTGACATATAGTGTAAAGTCTTTTGATTTTTATACGGACCTGCAATTATTATTGTGGTATTCTGATAATATGCTAATATCATATATTTTTGCTATGTTGCATGATGATTTGTTGATATTGAGCACATTTTGCAAATTTGTGTTATGCATTATTCATTTGAACATATGTTGATCTTATTTCTATTGTCATTGATGTATTTTATATTGGTCCATCCGTAACATGTTGCTTACCTTTCATCCCTCTATACGCTGGCCGTTATTCGTTCACTTTGCTACTCTAGTCCCTTCCCGGCCAACTTGTTCCCTCTCTGGCCATTGTCTGATCTGGTGGGGCCCCACATGTTTCGGATATGTGCCTGTATTGGGTTACTTTGCGGTCCGGTAAGTGGTACTTCTCTTAAGTATATAAGGTACATTGTACCTTCATCCACCCTAACCAGGGCTATTTGTCCTTACCCAATATGGTGGATCCTAGTGTTTCCTCTCTGGTGCGCATGCGCCTGTAATTTCCCTACGGTCCTCCCCTCTCTGGCATCTGCCGCCCGATCACATGGTTTCCCATGTGTTCCCGGCGGTGACACATTGGGAGGCGCGTGTCCATCTCCTCTCTGGCGTCTGCCGCCCGATCACATGGCCCTCCATGTGTTTCCGGCGGTGACGTATGGGGAGGTGCCTGTTTGTCGCTATTGTAGAGGCGCATGGATACGCTATTATTTCCGGTAGCCAGCCAGCGTATATATGGACGAGTGTTCAGTCTCCTCTCATTTCCCCTGATGAAGGCGCTCTTTATAGCTCCGAAACGCGTGTCGGGGTTTGCCTGACGGTCTTCTGTTCCTGCTCTCCTTTAGGTAAATACAGTATTGATCTTTGGGGGGTTCTTCTTCTTATTTCATGTGATTATGTCTCCTTTTGCCATAGGATGTCACTATATCCACTGACTAGAGTACTTTTGTGATCCATTGGACTATGTCCCCTAGAGTGATATTTCTCATGCTGTATAACGCCACTACATTTATCTCTTGACATGGTACTTACCTCTGACTTTTTGATTAAGTATAGTGGTTTTTGCCTCATGATGTATATTATTTTCTGGACCTAGTATTATGTGATTGCAGGAGCAGGTCACCTTCAGGCCCATTTTTGCATATGCGTGCATGGATGTGCCCTCTTCTATTTCCTCGCCCTTGCCATTGTTCATACATTTGTGTATTTTTATGAATTTTTGTATTTAATAAAGTGTAAATTTTATGAGACTCTATGGCTGTTTCAGTGTGGTGGTTTCTGTAATATGTACAGTTAGTGTCATGTATAGTGTACAGTTCCTATAGCGTCTTGTGCTTGGGTGCGAGGAAAACACAGGAGACACAGGTTGATATGAAATGACTTGTATTACTTCATACAAGCATGCTGAAAAGTTCACACAGTTTGCAGGAACAGCGACAGGAGACACAGCAGGCCAGAGTAACTTCAAGCACTACAATAAATCTCCAAAGCAGGTTCAGGATCTCTTCTCTGTACCGTAATTCCTCTGCAAACATGGATTCACCAAACAGCAGGTTTCCAGAGTCCAAAAGTGTTCCAAGGTTCCTCAGTAGGGAATAGCTGGAGTACAAGTCCAAGGCTTCCAGGAGTCAGGTCACAGACTGACTGAGGCTTGATTCAGGAGCACTGATTGTTCAGCTGAGGCTGCTTAAGAAACAAGAGGGAAGAATCAGGGAGGGAACATTAAAACTGGAAACTCCATATTAACTGAGGGCAAGAGCTGCAGAAAGACAGAAAGCAAAATGGCCGACGGAAAACTGAGTTTCAAGGAACATGTCAACAGAGACAAAGAACCTTACATTACTCCCCCTTAGGGACAACCTCCAGATGACCTCAGACCAGGCTTGTCAGGGTACCTCTGATGAAACTGGCGGAGCAGGCGAGGAGCATTTACATTATTGACTGGTTCCATGAGTTGTCCTCCACTGGGTAGCCCTGCCATTTAATCAAATATTGCAACTGATTTCTGTACAACCTGGAATCTAGAATCCTTTCCACCATAAATTCTTCCTGACCATCGACCAGCACTGGGTCAGGGCAAGGAGAAGAACGTCCAGGAAACGTATTGGGTGTTGCAGCCTTTAGTAGGGATACATGAAAGACAGGGTGGATTCTCATAGTTCTGGGCAGTTGAAGACGACAAGCAACAGCACTTATAATCTTATTGATCTTATAAGGTCCAATGTACTTATGTCCCAATTTAGACGATGGAATCCTTAATTTAAGATTTCTGGTTGACAGCCAGACCAAATCTCCTACCTTGAAAGCTGGTGCAGGTTTACGAAATTTATCTGCTGCTTTCTTGTACCTTTCCTGAGCCAATTCTAGATTTTCCTTTAGAAGATCCATATTCTTTTGTAAAGAAGTGATTCTTTCAGCCACTGCCGGCAAGGGCGTATCTATGGGAAATCGAGGAAGAATGTTAGGATGATAACCTAGATTGGAGTAAAAAGGAGACTGCTTAGTGGAGGCGCTCTGAGAGTTGTTATAAGAGAACTCCGCCAGTGGAAGTAGATCCACCCAATCATCCTGTAGGTGGCAGATAAAACAGCGGAGATACTGCTCCAGGGTCTGATTGGTTCGTTCTGTCTGTCCATTAGTCGGGGGATGAAAAGCAGAAGAAAGGTTTACTTTAATGTCCAATGCTGCACAGAAATTTTGCCAAAACCTTGAAGTGAATTGCACCCCTCGATCCGAAATGACCTCATCCGGTACTCCATGTAAGCGAAACACATTCTTAATCATCAAGTCTGATGTCTGTTTTGCAGTGGGTAAGCCGACACAAGGGATAAAATGAGCTGCCTTTGTTAGACGGTCAACCACCACTAGAATGGTGTTCTTCCCTTGAGAGGTTGGTAACTCCACAATGAAGTCCATAGAAATGGATCCCCACGGGCGGGACGGGGTGGGAAGAGGTTGCAACAGACCAGTTGGAGAGGAGCGAGGTGTTTTGCATCTTGCACAGACTTCACATGAAGTGACATAGTTTAAGACATCTTTCCTGTAAGTGGGCCACCAAAAGAAACGAGAAAGAAATTCTTGTGTCTTTAGAATTCCCCTAAGCCCGGCTATCTTGGAATCGTGGATGAGTTGCAATACTCTCAATCTGACTGTTTCAGGTATATACAGACGTTGTCCCTGAATCCAGACAAGACTTACGTCCCTTGGGGGTTGAGCCAACAAAGAATCCGCATGGTATGCTTCCTTGATGTCCTTAAGTAGGTCTTGATTATGAATCACTCCCAGGAATCTAGAGTCAGGAAGAATAGTCTTAGGAGGAGTAAGTGGACGTGTCTCTGCTGAATGAATCCTAGAGAGTGCATCAGCCTTTCCATTGCGCGATCCTGGTCTATAAGAAATGACAAAATTAAATTGGTTTAGGAAAAGATTCCAGCGAGCCTGGCGAGGAGTCAGACACTTAGCCGACCTGATAAATTCAAGGTTACGATGGTCTGTCAGGACGACTATTTGCTGTGCAGCACCCTGAAGAAGGTGTCTCCATTCCTTGAAGGCGGCAATAATGGCCAACAATTCTCTATTGCCCACATCGTAGTTCCTCTCAGCCGAAGACAACTGCTGGGAAAAGAAGGCACAGGGATGCAAGACATTCTTCTCACCTGTTCTTTGAGAGAGTATAGCTCCAACGGCACAGTCTGAAGCATCCACCTCTATTATGAAGGCAAGCTCGGGGTTGGGATGTACTAAGATAGGTGCGGTGGTAAATTTATCCTTTAAACAGGAAAATGCTTCCTGAGCTTGCGGGGTCCAGGAGAACCTAGACTGTTTCCGGGTAAGTTGGGTGATAGGTGACACTACCTCAGAAAAATTCTTAATGAAACGTCTATAGAAGTTGGCAAACCCGATGAAACGCTGCACCTCCTTCACATTTCTAGGAATTGGCCAATCCTTGATGGCTTGGGTCTTGCTTCCATCCATACTAATCCCTTGCGTAGATAGTACATACCCCAGAAATTGAATTTCGGTCCTATGGAATTCACATTTTTCAAGTTTGATGTAGAGATGGTTTTGTCTTAGGCGTTCTAAGACCATTCTCACATGTCCATGATGTTCCTCTGTGGAGTTAGAAAAAATTAGAATATCATCCAGATAAATCACCACAAATGTATCTAGGAGATCCCTGAAGATATCATTCACGAAGTGTTGGAAAGTGGCTGGGGCGGTACTCAGACCAAAAGGCATAACTAGATATTCAAAGTGTCCATAGCGTGACCTGAAAGCAGTCTTCCATTCATCCCCAGGTCTAATACGGACCAAGTTATAGGCCCCACGGAGATCCAGTTTAGAGAAAATTTTGGCATGCCGCACTCTCTCCAACAACTCAGGGATTAAAGGCAATGGATAACGGTTTCTAATAGTAACCTTATTGAGTTCCCTATAGTCTATGCAGGGTCTCAGAGATCCATCTTTCTTCTTCACAAAGAAGATGGGTGCACCTGCGGGAGATGAAGAGGGGCGTATGAAGCCCTTGGCTAAATTTTCGTCTATATAATCCTTCAAAGCTTTTAGCTCGGGCCCCGCTAGGGGGTAGATCTTACCAAAAGGTATCTCGGCTCCGGGCAATAATTTAATTGGACAATCATATGGACGGTGAGGAGGAAGCTGATCAGCGTTCTTCTTGTCACATAAATCCACATAGTCCTGGTATACAGCTGGTAGTTCAGGGACTGACATGGTTCCTTTAGGAACAGAGCAAGCTGAAACTCCTTGACTCATCTGTTTCTCCGGAAAGTGTAATTCCTTGGTCTCCCAGTTAATCGTAGGATTCTGCGCCTGCAGCCATGGTAGCCCTAGAATGATGGGAAAGTGGGGAGAAGAGATAAGCAAAAAAGACATTTTCTCCTGATGATCTTTACCCATAAGGACCCTCAAAGGCTCTGTTTCTTGATCCACTGGTCCAGAAGTCAGTAGAGAGCCATCCACAGTCTCCATCTGTACTGGAGTAGCCTTCTTCACTGAACGTATCCCCTGTTTCAGAGCAAAGGAGATATCCATAAAATTTCCACTTGCTCCTGAGTCGATCATAGCAGAGCTAGACACCCAGACTGAGTCAACCCAGAGTTTGATGGAAAGGAAGCAATGAGAATTGTTTCTTTTACAACTCAGCTGGGACACCGCTGAGGAAACTTGAAAAATTGCAGCGTTTATACCGTCATCGTCCCCAGAACTAACAGAGTTTAAGTCCGAGAAATCAAGATCTCTTGCAGCAGATCTCTCTGGAGCCTGAGGCTCGGACATGACAGAGCTCCTCTCGCAACACTCACAGTGAATGACTGCTGCAGTAGTCTTACGAGAACGGCTGGGGCAGTTTATAATGAAGTGCCCTGACTTACCACAGTAGAAACATAGATTTTCCTTTATACGATGTTCTTTGCGTGCATCACTAACCCGTCTTTGCAAAGAGTCCACCTGCATGGGTTCAGGTTCTGGTTCCCTTGTGATCCTACTCAAAGGTTCCTTAGCTGAGGAGGGAGGTAGTAAAAGGTTAGTGCGATTATTTTCGAACCATCTCTCTTGTCTGCGTTCAGTCAGACGAGCATCAATACGGATACAATAGTTAATAAAGTCACCTAACGCAGTGGGAGGGTCGGCACGAGCAAGTTCATCCTTAATCAGTGGAGACAACCCTTTCCGAAAAATAGATTTTTTAGCGGAAGTGTCCCAAGTGGTATCAAGAGCCCATCTCCTGAAATCCAGGGCATATTCGGCTACTTATGATTAGTGAGGTCCTGTAGGCTTGCAAAACGGGTTTTTAAAGTCTGTACATCTGAAAGGATTGTATCAGTCACTCCGCAAAGTTCCTTTATGCGGGCCTCCATCTTCCAGATCTTTTAAGGCAGAGGTGCTGGAAGGAGAAGAGGAAAGGAAAAAAAAAAAAAAAAAATAGTGTTTACCTGTGGTAACACTCCAGAGTAAAATTTTAAGGGAATGCGCTCACCTGGAATGGTTGTGAGAAGTCACAACCACTGTCATCACATAAGGTATTAACCCCTTAATGTCCACTGATGTGCAGAGTCCGTCATGGCAAGGTGCCAGTTCCGGCACCAGGACGGACTCTGCACGTCATGGCTTTGATCTACCACTGCGTGTAAACACGCAGTGGTAGATCAGTGCCAACAGCTGTCACAGACAGCTGACAGGCACGGCAAGCGGTGCGGGGACCTTTGCCGTCGGTCCCCGCACCTACAGCGCTGTGCTTGGTCAGTCAATCTGACTGACCAAACACAGCAGCGATCGTGCAGGAGAAGCTGAAATTTCAGCTTCTCCAGCGCGATCAGTGCAGGAGCCGGCGCTGCAGTGGCCAGGCTTCCTGCACTGACAGCCAGGAGCGGAGCCCCCACCGCCCCTGGCTGTTAACCCCCTGACTGCTGCGATCGAGCGCGATCGCAGAGCTCAGGGGGGGAGGCAGAGGGTCGGGAGCTCCCTCTGCCTCAGATCGGCACCCTGCAATGTATTTGCAGGGGCCGATCTCTGCCTTGATGACCCGGGGGTTGTCATGACAACCTACGGGTCATTTAGCTACGGGAAACTGCTGTGATCATTGTCACAGCAGCTTCCACTATAGTTGCAATGCTTTGCAATGCCAGAGCATTGCAATGCATTGTAACTGCAATATAAAGTAAAAAAGTGAAAGTCCCATAAAGGGACAAGTTAAAAAAAATCATTTTTTTAAAAAAATTGTAAAAAAAATATTAAAAAATAATTTTAAAAAAATCCCCTAAAAAATACACATTTTTATGTAATAAAAAAAATAAAAAACAAAAAACATACACATGTTAGGTATCGCCACGTCCGTGAAAATCCCATCTATAAAAGCATAACCCTAGTTAACCCCTTCAGTGAAAGCCGTAAAAAAAACCACAAAAAATTAGTAAATTATACTTTTTCCAAGCGGTATCATTATACCGCTTGGAAAAAGTGCAATAACACGCGATCAAAAAGTCAGATATAAATAATCATGGTACCGCTGAAAACGTCATCTTGTCCCGCAAAAAACAAGCCACTATACAACATCATCAGCAAAAAAAATAAAAAAGTTATAGCTCGCGGAATAAACTGATGCAAAAATAATTATTTTTTCTATAAAATTTTTTATTGTGTAAAAAACGCCAAAACATAAAAAAAAAATATATAAATGAGGAATCTCCGTAACCGTAGTGACCCGAAGAATAAAGCTGCTTTATCAATTTTACCACACACGGAACGGAGGAAAAAAAAAAATAAACAATTCCTGAATTGCTGGTTTTTGTTCATTCTGATTCCACAAAAATCGGAATAGGAAACGATCAAAAAACGTTATGTGCCTGAATATGGTACCAATAAAAACGTCAGCTCGTCCCGCAAAAAATAAGCCCACAGATAACTCTGTCGGCCGAAATATGGAAAAATTATAGCTCTCAAAATACGGCGATGCAAAAATTTCTTACAAAAAATTATTCCAAGAAAAAGCATCTTTTAGTGTGTGACAGAAGCTAAACATGAAAAAAGGGTGTAAATCTGGTATCGCTGTAATCGCACCGATCCGAGGAATAAAGTCGCCTAATCACTAATACCGCACGAGGAACGGCGTAAAAAAGAAAACCAATTTTTCACCTTTTGTGGATTTGTTCATTGTGCCTCCCAAAGATCGCAGTAAGGCGATCACAGTGGTTCCCCCCCAGATATGGGGTATCATAGTACTCAGGACAAAATGCACAATAGCTTTTGGGGTCCTATTTCTCCTGTTACCCTTATAAAATAAAAATTTGGGGCAAAAAGGTAATTTTTGTGGAAAAAAATATGATTTTTTTATTTTCACGGCTCTACATTATAAACTTCTGTGAAGCCCTTGGGGGTTCAAAGTGCTGACCACACATCTAGATAAGTTCCTTGGGGGGTCTAGTTTGCAAAATGGGGTCATTTGTGGGGGGTTTCTACTGTTTAGGCACATCAGGGGCTCTCCAAGCGCGACATGACACCCGCAGACCATTCCATCAAAGTCTGCATTTAAAAACGGTGCTCCTTCCCTTCCGAGCTCTGCCATGCGTCAAAATAGTGGTTCCCCCCCACATATGGGATATCAGCGTACTCAGGACAAATTGCACAATAGCTTTTGGGGTCCTATTTCTCCTGTTACCCTTAGAAAAATAAAAATTTGGGGCAAAAAGGTAATTTTTGTGGAAAAAAATATGATTTTTTTATTTTCACGGCTCTACATTATAAACTTCTGTGAAGCCCTTGGGGGTTCAAAGTGCTGACCACACATCTAGATAAGTTCCTTGGGGGTCTAGTTTGTAAAATGGGGTCATTTGTGGGGTTTTCACTGTTTAGGCACATCAGGGGCTCTCCAAGCGCGACATGACACCCGCAGACCATTCCATCAAAGTCTGCATTTAAAAACGGTGCTCCTTCCCTTCCGAGCTCTGCCATGCGTCAAAATAGTGGTTCCCCCCCACATATGGGATATCAGCGTACTCAGGACCAATTGCACAATAGCTTTTGGGGTCCTATTTCTCCTGTTACCCTTATAAAAATAAAAATTTGGGGGCAAAAAGATTATTTTTTGTGGAAAAAAATATGATATTTTTATTTTCACGGCTCTACGTTATAAACTTCTGTGAAGCACTTGGGGGTTCAAAGTGCTCACCACACATCTAGATAAGTTCCTTGGGGGGTCTAGTTTCCAAAATGGAGTCACTTGTGGGGGGTTTCTACTGTTTAGGCACATCAGGGGCTCTCCAAACGTGACATGACACCCGCAGACCATTCCATCAAAATCTGCATTTGAAAAAGGCGCTCCTTCCCTTTCCAGCTCTGCCATGCGTCAAAATAGTGGTTTACCCCCACATATGGGGTATCAGCATACTCAGGACAAATTGCACAATAACTTTTGGGGTCCTGTTACCCTTTGGAAAATAACAATTGGGGGTGGAAAGATCATTTTTGTGGAAAAGATATGATTTTTTAATTTTACTGCTCTACGTTATAACCTTCTGTGAAGCCCTTGGGGTTCAAAGCTTTCACCACACATCTAGATAAGTTCCTTGGGGGGTCTAGTTTCCAAAATGGGGTCACTTGTGGGGGGTTTCCACTGTTTAGGCAAACAGGGACTCTCCAAATGCGACATGGCGTCCAATCTCAATTCCAGCCAAAAAAGTCAAATGGCGCTGCTTCCCTTCCAAGCTCTGCCATGCGCCCAAATAGTGGTTTACCCCCACATATGGGGTATCAGCGTACTCAGGACAAATTGCACAATAACTTTTGGGGTCCTTTTACCCTTTGGGAAATAAAAATTGGGGGTGGAAAGATCATTTTTGTGGAAAAGATATGATTTTTTAATTTTACAGCTCTACGTTATAACCTTCTGTGAAGCCCTTGGGGGTTCAAAGCTCTCACCAGACATCTAGATAAGTTCCTTGGGGGGTCCAGTTTCCAAAATGGGGTTACTGTGGGGGGTATCCACTGTTTAGGCACACAGGGGCTCTCCAAATACAACATGGCGTCCAATCTCAATTCCAGCCAAAAAAGTCAAATGGCGCTGCTTCCCTTCTGAGCTCTGCCATGCACCCAAATAGTGGTTTACCCTCACATATGGGTATCAGCGTACTCAGGACTAATTGCACAATAACTTTTGGGGTCCTTTTATCCTTTGGAAAATAAAAATTGGGATGAAAAGATCATTTTTGTGGAAAAAACATGATTTTTTAATTTTACGGCTCTACGTTATAACCTTCTGTGAAGCCCTTGGGGGTTCAAAGCTCTCACTACACATTTAGATAAGTTACTTTGGGGGGTCTAGTTTCCAAAATGGGGTCACTTGTGGGGGGTTTCCACTGTTTAGGCACACAGGGACTCTCCAAATGCGACATGGCGTCCAATCTCAATTCCAGCCAAAAAAGTCAAATGGCGCTGCTTCCCTTCCGAGCTCTGCCATGCGCCCAAATAGTGGTTTACCCCCACACATGGGGTATGATGTACTCAGGAGAAATTGTACAACAAATATTGTGGTTCATTTTCTACTGATACCCTTGACAAAATTTAAAAAAATTGTGTTGAAAGAAAAATTTTGGGAAAAAAAGTTAAATGTTCATTTTTTCCTTCCACATTGCTTCAATTCTTGTGAAGTACCTAAAGGGTTAATAAACTTCTTGAATGTGGCTTTGAACACGTTGAGGGGTGCAGTTTTTAGAATGGTGTCACTTTTGGGTATTTTCTGTCATATTGACCCCTCAAATTCACTTCAAATGTGAGGTGGCCCCTAAAAAAAATGATTTTGTAAATTTTGTTGGAAAAATGAGAAATTGCTGGTCAACTTTTAACACTTATAACTTCCTAACAAAAAAAAATTTTGGTTCCAAAATTGTGCTGATGTAAAGTAGACATGTGGGAAATGTTATTTATTAACTAATTTTTGTGACATATCTCTCTGATTTAATGGCATAAAAATTAAAAGTTTGAAAATTGCAAAATTTTCAAAATTTTTGCCATATTTCCATTTTTTTCATAAATAAACGCAAGTTATATTGAAGAAATTTTACCACTATCATGAAGTACAATATGTCTCGAGAAAACAATCTCAGAATCGCCAAGATCCGTTGAAGCGTTCCAGAGTTATAACCTCATAAAGAGACAGTGGTCAGAAATGTAAAAATTGGCCTGGTCTTTAACCTACAAAATGGCTTGGTCGTTAAGGGGTTAAACGGACATCTGATATCCACAGTCACAGCAGACACGGCTTTCCCAGACACAGCAGACACTAAACATTGTCTCCTGAATCTTGTCATGTATAGTGTACAGTTCCTATAGCGTCTTGTGCTTGGGTGCGAGGAAAACACAGGAGACACAGGTTGATATGAAATGACTTGTATTACTTCATACAAGCATGCTGAAAAGTTCACACAGTTTGCAGGAACAGCGACAGGAGACACAGCAGGCCAGAGTAACTTCAAGCACTACAGTAAATCTCCAAAGCAGGTTCAGGATCTCTTCTCTGTACCGTAATTCCTCTGCAAACATGGATTCACCAAACAGCAGGTTTCCAGAGTCCAAAAGTGTTCCAAGGTTCCTCAGTAGGGAATAGCTGGAGTACAAGTCCAAGGCTTCCAGGAGTCAGGTCACAGACTGACTGAGGCTTGATTCAGGAGCACTGATTGTTCAGCTGAGGCTGCTTAAGAAGCAAGAGGGAAGAATCAGGGCGGGAACATGAAAACTGGAAACTCCATATTAACTGAGGGCAAGAGCTGCAGAAAGACAGAAAGCAAAATGGCCGACGGAAAACTGAGTTTCAAGGAACATGTCAACAGAGACAAAGAACCTTACAGTTAGTCTCCGTATGGTCCAACGTTTACATGCATGTCAGTAGATAGGTGATATTCCCTCTTTATTAGCACTTCCTATTGCATGTAATATGGTTTCTGCATTTTCCTCTTGCCATTTGAGACAAATGAGTAAACTGAACAGGAGTATGGTAACAAGTCTGTATTACAAACAGAAACGTAGGAGCGGCAAGTGAGCAGCAGTTCAAGGAAACACAGCAAACAGGGAATTACTAGAAGTAGTTCATATGCAGCACTGCTGCAGGCAAAGTGTCTTGGGCGAGGCACACACTAGGAAATGCTGATAATAAGACTCAGTTCACAACAGGGCAGGCAGTGTCTGAATAAGGCTACTTTCACACATCAGGCTTTTTGAATCAGGCGCGGTCCGGCGTCGCGCCGGAGCGCCGGATGCGGCAATGAAATAAAAAACCTGATACGCCGGATCCGTTTTTCTGCCTGATCCGTTTAGCGGATCAGGCAGAAAACCTGATCCGGCACATCAGTTTCATCCGTTTTTGTACGGATTACGACGGATCCGGTTTTCAATCACGCCCTTTCATTTCAAAATCTGATTGGCTATTGTAAATCCTATATATACAGTGTTCCTACAGACCATCTTTGACAGGTTGTAGAGGAGCATTTTTGAGAGAAGAGCAAGTGACTGATGAAGATGGAGGCGATTATTGGTAATATTTTCCGGAATCTCGTGGATTTCACAGCGGAGGCGAATCGCTTGCGTTTTATCGTTATGGAGAAGGAGAGATGGATCGAGCAGCGCCTAAAGCGTCAGCGACAACGCCGCCGTCGTATGTGGATCCATCCCATCACGGCACAGCGACTAACCCGTGGAGTCTATTCAACACTCAATATGGAGTTAAGAGAGAATCCACATAATTTTTTTTCTTATCTTCGTATGAAGAAGGCAACCTTTGACATGTTGGTGGAGAGGATTGAAGACAAGATCAGGAGATGTGACACGTACTGCCGGTATTCAATTTCTCCGTCGGAGCGTCTCATGGTGACAATAAGGTAAGCTATTATTTTTGAATGTGCTTGCTTGCACACAGTTGTATTGTTGTTTTTTATTCTAGGACTAAAAGGCAACAGAAGGATTACTACCGGTGCAATAAAAAATGGTCAAAAACTTGTGTGTGCTTATTTCATTCAATTTAATATTTATGTGTATCTTTGTGGGTAATGTTTAATACAATGTGGTTATTGTTATATAATTTTTTTGCGTACTTTTATACTATGTGGGTATTGCTGTATTCTGTTTTGGCATGCTTGAATAATTTGTGTGTAGTGCCATATTATGTTTTGGCGTACTTTTAATAGTTTGTGGGCAGTGCTATCTTATTTTTTGGCGTAATGTAATATAATGTGGCTATTGCTCTATTCTGTTTTGGCGTACTTTTAATAGTTGGTGGGTAGTGCTATGTTCTTTTTTGGGATACTTGTAAACTATGTCTGTATTGTTTTATACTATGTGGGTAGTGATATATTCGGTTTTTTGACTTTTAAAATTTTATACCTGAGTTCTGAGCATTGATATTTTTTTTTTTTTTTTTAGATTCCTTGCAAGTGGAGAATCACTCTCCTCACTCCATTTCCAATTTCGTTTGGGAATCTCTACCATATCTGGGATAATAAAGCACACATGCCGTGCACTCTGGGACTGTTTGGTCTCAGAATATATGCCTGAACCTACCACACAGCGGTGGATGGAAATAGCAGATAAATTCCAAAATATCTGCCAATTTCCAAATTGTCTTGAAGCGATTGATGGCAAACATGTCAGAATTGTGAAGCCATCAGGAAGTGGATCACAATATTTTAACTATAAAAAATATTTCTCCGTTGTGTTGATGGCCATCGCCGATGCCGAATATAGGTTCATTGCAGTCGACATAGGGGCATATGGTCGATCGAACGATTCTCAAGTATTCAAAATTTCAGCAATGGGACGTCGACTCTATGGCAACACATTCCATTTCCCAGCCCCTAGGCCTCAAACCACAGGCCCACCTATGCCATATGTGTGTGTTGGTGATGAGGCTTTCCAGCTCTCAGAACATTTAATGAAACCATATGCCAGCAGAGGACTGAACCATAGCAAACGTATTTTCAATTACCGGCTGACTAGAGCCCGAAGAATGGTGGAGTGTACATTTGGAATACTTACTGCAAAGTGGCGGGTGCTAATGACAGCCATCAATTTGAAAACGGACACTGTTGACGAAAGTAATAAAAGCCTGTGTGGTACTCCACAATGTTGTGATCTCCAAAGAACAATTGGCCATTGAGGACCACCATCAACAAACAACTTTACACGATTACCAGAATAATACTTATAGAAGTTCTGTTGCTGTTTCTAGGATGAGGGACAGATTTGCCCAGTACTTTATTTCAGCCAAAGGACAGGTAGACTGGCAGGATGACCGTGTTTAATAAATTGTTAGGTTTGTGTTTGTCCCTACATATTGCTACTGTTCTTAATCTTTATTACACATGTAACCTTACATAACATGTAACATTTTAAAGAAATGACAGACAAAAAATTGAATAAACCAATTCAACATTTATTGAACACATTTTGTTAACAAGTTTGTTAAACTTTACTTGAAAAATATCTTTCATAAAATTTTTGGTTTGCATCAAATGACTCGTATTTTTTTTTTTTAAAAAATTCAGAACATTACAACGTTGTGTAGTGTGTGGTGGACATACTATTGGAGGGGCTGTGGGACACTTCGACCGTGGGATTGTGTAGAGAGGACTGGGATGCTGGTGGGGAAGGAACAGTAATAAGAGGTGAAGGGGTGGAAAGGGTTAAAGAATGGGAGGACAAGTTGGAGGCAGATTCGGTGATGGGTGGTGGCGTGCAGGGTGGGGCAGGTACTGGAGGAGCAGGTGATATGGTAGGGAATTGGTAGGGGGAAGGAGATTGGTAAGAGGTGGGAGTGTGGTACGGGGTAGTTTGTTGGTACGGGGTAGGTGGCTGGTACTGGGGAGGTTGTTGGTACTGAATAGGTGACAGGAGTTGTTGAGGGGACTGGAGTTGGTGATGTGGCTGAAGGTGTTGAGGTGGCTGAAGGTGGGGAGGTGGCTGAAGTTGGGAAGGTGGCTGAAGTTGGGAAGGTGGCTGAAGTTGGGAAGGTGGCTGAAGTTGGCAAGGTGGCTGAAGTTGGGAAGGTGGCTGAAGTTGGGAAGGTGGCTGGTACTGGGGAGGTTGGTGATAGTGGGGAGGTTGCTGGAACTGTTGAGGTGGCTGATAATGAATAGGAGGGGGAGGAGGCACGCTGACTGGAGGGGGTGGAGGTGGAGGAACAACTGGGGTGGATGGAGGAGGATGGGAGACAACCTGCACTAGAGCAGCGTGGCACGAGTGCATCACAAACATCTGCTGGTCAGCAGATAGCGGATCTATGCGCTCCGCAACCGACCTAAAAAAACTGTGGTTCGGTGATGCTCTTGCTTCAGAATGCATGCTTTGCAGAAGTGACTTTACCTCCGAAACTGCGGAGGTTATCTGATGAACGCCTGCGGTAACTTGCTCAGATAAAAGTTTAAGGCAGTTCAGAAAAGATGCATTCAAATGCAAGAACTCGGGCGCATAGTTACTTTCCTGACCCCTCTGCCGTTGCCGCCCAGTAGCCGCAGATGTACTAGAGGTGGCAGGGGCAGAAGGGTGGGGTAAAGGAAAATCTATCTGTTGACCAGCAGCCTCATGCAATGCACTCGGCCACGCTGCTGCAGTGCTGGTTGAGGGGAAAGAGGGCTCACGTGTGGGTGCAGATGGGTCGGGGCGGTCAAAGTGTCCCTCGATACCGGTCTCCTCAGGGATCGCCTCAGTAGGGCCCAACTCTGCGGGCGCCCGAGTGCTGCTCACCGTGCTGTGGAATAAAGATAAAAGATACAATTAATAAAGTGTATTTCAATTACCCTGGCTGTGAAAAAAAAATTATACATACATGTATTTTTTAATATTTACCTTCTGGTGACCATCGTTTCACGCAGGAACGCCAGAGTTCTTGCATATTTATATTTACTCTGGCGTCCTGAAGAACCACTCGGGGCCCGCATTTCTTTGTTGAACTCCTTCTTGAAGCGATCCCTGATAGACCGCCACCGCTTCACAATTCTCTCCCCTGAAACGAGATAGCACAAATTGGTTAGTATAATACATATGTGTTTTATACAAACTACAGTCCTCATGTCACCCATGGGTAATGTTTTCAGTATTTACATAGTGTTGGACCTAAGGAAATCCAGAAAACATGACCTCTTGTGGTTCAAGAGGACTGGAGTTGTGGAAACACAGGTTTAAATCCAGCATCCCTACTGAACTGTATATACTTACGCATTTTAGACTGTGACCGAGCTTCAAGGTCCTCCCAGTATCCAACAAGTAGGGAACAAACTTCATCCCAGAGCCGACGTGTCACTATCTGATCAGAATGGCGGCGTCCCCCATGTTCCACAGCGGCTCCCGCTCTCTAATCAGATCTATTAATAGATCGATGTCGATCCCCTCCTCTCCGTCTGAGTCGGGAGCACGCTGTGAAGCCTTTAAAAAAAATTAGAATAAAAAAGTTTAATTATTAAAAAATTATAAAAAACATTTTTTTAAAACTAAAAAAAAAAATAATAATACTTAAAGATGGAAGACCGCCGCGTTCTTCATGTCGACTCTGGGAGGCACTGGTTTGACCTCTGGAAGCCACAGGTGCGGAAGACTGCCAAAAAATTAAAAAAAAAAAAATAATTTTATTTCCTTTTTTTTTTTTTTTGTTTTTAGGATGCGTTGTGTAGTGAGATGTTGTGTTGTAATGATGGATGCAGGAAACTTACGAATTGCGAGCCCATTCCAGGTATCTGTCCACCACGTCCTTCTTCTGGGAGCTCCTCTTGTTCAGATTCCTGTATTGAAAAGAAAAAAAAAATGCATTGTAAAAGAATAAAAAAAAAAAAAAAATAATAAAATAATGATTTTGGAAGCATATTTTGTCAAAAATACCGCTAAACGCTGCCGATGAGTGGGAGGGCTCCCAGAAGAACTACTGTCCTGCCGGCCGTACTCCATTGCTATCAGAGATGGTCTTCTGTTGTGCATTAAAGAGTAAAATAAAATAAATTAATACATAAACACAATCATGCCCCATGCTGAAAGAAAAAAAATCTTGTTTGCGGTTATTTGGTTTGAGATATTTACCGTCTCCTGGATGCCGCCTGTTCCTCTTCTTCAGCCTCAGGTTGTGGTGGTGGTGGTGTGATTGACCACGGCCTCCTATGCTGTACTCTGCAGTGTAACAAAAATAAGAAAAAGGAGAAAAAAAAAAATGGCTCAAACCATGGACCGGTCTGAAAGACAAAAGTTCTTTTTGCGGTTATTGGGTTTGTTATATTTACCGTCTGCTAGATGCGGCCCGGGCACGATGCTGTCCTCCAGCTCTTACATGTTGTGGTGGTGCAGTCTCAGCCTGCTGCCTCCGATGTCCTCTGCTGTGGAAAAAATACAATTCAATTTAATACATGGACACAATCATCATATACATGATACATTGAGCAAATCAAATCATGATTAATTAGGATATTTTCACTGTATAGCACTACCCTCATAGCATACAGCAATACCAACATAATAGAGAAAATAGGCAACACTGTATATATCAATAACCATAATAAAGAAGTATGCAAACACAGTATATACCTATACACAACTAGTATACATCAATTCAAAAAGGATATATGTTTTGGCACATTGTATAGTATTGTGCCAACACAGTATATATCAATACCCAATTTGTATACAAGTACCCCCAAAACTCAATATTGCAAAACCCACATTTATTTAAGCACTAGCCACATAGATTTTAATACCCACATTGCATAAACATTACCCACAAAGCTACACAGAAATATGCAATTGAATGAAATAAGCACACACAAGTTTTTGACCAATTTTTATTGCACTGCTAGTAATCCCTATGTTGCCTTTTATTACTAGAAAAAAAAAAGGACAACTGTGGACAAGCAAGCTCATTTAAGTACGCCAATAAATAACATAGTACTACCCACAAAATATTAAAGTTTTTTAAACCATCATACAGCAATACCAACAATGTATATAAAAATACGACAAAACACAATATAGCAATGCCAACAATGTATATAAAAATACGACAAAACATAATAAAGCAATACAAAAAATATATTTAAAAATATACCAAAACACAATAGGGCAATATCCACATTGTATTGAGCACAACCCATAAAGTATGCAACAATGCAAAAACATAAAATACACGCATAGTATCATGGGGTGGGTGATATTTGCCGTCTGCTATTTTCTCCCGTCTCCTCCGCTCCCACATCTTGGTGGTCCCCAGAATCCATATTGCTGCTGTTGATCAATCAAAAATCCTTGGAAATTTGGAGAAGTGGCTCTCTTGCTTCTTGTATTGCATGTGGCAGAGTGTCCCACAGGCGTGGTATATATCTGTTTGCTTCTGTCTGGGCTAATTAACATTCCCAGACAAAAAAAAACGGATCAGGCCACCAGATCAGGTTTCTGCCGGATGCGGCGCAATGCGGCGCTCATAGACTTTCATTGCACACAAAGGCCGGAAGCACCGGATCCGGCCCTTCCGGCGTTTTGGCCGGAGAAAAAAAAGTTTCAAAATGCGTCTTTTCTAGACGCCGGAAACAAACCAGACACCGCATCCGGAAGAAAGCGGACAGAACGCAGGTACATGCGGCGCAATCCGGCGCTATATCTTTTCAATGTTAAACCCACCGGATCCGGCGTGTCCGTTCGCCGCATCCGGTGTTCTAAAAAAAGGCCGGATGGCGCCTGATTCAAAAAGCCTGATGTGTGAAAGTAGCCTAAGAGTCCCAAAATCTGTGCAGGGCCGTGAGCCTCTTAGGAAGACCAGAACAGTAAAATACACTGCCACTGC
>JARQOD010000004.1:501823837-502091179 GCA_033576555.1 Oophaga sylvatica
GCCTTTGTTTTGACGCACAGACTGCCTTCCTGCTGAGACGCCATTGGGTAGTGAACAGTTGTGTGCAGTGTTCACTGCAGTCCTGCGGAATAACCCACACTTAGACCTTATAACTTTCAGACTTCTTTATCAATCTACCAAGATGAAGAAGGCAGGGAGTAAGGCAGTGGTCGTGGAGTTTCTTCAGGAGAGGACTGGGATTCTGGGGCTGCTGCGGCCCCCAGTGACACAGCATCCACCTTTTCCCCGTGAGCGTTCCTTTATGCGCACTTTTGTAGGAGCTCGGAGTACCCCCCTGCTGCGGAAGAACAAATTGAAGCCTTGTTGTTTGATGTCAGCCAAATGCTTCGACTTCAATTGCTTCCACCTCCTCTCAGGACCACAGCACTGTTGGGCAACCATCTGTCTCTTCACCGCCTGGCAAATTGCCCAGGCAGTCAGAGAGTTCTGTACAGGAGCCGTGATGTTCGTTCTGTTCTCAGAATCTATTGGCTTGCAAACAGGGGCCCAGCCAAGCAGCATTCTGTAATGTGAAGAGGGATATGCAGTGATGCGCAACAGCTTGTCTCTCTGAATCTGAAGAGGCGGGGAGACAGTGCCGATGGTCGCACACCGCAGAACGCATCTGATGATGATGAGACCCAGGTGCCAGTTTCTGTTGAGCATGGTGCTGGCCAGACCACCCACAGCAGGTGTTGGAAGAGGGTAGTGGAGATGATGAGGTCCAAGACCCAACATGGCATGAGGAACAGGAAGGTGGTGGGAGCAGCTCAGAGGAATAATAATAATATTTATTTAATACGCCATCATATTCCGCAGCGCTTTACAGTTTAGCAGTTTCAGAACACAAGTCATAAGTAAACAACGTTAACAATACAATAATTTAAGCTAAATAAGTCGCCCCTGCTCGTGACAGCTTACAATGTACAATGAGATGGGGGAGATACAAAGTATAGGTGTTTATATACAATGGTGCATTTACAATGATGTTCCAGCCATCTTAAGGGACTGAGGGATGGAGATAGTGAATGGGCTAGAGACACACACACACTTACACAGAATACATAGAATGACTTTGATTAGTGATGTGATAGGCCGCTCTGAACAAATGTGTTTTGAGGGAGCGCCTGAAAACATGCAAATTGTGGATAGTCCTAATTTTTGGGGTACAGCATTCCAGAGGATTGGCGTAGAGCAGGAGAAGTCTTGGAGTGGGAGTGGGAGGTACGTATTAGTGCAGAGGGTAGTCGAAAGTCGTTTGCAGAGGCAGCAGTCGGTTAGGCCGATAGATAGAAATGAGGGAGGAGATGTAGAGGGGTGCTGCACTGTGGAGAGCTTTGTGGGTGAGAACCAGTACTTTGGTTGAAAGCTGGGAGAGGCCTAGAGAAATGGTTAGTGATAGAAGGAAGATAGAGGAAGACATTGCCCCAACGGTACAAACAGGAGGGAGAGTTAGGCTGCAGACTCGGTTGCCTGTAGCCCTCCAGTTTGGCACCTGTTCGGAGCAGTTGTCTTCCAAAAGTCAAAACGTGCGCTCCCAGGACTTGCACTGCGTGGTCCTTTTTTCACACACTTGCACATGATATTTGCTATGTGAAATGCAAGCTGTGTAATCAAAAATTAAAAATAGCTAAAAGTGTCAGTCACCTCAATACCACAAAAATGTGGAAACATGTGCGGACAAAGCACGTAGTTGAGTTACAAAGACACACTAGAGATGTAGGCCAACCTACAGCAGCACCTACATCTTCAGGTTGTGTTGAAGCCTCTTCATCGAGCTCACACACAGCTGGTTCTGCTTCCTCACAGGATCGCCATGGAAGAACCTCGGCCACTGTTGTCCAGAGACAAACTGTTATTCCACACACAGCAGCAAGTTCCCTGTCATCCTCACACTCCCAGGCCACAAAACAGCCATCGGTAAGCACAGGCATGGGATAAAAGACGCCATACTCCGCAAACCATGCACGAGCACAGGCTCTGAATGCTGGCATTGCAAAACTCCTGTCCCTTGAAATGCTGTGATTCAGGCTGGTGGAGACAGACAGTTTCCGTAACTGAATATCATTGTCAATCCCACAATACAATGTGCCAAGCCGATTTCATTTCAGCAGGCAAGCCGTCCCTGGTCTGCAAAAGCATGTTGAGGGGAAAAATTAAACATGCGCTACTAAAAGCCCTCAGTAGCAAGGTCCACCTGACCACCGATGCGTGGACCAGTACCCATGTTATGATCTGCTACAACCAGTAAGGAAAGAAGGGAATTCTGTCCCTACAAAACAACTAAGCGAATCCCTACGATGTAACGGGGAACCTGATCCTGCGACCAGACCCGCTAAAGTCCTCATTAGTGTGAACGAAGACCATAGTTGCGAGGGAGTAATCCCTACAAGATCTAGGGACTGTGAGAAAAGTGACACCTCCTAACATAAATTGTAGCATGGATAATTAAACAGAAAAAAATAAATACTTTGTGATCCTAACATCAAGCAAAACTGACAGATTAAGGCACCTAAGCACCCGGCTAGCTTAACAGTAGATAATACAATGAAGTCAAGCAAAGCCAGAAGGGCGGAGCCAGACTAAATAGGGAAAAAAGGGCATGTGACCAGCAAACTGAAACAAAACCTAACAAGAGGGTTCTAACACCCATGGCCAGGGACAATACCTTTCCCTCATGCCCATTGGGTCAATGTTGTGCAGCCGGGTACTGATCTTGCGAGTGGCGCTGTACGTGTTCTGCCAACTCCAAGGATTGCAGGAATCAAGTCTGTACACATTGATTCCTCCTCCTATTCCAGTTCCTCAGAATCATCGCTGCAGGAGCCGTCACGGTCTACCTCCACATGGACCCGTGAACGTTTACCTGTTGCGACGATATGAGCACAGCCGTGTCCAAATGTCAACAGGCCATCCTGAAATTAATTTCCATGGGGAATCTTAGCCACACAGCGCAGGAGCTCTGTAATGCCATAAAGCAGGAGAGCGACGTGTGGTTTTGGAAGAGAATCTACAGCAGGCTTGGTAGTGTGTGACAATGGCCGAAATCTGGTGTCAGCTCTGGGCCTTGGCAACCTCACTCACATACCATGTCTGTTATATGTGCTCAACTTGGTCGTGCAGAGTTTTTTTGAGGGACTATCCGGATCTTGATGCACTGCTGCACAAGGTCCGCCTAGAGTGCGCTCACTTGCGACGTTCCAGCATGGCCAGATCGCTGATTGCAGCTCTGCAACGCAGATTTCACCTTCATGAACATCGCTCATATTGACGTACCCACCAGGTGGAATTCCTCGTTACATATGTTGGAGCGGTTGTGTGAGCAGCAGCCAACAGTAATGGAGTATCAGCTGCATCAGGCGCAGTCAACTCGCAATTTGCGCCGTTCACACTTCACCACACTGAGTGGGCCTCTATAATAAGAATAATAATATTATTTATTTATATAGCGCCATAATATTCCGCAGTGCTTTACAGTTTAAACAGTTTCAAAACACAAGTCATAAGTAACAACGTTAACAATACAATAATTAAAGCAAAATCAGCCGCCCCTGCTGGTGAAAGCTTACAATCTACAATGAGGTGGGGGAGATACAAAGTACAGGTGTTTATATACAATGGTGTTTTTACAATGATGGTCCAGCCATTTTAAGGGAGTGAGGGATGCATGGAGATAGTGAATGGGCTACACACACAGAATTACACATAGAATGACTTTGATTAGTGAATGTGATAGGCCACTGTGAACAAATGTGTTTTGAGGGAGCGCCTGAAACCATCCAAATTGCGGGTAGTCCTAATTTCTTGGGGTAGAGCATTCCAGAGGATTGGCGCAGCGCGGGTGAAGTCTTGGAGTTGGGAGTGGGAGGTACGGATTAGTGCAGAGGTTAGTCGAAGGTCGTTTGCAGAGTGCAGCAGTCGGTTAGGCCGATAAATATAAATAAGGGAGGAGATGTAGGGGGGTGCTGCGCTGTGGAGAGCTTTGTTGGTGAGAACCAGTAATTAGAATTGGATCCTATAATGAATGGGCAGCCACTGCCAGTGTAATGAGTGGCGAATAACTATATGAAGGATATCTGCCACGTTTTGCGTGCGTTTGATGAGTCAACGCGGATGGCGAGTGCAGATGATGCACTAGTCAGCCTGACTGTCCCCCTTATCTGCCTGCTTCAAAAAACACTGCAAGCACTAAGGCATGAGGTTTTGGAAGAGGTGGAGGATGAGGAGTCACAAATTCCATCACCTTCTGGACAGTCAGCGCAACGTGGTTCCTCACAAAGGGCTGGAGGACTTTCAAAGTACCATGCTGTATCAACAATTGAACCTCCAGAGTCGCTGTCTATATTTTCATAACCATTACAAACTTTTAATGTATTTACAAAGCACATAATGTACATTTTTGTCTATCCTTTTGTAATGCTATTGTGTTTCCATAAACTGATGTTACAGAATTATGATACAAAGTTTTTAAATTTTGAGTTTTAAATTTTGTAAATTATATGTATTTGAAGGACTTTGTGAGGAGGATGAGGAGGAGTCAATGGAGGAGGAAGACATCGCTCCAGAGGGAGGTAGACAATGCTCTAGTCAGTATGTAGACCAAGGGTGGGGTGATGCACAGCAGGCGGAGATGACGCCTCTTGCAGGGGACAACGTTTCTTGGCCAGTTGGGAGTCTGCAGCACATGGTTGATTTCATGCTGCAGTGGCTGAGAAACGACCGCCGCATCGAACACATTCACACCACGTCTGATTATTGGGTGTACACCCTCCTAGACCCTCGCTACCGGGACAACTTACAAAGCCTCATCACACCGTTGAACCGGGAGCGTAAAATGCGGAAGTACCAAGACACACTGGTGCAATCCATAATGTTCTCCATTCCAGCCGAGAGCACTGCTGCTGCTACTGATTTACAAAGCAGCTCTGTGCGTCGAGGCAGTGGAGACAGCTCTGCAACAAGAGGGAGCACAAGCAGCGCCTCTGCACAGGGCAAGAACAGTATGTTCCAAATGTGTCGAAGTTTTGTGGCAGCGCCACCAATGTCTACACCATCCGAGACGGCTCCAGTCAGCAGGAGGCAACATTTCCGTAAGATGGTGACAGACTACATGTCTTGCCCTCTCAGTGTACTCCCAGATGGCTCTTCCCCATTCAAGTTTTGTGTCTCTAAGCTGGATACATGGCCAGAGCTTAGCCAGTATGCATTGGAGGTGCTGGCTTGATCTGCTGCCAGTGTATTATCGGAGCGCGTCTTTACTGCTGCAGGTGGTGTACTAACAGACCGTTGCATGCGACTATCCTACGATAATGTAGAACGGCTTACTTTTCTGAAAATGAACTAGGCATGGATCTCGCCTGAATTTGCCTGTCCGGTTTCAGATTAACTAACTGGTTGGCAACGTTTTCCATGTCTCCTGTTATGTTCATCTTTCTACCACCTGAGCTATACTCCCTGGGCTACAACACTGCCAGTTGCTGCTCAGAAGTGTCGTGTCCACAGACCAATACACAAGCTATAGTGATAGTGGGGTTCAGTAACGCCTGCTGTTCCCCTGCTGTGTGTCCGGCAAAAATTACTGCTACCTAGCTACACATGTTGAAAAAAACATGACATGTTAAAGTGGCTAGTGCTACACATAGATATCAGGCTACACCCTTATTTCTAAGCTGTAAACAAGTGAAACGTCAAATTTAAAACCATTCAATGATTAGTGTTGGTAACAAATCTGTAACTAAATAATTGTGACATATTATGGCAGATATCCACATGTCTAACACAAATGCTAACACAAAAGCATACTTATGCTATAGGGTACTGATGGTGAACCTTCTCACTCCATAACTTTGACCAATCCAACTCACATCATGCCTCAAATGCTGCAATGTTGGAAGTGCATAATGTGGGTTGAACTTCTGTGTTCTTGGCTTTTAAATAAAAGCATACAAGTAAATATAATAATACATTGTTGATTAAGGGACATGATGTACACCTGTAATATTGTGCAAACAATGGATGTAGGACTATTCCTCTTCAACATTACTTATATTTGTGTCATTTGAAAAAATACATATTTTAGTTAAAAATTAAAAACCCATGTTCAGTAGCTGTGAAAGGCCCGTTTGTGTACTTCTATATTGTTTGCAACCAATGTATTGTATACGGATGGAAGCACGTCACTGTAATAGATTTGAATTATTTTAAATAGAATAAAGCAGCACCAATTTTAGAAAAATGACAAGGATGAGCCAGTGACAGACACTCAGCAGAGTACACGCAGCGGTGGTTGAAGAAGTAAATGGAGCGTGATCTGCATTTAAAAAAAAAAATAAATAAAAATACCTCACAGACTGCAGTGAACACTGAAACACAACTATTCACAATCTGTGAAAGGCTACTCCTTTGTCTACTTCTATAGTGTTTGCAACCAATGTATTGTATACGGATGGAAGCACGTCACTGTAATAGATTTGAATTATTTTAAATAGAATAAAGCAGCACCAATTTTAGAAAAATGACAAGGATGAGCCAGTGACAGACACTCAGCAGAGTACACGCAGCGGTGGTTGAAGAAGTAAATGGAGCGTGATCTGCATTTTAAAAAAAAAAAAAATAAAAATACCTCACAGACTGCAGTGAACACTGAAACACAACTATTCACAATCTGTGAAAGGCTACTCCTTTGTCTACTTCTATAGTGTTTGCAACCAATGTATTGTATACGGATGGAAGCACGTCACTGTAATAGATTTGAATTATTTTAAATAGAATAAAGCAGCACCAATTTTAGAAAAATGACAAGGATGAGCCAGTGACAGACACTCAGCAGAGTACACGCAGCGGTGGTTGAAGAAGTAAATGGAGCGTGATCTGCATTTTAAAAAAAAAAAAAAAAATACCTCACAGACTGCAGTGAACACTGAAACACAACTATTCACAATCTGTGAAAGGCTACTCCTTTGTCTACTTCTATAGTGTTTGCAACCAATGTATTGTATACGGATGGAAGCACGTCACTGTAATAGATTTGAATTATTTTAAATAGAATAAAGCAGCACCAATTTTAGAAAAATGACAAGGATGAGCCAGTGACAGACACTCAGCAGAGTACACGCAGCGGTGGTTGAAGAAGTAAATGGAGCGTGATCTGCATTTAAAAAAAAAAATAAATAAAAATACCTCACAGACTGCAGTGAACACTGAAACACAACTATTCACAATCTGTGAAAGGCTACTCCTTTGTCTACTTCTATAGTGTTTGCAACCAATGTATTGTATACGGATGGAAGCACGTCACTGTAATAGATTTGAATTATTTTAAATAGAATAAAGCAGCACCAATTTTAGAAAAATGACAAGGATGAGCCAGTGACAGACACTCAGCAGAGTACACGCAGCGGTGGTTGAAGAAGTAAATGGAGCGTGATCTGCATTTTAAAAAAAAAAAAAATAAAAATACCTCACAGACTGCAGTGAACACTGAAACACAACTATTCACAATCTGTGAAAGGCTACTCCTTTGTCTACTTCTATAGTGTTTGCAACCAATGTATTGTATACGGATGGAAGCGCGTCACACTAATAGATTAGATTTATTTTAAATGGAATGTAGCAGAACCAATTGGAGATAAATGAAAAGGATGAGCCACTGAGACACGCTCAGCAGAGTACAAGCAGCAGTGCTTGAACAAGTAACTGGAGCGTGATGTGCACTCAAAAAAGTAAAAAACACAGACTGAAGTGAACACTGAAACACAACTGTCCACAATCTGTGAAAGGCTACTCCTTTGTGTACTTCTATAGTGTTTGCAACAATGTATTGTATACGGATGGAAGCGCGTCACACTAATAGATTAGATTTTTTCCACTAAAATGGAGCAGCACCAATTAGAGAAAAATGTGAAGGATGAGGCAGTGACACACGCTCAGCAGACTACAACCAGCAGTGGTTGAATAACTAACTGGAGCGTGATCTGCACTCAAAAAATCAAAACCTCACAGACTGCAGTGAACACTGAAACACAACTATTCACTATCTGTGAAAAGCTCCTTTCTGTACTTCTATAGTGTTTGCAACCAATGTATTGTATACGGATGGAAGCACGTCACACTAATAGATTTGATTTTTTTCTAATATAATGGAGCTGCACCAATTCCACTAAATAAAATTAAAAAAAAAAAGAGTCAGTGACACGTGCAGATGCCTACAAACAGCGGTGGATGCAGAGCAAACTGCAGCGTCACCTGCACTGTCACACACACACCTTGCACAGAGCTGTTAAAACAACACTGGCAAAATGAAGCTTTACACAGCGGTTGGTAAACTAGCCTGCCTCAAGCACAGTAGTACACAAAATCGCAATATCTAACTGTCCCTCAGAGTCAGCACAGCAGCGTTCTGTCCCTTACTGAGTTCACAGCACAGTGACGCTAAAATGGCTGCGGCGCCTTTTATAGTGCATTCTGACATCATTTCAGCAGCCAATCACAGCCATGCCATTAGTTAAGATGACCGCAGCATTACAGGATGTGCCCACACTTCGTAGGATTCCTCATTGGCTGACTAAAATCACATTGCCTCTCAAAGAATTATGGGAACTTCCGATTCCGGTATACGATATAGAAAAAGTATCGGAATTAAGTATCGGAATTCCGATAACGCGAATATCGGCCGATACCCGATACTTGCGGTATCGGAATGCTCAACACTAATGGTGAGACCTGAACAAATAGAGGCTCTTTTAGATTGGATGGCTGAGAGTGCTTTAAGTTCCTTTGCTTCGTTTTGAGGGAGCAGGGTGCAAAAGCACAGCAGCCAGCCCTTAGCAAGTATGTCAGCTGCTACTGCTTACTGCACTGACGAACTGAGCACACCAAAGCCAATGACAAAACACAAGTGGATTCCACGCTGTGCCGTCAGAGACTGAAGCAGGTAATAAATGGTCATACTTGAGCACCCTCTGTATGACGAGGCATCTGAATACAAAACAAGAGCTGCAGTGGAGTACACATCTGAAAAAAACAGGAGAAATCTGAACCTCCTCCTGCTCCTTCTTCTGCTGTGGTCTTGACCTCATCCTCCCACTCTCAAGTGATTTATAAAGGGGTAAAAGTAGGTTAGGATCACCCAAACCATAGTACATCAGTACGTCAGCCGCCAATACTTTCCCAGGTGGGTCATCCTTGGTAGTGATGAGCAAATTTGTTTGAAAACGATCCCCAAACATATATTCGGCATGAATATGGCACATTCATGATCAGAAACATGAGCAAAATTTTATAAAATCGAAAAACAGTAACATTCGGTAAGAAGGGCAGAAAAATATTTGCATTGCCACAAAAGTATTTTCAGCACTTTAGCAACAATATTGGTGATGTATCATGAGTGTTTGGCATGTGTTTGATGAGGGGAGGGGGTTTGCAGAGCTCAGAGGCGCGGCGTTCTTGTAAACAGTAATATTTTTTTTCCCTAACTTTATGTGTGCACATTGAGGCTAGTCAATCAGGGCACAAGAAAAACCCACAATATCCTGACACAACGGGTTGTGTCATTGGAGACTAAAATCACATGTCCCTCTACATATAAAGAGCGGACATCTTGTTTTGACACTAACAGTGCAGAGATGCTGCCCCTGATGCTGGCACTGTTAACATTAAGATTTTAGCTAGCTTGCTAGGCGGTTGTATATCAGTCAGATAGTGTAGCTAGCTAGTGTCCAGTCTGGCTGTTAAATTTACCTTCCATCACTTTGCCATTACTGATGTCCACAGACAAAGCCTGCAGGGCACATGTCCTACAAGTCTGTTGTGCATTCTATTGTGCTCCATGCACGAGTATAGCATTCTAAAGAATATTTTTTCCCTAGCTAAATGTGAAACAGCCTGCTATATCCCACCTTGTCATTTTGTGCTGTAGTGATATGTAGACTAACACGATATAGCATGCCATATTTCATCTTGAAATTTACTGTCGCTGAAATTCAGCGGTTTGCAGAGGTGGTGCAGGTGTCTAAAATGTAATATTTCGTTGCTAATACTATGCTTCTACCACACTATCTGAGCAACATGACTGGGAAAAAGCGAGGCCGTGGTGAAATTAAGTGTAATTTGGTTGGTGTTCAAGGTGTACGTGGGGTAGGTGGTAATGTTTGTAAAAGACTAGTGAACCAACGTCCCGTCCTATGCAAAGACAACTGACAACTTCTGTTACAGGACAGGCTACTCCACTACTTTTCTTTGGCAGACGCACAGAAGAGAAAATTTGCACCGATGCCCAACATTTTTTTAGCTTGTATCCGGGGGGAAAGGTGATCCTGATGAAACTCAGATATCTGAGGCTTACGCAGTCTGTACTGTGCTGTCAGGGCAGTAAGAGGAGGAGGTGACTCCTAGGGTGAGGAATGTGATAACAGAGAAGATGATGATGTTGAGGTGTTAGATCCCAGTTGGCGTTAACATAGAGGCACACAGCTGAGTAGGTCATATGAGGAGGAAGACGAGGAGCTTATGTTGCGCCAGACACGTAGTGATGCAGCCATGATGAGCAATGCTTCCTCAGGCATAGTTCTGGCTGTGACCAACAGTGTCCGTGGGTCTGCAGCTCGCAGGGGTGGCAAGGGTTGCCTAGCCTGGGCCTTTTTTGACACTGCAAAGGATGAGCCAACTCATGTAATCTGCCAACTTTGCAAAAAAAACTGAGTCGAGGTAAAAAGTGCAATAATTTGACTACTACATGTATGAACCTTTACATGCGCAATCAACATGCGTTGCTTCGGGAATCCCACTGCCCAAAAATGCAGACCAGCGGACCAAACAACCATCAGTTGCCAAATCAATTGCATCTGCTGCTTCTTCCTCCTCAGTTACCGTGCCAACTAATGAGACTCAAGTCTTCGACTGCAGAAACTCAGGTTCTATACCCGCTCCAGTCTCGTTGACTGAGAGCTCACCGTCAGCTGTAATGGAAGCGGACATGCTACTGTTTTTGATCGATCACAGTGAATTTGCATACAACTACTTTCTCAATCCACGGTAACATCTCCGCCTGCACCTTTGTCACAGTCCAGCAGTTTGTCTGATTCAGCATACTCCACACTCTCTCAGCACTGCAGCCAGCCCACGGTTCCGCAGTTGTGGTCACTTAATAATAATAATAATCTTTATTTTTATATAGCGCTAACATATTCCGCAGCACTTTACAGTTTGCACACATTATCATCGCTGTCCCAGATGGGGCTCACAATCTAGATTCCCTATCAGTATGTTTTTGGAGTGTGGGAGGAAACCGGAGTACCCGGAGGAAACCCACACAAACACGGGGAGAACATACAAACTCCTTGCAGATGTTGTCCTTGGTGGGATTACTTAAAAGATTGCTTCCCGCTACGCATGACAAAGCTAAGAGGTTGAACTACACCATCTCCAATCTGTTGGCCACGGAAATGCTGCCTTTCTGCCTGGTGGATACAGACGGTTTCCGATAGCTGATGCCGTCGCAGTCCCCTAGTACCAATTGCTCAGTCGCCATTACTTTTCTAAGAAATCAGTGCCTGCGCTACACCAGCATGTCACAGACAACATCACCCATTCCTTGACTAAATCTCTGTCTGCCAGGGTGCATTTCACAACAGATACTTGGATGAGTAAGCATGGCCAAGGGCATTACATTTCGCTGACTGGGCACTGGGTGAATCTGGTGGCTGTGGGGGCAGGCGCTGCTCCACAAGTCTTTGAATCCTCAAGGCTTGCAGGACAAACCTCTACATTTAACACTTCCTCCACTGCTTCTGCCTCCTGCTCTATCTCCTCTAGGGCCTCCACTTGTGCACTCAACGTCTGCCTTAATGAGACACACGTTCCAACAGTGCAGAGCGAATCCTCACCACCTCTGTACTGTATAGCCACGGCTCACCGCAATCAGGCAGTATTAACATTGAACTGCCTTGGAGATTGCAGTCAAACAGCTGAAGAGTTGTGGACAGCTCTCCAGGCTGAGTTTGATCAATGGCTGTCTCTGCTGAACCTGCATCCAGGGAATGCCTTGTCCAATAACGGTGCGAATCTGGTGGCGGCCCTACAGCGTATAGTTATAATTAGGACTGACTGCTGGGTTGCCACTCTGTTAGATCCACCTTATAAGACCAAATTTTGCCAGATGCATCCTGCCCTGGAAAGGGACTCACGAATGCTGGAGTATCGAAACATGCTTTTACACAACCTTGAGAGAGCATTTTCCCAAGACAGCAGTGAAGCACACCGTTCACAGTTCACAGATCTAGACTTCTAACCTCCAGCACATCAATTCGTCAATGCCAAAACATTAGCAGCAGCAGCAGTGGTGGAAGTGGAAGAAGCAATTTCTGTGAGTCCTTTGACACTTTTTTTAAAACCATCTCATGCACCAGCACACCAGAGTCCAAGTCTTACACTTGGTGAACGAATGGTGAGGATGGTGCAGGAGTATCTAGAACTGAATACTAATACTATCAGGGAGGGTTTGGACCCTTTCACATTTTGGTCTTCCAAAATGGATGTGTGACCTGAGCTTTCTTCACACGCCTTGGAGGTTTTATCGTGCCCGGCAGTCAGCGTTCTCTCGGAACGTGTCTTCAGCACTGCTGGTGGTGTCCTGATGGATGAGCACAGCCAGCTGTCACCTGAAAGTGTAGACCGCCTAACTTTCATCAAGATGAACAAGTCATGGATCTCCAAGGACTTTTTCACCCCAATCGCAGACTGTACAAACTTGGTGATACTGCATTTTTGTTACACCCGGTCCCTGTACTGGCTCTGCACTCCGTCCTGGTTACTCACCTCCTGCTCTTCAAGCTGTCCCTATGCAGCAGTGTGTGCACTGTCTGGAGTCTTGTGCTCTCTCTGCTTCTCACCGTTCTGCTCACTCCCCAGTTCCTGGCACGCTGCCAGCAGGCCTCTAGGCAAAATGCTTAGCACGTGAGCGCGCCTTCCTCTTGACTCTTAAAGGGACAGCGTGCATTTTTTGAAAATGTCAATCAACAATGGCAGTGCACTGATTACTATATCTGGCCACTCACCATAGGGGGAGTGCCGGGGCAATGAGTATCTACTATTGCTACATCTGGTTCTGTCTCTGATCTGTCTGGGCTACGTTAGCAGTCTCTGTGCATTTGCTCATACTATTTGTCTCCACAGAGTATCGGTATCCTGTATCCTGCTATCTCTGACAACCTCTGCAATCACTTGTGCAAGTGTCGTCCCATTCCGCCAACAGCCATCCGAATCCGTGAACTGTGACAAGGTTACTGGAGCCAGCCTGCTACCATCTACTCGGAACCAGGACCTTCCTCACCTGTGTCTACCTCTCCACGGTCTCTTCTATTATATCTGTTACCCCTTTTGTCCCCGGGACATCCTGTGGGCCTGCCGGGTATTCCATTCTGTTCCTGCTCGAGGGTCCTTACTACGGGTACCCGGGGCTCACTAGTTATGCCCCTTTGGAGCCCACTGGACCGTGGTCCCGAGGTTCCACTTAAAAAATAAAAGACGAATGTGAACTTCACCATCTCTACCTCCGCTTCCATTCGTTACAATTTTTTAGTGTGATGCATTAATGTCTCATAACTGCACTCTGTGATATCTTTAGTGTGGCTTCTGTACCTGCTGTGTCTGCTGCTGCTGATGTTAATACACATTTGTAGAAATGTGAACAGTCATGGTTGGTCTACATTTGCAGGGTTAGCTGTAGTGGAAGTTGTGTCGGTCCCAATTATAATATTTCTATTCTCGTGACAGTTATTCCACTTCGGTGATGTCAGGCCCTCATTTTTTAAAATGTGAAAAATCCAGGTTGGGTGTCCATTGGATGGATTTGGTGTAGTGGAAGACCTGTCGGTCCCTGTTATACTATTTCTACTGTAGTGAATTTGATGCCACTTCTGTGGTCTAAGGCACTCATTTTTTAAGTGTGAACACTCCTGATCGGGTGTCCATCTGCTGGATTGGGTGTAGTGGAAGACCGGTCGGTCCCTATTATACTACTTCTACTGTGATGAAATTGATGCCACTTTTGTGGTGTCTGCCAGTAATTTTTAGAAATATGAACACTCCTGGTTGAGTGTCCATCTACTGAAATGGGTGTAGTGGAAGACATGTCGGTCCATATTATGCTATTTCTACTGTGGTGAAATTGATGCCACTTCTGTGGTGTAAGGCCCTCCTCATTTGTTTAAATGTGAACCTCCTGGTTGAGAGTCCATCTGCTGGATTGGTTGTAGTGGAAAACCAGTAGGTTCCTATTATACTATCTATACTGTGGTGAAATTGATGCCACTTTGGCATTGTCTGCCAATAATTTTTGGAAATGTGAACACTCCTGGTTGGGTCTCCTTCATGTGTGTTGCCTGTAGCAGTAGGCCTCCGAGACCATCAGACATCCACTTCCTTGGACTCAATTACCCATATTACTATCCTTAATTTTTTCTTACAATGGTAGTCTACAGAATTGATATTTGTGCCACTGAGTGTGGCTCAGCATGAAAACAGGTAGAGGTGTTGCACGTGGTATCAGGGCTCCCAGCAAAGGAGCCCTACACCGATCCCTCACCCACCTCGTCTTAGGCCTCTTTCACACATCCGGTGTGCGCCTGACGGCGCCCCCGGCATTTAGCCGCAGCGCCGCATCAGAAAACCTGATGCGCCGCTTGCGTTTTTTTTTGCATTGACTTGCATTAGCGCCGGATGGCGGCGCATGTCAATGCGTCGTATGCGATTTTGTCCGGATGCGGCGGAAATGTACATTCCGGCGGCCGGACAAAACGCAGCATGTAACGTTTTTTTTTTTTGCCGGATTCCCCTGATGTCTCCGGGCATCATAAACCATCCGGCAAAAAAACGCATGCGGCGCAAGCGGCGCATCAGGTTTTCTGATGCGGCGCTGCGGCTAAATGCCGGGGGCGCCGTCAGGCGCACACCGGATGTGTGAAAGAGGCCTTACTGTGACGTCCAATTGAAAGCTGTAAATGTTGTCCCAGACCCCAATACTTCATGCATGGCTGATTGCTGCAGTGCCATGCTAAAATTTGCACTGTGGATGAATTGAGGCCACTTTCCTGTTGTCTGTCCCTCATTTGATGTGTTTTGGCAGCATTTGGGGCCATGATAAGGTGTTGTGCATGCGTTTGTTTTGCCTCCTATTGACATGAATGGTGTTCGGTTATGTTCGGCGAATATTTGACTAATTAATTGGCGAATATTGCAAATTTGGCAATCGTAATCCGAACCAAACATTGAAATATTCGCTCTTCTCTAATCTTTGGCCTGCAATAACATGCTGTGGAGAAAATTGGTGTGCATTGTGCAACGCCATCAGTGTCAAGATTCACATAACCACCGATGCGTGGATCAGTAACCACAGGCAGGGACGTTATATCTACCTAACTGTCCATTGGGGTAAATGTAGTGGCGGCTGGGCATGCAGTAGAAAATGTTTTGGCACATGACCTACCACCACCATGAATTTATGGATGTAGTTTGGATGTTTCTTTCTGTACATGTTGCCTCCTCTTTCTACTCTGCTTTCTCCATTATCGCCTCAGCGTAATACCTGCACCACCAACTTCAACACAGCTAACCATATCCCTCACCTGTCCATCCTTCTGTCCCATGACTAATCCATGTATGGGGAAAAACAGTTTTCAACCTGGTTATTTCCAAAATGCGACCATCCAAGCTGAGAACCACTGAGAGAATGAGCTGCTTCAAGCACAACCTCGGTGACTAGCAGTGACATCGTTGAGGTTACCACCAGTCATTGAGGCTGCATTCCCAGCCATGCCCCTGAACTGCAGTGATCTCGGTGAGACCTGCACTAGCACAGTGAGGTGAGAAAAAGCCTCTTGGTGCAGCGGTGAGTTCACCGCAGTTCACAGGGAGAAATTTCTCACAGTGAACTATGGTGAACTCTCTGAGCACAGCTCTGCACCGTGGGACTTTCTCACTGTGCTACCGGGGCACTCACATAGGTCACCATAGTTCATGGGCCTGAAATGCAGCCTCAATGACCGTCCGTAACCTCAATGACGTCACCGCTGCTCACTTATGCTGTTCTCACAGCAGCTCATTCATTGGTGGTTCTCAGCCTGGACGTCGCATCTTGGCACTGTCCAGTTTGAAAACTGTTTATCCCCAGACATGGATTACGATGTGGGACAGAACAAAGGACAGGTGAGGGCTATGGTTGTTTTTTATTTTTGTTATATTATTGGAGACAAGTGCTTCAATGGAATGGACGATGATGTGATCATGGCATAATTTAAATTCATTAAAGGAGTCTGTGTCAGTCTTTTAATTAAAAGACTTTATTCTGGCTGTGTGTTTACTTACAATATAACTATAGGATTAGTAATGGATAGGTGTCTTATAAATACCTCACCATTACTAATCCGTGGGTTTGATGTTACTGGACAATGCAAAGGTGACTTCAACCCCAGAAATATGAAGCCCACTTGCCACCGCTACAGGGCAAGTGGAAAGAGCATGGAAAAGCACCAGAATTGGCGCATCTAATAGATGCACCTTTACTGTGCAACTGCGGGCTGCTGTTTTTAGGCTGGGAGGCCAATATCAATGGCCCCTTAGTAGCCTGTGACTACCAGTCCCCAGCTGTCTGCTTTAGGAACACTGGTTGTCAAAAATGAAGGGACCCCATGCCTTTTTTTTTAGATTATTTAAATAATTTAAAAAAACAGTGTTAGGGGCTGCGGAGCGCACCTAATAAATAATGTAGAGAGGTGCGTACGCAGCCTGGGGTCCACCGTGCAGGCATTGCCTGCTGCTAGTAAGATGGCGTAAGTAGCGAACTCTTTTATCCCGCAGAGTCGCTAAAATAAACGCCATAGCGCCCTGTGGCAGAACTCTGTTAATCCACAGAGCCGCTAGCGGGAATGCCGCAGCGCTATATGGCGATATGTCAGACTCACTTAGCTTCAGTGAGCGCAAAGTAAAACGCTAGGGCGTTGACTAAGCATTTTAAAGCAAACCCTGTTGCGTCACAGAGCCGCTGAGAAAACCCCACTGTGTCCAGGTACACAGTTGACCGCTAAGCGAACATAGGAAGTGGCCATGCGCTATCTATGGCATCTGTACGCCAGGCCTTGAATACGGCAACTAAACTCCTCACCGGTTATGCCGGTATTCTAAAGGCATCTAAGACACCGACCTTGACCAGCTAGCATACCAAGCTCCTCACCGATTAGGTCGTATTGTAATGGTGTATTTCAACTGCCCTAACCACACACACGCATGACCATACTGGCGCAAAGCACATAAAGGTTTGTTACTAGCGCACGGCCGTGCGGTCAGGACAACCTTTTATAGCAGTCACGAGTAGAAGACCTTCCAGTAAGGACCAATAGAAAGCTGCTTCAGATCAAAAACAGCTACAGGACCTTCCTGGAGGAACAATAGGAGTCATAGCTGTATCTGAGCATGTGACCCCTGATCTCCAATGGGAGATCTTGCCCAGGGCATGCTCAGAATAAGAAACAGAGGACTTAGTCCCAAATCTGCCTGCTCCAGCACTGGTTATAACCGAAGATCCAGGAGAGGCAGCAGCAAGTCTCTGTACAGTATTAGACCGGGCAAGACGCTGGGACCGACATCTCTGCTGAGCAGGTTCCACTGCGGCCGGAGACGGATGGGGGGACTGCAGCAGGAATGGCTTGAGATTCCCCTTGTGCAGCATTGGGAACTCGAACCCTAGCATTACCCCCACTCCTAGGGCCCCCCTTCTTTGGGCCTCGCTGCGCTCAAAGGCAGCGATGAGCTGCGGAGTGTAAATATGCTCGGCAGGCTCCAAAGACCTATCCTCAGGCCCATAACCCCTCCAGTCCACCAAATAAAACTTTTTGCCTCATACCACCTTGCACCCAACAATGGCGTTCACCTCATGATCGTCAGTAGAGGAACCCGACGTCCCGGCAGAGGACTCAGAAAACCGGGAGATGGCCACGGATTTCAGAAGGGACACGTGAAAGGTGTCCGTGATACCAAGGCGAGGCGGAAGGGCTAAGCGGTAAACTACAGGATTTACCTGCTCAAGAATCTTAAAGGGGCCCAGATAACGAGGTGCCAACTTAGTTGACTCTACTCGCAGCCTGATATTTCGGGCAGAGAGCCACACTAAGTCGCCCAAAGCAAATGTCGGAGCGAGGCGCCGATGAGCATCGGCAGAAGACCTCATCCTCTCCTTGGAGGCCTGAATGGCGTCCTGAGTACGGTCCCAAATGTCCCGTGCCTCCACAGCCCTGTCTGCCACCCAGGAATCGGCGAAGACACGGGAATGGGCACCGGGACCCGCGGATACTGATTGTAGTTCAGGAGGAATGGGGTCTGTCCGGTGGAGTCAGCCACAGCATTATTGAGTACAAACTCCGCCCACGGTAGCAAGGATGCCCAGTCATCCTGCCTGGCTGAGACAAAATGTCGCAAATACGTGACCAAGGTCTGGTTTGCCCTCTCTACCAACCCATTTGTCTCGGTATGATACGCAGAGGAGAGGTTTTACTCAATACTGAGTAGCTGGCATAGCTCTCTCCAGAACCGAGACGCAAATTGGGGACCTCGATCACTGACAATTTTGTCTGGCATACCATGTAGGCGGAAAATATGCCTGATGAATAATGCTGCCAAGGCCCGTGCAGACGGTAACCGTGGTAACGGCACCAAGTGCACCATTTTGGAGAAATGGTCGGTTATCACCCAGATGATGGTGCAGCCCCGAGACTTGGGTAAGCCCACCACGAAATCCTTCCTGCCACCGGTAAAGGGAAAATTAGCCCAGCTGGCCGTTGTCGAGGGGACTTATTCTTGGCGCAGGAGACGCATGCCTGAACATATTCCCTGACGTCACGGGCCATATGCGGCCACCAGTATGTCCTCGCCAGCAACTCAGAAGTGCTTTTTGGCCCAAAATGTCCACCCACCCTGGACGAATGTGCCCAAGAGAGTACTTCCGGTCGCAAATTGGTGGGCACAAAAGTCTTGCCCGGAGGCACAGACTCAAGCAAATCGGGGCCACCGTTCTTAGGCTCTCTGTGGGGTCAATAAGCTGAGGCTCCTCCTCCACCTCCTCAGAGGACACCACGGAGCGAGATAGAGCGTCGGCGCAAATGTTCTTCTCACCGGAGAGGAAATGGAGGGTGAAATGGAACTGGGAGAAGAACAAGGACCATCTGGCCTGATGGGAATTTAGCCGCTGGGCTGTCTGCAAATACACCAAGTTCTTGAGGTCCGTGAATGCTTGGAAGGGGAAGCGAGCCCCCTCCAGAAGATGTCTCCACTCGGAGAAGGCCAACTTCATAGCCAGTAACTCCCTGTCCTCGATGTAATAATTCCTCTCTGCTGGTGTAAAGGTCTTGGAAAAGAAGAAGCAGGGGTGCTTCCGACCCTGGGCATCCTTTTGAAAAATAACTGCTTCAGCACCAACAGAAGAGGCATCCACCTCTAAAATAAACGGCTTATCGACATCGGGGCGATGTAAGATGGGAGCACTGGCAAAATGCGACTTGATGGAGGAGAACACTTTGGTGAGCTCCTCTGACCACAACTTGAGATTAGCTCCCTTCTTGGTGAGGGCTTCCAAGGGAGCTACCAAAGTAGAGAAGTGGGGAATGAATTGGCGATAGTAGTTAATGAACCCCGTAAAGCGCTGCACCGCTTTAAGGGAGTGGGGTTCTTGCCAATCCATTACAGCCTGTAGTTTGGCAGGATCCATAACCAATCCCTGGGCGGAGATGATACAGCCCAGGAAAGGTAGAGACTCCTGCTCAAACATGCACTTCTCCAACTTCGCATATAGGGAATTTGCTCGCAAGAGGTCAAAGACCTTGCAGACATCGATCCGGTGGGAGGCCATATCTGGAGAAAAGATGAGAATGTCATCCAGATAGACTACTACCGAGGTGGTCAACTATCCCGGAATATGTCGTTCGCAAAGTCTTGGAAGACAGCTGGGGCATTACAGAGCCCAAAGGGCATTACCAGATATTCGTAATGCCCATCCCTGGTATTAAATGCCGTCTTCCATTCGTCCCCCTCACGGATGCGAATCAGGTTATACGCACCCCTCAGGTCTAGCTAAGTAAATACCCTTGCTCCCCGAAGCCTGTCAAAGAGCTCAGAGATTAGCGGCAAAGGGTACTTATTTTTCACGGTGATAGCGTTGAGATCCCTACAATCAATGCACGGACGTAACTCTCCGTTCTTCTGCACAAAGAAGAACCTCGCTCCCGCTGGTGAAACCGACTTCCTAATGAATCCCCTTGCCAAGTTCTCCAAAATATATTGGGACATGGCCTCTGTCTCAGGAAGAGAGAGGGGATAAACCCTTCCCCTAGGAGGCTCAGCTCCAGGCAAGAGGTCGATAGGACAGTCATAGGCGGAAGAGTCTCCTCAGCCTTATTCGAGAATACATCGGCAAAGGACCAATAGACCTTGGGAAGAGGAGAGAGGTCTATGGGTATCTCAGTGGTGGTAACCTGCACGCTATCCCTAATACATCTGCCTTTACATAAATTACCCCAATCCAGAATTCTCCCTGAAGACCACTCAATATGGGGAGAGTGGTGGCAGAGCCAGGGTAATCCCAACAAAACCTCATCTATACCCTCAGGGAGGATAAAAAATGACATATTCTCCTGATGGGAAGGAGACATAGACAAGGTGAGTGTGACAGACTGATGGGTGATTTGCGTGGGCAGAATTGCTCCGTTCAACACCAGTACCGACATTGGTTCAGCCAGCAACACCAAAGGCATGGTGTGGCGAGAAGCAAAGGAGGACGACATAAAATTCCCCTCTGCCCAGAATCCACACACAGCTTGACGGGTAAGGTGGTAGAATGGTGGATAATTAACCCCTTGAGGAGCACTTTAGGGGCAAAAGTCATGGCGTCCAGTGACCCTGTTCCTACGGTTACTGGGCGCGACCGTTTATTCAGCCGCTGTGGACATCGGTTGACAAAATGTCCCTGCTGCTGGCAAATATAACAAATCGGGGATGGACGAGTGGCCCGAGATTTAGATTCCGCAGAAGCAACCTCCTGAAGGTCGGGCGCCTGAACGGGCGACTCCAGAGGTGTGGCGAAGGTAGGAGCCAGCCGAACCCTCTGCCTACACTGGGCACATTCCAACCTCCGCTCGTGGAAACGGAGGTCGACGCGGGTGGAAATAGCGATAAGCTTCTCCAGTGTGGTTGGAATCTCCCTGGTAGCCAAGGCATCCTTCACATGACCCGCCAGTCCTCTACAGAACACGGGAATGAGGACTTTATCTGGCCACTCTAATTCCGAGGCCAGAGTCCGAAATTGGACAGCAAAATGGCTGACCAAAGCCGAACCCTGGGTACTTGCCAGCAGTTGGAGCGCCGTATCGTGGGTGACCTGAGGTCCTAGAAAAACCTTTTTCAGAGCCTCCAGAAAACGAGGAGCGCTCTGCACCACACGGTCTCTGCGCTCCCACAGCGGCGTTGCCCACTCCAACGCTCTGCCCGACAGAAAAACTATCACAAAGCCCACTTGTGCCCGACCTGTGGGGAAACGTGCAGCCAGAAGCTCAAGGTGTATGGAGCACTGACTCACGAATCCCCTACATTGCTTGCTGTCACCAGCAAACTTGTCTGGAAGCGGGAGGTGGGACAATGTAGGGGCAGAGGTGGCAGAGGACAAACTGGCTGCAGTTATGCTAGCAGCCTGAACAGCGACTGCGGTAACATCCACAGCTGAGGTTGTGTGCTCAAGAGCCGCCAACCTACCCTCCAGCTGCTGGATGTACAGCTGTAAACGCTGTTCATCCGCCATTTTACTAGCCAGACCCTGGCACTAGTATTATGTTAGGGTCTGTGGAACGCACCTAATAAATAATGTAGAGAGGTGCGCTTGCAGCCCGGGGTCCACCGTGCAGGCAGAGCCTGCTGCTAGTAAGATGGCGTAAGTAGCGAACTCTGTTATCCCACAGAGTCGCTAAAATAAACGCCGTAGCGCGCTGTGGCAGATAGTGCAAACTCTGTTACTCCCCAGGGCCGCTAACGGGAATGCCGCAGGGCTATATGGCGATAATTACGAACTCATTTAGCTTCAGTGAGCCGCAAAGTAAAACGCTAGGGCGCTGACTAGCATTTTAAAGCGAACCCTGTTGCGTTACAGAGCCACTGAGAAACCCCACTGTGTCCAGGTACACAGTTGACTGCTAAGCGAACATAGGAAGTGGTCATGCGCTATCTTTGGAGTCTGTACGCAAGGCCCTGAATACGGCAAACAAACTCCTCTCCGGTTATGCCAGTATTCTAAAGGCATCTAAGACACCGACCCTGACCAGCTAGCATACCAAGCTCCTCACCGATTAGGTCGGTATTGTAATGGCATATTTCAGCCGCCCTAACCACACACACGCATGACCATACTGGCGCAAAGCACATAAAGGTTTGTTACTAGCGCACGGCCGTGCGGTCAGGACAACCTTTTATAGCGGCCACGAGTAGAAGACCTTCCAGAAAGGACCAATAGAAAGCTGCTTCAGATCACAAACAGCTACAGGACCTTCCTGGAGGACCAATAGGAGTCATAGCTGTATCTGAGCATGTGACCCCTGATCTCCAATGGGAGATCTTGCCCTGGGCATGCTCAGAAGAAGAAACAGAGGACTTAGTCCCAAATCTGCCTGCTCCAGCACTGGTTATAACCGAAGATCCAGGAAAGCAGCAGCAAGTCTTTGCACAGTATTAGACCGGGCAAGACGCTGGGACCGACGTCTCTGGTGAGCAGGTTCCACTGCGGCCGGAGACAAATGGGAGACCGCAGCAGGAATGGCTCGAGATTCCCCTTGTGCAGCATTGGGAACTCGAACCCTAACAAACAGCATGGGGACCGCTTTTCTTGATAACCAACCTTGCTTACGCTGACAACTGAGGGTTGCAGCCCTCAGATGTCAGTTTTGCTAGCTGGTTATCAAAAATACAGGGAAACTCACGCCAGATTTTTTTTTATTTGCTATTTAGAGCACAGGCGCCAGCTGAATAATATTCCCATCAGCTGCTCTTGCTCTCGCTGTTATTAGTGGCAGCAGGCGTAGGCTGATGGGAGCAGTAGTCACATCAGTCCAAGCCAGTGACCGGAGGTAAACTTTATACCTCCAATCATAGCTGCAGACTAAAGCTGCCAGCGTGGGAACCTGGCTATCTCACTGGCGGTAATGATTTCACCGCCTATCAGAAGCAGTGTTTGCCGTGCAGTCATGCACATGACAGCATGGCAAACACTGGATGTTCGGGCGCCCCATTCAAGTGAACTTCCAGGGGTCCGCTCATCTCTAATAATCATCACTTCTCCAGATAAGTGGAAGTTCCAGAAATGGGATTTATTTTGTAATAGGATTACACTTTTATGAGACGAAAAAAAAAATAGAAGAAGACAACGTGCAAATAGGGTCTTATCTGGATAGCAATACAAACAGAAATGCACAAAATGTGCTCACCTGATTCGATTGTGTGTACACAATCACTTAAAGCACTTAAGGCTGCTGCAGACCCACAAAGAGATGAGTGCATAAAAAGAAGGCGCAGATGGGTTGTTCTGCACTGCCATGAAAGAATGTAGGATGCCAATCCAGAAGAGTGATTTATTTGTCAAAGCGTTTGAAAACATACAGTTTCTTCATCAGGACAATCATGATAAGAAGCTTAGACGAATAAACCACTTACTACAGGATTGGCATCCTCCATTCTTTCCAGTCAGCTCACAACAACCCATCTGCTCCTTCATTTTCAGGATTACCCTTTTAACTTTTATTGTGGCCTCAGGAAGTGGCACAATTTATTCTTGCCTACTGTTTTAAGGAATGGTTAAATTCTGTGGACTTTTTTGTAGCCATCACCTGTTTCTTAATCATCTTGGTGTTCAGGTTAAAGCACTTGCCATATTGAATGAGCTAGATAAACTGTGGTTTCTAATAACCATTGTGAAACGAATGTAGTCATAAAATAAATGCCTATTACAGTACTTAATGTTGTAGCTTTCATGATGTCTATCCTCAGCATCAATGTATCATATGTTATGTGTCACTTTCGTATGTCACTCAGTGCAGTTTTCGTTATACGATAACCCGGCAGTACTATGTCTCACATTCGATAGCCTAATCTTTGTATGATATTTCCAAGATCTCAGACTCTTAAATATACTTTACATTTCATCACAAGGCACTATTATGTTTTATTCATACCTCCAATAAAAGTTTTAGTGACTCTTCCTGACTCGGCTTCATGTGCAGTGTAATTGAGTGCAACCACTAAGACAGTACTTTTATTTCCTGTCCTCTGTGTTATTTTATATGAAGCATTATTTTAGCTGCTGAAATTGTAGGAACACAAAAATATACTCATATAAGTAAAGAGGCCACAAAATCGTGGAAGAGCAGGTTGTATATTATGCATCTTCGACAATATTAATATCTTTGAATTTTTAAAAAAACATAGCATTAAAGTGATCAAAAATTCTTGTAAATATATTGGCAACATAAATGTGTTACATATATCATGTACCATATGTTCATCAAACCATATATTCATCAGAGCATCCTCCATATGTAGCAATTGTAGAATTGTGAGATTTGGTAGTCTGGCTTGTATTGATACTAAGTTAAAGATATTGACTACTGGAATATAATCCTCTGTGGCCGCTAATCTATCACTCTTATGTCACCCCAATCCATCTTTAATTCTGCTTCTTTATTGGTCAGTATCTCTCATTGTTACTCTTCTGCCTCTCCTCTTTGCCCATCCCTTCACTTGCTATCCAGTGCCCAAACAATATGGTACAAGATACTAATAATAGCTTACAAGAACATCCAAAATATATTCCCTTAATATTTCTGTGACCTAATCCACTGATTCCTCCCTAAATGTTATCACTGGTACACATATAACCTACTTTTTGGTCTCTTCTTGTCTACATTTTTATATACTGTACAGTGGGGAAAATAAGTATTTGATCACTTGCTGATTTTGAAAATTTGCCCACTGACAAAGACATGAACAGTCTATAATTTTAAGGGTAGGTTAATTTTAACATTGAGAGATGGAATATCAAAAATAAAATCCAGAAAATCACATTGTATAAATTATGTAAATTTATTTGAATTTTGCAGTGAGAAATAAGTATTTGATCCCTCTGGCGATCAAGACCTAATACTTGGTGGCAAAACCCTTGTTGGTAAGGACAGCAGTCAGATGTTTTTTGTAGTTGATTATGAGGTTTGCGCACATGTGAGGTGGAATTTTGGTCCATTCCTCTTTACAGATCATCTCTAAATCATTAAGATTTTGAGGCTGTTACTTGGCAACTTTTAGCTTCAACTCCCTCCATAAGTTTTCTATGGGATTAAGGTCTGGAGACTGGCTATGCCACTTTATGACCTTAATGTGCTTCTTTTTGAGCCACTCCTTTGTTGTCTTGGCTGTAAGTTTTGGGTAATTGTCTTGCTGGAAGACCAAGCCACGAGCCATTTTTAATGTCCTGGTGGAGGGAATGAGGTTGTTACTCAGGATTTTACGGTACATGGCTCCATTTATTCTCCCACTGATGTGGTGAAGTAGTTATGTGCCCTTAGCAGAGAAACACCCATAGAACATTATGTCTCCCCCTCCATGCTTGACAGTGGGGACAGTGTTCTTTGGGTCATAGGCAGCATTTCTCTTCCTTCAAACACGGCGAGTTGAGTTAATACCAATGACCTAATTTTTTGCCTCATCTGACCACAGCACCTTCTCCCAATTACTCACAGAATCATCCAGGTGTTCATTGGTACACTTCAGACGGGCCTGCACATGTGCCTTCTTGAGCAGGGGAACCTTGTGGGCACTGCAGGATTTTAAACCTTTACGGTGAAATGTGTTACCAGTGGTTTTCTTGGTGACTGTGGTCCCAGATGCCTTGAGATCATTAACAATTTCCCCTCGTGTAGTTTTATGCTGATCTCTCACCTTCCTCATGATCAAGGATACCCCACGAGGTGAGATTTTTCATGGTGCTCCAGATCAATGTCGATTGACAGTCATTTTTTATTTCTCCCATTTTCTTACTATTGGACCAACAGTTGTCTCCTTTTCACTCAGCATCTTACTTATGGTTTTGTAGCCCATTCCAGCTTTGTTCAGGTCTATGATCTCGTCCCTGAAATCCTTAGAAACCTCTTTGGTCTTGCCCATGTTGTAGAGGTTAGAGTCTGACTGATTAATTGATTCTGTTGACCTTTTATAATGGTGAATATGTAAGACAGTTGTCTTTAATGCAGGTAACGAGTTGATTAGGAGCGTCTAACTGGTCTGTAGGAGCCAGAACTCTTAATGATTGGTAGGGGATCAAATACTTATTTCTCACTGCAAAATGCAAATAATTGTATACAATTTATACAATGTGATTTTTTGGATTTTATTTTTGATATTCTGTCTCTCAATGATAAAATGACCCTTAAAATTATAGACTGTTCATGTCATTGTCAGTGGGAAACTTACAAAATCAGAAAGGGATCAAATACTTATTTCCCCCACTGTAATCATCTCAAAGGTTTCTCTCATGCTTCCCCAAAAGTCTGGAACACACTATCGCAAACAATAAGATTCTCTACATTATTGAAAGCCTTAGAACACAACCTAAAACACCTGTTCAAGAATGACCACAACTTAGAATTACCCTGCTGTCATCCCACTGCCATATCAGTAGCTTCTATTCTCACCTACTATATTTTCCCCTCTTTCCATGTTGATTTTAAGCCCTTGTGGAAAGCATCCTGATTCCTTTGTATCTGTCTGTCACTTAGCCGTGTTAAGTTATACTTGTTTTGTACCTTTCCATTTAATGCTTAATGATTGCAATGTACTGTAAACCTTGCATTGAATATGTACCTTGCCCTGGAAATAAGGGAACTATAAACTACTGTATATAATAATTATAATTAAAAAAAACAGCCCCAAACTTCTATAGCTCTGCCCAAATGGCATACATGGAAATAGTAAGACACAAGGCGTACCTGGACGTACTGACTTTATTGGGTTGGAAACTCTAGGGTTACCACAATTGTCAACATTTAACCCCAGTACAGGGAACTTTGTAGCATTTCCCAGGTCACTATCCAACAGTCGTTATTGTTATCAACAGTCAGCAGATCATGCATATCGAGAAACAAAGCCAAGGCAAGATTAGTGAAGCCTAGTCAGGTAACCAGTGTCAGGGCCAGAAGACTTCAAACAAAACGGAAGTCAGTTAGTAGATCATGACTGCATTAATCAGGAATCGAGGCCAAGGTATAGCCCGAGTGACAACAAAAAGACAATAAATACATCTGTGCACATACAGGTGCTAAAAGTAGTTAATTGTTCAATCAAAGGTCATTGGGGGTTCCATTAAGTATGCTGGGTCAGCAGAGCATTGTTTAAGAAGTTGCACTAGAATGTATTGTAACCTTTTAAGAAATCAGGAGTTAGCATGCTAGAACCTAGTAACAACATCAGAGGTCACAGCCAGAAGACGATGTTGGTGTTCATGTGACAACAACAAGAATGCTGGCGTTGATTGTGAAGGAAGCAATCACTCCCTTAAAACCATCCTTTCTTACTTTAAGAGTCACGTTTAGCTCTGTGAGATGGGCATAAGCCATATTATTTTTAAAGAACTCAAAGCATGTGTACATTTTAAAGTTATAATTTTTCAAGTGGACCATTTAAACTAATAATGACCAAAGTGCCTTTTATAATGTAGTAATGACCCAGTGCCCACTTAAAAAATAATAATTATTACTTTAAAGAGGGGAAATCAGGCATTATTAGTTTTTAAGGGGGCACACATTGTGGTAGCTTAGATATCCAAGGTGACAGCCTCTCACATAGTGAATGTTATAGTATCTAGCAAAGATATCTAAGGTAGTGCAATGCCCTGCACATGGGATAAGCAACATAGCGAATCATAAGAACATTACATTTCTAATTAGAGGTATTTGTTGCATGTATGCCATTCAGTATATGAAGGCGATACAAAGGAAACATGAGTTCTTTTTGGAATCCTGGGAAATGTTACTCATGGTGACCATTAATTATAATTCTTCCCAGCAGAGGTGAGGTAACAGTTTACAGGCACAGTGTCTTAACCTAAGAAGAACTATACCTTGTTCATGCAGTGAGGTGGGGAGGGGGATGAGTCTGGTGCTGTAGCTCTCTCACTTCTATCTTGAGGTAATAAACATGCTCCCAACTGTCCTGACTGCTTCTATGATTAAATACAATTTTTCCCAAATGAAGTCCAGCAAAGCTTGAGGTCAAACTCAATATAAACGTAATAACAACAAAATCCCGGACTGACAAACTTAAAGCATCCAGTATTTTGAAAACATATGGAATTATTTTATTGGAATTATAGCACAAACATTTAAAACCATAAAAGATTACCTCTACACAGGGCAGGACAATGAGGATCCTAAATTGAACATGCCACCAATAGAATATATGGAAATACATGACCTTTCTTGCTATATTCTTTGTAAGTATCAACCACTTCATGACTAAGGGTGCTGCGACACCAGAAACGCGTTGATAACGCATTTTTTTGCTGCTATCTATGCTGATACTTTTATCCTCTATGCTTGATATATCAATAAAGATCTACTTTTTCACTTTGTCCTGGAGCTGGATTTTTTCCCTCATTTTCCATGTTATACGTCTGACACAGCGGTTCCATGCTCCGATCCCTGGGATGTTATACTGGTGAGCTGGACTTTATTTATTTCTATCAACCACTCCATACATTTGCATCTTTTCTACGTCGGCACATGCATTTTACTTAGCCCTAATACCCAACAACAGATCATGGACATACAGCATGGAATTGATTTAGCCTGAGTTTTAGCCAGGTTCTTTGTTAATAGATCTCAGACTGGTTTAATACTTAATTTCTTCATATACAGTCATGGCCAAAAGTTTTGAGAATGACACAAATATTAATTTTTACAAAGTCTACTGCTTCACTTTTTCTAATGGCAATTTGCATATACTCCAGGATGTTATAAAGAGTGATCAGCTTAACAGCAATTACTTGCAAAGTCAATATTTGGCTAGAAAATGAACTTTATCCCCCAAAACACATTTCAACATCATTGCAGCCCTGCCTTAAAAGGACCAGCTAACCTCTTTTCAGTGATTGCTCCATTAACACAGGTGTGGGTGTTGATGAGGACATGGCTGGAGATCAATCTGTCATGAATAAGTAAGAATGACACCACTGGACACTTTAAAAGGAGGCTGGTGCTTGGCATCATTGTTTCTCTTCTGTTAACCATGGTTATCTCTAAAGAAACATGTGCAGTCATCATTGCAATGCACAAAATGGCCTAACAGGGAAGAGTATCGCAGCTAGAAAGATTGCACCTCAGTCAACAATCTATCGCATCATCAAGAACTTCAAGGAGAGAGGTTCCATTGTTGCCAAAAAGGCTTCAGGGCGCCCAAGAAAGACCAGCAAGCGCCAGGACGTCTCTTAAAAGTGTTTCAGCTGCGGGATCGGGCTATCAGCAGTGCAGAGCTTGCTCAGGAATGGCAGCAGGCAGGTGTGAGTGCATCTGCACGCACTGTGAGGCGGAGACTCTTGGAGCAAGGCCTGGTCTCAAGGAGGGCAGCAAAGAAGCCACTTCTCTCCAGAAAAAACATCATGGACAGACTGATATTCTGCAAAAGGTACAGGCAGTGGACTGCTGAGGACTGGGGTAAAGTTATTTTCTCTGATGAATCTCCTTTTCGATTGTTTGGGACATCAGGAAAACGCCTCATTCGGAGAAGACAAGGTGAGCGCTACAACTAGTCTTGTCTCATGCCAACTGTTAAGCATCCTGAAACCATTCATGTGTGGGGTTGCTTCTCAGCCAAGGGAATCAGCTCTCCCACAGTCTTGCCTAAAAACACAGCCATGAATAAAGAATGGTACCAGAATGTCCTCCAAGAGCAACTTCTCCCAACCCTCCAAGAGCAGTTTGGCGATCAACAATGCCTTTTCCAGCATGATGGAGCACCTTGCCATAAAGCAAAGGTAATAACTAAATGGCTCAGGGAACAAACATAGAGATTTTGGGTCCATGGCCTGGAAACTCCCCAGATCTTAATCCCATTGAGAACTTGTGGTCAATCATCAAGAGACGGGTGGACAAACAAAAAACTAAAAATTCTGACAAAATGAAAGCATTGATTGTGCAAGAATGGACTGCTATCAGTCAGGATTTGGTCCAGAAGTTGATTGAGAGCATGCCAAGGAGAATTGCAGAAGTCCTGAAGAAGAAGGGTCAACACTGCAAATATTGACTTGCTGCATTAACTCATTCTAACTGTCAATATAAGCTTTTGTTACTCATATGTTTGCAATTATTATATTTCTGTCTGTGGTAAAAACATCTGTCAAACACACATAAAAACCAGAGGGCAGCAGATCATGTGAAAATATAATATTTGTGTCATTCTCAAAACTTTTGGCCATGACTGTAGAGTTGTGCAATTGATGTACGTATACTTAATAATTGCTCATACATTTTCATATATTTTACTTGGTGGCATGTCCAATTTGGGATCCTCATTGTCCTGCTTTTTGTAGAGGTACTCTTTTATGGTTTTAAACGTTTGTGCTAAAATTGCAATAAAATAATTCTATATGGTTCCAAAATGCTCTTTGCTTTCCAGAATGCTTTAAGTTTGTCAATCTGGGATTTTGCTGCTTTTAGGATTACATCAATCGCTTCCCAGGAAGAACTGGTCTATTCAGCTTGTCTGATTTCAATCTCACTGGAGACTCTCTAGCACACACCTTAAGGCCCCGTCTCACATAGCGAGATCGCTAGCGAGATCGCTGCTAAACAGCGATCTCAGCAGCGATCTCGCTATGTCTGACACGTACCAGTGATCAGGCCCCTGCTGTGAATCGCTGGTGGTATCAGAAATGCCAGGACTTTTTTTGATCGCTGGTCTCCCGCTGGCCAGTACGCATCGCTGCATGTGACAGGCAGGAGACCAGCGATCTACTGGTAACCAAGGTACACATCGGGTTTCCAGGCGCGGGGCTGTGCCTGGAAACCCGACGCGTACGTTGGATACCAGCGCGCTGCTGCAGGGGAGCTGGTAACCAAGGTACACGTCGGGTTTCCAAGCATCGCGCAGCACCTGGAAACCCGACGTTTCCAGGCGACATTACCCGCAGTGTCGCTGTGCTGATCGCTGCCTGTTTGGCAGCTCAGCAGCGATCATGTAGCGACACACCAGCGATCCTGATCGTTGTCAGGATCGCTGGTGTGTCGCTATGTGAGACGGGGCCCTTACTCTTGGATGTCCAGGGCACAATCTCAACTTTCCCAGTATCCCCTGGGGCTGAGCTAACCACTCATTGTCTGCTATAACCAGTTTAACCCCTTTAGTTGCTGGATGATTCTAAATCAACAGTGCAGCTTCTGTCACATATTTGCTAATTTATTATTATTATTAGTGTTGATCAAATAACTTCGGAAAAGCACTTAACCGAATAGCTATAGCACTTACCAAATAGCTGCCTCGGGAACCAGTATACCTGGAGTTCTCCCGATGATCAGCTTTTTGGCGCCACAGTTGTCCGTGTCACGGTTGTATGACAATCACAACACATGCATGTACATCTCAATAAACAGGCTCTCCATGCATGTATTGTGACAGTCAGAAAGCCACGACACATGCAGCTGCGGTGCCGAACAGCTGATTATCGGGAGCGCTCCAGGTATCCAGGTTACTGAGGAGTGCTATAGCTATTCGGTTAAGTGCTTATCCAAAGCTATTCGATCAACACTAATTATTATTATTTCTATTATTATTACGCCTACTACATATTGAGATGGGATCTTGGGAATGGAAATACCCCTCTAAGTAATAATGCATCCTATAGACACCAATACAGATGATAGAGGCACTTACTGTATTTGTGCAAACTGTCACAAGCCACATAGCAAAGGTCTGCTAGCCACATGTGGCTCATAAGCCACTTGTCGGGGACCCCTGCTCTAAGCTATGGTGGGCACCATTATATGAGATATTCAGCTCTGATACATAATAAAGTGTTTAAAGCATAATGTATTAATGCTTTTTGATAAATGTTTTCAGATTTGGCCATAATTTAGCCTATAATTAAACTGTTGAAACGACATATCACAAAGAACCTTGCAACAAAAGGGCTGAGGATACTAAAAGACAGAATAATTTCAGCTGTGGAGAACACAATTATAAACGTCTTTGAAATACTGTTGCTGCTAGTTAAGGCTCCAGAAAAAAATTTCAAATATTGTCTTGTGAATGCAATATATTGATAAAAGTATAAGACTGAAGTCTGTAGCTGCAGGAGGGCTGTTGGCCACTAGAGCCAACACTTAGGGGTACGTACCGTGTTCCTGATCTGCAATCACCATAATTCTGCTGGACATGTGCATGATTTCTGCTTCTGGCTGGAAACACGATGTGTGGCCCAGCTACGTGTGACACATGTCTCCTGGAAAATGCACAGGAAAGGAATTGTAAAGCCTGAAATTCATTCACATCACACATTTCTTAACACTGCCACTAGAGGCATTTCAGACTTTTTGGTAGTGTGACATAGCAATAGTGAGTCATTCTAGTCAGAGCTCAGTCTGAGCTAGATTGAAGGAGGATTCGAGTTCCTGTCTTTGGACAGAGAGGTTCAGTTAGTTTCTGTTTCAGTCAGAGACAGACGGAAGGAGTGAAGACTGATTCCTGACGGAGCTCAGATAGTTCATCTTATACAGAAGTGGAGGCTAGTACGAGTAGACGGATTTACTCTAGCCTAGTCAGAACTACAATCGGAACTGCTGTCTCAGAACAAGCTGCTTGTGTTCCTAAGAAAGTGGAAAGCAATTCTCAGAGCTACAGCGTGTATACAGTCTGACGAATCGTCCTGTGAGCTGCTCTGGACAGGGTCTGGAAGGAAGGAAGGAAAGTAACCACTGCAGTTATTAGAACAAGGCAACTGAGAACAGGTCAGTGAGCACTGGAAGGAAAGCTTATGACTACACCACTGCTACCGTGCTTATGTTAAGGGCAAGAGCAGGGCGACAGGCGAGTGGTAAAAGAAGGACAAGTGACCTAGGTGACAGATCACCTTCACTTAGTTATCCGGACACCGGGGTCCGAAGTGTTGCTAGAACTTCACGTCTAGTAATAAGATACACCGGAGGCCTTGCTGGACTTCAAGTTGCAGAAGGTAGCCCTAAGTGCCGATACGTAACCGGGGTCAGGAAGGACAACAGTCTAGCAGGGCCCTGCACAAAAGACTAGTTCTATCCAACAGAAGACTCCCACCACAATATTGGCAGGGCGAAGCTGTCATATTCAGAGTTAAACCTGACTTCACGCAGGTTAAGATTCACACACGATTCAAGGATAAAGGAGGCCTCAAACCTGCTCAGCAATTCCCTAAATGTGCATTCTCCAACCTGACCAGCTTCCCGGGACATACCCGCAACATCTACAAGTAAAGGTATGGAAAGAGACTGCATTGTGTGTGACTGACTTCTTATCTGCACCCTGCACCACCATAGACTTTGAGGGACCAGTCCCACCTGTGGGGGATTTAACATCTAGCTGCCATAACATCCCCTCAGAGATTCACCCTGCAGCGCTGGTCAAATTGATCAGAAACCACAGGTGGCGTCACGAACAATTATTACAATCCCCTGTAAATATTCCCCATTGCATGACCGCCCAGGGCCACGGACCGAGCTCTGCTGCCAGTGACATTCCCCATAGACTTCCATGGGCTCGGTGCCGAGTACCCTATAGCCCTGGTACACACATGTGGTGCGCGTCAAAAGCATCAGGTCAGATTTTGGGGGCAGACATGAAGTAAGGACGGTTCTCCAGAGCACTGGCTTCGGACATTTATGTGTTCACTGAATTAAACAGTGCTCAGCAGAAAGACTTATACATTTACAAATGGTACAGTAAGTGAATTGCAGTTTAAACCTGCAAGCATGATTTAACTAGCTCTGTCTACTCTCATCGATTACCTGTAAATCTCACTAATTTAGAGTCAGCCTTACTGACATGTTAAGCATCGCAAGAAATTCACTCATAAAAATCATTACCACAACTCCTCACTTTGTGGCTCAGAATTTCCTAATTTTGCTGATTTTGGCAATATATAGATGCATTAAATCTCTTTTTAAACTCCGCACCCAAAGAGATAAAATTAACTAGAGTATATTAATGCAAAAAAGACATCTACAGACACAGTAATAGCTGCTAATCCGAGCTGGTAGGTTCACATTGAAAATGGTGTGTACATAGGATAAAGATAGTCTATTCTTCATTGTGTGAAGTATGGTATAATATATAAAGCAGTGCACTATCTGTAGTGTAGAGTAATGAACTGTAGGGTGGTATAGTCTTATAAATTGTAGTGTACTGCCCATATTGAGTAATAAATAGGGATGAGCGAATCTTTTGAAATTCCAATTTTTCAGGTTTTTCGAACTTTAAGAAAAAAATGAATAGCAGATAATTAATTTGCCAAAAATCGCAAAACTGCTAAATATCTAGTTACTAGTGATGAGCGGGTTTTCCCGAGCACGCTCGGGTGATCTCTGAGTATTTGGAAGTGCTTGGAGATTTAGTTTCTGTTGCCGTAGCTGCATAATTTACGGCTTTTTGACAGCCTGAATACATGTGGGAATTCCCTAACAAACACGCAATCCCCACATGTATTCAGGCTGTCAAGTAGCCGCAATTCAAGCAGCTGCAGCAACAGAAACTAAATCTCCAAGCACGCCAAATACTCTGAGATCACCCGAGCATGCTTGGGAAAACCTGAGCAACTAGTATACTCGCTCATCACTACTAATTACTCTATGTAGACGTGTGTAAGACTCTGACGTGTCCTAGGACTGTTTTGAAGTTATTTTTTGCAAACTGAATCTTAGTAATGTCAAAGTGACCAGTACCAACCAACAGCCCATTTAGTAATACAGGCTTTTTTTTGTGTGAGACATGTACCGACTGTTAGGGGTCGAGTTCCCGCTTCTGCACAACGGGAATCTCGAGCCATTCCCGCTGCTGTCCCACATCCTTCTCCTGCTGTGGTGGAGCCTGCTCAGCAGAGACGTCAGTCCCAGTGTCTCGCCCAGGCTAATACTGTGCAGAGGATGACTGCTGCCTCTCCTGGTCCTGCTATTATAACCAGTGCAGGTCAGCGGCGAGCAGACGTATTTGGACTAAGTCCTGTGTGTTTCCTTTTGAGCATGCCCAGGGTAAGATCTCCCATTGGAGATCAGGGGTCACATGCTCTGGCACTGCAGCGACTCCCATTGGTCCTCCAGGAAGGTCCTGAAGCTGCTCGAGTTCTGGTGCAGGCTTTCATTGGTCCTTTCCGGAAGGTCCTGCAGTTGTTGCTGCTATAAAAAGCTTGCATGACCGCACGGCCATGCGCTAGTATTAATTCTGTTATGTGCTTTGCGCCAGTGTGGTCTTATGCATGTGTTTAGGGACCCGGCTGAAATAAGCCCCTAGAATACCGGCACCTCGGTGAGGAGTTTGTGTGCATGGGTTCAGGGCTCTGGCTGAAATAAGCCCCTAGAATACCGGCACCTCCGGTGAGGAGTTTGCTGTGTGCATTGTTGACTACATTATTACAGACTTCTGTGCTCCTGAGTGCTTTGCAGGACACAGCGTTTATGTTGTGACTCTGTGAAGTAACAGAGTTCGCTTATACCGCCATATCGTGCCATACAGTGTCTATACTAGCGACTCTGTGAAGCAACAGATTTTGCTTATACCGCCATATAGCGCCTTTGCTAGCAGCAGGTTCTTCCTGCACAGTGGACCTCAGGCTGCGAACGCACCTTTAATTTTACATTTAATTGGTGAGTTCCGCTAGCCTAACACCGACAAACAGCCCTTTTCCCCTCCATGAGATACTTTAATGAAGTATAATATAGTAGCATAATAAAGCATGCAACTGAAATGCAAGTATGACATGCTCAGATTCTATATTATGGGGATATTTTTTCCTAGAATCAATGTTTTTTTAGGAAAATACCTTCATGATACAACTAAAGCTATACAATCTACAGTTTTTTGTGTAAAATCTCAGATGTAGACAGTCAAATGCCACCCTTAATTGTACTATTTTTTCTATATTAGGGGAAAAAGCAGTCAAAAAGATTCTTCCTATTCGTTTTCATCTTTCGTGAACTCTATCTCTTTATTTTTACTATGCTCACTTTTTTATTTTAATGACTCATTTCAAGTTTGCCTGGCACCCTGTCGGAAAGTTAAAATGGTTTCCCACGAACAAAAGTTAATTTTAATGTTAATTTTTTAATCTTTGAAAAATAATAAGTTCCACAATTGGATGTGTTTAAAAAAATATTCCTGTGCTGAGATAATCTTATAAATGTGCTTCTTCTATGTGCTGTGTAATGACTTTGTCTAACCGTACAGGAGCATGATCTGAACATACCACAGCTCCTGGGGCAGACCCAGATGAAGCTTGATGCGAAACAAGTGTCGGGTGCATTTTCTTTGATAGGTAAAGTGTACTCCATGCCACTATGCAGTACTATCTTTATAGTACTTTTATGTGATATCACTTTCTCCCTGTTTATTTGTATGTGCCTTGAAGGGCCTTAATTTATACATCACTGGCTATTTTGGCTTGTACCTTTTTGAGCATTATTAGTAGTATTCACACAAGGAAGTTTTGTTATTATCACTTACCTACCTTTAGCGTTTTATATGTCTGGCTTTTGTATTTATACAATTATTTATTTTTCTATGCAATAAATAATATAACTTTTATTGATTTTGAGCCTTGCACATTTCTGTATAGTTATTCTTGAGTTTACAAGCTTGGCATAATGAGTGAAAGAGCACAGCTCATTAGTCATTACAGATAGGAATAGAAAAAGGCCTTTTCTGACTGCGGTGTACTATACCAATGCTGAAAAACAATGAATTTGGGAGCGATAATCTCAGTTTGCCAATAATAGCACTGTTCTACATATTTTCACATGTTGTCTGGTTCACTAATGAAATGAGCCATTTCTTAATGATTTGACCCTTTTAATTCAAATCAGACATTGAAAAATTTTAGCTAGCTCTTGTTCCTATGATATCAAAGAGTTTTCCTTTTACTGCTACAACTAATTAATGCATACAAGTTTCAGTACTTTGAAATATTATTTTTACAAATAAAAGGATGCAGAATATTTTGTTATGCCAATTTTCTGATATTTAGTCAGAGGAAACTTAACAATTCAAATAACTAAAACCTGTCTAAACACTATTGGGATTTATAAACTATTCAATTGCAAAAATTACACTACAAAATTTTGTCCTCATTCACTGACAACTCTTTTTTGCTTGTCTCTTGTACTTCTGCATAGAATCATCTCATACAGTTGTCCTACTGTTATCTGCATGCATTGATGGATTCCATTTTCCTTGATATATTTTTTCCATACCAACAATATCTTCGTGAAATCTCTCAGCTTGTTTTAGATGAATCGATGAAGAACCCCCATTCCTCTGGATTATGACTTATCTCCAGAGCTTCCATTAGAGGGAATATGTCACCAGCAAAAACTATTAGCCTGTAGATATGGGGTTAATCTGCAGGCTAATAAAGTTACTAACCTACCCAGTGCCTGCACATAGCTGAACATTCTGGGTAGAAAATAAACTGTAATCTCACCTGCAGCATTCAGTTTCAGTCACGCGGGAGATGCCAGTTTAGTCACCGCTCTAAGTATAGAGAGGGAAGGCTGTAACCATACCCCACTGACACTGGCTCTGCATTAGGGCTCGATATCAGAGTCAGGGTCATGGTTATAGCCTCTACTCTTTATACTAAAAGCTGTGACTGAACCAAAGCCGTTGCCGCCCCCGTGACTGTAACCGAATGCTGCTAGGGACAATAAAGTTAATTTTCTTCCAGGAGCATTCGACTACGTGCAGAAACCATGCAGGCTATTAATACTAGCCCATATATGCAGGTTAATAGTGTGGGTACTGGTGACAGGATTCCTTTAAACTGTTGATGTTGTTGCATGCCACAAGATTGCCCTCCACAAAGAAGTATTGGATAAGATCTTTATCACAGGTGCAAACCAAAGAAATCTGAACATTACTCTTGGGCAGATCCAAATCTCTAACAAGATCATTCAATTCACTTTGTGGTGTGGTTCAGTGAGGTTGCTGACAGAAAGTCTGGGTTGTGGGAGGAAGAGGCTTGATGACACCAAGCGCCCTCTTCTTCTTCACTTGACTTCATTCAAAATGTTCCTAGTGTTTTTGGAATGAGCAGGTCTTCTGTATGTGGTACTGGGAATATTGCAGGTGGAATGTTTGGATACTATAAAGTCTACTTCTTCTTCCTTGAAACTCATGGAGACCAACTCTTGTCCTGATTTCTGGTTTTGCAGCCACAATACAGGTTGTAGGTTTGTTTCCTTATTATGGTAATCACATTTCGTCTTTGTGATGCAAAAGTGACTTCTCCACATATGTATAAAAACTATCCACTTTGTTAATGCAGGAACAAGGCATCTATTTTACTGTAGAGACTCTGTACTTTGTACGATATAAATAAAATGTAATTTTTATTAGTTAGTCTAAAATGATGACATCCAATATGTGAATAAAATAGTTAGAACCACAATCACCAAATTTTTTTCTTTATAATACAGACAACACAAAGAAAAGGCAAGGGGGTGGTGCCTCACCCTGTTCAGCTACTATGCTGCCCCTGCCTTGCCGTGGAGGCAACCCTACAATTGCACAAGTTGTGCCCCCGCTCACCAATGGCTGACCCTTGTAGCCCTGTTAGGCCGTAAGTGATGGGGTCAAGAAACAAATTGTCAGACCAAGATTATCATCATAATATTTCTGAAACAGATAAAGTGCTAGGTGCAAATGAGAGGATCAATATTATCACATATACTTAATGAGCACCGGTGCCTGAACACCCACGGGAAACAATAATACTCTCATTCAGCAGATAACCATATGACCAAGAATAAGGCAAAAAAGTAGTAAGGTGTTAGACATCAGGATTCTCTCTCTGCACTGGGTAGATCCCAAGCCTTGTCTTCTCCTGCTGTCTCCCATTCAGTTCCGACCAGAGCAGATTCTGCTCAGCAGAAACGTCGGTCTCAGCGTCTTGCTCAGACTTGGGCTGTGCATATTGTTACCGCTGCCACTCTGGGTTCAGCTTTGGTAACTAGCAATAGACAGCAGCGAGCGGCCTTACCTGAGACTAAGTCCAAGATTCACTCTACTGAGCATGCTAGAGAGGGGACCTCTCATTGGTGGTCAGCCGTCAGCTGTTCAGGTCCTGTGCCGGCTCCAGATTGGCCAGCATGCAAGGTCCTGTCTGACTGGACTTAGGCGCAGTCTATAAAAGGGTCTTTAGGGTGCCCGTCGGCATGCTAAGATCACTTTCACTTGTGTTTGCTGTGTGTGTGTAGGTGGGACTGTTACCACCCTGTATGCACGTGTGCTGCTACTGGTGTGTAGCCCTGGTACACAATACCAGGAGGATGAGTGGAGAGGTAACAGTTAAGGTCTCTTCATGACATCATGTACACTTCTGACACACCCAGCAGGGGTGTGGAAGGGAGTGATTTTTAGTCAGTCAGTTTCCTGTCCTTGGACAGAATAGACGTGTCCAGTTTGAGCCTGTCATCAGTTCAGAAAGTGGAGGCTGGTACAGGTGTCTAATTCACCTTAGTCTAGTCAGAGCTGTGCCCCACTGGAAGAAAGACTGAACTAGCTATTAAGAGTTGAGCAAATCGAAGGGCAAAGTGGAAGGAAGATTATTGGAAAAGTGCTTGTGACTTGGAAAAGTCCTGCACATTGCACCCGGTCACTGGGGACCGAAGGGTCACTGTTGTTTCAAGCACAGTGATAAGAAAACCAGGAATCTACCGGACCCTAGGTCGCGGCAGACAGCCCCTTATAGTCAGTACGTAACTGGGGTCAGGGGAGTGAAGACTTTTGAGTTTCTGCAGGACAAAATAAGAATTCAGCTCCCTCATAGAAAGGCTCCACCACAAACCTGACTGGGAAGCACAGCTTTGGATAAGCTGGAATCATAGAGGGGACTACGCTTCAGGCTGGTCGTACTCATCTTCATTGGACAGTAAAGGAGGCCCCTAACTTGCTTAGCTGTTGCCTCAAAGCTCATCCTCCATCAACCCCATCAGCCTCCCTGGGACCTGCTTGAACATCTTACAAGTAAAGGTATGGAAAGACGCTGACCGTGTGAGACTGAGTTATTATTGCATGCCTGCACAATCCCTACCTAACTACCGACCTGAGGGAAGAGTCCCACCTGTAGGGGACCCGACATCTAGCTGCATCACCATCCCCTCAGAGATCTACAGCAGCGCTGGTATAAATTACCAGAATACTACAGGTGGCGTCACGAACTGTACATAAATCTATCCCCTGTAAATATATCCCCAACATACGCCAGACCGCCAGGGCCACAGACCGAGCCACAGCTACCTGTGACAATCCCCATAGACTTCCATGGGCTCGGCTCTGAGTACCCCATTGCCCTGGTAACCCACAATTGTGGTGGCGGGTCGACACAAAAACTTGGCGTCACGAACAGGATCCGAAACTTGCAGCATTGCGAGCCCTGTGTGCCTGTGGAGTGTTTTGATGAAAAAGACTGTTGCTATTGTTTGGCGCTAAAATCCGCCATTTTGCCGCCATATTCGCGCCCTCAGGCGCTGGAGAAGAAGGTGGGCGGACCTGAAAAAGCGCGCAAAGTCTTGGACACGCCCCCGGCTCTGACTCATCGGCAGGTCCTGCAACAGGAAGTGAACGCTCTGACATCAGAGCGCCTGCGACGAAGGTCCTGTTCCCACTGCGGTGCCTGGGAAATAGCAGCGTCTGAAACCGGTAGGCTCCGTTTAACCAAGGGGGCGCTAAGATGTCACAACAACCGGCTGACAGTGCGGCCCGGCCGGAGTCCCCAATCCCGCACCGTCTGGTATTGTAGCGCCAGATGGGGGCGCAGGCCCTGCACCCAGTCCGGTAGTCCCGATCATGCCACTAACGCTCCCATATATGCCTGGGGCGAAATGGCTTCCCCAATACAGCGGTGAGCCAGGCACATTAGCAGGCTTCAAGCGGAAGTTATGCAGCATCCTAGAAATGTACTCCATGCCTGAGAGACAAAAAGCTGCTGTGCTAATAGGGCAGCTAACTGGCGCTGCTGAGAGGGAAGTGGAGACTTGGGATACCGTTGATCAGGAGTCGGTACCTGCGATCTTCCTTAAGCTGCATGCCATATTTGAAGACCGCACAGAAACGGATCTCCGGATGGCCTTCTATCACTGTTCACAACAGCCAGGTGACAGCATCCGGGACTATGCTTGCCGACTACAGGGAGCCCTGAGAGCCCTCAAGCAAATTAACAATTTAAATGCTATCGACGAGAATAGAATGCTGAAAGAACAATTTATACAGGGATTGAGATCCCCAGAGGAACGCAGAACTGTAAATTGGTGGTCCTTAGATCATCCGGATGCTACCTTTGATGCCCTAAAAGACATGGCAATAAAAGGGCTGCGGCCCCTGGGCAAACCTGAGGTGGCCACCCAACATCATCAGGGTGAAGTCACTCTGGAACCGGCAGTAACCCCCTGTTCCCCGCTAGTGGCAGAAACCAAAACGCAGGTGACACCTCCTAGTGAATTGGACTGTCTGCGCTCAGAGGTGCGCCAGCTGACTAAAAATCTGGCCGCTGTGATGAGTGCCCTACAGCTGCGGAAAGAAGAGGAAGGGAAGATCTTGTTAGCTGACTGCCCAGAGGACGTTCCGTGGATGCACCGGAGAAGAAAGAAGACGTCGCCCCCCCGGAGGAGGACAACGCCACCCCCAGGAGCAACCTCTGATCAACACCCTTCTCGTCGAGAGATCATCTGTTACCGCTGCAACCGGAAAGGTCATCTGTCTACACAGTGTCCTTTAAACGGGCAGAACCTGGGTCCAAGGGCCAACACCCAGGAGAATACCCGTCAGGCCCCCTAGACTGGAACCGCAGGTATGTGGGCGGGCGACGCTACCTGTCTATTATTCTAGATGGTATTGCTGTTCCAGCATTGTTAGACACTGGGTCCCAGGTGACCCTAATACCTGATGCTCTATATACCAAGTACTGGTCAATGGACAGTCTTAAACCTCCGAGCCTTGACTTTACTGTGTATGCTTCTAATGGTCTTCCTGTAGAAGTACTCGGAACAAAATGTGTAGATGTAAAGGTGGGCAGAGAGGAGTTGAAAGACCAAGGGCTTCTGGTAGTAAAGACTGTAAATGAGGAGAACGGTTTAAATATCATTTTGGGTACTAACATTATCGGTAATTGTTTGGGAGAAGTTGTGTTCTTACTCCAACAGCTCGCTGAGATTGCCCGACCAAGGCAGAGAGGAGTAATCCAAAGAGAGATCCGGGCCCTGGTGTGTCAGCAGCAAGCGAAGCTTACCGACGGCGAAATTGGTAATGTACGGGTCACTGACTCAGATCCTATTGTGATACCCCCAATGAGTGAAATGATCATTTGGTGCAGGGCAGCCATAGGTCTGAGAGGACAGAATTACCAAGCTGTAGTAGAACCCCACCATTCAGAACATAGACCTACACTTATGACTGCTAGAGGAGTAGTAGAAGTGGTGAATGGAAGAGTACCGGTACGGCTTCTCAATTGGGGAGATGATGAGGTAAATTTACCCCGTTATGCAACCATTGCTAAACTTCATGCTGTTGATAATAATTCTATTCTCCCGGCTGAGTCCTTAGACTCCTGTCAAATAGAGGAGGACAATGACCCAGCAACTCAGGTGGCGGAATGGTGTCAGCAACTCCATGTTGGGACGGACACCACTCCCGCTCACCAGAAGCAAGGGGTATTACGGGTGGTGCAAGAGTACGCCCAAGTGTTTAGCAAAAATCCACTTGATTTTGGGACAATTAAGGGAGTACAACATCATATCCCTACTGGCAGTCATCCTCCCATCAAAGAGCGGTATAGGCCCATACCTCCAGCTCATTATCAGAAAGCTAAAGAAATGTTGAATGATATGAAGAAAGCTGGGGTGATAAGGGATAGTTGTAGCCCCTGGGCAGCCCCTCTAGTTCTGGTTAAAAAGAAAGATGGTAGTATGAGAATGTGTGTGGATTACAGGCAGACGATGCCGTGGAAAACTGGGACATCAATCGGCAAGAGCAGTACAGAAGAGTACAAATCTGTGTGGAGGAAAGTCTCAATAAGGCACGGGAGAAACAGGAAGATGTTTACAACCGAAATGCTCCTGCCAAGCCTTTGATGCCTGGAGAGGTAGTCTTAAAAAGAAAAAGGAAGATGCACAAATGGGATAATCAGTGGGAGCAAGAACCCTACGTCATACAAGATTCTAAATATGACAACAGAAAAGTTTGTGTCGTCAGTAAAGACGGAGGAAGAACAACAACCACTGTGTCCAGAGATCATTTGAAGTTGTGTCCAGAACACTTAAAGCGTTGTGAAAAGAACCCTGTCCTCAATCAAGGAGAAAGAAAGGAAGAGGTCATACACACCGATCTGGGAGATTTTCCTGCGGATTGGCCCCGACTGGGAGATGCTGTGATAATTCCAGTGTTGCAGTTTTATCAGCCACAAGAGGAAGTTTTACCTCCAGTTGTGCCTGTGGTGCCAGTTGAGCCCGCTCAGGAGTTACCCATCCCAGCAACACCTCAACCTGTGGAACCTCAAGATGGATCATCTGTAGCAGCGCCCCATACTATGGGATCCCCTGGTGAAGTTGACTCACACCGCCCAGCCATCAGTACGCTTGCCAGATCCATAGAAAGATTAAGGCAGTTCTATAGTTTGCCGTTACGCAGTGCAGACAGATCGCAACTTGATATACCTGAAACTACACCACGTAGATCAGAGAGAATCACAAAAGGGAAGTTACCCATTAGATATCAGCAGTGATTATAACGAATTCATGTGAATATATTGTAAAAAGTCTATATATATAAATGTGTTTTCCCTATTATGTCTTCGTTTAACAATGGACTCAGAGGCTGAGGACTGAGCCAGCCCAAAAACTGTATCCTGTAAATAGTTGCACTAAAGTGCCTTTTTAATGGTTTCACATGAAACCTTGACTTACCTCTGAACCAAAAACCCGTGTGGTGTGGCACTGAGTGAGGTCTGCATTCGGATGTCCTGCAGCCCACCCAGGACCCACGTTGAAGGTTTGGTGCGGGTCCTTCACAAGTATACCGTATATTTATTGAATGCTATTTAATATTTGTATTCTATATATAAAGTTATTGTTTGCAACGTTCAAAATATCCTCACCTCCCGGATGGGACGAATTAATGTTATTGTTAATGTTTTCATGCATAAACAAAAATGTCTCTTTTATATTTTACAGCCCGGGAGTGCTGTCGTTTACCATGGGGGAATGTGTAGCCCTGGTACACAATACCAGGAGGATGAGTGGAGAGGTAACAGTTAAGGTCTCTTCATGACATCATGTACACTTCTGACACACCCAGCAGGGGTGTGGAAGGGAGTGATTTTTAGTCAGTCAGTTTCCTGTCCTTGGACAGAATAGACGTGTCCAGTTTGAGCCTGTCATCAGTTCAGAAAGTGGAGGCTGGTACAGGTGTCTAATTCACCTTAGTCTAGTCAGAGCTGTGCCCCACTGGAAGAAAGACTGAACTAGCTATTAAGAGTTGAGCAAATCGAAGGGCAAAGTGGAAGGAAGATTATTGGAAAAGTGCTTGTGACTTGGAAAAGTCCTGCACATTGCACCCGGTCACTGGGGACCGAAGGGTCACTGTTGTTTCAAGCACAGTGATAAGAAAACCAGGAATCTACCGGACCCTAGGTCGCGGCAGACAGCCCCTTATAGTCAGTACGTAACTGGGGTCAGGGGAGTGAAGACTTTTGAGTTTCTGCAGGACAAAATAAGAATTCAGCTCCCTCATAGAAAGGCTCCACCACAAACCTGACTGGGAAGCACAGCTTTGGATAAGCTGGAATCATAGAGGGGACTACGCTTCAGGCTGGTCGTACTCATCTTCATTGGACAGTAAAGGAGGCCCCTAACTTGCTTAGCTGTTGCCTCAAAGCTCATCCTCCATCAACCCCATCAGCCTCCCTGGGACCTGCTTGAACATCTTACAAGTAAAGGTATGGAAAGACGCTGACCGTGTGAGACTGAGTTATTATTGCATGCCTGCACAATCCCTACCTAACTACCGACCTGAGGGAAGAGTCCCACCTGTAGGGGACCCGACATCTAGCTGCATCACCATCCCCTCAGAGATCTACAGCAGCGCTGGTATAAATTACCAGAATACTACAGGTGGCGTCACGAACTGTACATAAATCTATCCCCTGTAAATATATCCCCAACATACGCCAGACCGCCAGGGCCACAGACCGAGCCACAGCTACCTGTGACAATCCCCATAGACTTCCATGGGCTCGGCTCTGAGTACCCCATTGCCCTGGTAACCCACAATTGTGGTGGCGGGTCGACACACTGGCACTGCAAGTTAGCTTCTCATCAGGCAGTGTAGGGTGAGAACTCCCGTTTGAGCCTAGCCCCTGCATTGGGCGACTGGGCCGCATGTGCAAGTTTCACAAACTGTGTGACAGGGCAGGTTCAATGACCAGCATAGTGGGGGATGAGTTATAGGGACCCCAACTAGCATCTACCTGCTGCATCCCTGTGACATTTAAGAGGATACAACGTTCATTATTCTATTTTATAGTCTGCCACTCTGTGAAGCTACAGAGCTTGTCATTAAGGCTTAGTTCACACCGGGTGTCATTTAACCCCGTTGTAATGTATGTAGTACAGTTCATATAGCGTCTTGTGCTTGGGTGCGATGAAAACACAGGAGTCACAGGTTTGATATAGAAAAGTCCTGTATTACTTCATACAAGTTGGCAGAAATAGTCACACAGTTTGCAGACACAGAAACAGGAGACACAGCAGGCCAGAGTAATCCAAGCTCAGCAATCACTCTCCAATACAGATTCAGGATCTTCTTCTCTGTTACCGTAAGTCCATGCAAACGTGGGTCTTTCAAAGAGCAGGGTTCAGAGTCCACAAGTGCTTCAGAGTTCCTCAGTAGGAATAGCTGGAGTACAAGGTCCAAGGCTTACAGGAGTCAAGTCACAGGTTCACTGCAGGCTAGATTCTGAAGCACTGATTGCTCAGCTGTGGCTGCTTAAGAAGCAAAGGAGAGAATCAGGGCGGGAACATGCAAGCTGGAAACTCCATTTTGACTGAGGGCAAGATAGCTGCAGCAAGACAGAAAGTAAAATGGCTGACGAACAAACTGAGTTTCAGGAATATATACATAGAACCTTACATTACTCCCCCCTTAAGGACAACCTCCGGATGACCTCAGACCAGCTTGTGTGGGTACCTCTGATGAAACTGACGGAGCAAGCGAGGAGCATTAACGTTATTGACCGGTTCCCATGAGTTGTCCTCCACTGGTAGCCCTGCCATTTAATCAGATATTGTAACTGATTTCTATACAACCTGGAATCTAAAATCCTTTCCACCACAAATTCTTCCTGACCATCGACTAGCACTGGGTCAGGGCAAGGAGAGGAACGTCCAGGAAACGTATTGGGTGTCGCAGCCTTTAGTAGGGATACATGAAAGACAGGGTGGATTCTCATAGTTCTGGGCAGTTGAAGACGACAAGCAACGGCACTTATAATTTTACTGATTTTATAGGGTCCAATGTACTTATGTCCCAACTTAGACGATGGAATCATTAACTTAAGATTTCTGGTTGACAGCCAGACCAAGTCTCCTACCTTGAAAGCTGGTGCAGGTTTACGAAATTTATCTGCTTCTTTCTTGTACCTTTCTTGAGCCGATTCCAGATTTTCCTTTAGAAGATCCATATTCTTCTGTAAAGACGTGATTCTTTCAGCCACTGCTGGTAAAGGCGTTTCTATGGGAAATCGTGGTAGAATGTTAGGATGATAACCTAGATTAGAGTAAAAAGGAGACTGTTTAGTGGAGGCACTCTGAGAGTTGTTATACGAGAACTCAGCTAATGGAAGTAGATCCACCCAATCATCCTGTAGGTGGCAGATAAAGCAGCGGAGATACTGCTCCAGGGTTTGATTGGTTTGTTCGGTCTGTCCATTAGTCTGGGGATGAAAAGCAGAAGAAAGGTTTACTTTAATGTCCAATGCTGCACAGAAATTTTGCCAAAACCTAGAAGTGAATTGCACCCCTCGATCCGAAATAACCTCATCCGGTACTCCATGTAAGCGAAACACATCTTTAATCATCAAATCTGATGTCTGTTTTGCAGTGGGTAAGCCGACACAAGGGATAAAATGAGCTGCCTTTGTTAGACGGTCAACCACCACTAGAATGGTGTTCTTCCCCTGAGAGGTTGGTAACTCCACAATTAAGTCCATAGAAATGGATCCCCACGGGCGGGACGGGGTGGGAAGAGGCTGTAACAGACCAGTTGGTGAGGAGCGAGGTGTTTTGCATCTTGCACAGACCTCACATGAAGTGACATAATTCAAAACATCCTTCCTGCAAGTGGGCCACCAAAAGAAACGAGAAAGAAATTCCTGTGTCTTTAGAATTCCTCTATGCCCAGCTATCTTGGAATCGTGAATGAGTTGCAATACTCTTAATCTGACTGTTTCAGGAATATACAGACGTTGTCCCTGAATCCACACACCATTCTTAAAGACAAGACTTACGTCCCTTGGGGGTTGTGCCAAAAAGGAATCCGCATGGTATGCTTCCTTGATGTCCTTAAGTAGGTCTTGATTATGAATTACTCCTAGGAATCTAGAGTCAGGAAGAATAGTCTTAGGAGGAGTAATTGGACGTGTCTCTGCTGAGTAAATCCTAGAGAGTGCATCAGCCTTTCCATTGCGCGATCCTGGTCTATAAGAGATGATAAAATTAAATTGGTTTAAGAAAAGATTCCAGCGAGCCTGGCGAGGAGTCAGGCACTTAGCCGACCTGATAAACTCAAGGTTACGATGGTCTGTCAGGACGACTATTTGCTGTGCAGCTCCCTGAAGAAGGTGTCTCCATTCTTTGAAGGCGGCAATAATGGCCAACAACTCTCTATTGCCCACATCGTAGTTCCTCTCAGCCGAAGACAACTGCTGGGAAAAGAAGGCACAGGGATGCAAGACATTCTTCTCACCTGTTCTCTGAGAGAGTATAGCTCCAACGGCACAGTCTGAAGCATCCACCTCTATTATGAAGGCAAGCTCGGGGTTGGGATGTACTAGGATAGGTGCAGTGGTAAATTTATCTTTTAGACGGGAAAATGCTTCCTGGGCTTGGGGAGTCCAGGAAAACCTAGACTCTTTCCGGGTAAGTTGAGTGATAGGTGACACTACCTCAGAGAAATTTCTAATGAAACGTCTATAGAAGTTGGCAAACCCGATGAAGCGCTGTACCTCCTTCACATTTCTAGGACTTGGCCAATCCTTGATGGCTTGGGTTTTGCTTCCATCCATACTAATTCCTTGTGTAGACAGTACATACCCCAGAAATTGAATTTCGGTCCTATGGAATTCACACTTTTCAAGTTTGATGTAAAGATGATTTTGTCTTAGACGTTCCAAGACCATTCTCACATGTCCATGATGTTCCTCTGTGGAGTTAGAAAAAATTAGAATATCATCCAAATAAATTACCACGAATGTATCTAGGAGATCCCTGAAGATGTCATTCACCAAGTGTTGGAAAGTGGCTGGGGCGGTACTCAGACCAAAAGGCATAACTAGATATTCAAAGTGTCCATAGCGTGACCTGAATGCAGTCTTCCATTCATCCCCAGGTCTAATACGGACTAAGTTATAGGCCCCACGAAGATCTAGTTTAAAAAAATTTTGGCATGTCGCACTCTCTCCAATAACTCAGGGATTAAAGGCAATGGATAACGGTTTCTAATAGTAACCTTATTGAGTTCCCTATAGTCTACGCATGGTCTCAGAGATCCATCTTTCTTCTTTACAAAGAAGATGGGTGCACCTGCAGGAGATGAAGAGGGGCGTATGAAGCCCTTGGCTAGATTTTCATCTATGTAATCCTTTAAAGCCTTTAGCTCGGGCCCCGCCAGGGGTAGATCTTACCAAAAGGTATCTCTGCTCCAGGCAATAATTCAATTGGACAATCATATGGACGGTGAGGAGGAAGCTGGTCAGCGTTCTTCTTGTCACATAAATCCACATAGTCCTGGTATACAGCTGGTAGTTCAGGGACTGACATGATTCCTTTAGGAACAGAGCAAGCTGAAACTTTTGGACTCATCTGTTTCTCTGGAAAGTGTAATTCCTTGGTCTCCCAGTTAATGGTAGGATTCTGAGCCTGCAGCCATGGTAGCCCTAGAATAATGGGAAAGTGGGGGGAAGAGATAAGCATAAAGGACAGTTTCTCTTGATGATCTTTACCCATAAGAACCCTCAAAGGCTCTGTTACCTGATCCACTGGTCCAGAGGTCAGCAGGGAGCCATCCACAGTTTCCATCTGTACTGGAGTAGCCTTCTTCACTGAACGTATCCCCTGTTTCAGAGCAAAGGAGACATCCATAAAATTTCCACTTGCCCCTGAGTCGATCATAGCAGAGCTAGACACCCAAGCTGAGTCAACCCAGAGTTTGATGGAAAGAAAGCAATGAGAATTGTTTTTCTTACAACTCAGCTGGGACACCGCTGAGGAAACTTGAAAAATGGCAGCGTTTACACAGTCAACGTCCTCAGAGGTAACGGAGTTTAAGTCCGAGAAATCAAGATCTGTTGCTGCAGATCTCTCTGGAGCCTGAGGCTCGGACCTGACAGATCCCCTCTCGCAACACTCACAATGAATGAGTGCTGCAGTAGTCTTACGAGAACGGCTGGGGCAGTTTATAATGAAGTGCCCTGACTTACCACAATAGAAACATAGATTCTCCTTAAAACGATGTTCCTTGCGTGCATCACTAACCCGTCGTTGTAAAGAGTCTACCTGCATGGGTTCAGGTTCCCGTGTAATCCTACTCAAAGGTTCCTTAGCTGGAGAGGAAGGTAGGAAAAGGTTAGTACGATTGCTTTCGAACCATCTCTCTTGCCTGCGTTCAGTCAGACGAGTATCAATACGGATGCAGTAGTTAATAAAGTCACCTAACGCAGTGGGAGGGTCGGCACGAGCAAGTTCATCCTTAATCAGTGGAGATAACCCCTTTCGAAAAATAGATTTTTTGGCGGAACTGTCCCAGGTGGTATCAAGGGCCCATCTCCTGAAATCCAAGGCATATTCAGCTACCGAGTGCTTACCTTGGCGCAAAGCTAACATGGCTGCTTCAGCTGTTGCACCTCGATTGGGGTCATCAAACACCTGCCCCATGGCTGAAATAAAATCATCAAGGTGATTCAAACAATCATCCTCAGTCTCAATCAGAGGGTTTGCCCACATTAAAGCCTTGTTGGTAAGCAACATAATTATAGTAAGCACCTTAGATCGTTCAGTGGGAAATTGTGAAGCATGTGAAGAAAAAAAAAGATTGCATTGATTAATAAATCCCCTGAATTTCTCACGTTCACCGCCAAAACGAAAAGGGGGCAACTTGGTAATCCCAGCACTCGGGGCTACGGCAGGAGCCTGGACTCGCCCCTCTAGAACCTCAATCCTGGCTCGCAAATCCTGGGTAGTCTGTCCAACCACTTGCAAATTGTGATTATTGAGGTCCTGTAGATTTGTAAAACGGGTCTTTATATTCTGCAAATCTGCAAGGATATTATCAGTCACTCCGCAAAGTTCCTTTATGCGGGCCTCCATTTTCCAGATCTTTTAAGACAGGATTACTGGAAGAAGAGGAGAGAAAAAAAAACAATAGTGTTCACCTGTGGCAACACTGCAGAGAGAAAAAAAAATTAAGGGAACTGCTCACCTGGAATGGTTGTGAGAAGTCACAACCACTATCATCACAGAAAGTTTCAACCAGACATCTGATATCCAGAGTTACAGCAGACAAAAAAGAGAAAAGAAAGGAAAAAAAAAAAAACAATAGTGTTTTACCTGTGGTAACACTGCAAAAAGAAAAAACTTAAGGGAATTGCTCACCTGGAATGGTTGTGAGAAGTCACAACCACTGTCATCACAGAAAGTACAACCGGACGTCTGTTATCCACAGTACAGCAGACACAGCCTTCCAGACCCAGCAGACACTAACGTTTTGGCTTCAGAATCTTGTAATGTATGTAGTACAGTTCATATAGCGTCTTGTGCTTGGGTGCGATGAAAACACAGGAGTCACAGGTTTGATATAGAAAAGTCCTGTATTACTTCATACAAGTTGGCAGAAATAGTCACACAGTTTGCAGACACAGAAACAGGAGACACAGCAGGCCAGAGTAATCCAAGCTCAGCAATCACTCTCCAATACAGATTCAGGATCTTCTTCTCTGTTACCGTAAGTCCATGCAAACGTGGGTCTTTCAAAGAGCAGGGTTCAGAGTCCACAAGTGCTTCAGAGTTCCTCAGTAGGAATAGCTGGAGTACAAGGTCCAAGGCTTACAGGAGTCAAGTCACAGGTTCACTGCAGGCTAGATTCTGAAGCACTGATTGCTCAGCTGTGGCTGCTTAAGAAGCAAAGGAGAGAATCAGGGCGGGAACATGCAAGCTGGAAACTCCATTTTGACTGAGGGCAAGATAGCTGCAGCAAGACAGAAAGTAAAATGGCTGACGAACAAACTGAGTTTCAGGAATATATACATAGAACCTTACACCCGTGAGAATTCAGGATCGTTTGTCGCAAGCGTCCGCCATTGTACACTAGCTGTGGTACCTCCATCTTTGCACGGTGAACCCCGGGTCGCGATCTCACCTTCCTTTAATTTATATTCGGTGCGATCCACAGACCCTAACACAGATATTGAGAAAAACATGCATATGTGTCTTTTATATAGTGCATGTAAAGTTCTGGTTTCAACTGTATAGCTCTACGCAGTTCTTCACGTTCTTCAAAGTTCTTCACAGAAGTTTATAACGCAGAGCTGTGAAAATAAAAAATCTTTTTTTTCCATAAAAATAATTTTTTTAGTCCCCAATTTTTTTTCCCAAGGGTAACAGAAGAAATTAGACCCCCAAAGTTGTTATGCAATTTTTCCTGAGTACGCTGATACCCCATATGTGGGGGCAAACCACTGTTTGGGCACACGTCGGGGCTCAGAATAAAGGGAGCACTGTTTGAGTTTTCGAACGCAAAATTGGCTGGAATCAATGTTGACGCCATGTCGCGTTTGGAAACCCCCTGATCCGCCTAAATAGTGAAAACCTCTCAATTCTAACTCCAACCGTAACCCAAACACACCCCTAACTCTAACCCTAACCCCAACACAGCCCTAACCCTAATCCCAACAATAACCATAACCCTAACCACAAGCCTAACCCTAATCCCAACCCTAACCCCAGCACATCCCTAACCCTAATTCCAACCTTAACCCTAATTCCGACCCTAACCCTAATTCCAACCGTAACCCTAATTGTAACCCTAACCCTAATTCCACCCCTAACCCAAATTCCAACCCTAACCCTAATTCTAACCGTAACCCTAATTCTAACTGTAACCCCAATTCTAACCCTAATTCTAACCCTAACCTTAATTCTAACCCTAACCCTAATTCTAACCCTAACCCTAATAGAAAAATAAAAAATATATATTTTCTTTATTTTATTACTTGTCCCTATCTATGGGGTTGATAAAGGTGGAGTTTATTTACTTTTTTTTTATTTTGATCACTGCGAGAGTTTATCACAGTGATCAAAATAAATGTATGGAATCTGCCTGCCGGCGGGCGCACTGCGCATGTGCCCGTCATTTTTCAAGATGGCAGCGCCCATGAAGAATCCCGGAGGGACACCGGGACGAGCACAGGGACATCGACGGTCCCGGGGGAGGTGAGGGGGGATCAGATGGTGTGGGGAGTGGAGGCAAAGAGGAGGGGAGCAGATAGTGACGGCGGCGATCAATCCGTGTGGGGGGGTCGGATGTCGGTCTCCATCCATGGCAGATGCTATTGCAGCATCGGCCATAGCTGGATTGTAATATTTCACCAATTTTCATTGGCGATCGCTCTGATTGGCTGTTTCACTTTTAACAGCCAATCAGAGCGATCGACGATTTGAGGGGGCGGTGCAACCCCTTGGGGCTACATGCAGAGATGGTCTGCTGTCAGGGACAGCAGCCATCGGAACCTGGTCACTGTGTGATGCTGCGCTGTGACCGGAAAATGGCGGCGCTGTACTAGTACTACTCTGGGCAGAAATGCACCTCCTGCAGAGCAGTACTAGTACAGCGGAGGTCGTGAAGGAGTTAAAAAATGATGTTTTGGGGGAATGGTTCAGGCCCAGCTCTAGCACAATAAATACCGTATAAAATTTCATAGCTCAAAAATATGCAGTATTACAAAGCCATGCAAATTTTCACATCTCAGATGGACATATAAGAATGCAGTATCAATATAGCAATGCTATTCAGATCAACCAGGTCTGGCTCTATGCTTTTGATGCACAACTGCTACAGTAAAAATGGTGTATAATATTTCCTAGCTCAGAACAATTTGCCGGATTAAGAGCAAAAATAATACTATTACGCTGAGAAGGGGGTATGGTATGAGTTGCAGGCTGCAGCTTAACCCCTTCACCCCCAAGGGTGGTTTGCACGTTTATGACCGGGCCAATTTTTACAATTCTGACCACTGTCTCTTTATGAGGTTATAACTCTGGAATGCTTCAACGGATCTTCACAATTATGAGATCGTTTTCTCGTGACATATTGTACTTCACGTTAGTGGTAAAATTTCTTCGATATAAACTTGCGTTTATTTTTGAAAAAAATGCAAATATGACGAAAATATTGAAAATTTTGCAATTTTCAATCTTTGAATTTTTATTCCCTTAAAACAGAGAAATTTGTCACACAAAATAGTTAACAAATAAGATTTCACACATGTCTACTTTACATCAGCACAATTTTGGAAACAAAATTTATTTTTTGTTAGGAAATTATAAGGGTTAAAAGTTGACCAGCGATTTCTCATTTTTGCAACAAAATTTACAAAGCCATTTTTTTTAGGGACCACCTCATATTTGAAGTCACTTTGAGGGGTCTATATAGCAGAAAATACCCAAAAGTGACACCATTCTAAAAACTGCACCCCTCAAGGTACTCAAAACCACATTCAAGAATTTTATTAACCCTTCAGGTGCTTCACAGGAGCTGAAGCACTGTGGATGGATAAAATGAATATTTAACTTTTTAGCCACAAAAATGATTTTTACAAACTTTTTTTTTATTTTCACAAGGGTAAAAGGAGAAAATGGACAGATAAAGTTGTTGAGCTATTTCTCCTGAGTACGCCAATACCCCATATGTGGGGGAAAACCACTGTTTGGGCGCACGGCAGCGCTCGGAAGGGAAGGAGCGCCGTATGACTTTTTCAAATTAAAATTGGCTGGAATTGAGATTGGACGCCATGTAGCGTTTGGAGAGCCCCTGATGCTCCTAAACAGTGGAAAATCCCCACAAGTGACACCATTTTGGAAACTAGACCCCCTAAGGAACTTATCTAGATCTGTTGTGAGCACTTTGAACCCCAAGTGTTTCACAAAAGTTTATAATGCCTGGGTGTGAAAAAAAAAAACAATTTTCCACAAAAATTATTTTTTAGTCCCAAACTTTTGATTTTTCCCAAGGAAATTGGACCCCAAAACTTGTTGTCCAATTTGTCCTGAGCACGCTGATACCACATATTGGGGGGAGGGAAACTGTTTGGGCGCACGGCAGGGCTTGGAAAGGAAGTAGTAACGTTTTGGAATGCAGACGTTGATGGGGTCATGTTCCGTTTGCAGTGCCTCAGATGAGCAGTGGAAACCCCCCACAAGTGACCCCATTTGGGAAACTAGACCCCCTAAGGAACTTATCTAGATCTTTGGTGAGCACTTTGAACCCCCAAGTGCTTCACACAAGTTTATAATACCCGGGCATGAAAATAAAAAATCCTATTTTTTTCCCACAAAAATTAATTTTAGTCACTATTTTTTTATTTTCCCAAGGGTAACAGGAGAAATTGGACCATAAAATTTGTTGAACAATTTGTCCTGAGAACGGTGATACCCCATATGTAGGGGGGAACCACTGTTTGGGCGCACGGCAGAGCTCGGAATGGAGGGAGCACCATTTGACTTTTTCCAACCAAAATTGGCTGGAGTTGAGATTGGACGCCATGTTGCATTTGGAGAGCCCCTGATGTGCTTAAACAGTGGAAACCACCCACAAGTGACCCCATTTGGGAAACTAGACCCCCTAAGGAACTTATCTAGATCTTTGGTGAGCAATTTGAACCCCCAAGTGCTTCACACAAGTTTATAACGTAGAGCTGTAAAATTAAAAAATGATATTTTTTCCACAAAAATGATCTTTTCACCCCAATTTTTATTTTCCCAAGGGTAACAAGACTCCAAAAGTTATTGTGCAATTTGTCCTGAGTACGCTGATACCACATATGTGGGGGTAAACCACTGTTTGGGTGCATGGCAGAGTTTGGATGGGAAGGAGCGTCGTTTGACTTTTTCAACGCAGAATTGGCTGGTTGCCATGTCGTGTTTGGAGAGCTCCTGATCTGCCTAAACAGTGGAAACCTCCGACAAATGACACCATTTTGGAAACTAGACCCCTCAAGGAACTTATCTAGATGTGTGGTGAGCACTTTGAACCCCGAAGTGCTTCACAGAAGTTTAGAACATACAGCCGTAAAATAAAAAATCTTTTTTTTTTTACAAAAATGATTTTTTCGCCCCCAATATTTTATTTTCACAAGGGTAACAGGAGAAATTGGACCCCAAAAGTTGTTGTCCAATTTGTCCTGAGTACGCTGATACCCAATATGTGGGAGAAGACCACTGTATGGGCACACGTTGGGGCTCGGAAGGGAAGTAGTGACGTTTTGGATTGCAGACTTTGATGGAATGGTCTGGGGGCGTCATGTCGCATTTGGAGAGCCTCTGATGCGCCTAAACAGTGGAAACCCCCATAAGTGAACCCATTTTGGAAATAGACCCCACAAGGAACTTATCTAGATGTGTGGTGAACACTTTGAACCACGAAGTGCTTCACAGAAGTTTATAACGTACAGCCGTAAAAATAAAAAATCCTTTTTTTTTTTTATAAAAATAATTTTTTCGCCCCCAATATTTTATTTTCACAAGGGTAACAGGAGAAATTGGACCCCAAAAGTTGTTGTCCAATTTGTCCTTAGTACGCTGATACCCAATATGTGGGAGAAAACTACTGTATGGGTACACGTTGGGGCTCTGAAGGGAAGTAGTGACGTTTTGGATTGCAGATATTGATGGATTTGTCTGGGGGCAACATGTCGCATTTGGAGAGCCCCTGATGCGCCTAAACAGTGGAAACCCCCCATAAGTGACTCCATTTTGGAAAATAGACCCCCACAAGGAACTTGTCTAGATGTGTGGTGAGCGCTATGAAGCCCCAAGTGCTTCACAGAAGTTTATAACGTACAGCCGTAAAAACAAAAAAATCTTTTTTTTTTTTTTACAAAAATGATTTTTCGCCCCCAGTTTTTTATTTTACCAAGGGTAACAGAAGAAATAGGACAAATTGCACAATAACTCTTGGGGTCCAGAGTATGCTCATGCCCCATATGTGGGGCAAACTACTGTTTGGGCGCATGGTAGAGCTCAGAAGTGAAGGAGCACCGTTTGACTTTTTCAACGCAGAATTGGCTGGAATTGAGATCAGACACCATGTCACATTTGGAGAGCCCCTGATGTGCCTAAATAGCGGAAACCTCCCAATTCTAACTCCAACACTAACCCCAACACACCCCTAACCCTAGTCCCAACCCTAACCACAAACCTAACCCTAACACACCCTTAACCCTAATCCCAACCCTAACCCTAATCCTAACTTTAGCGCCAACCCTAACCCTAACTTTAGCCGCAACCCTAACCCTAATGGGAAAATGGAAATAAATACTTTTTTTTAATTTTATTATTTTTCCTTAACTAAGGGGGTGATAAATGGGGGTTTGATTTACTATTTATAGCGGATTTTTATGATTGGCAGCTGTCATGCTAAAAGACGCTTTTTATTGCAAAAAATAGTTTTTGCATCACCACATTTGAGAGCTATAATTTTTGCATATTTTGGCCCACAGAGTCATGTGAGGTCTTATTTTTTGCGGTACGAGTTGACGTTTTTACTAGTACCATTTTTGAGCACGTGACATTTTTTGATCGCTTTTTATTTCGATTTTTGGGAGATTAGAATGAACAAAATTCAGCAATTCATGAATTTCTTTTGGAGGAGGCGTTTATACCGTTCTGCGTGTGGTAAAATTGATAAAGCAGTTTTATTCTTCGGGTCAGTACGATTACGACGATAACTCATTTGTGTCATTTTTAATGTTTTGGTGCTTTTATACAATAAAAACAATTATATATAAAAAATAATTATTTTTGCATCGCTTTATTCTGCGAGCTATAACTTTTATATTTTTTCGCTGATGATGCTTTATTGTGGCTTGTTTTTTGCGGGACAAGATGATGTTTTCAGCGGTACCATGTTTATTTATATCGGTCTTTTTGATCGCGTGTTATTCCACTTCTTGTTCGGCGGTATGATGATAAAGCATTGATTTTTTTTTTTTTAAGGGGTTCACTAAAGGGTTAACTAGTGGGACAGTTTTATAGGGGGGGTCATTACGGACGCGGCAATACCAAATATGTGTACTTTTATTGTTTTGGATTTTTTATTTACAGGAAAAAATGAATTTTTGGGGGAATATTTTTTTTCTTTATTTTGGAATTTTTTTTAAAACATGTTTATTTTTATTTTTTTCACTTTTTTACTTTGTCCCAGGGTGGGACATCACTGTAAAATGTCAGATTGCTGGTGTGACAGGGTGCACAGCACTCTGTCAAATCAGCGATCGCTCTGGCACTGCTGCAGGCTTCTCAGTGCCTGCTCTTAGCAGGCACTGAGGAAGCCGCCTCCCTGCAGGACCCGGCGGCCATCTTGGATCCGGGTCCTTGGATGGAGGAAGGCCTCAGAACAGCGCAATCACATTGCACTGTTCTGAGGGTCTCAGGGGAGCGTGCAGGGATCCCCTCCCTGCGCGATGCTCCCCTGTGCCCCTGGTACACCACGATCATGTTTGATCGCGGTGTGCCAGGGGTTAATGTTCCGGGAGCGGTCCATGACCGCTCCTGACACACTGTCCCGGGTGTCAGCTGTGATAATCAGCTGACACCCGGCGGCGATTAACTGCGCTCCCCCGGGAGCGCAGCTGATCGCCTATGACGTACTATCCCGTCCATGGTCAGATTGGCACGGGTTTCATGGACGGGATAGTACGTCTGATGTTAGAGAGGGGTTAAAGAACATGCAATTCACCCTATCCTGTCCTACATAGGAACCTTCAGCACAATCTGACAGCAGTATTACTATTGATTATAATTAGCCCTGAAAAGTGTTGCTGTTGTACTTAAAAGAAATATAATTGTGGTTGAATCTCTTGATAATACGCAGCTATAATTCTATCCTTTCTCACTAGCACCTCTCTCTACTCTGCCAGTTTCCGGGGTACAGTGTGATGAGCATAGTGTCATGGGTCTTATATAGACCTGATGATGCTATGCGACCAGTAATGTCATAACCAAGATGGCTAGTGACTGGCAGGCAATCTCCACATGTTCATTGGCTGCCAAACATGTGGACCAGAGACTAGAGCTTTGCTTGAGCATTAAAAAAAATACTTCCCTAGTAACAAGCATCCTGAGCACATTGATGATTGAGCGAGTAACAAGTAGTGACAAGAATGCTCACTCATCACTACTGATAACATTTTTGTGATCTGTAAAACTGAAAATAAGCTTCCAAAAATTTTGTAGGCTTCCATTTCTCAGCCATACAGTTTTATGTGATCTGTGGACATTTCTGTGATCTCTAAAACTGAGAAAATGTTTTTAAAAATTTTGTAGGTTTCCATTTCTCAGACATACAGTGTTTCTTGATCTGGGGACATTACTTTGATCTCTAAAACTGTGTAAAAGCTTTAAAATACTTTGTAGACTTACATTTCTTAGTTAAACAGTGTAACAGGGTCTGTGAACATTTCTGTAATCTCTAAACCTGAGAAAACATTTTTTTAAATTTTGTAGGCTTCCATTTTTCATTCATACAGTGTTACATGGTCTGTGAACATTTTTGTGATCTCTAAAACTGAGAAAAAGCTTTTAAAAATTTTGTAGGCTTTTATTTCTCAGCCATACAGTGTTACATGGTCTGTGAACATTTCTGTGATCCCTTAAACTAAAAAAAAGTTTTTAAAAATTTTGTAGCCTTCTAGTGTTATGTAGTCTGGGTGCATTTCTGTCATCCATAAAACTGAAAAAAATATTGCAACATTTTTCTGGATTGAATTTGTCATCTATACACTACTGCATTCTTTCTGTTACATTATGATGGCGTGAAACTAACAAAAAAAATGCTTTTATTGCTGCAGGTGACCACATTTTTGTTTTATTCTTATTGGTTTAGAGAGATCTAGCAATTTAAAAATGTGTACAGTGGGTACGGAAAGTATTCAGACCTCTTTAAATTTTTCAATCTTTGTTTCATTGCAACTATTTGGTAAAAAAATGTTATTTTTTTTTATTAATGTACACTCTGCACCCCATCTTGACTGAAATAAAAAAAAATGTAGAAATGTTTGCAGATTTATTAAAAAGAAAAACTGAAATATCACATGGTCATAAGTATTCAGACCCTTTGCGCAGACACTCATATTTAAGTCACATGCTCTCCATTTCCTTGTGATCCTCCTTGAGATGGTTCTACTCCTCCTTCATTGTAGTCCAGCTGTGTTTAGTTAAACTGATAGTACTTGATTTGTAACCAAATGAGAATCATGAAGTCAAAGGAACTGGCCAAGGAGCTCAGAGACAGAATTGTGGCCAAGGTTACTGAAGTGCTCAAGGTTCCTAAAAGCATAGTGGCCTCCATAATAGTTAAATAAAAGAGGTTTGGGACCACCAGAAGTCTTCCTAGACCTGGCCGTCCAGTAAAACTGCGCAATCATGGGAGAAGAGCCTTGGTGAGAGAGGTAAAGAAGAACCCCAAGATCACTGTGTCTGAGCTGCACAGATGCAGTAGAGTCATGTGAGAAAGTTCCACAAAGTCAACTATCACTGCAGCCCTCTACCAGTCGGGCCTTTATTGCAGAGTGGCCCGATGGAAGCCTCTCCTCAGTGCCAGATATATGAAAGCCGACATAGAGTTTGCTAAAAAACACATGAAAGACTCCCAGACTATGAGAAATAAGATTCTCTGGTCTGATGAGACGAAGACAGAACGTTTTGGTGATAATTCTAAATGGCATGTGTGAAGAAAAGCAGGCACTGCTCATCACCTGCCAAATACAATCCTAAAAGTGAAATATGGTGGTGGCAGCATCATGCTATGGGGATGTTTTTCAGCTGCAGGGACAGGACGACTGGTTGCAACTGAAGGAAACATGAATGCGGCCAAGTACAGAGATATCCTGAATGAAAACCTCTTCCAGAGTGCTCTGGACCACAGACTTGGCTGAGGGTTCACCTTCCAACAAGACAATGACCCTAAGCAGACAGCTAAAATAGCAAAGGAGTGGCTTCAGAACAACTATGTGACTATTCTTGACTGTCCCAGCCAGAGCCCAGACCTAAACCCAATTGAGCATCTCTGGAGAGACCTGAAAATGCCTGTCCACCAACGTTCACCATCATCCAGGTGTGAAAAATTTGTTGCATTATTCACAAGAAGACTCATGGCTGTACTAGATCAAAAGGGTGGTTCTACTCAATGCTGAGCAAATGGTCTGAATACTTATGACCATGTGATATTTCAGTTTTTCTTTTTTAATAAATTTGCAAAAAATTCTACACTTCTTTTTTCTCAGTCAACATGGGGTGCAGAGTGTACATTAATTAAAAAAAATGAACTTTTTTGAATTTACCAAATGGCTGCAATGAAACAAAGTGTGAAAAATGTGAAAAATTTAAAGGGGTCTGAATACTTTCCGTCCCCACTGTAATGCGTGCATTAAGGAATGGGAAAGTGGAAGTGCTGATTATAGTGCACTCAAATGCTGAGGATGTGGGGCAGGTGCGACCACGCCTGTTGTTGGAGCACAAGAAACACAACCATCCATGACACATAGGTTCCTGTCCTACTTTGCAGAGAGGCATGATAAACGATTTCTAAAGCCGGAAGAGTGCTAAAAGGTGGTCAGCTGGTTACAAGATAATGCTTTCAGCAGACTTGGCATCAGCACCCAGTCTAAGGCCGGGATCACACATGCGAGGAATACTGCCAAGTCTCGCATGTTAATACCCAGCCTTGGGAGTGGAGCGTGCGGCCGCATAGCAATACATGGAGCCGCACGCTCCGCTCCCAAGGCCAGCAGCAGTGCCTGGTATTAACATGCGAGACTCGGCTGTATTCCTCACATGTGTGATCCCGGCATTACACACAGTCCAGTCTCATCAGCCTAAAGTCTAAATAACTTAATTCTCACCCTGATCCTCCTTCCTCTTACCATGTTGATTTCCAGGAGACTAGTGATCCCAAGCTGTGACTCTCCGATGAGCTCTTTACCACTATATTTCTTGATTGTGGCCTACCAAGCTACAGTCATGGCCAAAAGTTTTGAGAATGACTCAAATATTAATTTTTACGAAGTCTACTGCTTCACTTTTTCTAATGGCAATTTGCATAAACTCCAGAATGTTATAAAGAGTGATCAACTTAACAGCAATTACTTGCAAAGTCAATATTTGGCTAGAAAATGAACTTTATCCCCCAAAACACATTTCAACATCATTGCAGCCCTGCCTTAAAAGGACCAGCTAACATCTTTTCAGTGATTGCTCCATTAACATAGGTGTGGGTGTTGATGAGGACATGGCTGGAGATCAATCTGTCATGATTAAGTAAGAATGACACCACTGGACACTTTAAAAGGAGGCTGGTGCTTGGCATCATTGTTTCTCTTCTGTTAATCATGGTTATCTCTAAAGAAACATGTGCAGTCATCATTGCAATGCACAAAAATGGCCTAACAGGGAAGAGTATCGCAGCTAGAAAGATTGCACCTCAGTCAACAATCTATCGCATCATCAAGAACTTCAAGGAGAGAGGTTCCATTGTTGCCAAAAAGGCTTCAGGGCGCCCAAGAAAGACCAGCAAGTGCCAGGACCATCTCTTAAAAGTGTTTCAGCTGCGGGATCGGGCTACCAGCAGTACAGAGCTTGCTCAGAAATGGCAGCAGGCAGGTGTGAGTGCATCTGCACGCACTGTGAGGCGGAGACTCTTGGAGCAAGGCCTGGTCTCAAGGAGGGCAGCAAAGAAGCCACTTCTCTCCAGAAATAACATCATTGACAGACTGATATTCTGCAAAAGGTACAGGCAGTGGACAACTGAGGACTGGGGTAAAGCTATTTTCTCTGATGAATCCCCTTTTCGATTGTTTGGGACATCAGGAAAACGCCTCATTCGGAGAAGACAAGGTGAGCGCTACCACCAGTCTTGTCTCATGCCAACTGTTAAGCATTCTGAAACCATTCATGTGTGGGGTTGCTTCTCAGCCAAGGGAATAGGCTCTCTCACAGTCTTGCCTAAAAACACAGCCATGAATAAAGAATGGTACCAGAATGTCCTCCAAGAGCATCTTCTCCCAACCCTCCAAGAGCAGTTTGGCGATCAACAATGCCTTTTCCAGCATGATGGAGCACCTTGCCATAAAGCAAAGGTGATAACTAAATGGCTCAGGGAACAAAACATAGAGATTTTGTGTCCATGGCCTGGAAACTCCCCAGATCTTAATCCCATTGAGAACTTGTGGTCAATCATCAAGAGACGGGTGGACAAACAAAAACCTAAAAATTCTGACAAAATGAAAGCATTGATTGTGCAAGAATGGACTGCTATCAGTCAAAATTTGGTCCAGAAGTTGATTGAGAGCATGCCAGGGATTTGCAGAGGTCCTGAAGAAGAAGGGTCAACACTGCAAATATTGACTTGCTGCATTAACTCATTCTAACTGTCAATATAAGCTTTTGTTACTCATATGTTTGCAATTATTGTATTTCTGTCTGTGATAAAAACATCTGTCAAACACACATAAAAACCAGAGGGCAGCAGATCATGTGAAAATATAATATTTGTGTCATTCTCAAAACTATTGGCCATGACTGTATATGCTCCAAGAGGGACAGGACGACATGCTATTTAGTGAAGCCCAAAACTTTGAGCAGCCATAGACTTTTACATATTCTTGGGTAGATTTTAGTGGTATATAAATCCCAAAAACTTGTTCAAAATTGTTTTGGTTTTATATTGTTCACCCATAGCCTATTCCGTGGAGTACATTTCCTCGGTATATAACTCTCAATAAAAGCCTTAAAAAACTTTTAAAAAAGTTTATCGATATTATTTTGCTCATCCATAGACTATTCCATGGTCTGGAGTACATTTCATTGCTATATAAGCCTCAAAAAACTTGATTAAAAATGTATCGGTCTTACTTTACTCATCCATGGGGTATTACATCTTCTTAGGTACTTTTCATTGGTATATAACCCTCAAAAAACTTGTTCAAAATTTTAATTGTATTACATTGCTCATCCATATACTATTATGTGGCCTGGAGTACATTTCGTTAATATATAACACTCAAAAAATGTGTTCAAAATTTATTGTTATTATATTGCTGTCATGTGTGCATTGCCACGAAGATCGTCGCGGTTGCACATTTTGACTTCTCACAGCTGAGCTGCTGTTTCTTTGTGTTTGGCAGCTAGGGAGTTAATTCTGTCTGTGCTCGGTGCTGGGACTGGGTGCAGTTTCTCCCAGCTGCAATTGATTATTTGTTGATTGGTCTCCTTTAAATTTCTGGTTGTCTGCTTGGGGAGTTGCCAGTGAAACCTTCATGCAGACCACAGATAGGAATGAATCTGTATAGACTTTAGTTGTGAGCTCCTTAGTTGTTCTAAGCTCAACTTGGTTAGAGTTTATTTCCCAGACCATTTATGTTCCTTTGGTGTTTGAGTGTGTATGCAAGCGAGTGTTATCCTGTCTGTCTTATATGTCTAATCTGTGTATTTAGCTAAGATCAGCCCATATCCCTTTGGTGGTAGTCAGGATCCTTCTTAGGACTGATTACAGGGTTCAGGGTCTGATAGGAGACAGGGTTAGGTTGGAGACTTGGACCTCTGAACCATTATCAGTACCTCCAAGGTGAGGGATTAGTTAGGACCCCAGTTTAGGGTCAGGTTAGATCCCGGTCCACCTCTTTCCTGTTTCAGCTCATCAAGTCCTCAAGATTAACCCTGAGTTCAGCAGATATCGTGTCAGGTAAATCTAGTCTATACTTACATGCTGATGTTGCTTTACTAGTTGTTGTATAGAGTGTTGTTCCTGTATTAATAGTTTACTGACATTGTATACATATCATTAGACAGCGTGACAATTGCTCATGCATAGGGCATTATATCTTCTTTCTTTCGTCGCTATATAAGCCTCTAAAAACTTGTTAGAAATGTATTGATATTATATTGCTCACCCTTAGGCTACAATATCTTCTTGGGTATATTTCATTAATATAAAAGCCTCAAAAAACTTGTTAAAAAGTTTATTGATATTATTTTGCTCACCCATAGACTATTATGTGATCTGGATAAAATTTCGTTGATTTTTAACCTTCAAAAAACTTGTTCACAATGTATTTGAATAATATTGCTCATCCATAAGGTATTACATATTCTTGGGTACATATTTTTAAGTAAGCCTTAAAAATCGTGTTCAAAATTTATCGGTATTATAGTGCTTATCCATAGACTAGTCCGAGGTTCTGGAGCACATTTAATTGGTATATAACCCTCAAAAAACTTCCTTCAAATTATTTGGTATTATATTGCTCATCCATAGACCCTTCCGTGGTCTGGAATACATTTCGTTACTACATAAGCCTCAAAAAACTTGTTTAAAATGTATCAGTATTATATTGCTCATTCATAGGGTATTACATATTCTTGGGTACATTTTGTTGCTATATAAGCCGCAAAAAACTTATTCAAAATTTTATCTGTATTATATTGCTCATCTGTATGGTATTAAATCTTCTTGGGTACATTTCATTGCTATATAAGACTCAAAAAACTTGTTCAAAATTTATTGGTATTATATTGCTCACCCATAGACTATTCTGTGGTCTTTAGTACATTTTGTTGTTATATAACCTTCAAAAAGTGTTAAAAAATGTATAGATATTATATTGCTCAACCATAGATTATTCCATGGTCTTTAGTACATTTTCTTGGTATATAACCCTAAAAAGTGCATAGCCTTTATGAGTCTAGGATCACTAATATATGACAATTTAAACAGAATGTATATGAGGCCCTCCTTAATGCCTAATACAAGGTGTGTCTGAATCCCTTATTTTTGGCAGTTCTTGCTTTCTTCATAAATTACACTGAAATTTCCTATTTTTTAATAAAAAAGTCAATTTTAGTTTTTTTAAATTATATTTTTTAAAATCCTTTTTATATTTTGCCTTATATACAAGTAATTATACAGGAAAAAATGTTTCTTAACATTTTCCTTTCTGTAAAATGCAATTTTTCGTCAGTTTGGAATGCTTTATTGTCACACCTTAAAGTGAAGTAAAAGTGTGACACCATTCTTCTTAGCAGTGATCTGGGAGTCAGAGATGTTTCCAGGGATCTTCCCCATGCTATTCTCTTCCATTCATCACTTTTCCCATCCATTTGAATATTTTCACTGCCCCCCAGACCTCTTTGTACGGTCTGCTGGAAAAAAGCTCATCTTTTCCATTGATTCCTATTATACTCGTAATGAGTATGCGAGTATTAGGAATTGCTCGGTTCGAGTAACGAGCAAACGATCATTTTAGGGCTCTTGTATCTCTAATGTTTAATTCCTGGACAAACCCGTTAAAGGATGAAACATCCTATGTGAACAAAATCAGTATATCATCTATGTGGCAGTCTATAAGAATATCTGGGGTACCACCAGGACAAGGTATCCTCGCCAAACTCCACAGTGTCCTCCCACAAACCCAGAAGCAGGTTGACATACGTTGGGAGGCAGAAGCATATCTAGAAAAACATAGAAACATGTCAATATGAAAAGAATCTAAGCTAAGAAATCCTAAAAAGTCATTGGAGCTGACTGGTGTTTTTTGAATGGTCACCGAAAGATGATAGAATACTGAATAGACTAAATAAATGATGCAGTAGACTAGCTACTAACAATGCAATAACAATCATGAAATGATAAAGACACCATAAAGACTTTTCTATAAGTCTGCAAGAAAGGTGGCATAAGTAATTACAACCTCCTCTGGATCTTGAAAATTAGAGCCAATCAGCAAATTTAATTATATTCATTTTCTCTTGCTTTTAATACTTGGAATTTATTGAACTGCAACACTTCTCACCTAAGCCAAATCAGATCTCATACTTTGCACGAGGACCAACAGTCCGAAACACCATATCTGCAAATTGAGATTCTGATTTGGCTTTTATCCTAAGTCACATTACAAGACTCGGTAAAGGTTTGATTGTGACTTGTAGGATCGCTACTTCCAATAGGTGGCGCTATAGAGTTAAAGTCCTCTTTTTCTCTGAAGAGGCAATTTGCATATTGAACTGCAACAAGCATCTCATTAAGTGACAAATTGCTGAAATGAGAGGCTCTGCTCCTAGATCATGTTGCCCTCAGATTACATATCAAAACTTGTTGCCAGGTTCCCTTTAAAAACGGCTTTTTTATTCTTAACACACTGCACACAAGGATAGCACTTTAATATCCCTCTGTAATAATTTTGCTACAAAAAAATATTAAAACCATGACTTTTTCGTTTTTTAAAATTATGTATTTTTAAATTGGAAATTTTTTATAAGATACATAAAAGAGTTATTAGAAGACTTTTTCTAGAATTCTAGACTTGTTATTTTATGAGGGATGTATTTTTTTTAACCCCTTACCCCCCAAGGGTGGTTTGCACGTTAATGACCGAGCCAATTTTTACAATTCTGGCCATTGTCTCTTTATGAGGTAATAACTCTGGAACGCTTCAACGGATCTTCGCGATTCTGAGAATGTTTTCTCGTGACATATTTTACTTCATAATAGTGGTAAAATTTCTTTGATATTACTTGGGTTTATTTATGAAAAAAATTGAAATATGGTGAAAATTTTGAAAATTTTGCAATTTTCAAACTTTGAATTTTTATTCCTTTAAAACAGAGAAATATGTCACACAAAATAGTTGCTAAATAACATTTCCCACGTCTACTTTACTTTAGCACAATTTTGGAAACAAAATTTATTTTTATTAGGAAGTTATAAGGGTTAAAAGTTGACCAGCGATTTCTCATTTTTACAACAAAATGTACAGTACAAAACCATTTTTTTTAGGGACCACCTCACATTTGAAGTCACTTTGAGGGGTCTATATGACAGAAAATACCCAAAAGTGACACCATTCTAAAAACTGCACACCCCAAGGTACTCAAAACCACATTCAAGAAGTTTATTAACCCTTCAGGTGCTTCACAAGAGCTGAAGCAACATGGAAGGAAAAAATGAACATTTAACTTATTAGTCACAAAAATGATCTTTTGCAAACAATTTTTTATTTTAACAAGGGTAAAAGGAGAAAATGGACAGATAAAATTGTTGTGAAATTTCTCCTGAGTACACTGATACCCCATATGTGGGGGAAAACCACTGTCTGGGCGCACGGCAGGGCTTGAAAGGGAAGGAGCGCCGTTTGACTTTTTCAAACCAAAATTGTCTGGAATTGAGATTGGACGCCATGTCGTATTTGGAGAGCCCCTGATGTGCCTAAACAATGGAAACCCCCCACAAGTGACACCATTTTGGAAACTAGACCCCCTAAGGAACTTATCTAGTTCTGTTGTGAGTACTTTGAACCACCAAGTGTTTCACTAAAGTTTATAATGCCTGGGTGTGAAAAAAAAATTCCACAAAAATGATTTTTTTATTCCGCAATTTTTGATTTTTCCCAAGAAAATTGGACCCTAAAATTTGTCCAATTTGTCCTGAGTGCGCTGACACCCCATATGTGGGGGAAAAAATTGATTGGGGACACGACAGGGCTCGGAAAGGAAGTAATGACTTGTTGGCATGCAGACTTTCATGGGTGTCATGTTCAGTTTGCAGAGCCCCTGATGTGCCTAAACAGTGGAAAACCCCACAAGTGACCCCATTTTAGAAAAGACCCCCTAAGGAACTTATGTATTTCTGTGGTGAGCACTTTGAACCCCCAAGTGCTTCACACAAGTTAATAATCCATTGGCATGAAAATAAAAAATCCAATTTTTTTCCCACAAAAAAATCTTTTAGTCACCAATAGTGAAAACCCCCCACAAGTGACACCATTTTGGAAACTAGACCCCCTCAGGAACTTATCTAGATCTGTTGTGAGCACTTTGAACCCCCAAGTGTTTCACTAAAGTTTATAATGCCTAAGTGTGAAAAAAAAAATTCCACAAAAATGGCTGGATACCATGTCGCGTTTAAATAGTGAAAACCCCCCACAAGTGACACCATTTTGGAAACTAGACCCCCTCAGGAACTTATCTAGATCTGTTGTGAGCACTTTGAACTCCCAAGTGTTTCACTAAAGTTTATAATGCCTGTGTGTGAAAAAAAAAATTACACAAAAATGTTTCTTTAGTCCGCAATTTTTGATTTTCCCAAGGAAATTGGACCCCAATAGTTGTTGTCCAATTTGTCCCGAGTATGCTGATGCCCCAAATTTGGGGGAGAAATACTGTATGGGCGCACGGCAGGGCTCGGAAAGGAAGTAATCACGTTTTGGAATGCAGACCTTGATGGGTGTCATGTTCAGTTTGCAGAGCCCCTGATGTGCCTTAACAGTGGAAACCCCCCACAAGTGACCCCATTTTAGAAACTAGACCCCCTAAGGAACTTATCTAGCCCTGTGGTGAGCACTTTGAACCCCAAGTGCTTCACACAAGTTTTCGCACATAATTTTTAGTCACTAATTTTTTATTTTCCCAACGGTAACAGGAGAAATTGGACCCAAAAAGTTGTTGTTCAATTAGTCCTGAGTACGCTGAAACCCCATATGTGGAAGAAAAATACTGTATGGGCATATGTCGGGGCTCGGAATGGAAGTAGAGATGTTTTGCATTGCAGACTTTGATGGAATAGTATGCGAGCGTCTGTTAGGGGTCACGGGACATATGGGACCGCACCCAGGATCCCATTCAGGCTTCCAAGGAAAGGATGAGGTCTTCTGCCGATGCCCATCGGCGTCCCGCTCCGACAGTTGCTCCTGGCGACCTAGTGTGGCTCTCCGCCCGAAACATCAGGCTACAGGTGGAATCCACTAAGTTGGCACCCCGCTATTTGGGTCCCTTCAAGGTTTTCGAGCAGGTGAACCCTGTGGTTTACTGTTTGGCCCTTCTGCCTCGCCTTGGTATCTCTGACACCTTCCATGTGTCCCTCCTAAAACCCGTGGTCATCTCCCGATTGCCTGAGTCATCTTCCGGGACGTTGGGTTCGTCTTCGGACGACTACGAGGTGAACGCCATTGTAGGGTTCAAGGTGGTATGGGGCAAAAAAAATTTTTTGGTGGATTGGAGGGGTTATGGGCCTGAGGATAAGTCCTGGGAGCCTGCCGAACATGTTCATGCTCTGCAGGTCATCGCTGCCTTTGAGTGTAGCGAGGCCCAGAGAAAGGGGGCCCTAGGAGGGGGGTAATGTTAACCCCTTACTGCCATCGGACGTACTATCCCGTCCATGGTACCTGGGCCCGTATGACCATGGACGGGATAGTACGTCTCGTGCGATCGGACGCGCTCCCGGGGGGAGCGCAGCCGATCGCAGCCGGGTGTCAGCTGATTATCACAGCTGACACCCATGACTGTGTGTCAGGAGCGGTCACGGACCGCTCCCGGCACATTAACTCCTTGCACACCGCGATCAAACATGATCGCGGTGTACTGGGGGCACAGGGGAGGATCGCGCAGGGTGGGGGCTCCCTGCGCGCCCCCCTGAGACCCTCAGAGCAGCGCGATGAGATCGCGCTGTTCTGAGGGCTTCCTCCCTCCCAGGACCCGGATCCAAGATGGCGCCGGGGTCCTGGAGGGAGGCGGCTTCCTCAGTGCCTGCTGAGAGCAGGCACTGAGACGCCTGCATCTATGCCTGTGCGATCGCTGGTGTGACAGAGTGCTGTGCACACTGTCACACCAGCGATCTGACAAAATACAGTGATGTCCCACCCTGGGACAAAGTAAAAAAGTTAAAAAAATAAAAATAAACATGTTTAAAAAAAAAATCCAAAATAAATAAAAAAAAAAAAAAAATATTCCCCAATAAATTCACTTCTTCCTGTAAATAAAAAAAACAAAGCAATAAAAGTACACATATTTGGTATCGCCGCGTCCGTAACGACCCCCCCTATAAAATTGTCCTACTAGTTAACCCCTTTAGTGAACCCCTTAAAAAAAAAAAAAAACGAAGCAAAAAATCAATGCTTTATCATCATACCGCCGAACAAAAAGTGGAATAACACGCGATCAAAAAGACCGATATAAAAAAACATGGTACCGCTGAAAACGTCATCTTGTCCCGCAAAAAACGAGCCATCATACAGCATCATCAGCGAAAAAATAAAAAAGTTATAGCTCGCAGAATAAAGCGATGCAAAAATAATTATTTTTTATATAAAATTGTTTTTATTCTATAAAAGCGCCAAAACATGAAAAATAGATATAAATGAGGTATCGCCATAATCGTACTGACCCGAAAAATAAAACTGCTTTATCAATTTTACCACACGCAGAACGGTATAAACGCCTCCCCCAAAAGAAATTCATGAATTGCTGATTTTTGTTCATTCTAACCTCCCAAAAATCGAAATAAAAAGCGATCAAAAAACGTCACGTGCTCAAAAATGGTACCAATAAAAACGTCAACTCGTCCCGCAAAAAATAAGACCTCACGTGACTCTGTGGGCCAAAATATGCAAAAATTATAGCTCTCAAAATGTGATGATGCAAAAACTATTTTTGCAATAAAAAGCGTCTTTTAGCGTGACAGCTGCCAATCATAAAAACCCGCTATAAATAGTAAATCAAACCCCCCTTTATCACCCCCTTAGTAAGGGAAAAATAATAAAATTAAAAAAAAGTATTTATTTCCATTTTCCCATTAGGGTTAGGGTTAGGGTTGCGGCTAAAGTTAGGGTTAGGGTTGGCGCTAAAGTTAGCATTAGGGTTAGGGTTGGGATTAGGGGTGTGTTAGGGTTAGGTTTGTGGTTAGGGTTGGGACTAGGGTTAGGGGTGTGTTGGGGGTTAGGGTTGGAGTTAGAATTGGGGGGTTTCCGCTGTTTAGGCACATCAGGGGCTCTCCAAATGTGACATGGCGTCTGATCTCAATTCCAGCCAATTCTGCGTTGAAAAAGTCAAACGGTGCTCCTTCACTTCTCAGCTCTGCCATGCGTCCAAACAGTAGTTTATCCCCACATATGGGGTATCAGCGTACTCTGGACCCCAAGAGTTATTGTGCAATGTGTCCTATTTCTTCTGTTACCCTTGGGAAAATAAAAAACTGGGGGCGAAAATATCATTTTTGTACAAAAACAATTATTTTTTTGTTTTTACGGCTGTACATTATAAACTTCTGTGAAGCACTTGGGGCTTCATAGCGCTCACCACACATCTAGATAAGTTCCTTGTGGGGTCTATTTTCCAAAATGGGGTCACTTTTTGGGGATTTCCACTGTTTAGGCGCATCAGGGGCTCTCCAAATGCGACATGACGCCCCCAGACCATTCCATCAAAGTCTGCAATCCAAAACGTCACTACTTCCCTTCCGAGCCCCAACGTGTACCCATACAGTAGTTTTCTCCCACATATTGGATATCAGCGTACTCAGGACAAATTGGACAACAACTTTTGGGGTCCAATTTCTCCTGTTACCCTTGTAAAAATAAAATATTGGGGCAAAAAAATCATTTTTGCAAAAAAAAAAAAAGATTTTTTATTTTTACGGCTGTGCGTTATAAACTTCTGTGAAGCACTTCGGGGTTCAAAGTGCTCACCACACATCTAGACAAGTTCCTTGTGGGGTCTATTTTCCAAAATGGGGTCACTTGTGGGGGGTTTCCACTGTTTAGGCGCATCAGGGGCTCTCCAAATGCGACATGACGCCCCCAGACCATTCCATCAAAGTCTGCAATCCAAAACGTCACTACTTCCCTTCCGAGCCCTGACGTGCGCCCATACAGTAGTTTTCTCCCACATATTGGGTATCAGCGTACTCAGGACAAATTGGACAACAACTTTTGGGGTCCAATTTCTCCTGTTACCCTTGTGAAAATAAAATATTGGGGGCGAAAAAATCATTTTTGCAAAAAAAAAAGGATTTTTTATTTTTACGGCTGTACGTTATAAACTTCTGTGAAGCACTTCGGGGTTCAAAGTGCTCACCACACATCTAGATAAGTTCCTTGTGGGGTCTATTTGCCAAAATGGGGTCACTTGTGGGGGGTTTCCACTGTATAGGTGCATCAGGGGCTCTCCAAATGTGACATGACGCCCCCAGACCATTCCATCAAAGTCTGCAATCCAAAACGTCACTACTTCCCTTCCGAGCCCTGACGTGCGCCCATACAGTAGTTTTCTCCCACATATTGGGTATCAGCGTACTCAGGACAAATTGGACAACAACTTTTGGGTACCAATTTCTTCTGTTACCCTTGTGAAAATAAAATATTAGGGGCGAAAAAAATCATTTTTGTAAAAAAAAAAAGGATTTTTTATTTTACGGCTGTACGTTATAAACTTTAGTGAAACAACTGGGGGTTAAAAGTTCTCACCACACATCTAGATAAGTTCCTTGAGGGGTCTAGTTTCCAAAATGGTGTCATTTATGGGGGTTTCCACTGTTTAGGCAGATCAGGAGCTCTCCAAACACGACATGGCGTCCAGCCAATTCTGCGTTGAAAAAGTCAGACGGCGCTCCTTCCCTTCCAAACTCTGCCATGCACCCAAACAGTGGTTTACCCCCACATATGGGGTATCAGCGCACTCAGGACAAATTGCACAATAACTTTTGGAGTCTTGTTACCCTTGGAAAAATAAAAATTTGGGTGAAAAGATCATTTTTGTGGAAAAAATATGATTTTTAAATTTTACGGCTCTACATTATAAACTTGTGTGAAGCACTTGGGGGTTCAAATTGCTCACCAAAGATCTAGAAAAGTTCCTTAGGGGGTCTAGTTTCCCAAATGGGGTCATTTGTGGGGGTTTCCACTGTTTAGGCACATCAGGGGCTCTCCAAATGCAACATGGCATCCAATCTCAATTCCAGCCAATTTTGGTTGGAAAAAGTCAAATGGTTCTCCTTCCATTCCGAGCTCTGCCGTGAGCCCAAACAGTGGTTCCCCCCCACATATGGGGTATCAGCGTACTCAGGACAAATTGGACAACAACTTACGTGGTCCAATTTCTCCTGTTACCCTTGGGAAAATAAAAAATTAGTGACTAAAAGATAATTTTTGTGGGAAAAAAATAGGATTTTTTATTTTCATGCCCGGGCATTATAAACTTGTGTGAAGCACTTGGGGGTTCAAAGTGTTCACCAAAGATCTAGATAAGTTCCTTAGGGGGTCTAGTTTCCAAAATGGGGTCACTTGTGGGGGGTTTCCACTATTTAGGCTCATCTGGGGCACTGCAAACGGAACATCACCCCCATCAACGTCTGCATTCCAAAACGTTACTACTTCCTTTCCAAGCCCTGCCGTGCACCCAAACAGTTTCCCCCCCCACATATGGGGTATCAGCGTACTCAGGACAAATTGGACAACAACTTTTGGGGTCCAATTTCCTTGGGAAAATTCAAAAATTTGGGACTAAAAAATAATTTTTGTGGAAAATTGTTTTTTTTTTTTTTCACACCCAGGCATTATAAGCTTTTGTGAAACACTTGGGGGTTTAAAGTGCTCACAACAGATCTAGATAAGTACCTTAGGGGGTCTAGTTTCCAAAATGGTGTCACTTGTGGGGGTTTCCACTGTTTAGTCGCATCAGGGGCTCTCCAAACACGACATGGCGTCCAATCTCAATTCCAGCCAATTTTAGTTTGAAAAAGTCAAACGGCGCTCCTTCCCTTACGAGCTCTGCCGTGTGCCCAAACAGTGGTTTTCCCCCACATATTGGGTATTGGCGTACTCAGGAGAAATTGCATAACAACCTTATCTGTCCATTTTCTCCTTTTACCCTTGTCAAAATAAAAAAAAAGTTTGTAAAAGATCATTTTTGTGGCTAAAAAGTTAAATATTCATTTTTTCCTTCCACGTTGCTTTAGTTCCTGTGAAGCACCTGAAGGATTAATAATCTTCTTGAATGTGGTTTTGAGTACCTTGAGGGGTGCAGTTTTTAGAATGGTGTCACTTTTGGGTATTTTCTGCCATATAGACCCCTCAAAGTGACTTCAAATGAGAGGTGGTCCCTAAAAAAAATGGCTTTGTAAATTTTGTTGTAAAAATGAGAAATCGCTGGTCAACTTTTAACCCTTATAACTTCCTAACAAAAAAAAATGTTGGTTCCAAAATTGTGCTGATGTAAAGTAGACATGTGGGAAATGTTATTTCTTAACTAGTTTATGTGACATATTTCTCTGTTTTAAGGGAATAAAAATTCAAAGTTTGAAAATTGCAAAATTTTAAAAATTTTCGCCATATTTGCGTTTTTTTCAAAAATAAACGCAAGTTATATCGAAGAAATTTTACTTCTAACGTGAAGTACAATATGTCACGAGAAAACAATCTCAGAATCGCTAGTATCCGTTGAAGCGTTCCAGAGTAATAACCTCATAAAGAGACAGTGGTCAGAATTGTAAAAATTGGCCAGGTCATTAACGTGCAAACCACCCTTGGGGGTGAAGGGGTTAAGGGTCGAGTTCCCGCTTCTGCACAAGGGAGATCTCGAGCCATTCCGGCTGCGGTCTCCCATTCGTCTAAGGCCGCAGTGGACTCTGCTCAGCTTAGACGTCGGTCCCAGCGTCTTGCCCAGTTTAACAGTGTGCAGAGGATTACTGCTGCCTCTCCAGGCTCTGCTATTGTGGCCAGTACTGGTTAGCGGCGAGCAGACGTCTTTAGGACAACGTCCTTGTTTTCCCCTTCTGAGCATGCCCAGGGTGAGATCTCTCATTGGAGATCAGGGGTCACATGCTCAGGTACTGCAGCAGCTCCTATTGGTCCGCCAGGAAGGTCCTGTGACTACTGGTGTTCTGGAACAGTTTCACTGGTCCTTGTTTCTGGCAGGTCCTGTAGCTGTTACTATAAAAGGGTGGCATGGCTGGTCCGCCATGCGCTAGTATCAATTGCATTATGTGCTTTGCGCCAGTGTGATCATGCACGCATGTGTTTAGGGCTCGGCTGAAATAAGCCCCTAGAATACCGGCACCTCCGGTGAGGACATTTGAGTGCAAGTGGTTAGGGCTTGGCTGAAATAAGCCCCTAGAATACCGGCTTCTCCGGTGAGGAGATTGCTTGAATGCGTTGCTGTCTGCATGATCACGGACTGCTATCCGCACAGCAGTTATCTGTGTATCCCTGTGGTGTTAACAGGACACAGTCTTTTTCTCAGCGGCTCTGTGATGCAACAGGGTTCGCTTTATAACGCTGGTTCAGCGCCCTAACGTTTTACTTTGCGGCTCACTGAAGCTAAGTGAGTTCGCACCTATCACCATATAGCGCTGTGGCATTCCCGTTAGCGGCTCTGGGGATTAACAGAGTTCGCACTTACTGCCACAGCGCGCTACGGCGTTTATTTTAGCGACTCTGCGGGATAACAGAGTTCGCTACTTTTGCCAATTTACTAGCAGCGGGCTTCGCCTACATGGTGGACCCCGGGCTGCGAACGCATCTCTCTACTATATCTATTAGGTGCGTTCCGCAGACCCTAACATGCTACAAGCACCAGGGTCTGGCTAGTAAAATGGCGTATGACCAGCGTCTACTGCGGGACATCCAGCATCTGGAGGGTAGGTTGGCGGCTCTTGAGCGCACAACCTCAGCTGTGGATGTTACCGCAGTCGCTGTCCAGGCTGCTAGCGTGGCTGCAGCCAGTGTGTCTACTGCCACCTCTGCTCCCACAATATCCCACCTCCCACTTCCAGACAAGTTTGCTGGTGACAGCAAGCAATGTCGGGGATTCGTGAGTCAGTGCTCTATACAACTGGAGCTTCTGGCTGCACGTTTCCCCACGGATCGGGTACAAGTGGACTTTGTAACATCTCTTCTGTCGAGCAGAGCGTTGGAGTGGGCCAACCCGTTGTGGGAGCTTGACGACCGTATGGTGTGGAGTGCTCCTCGTTTTCTGGAGGCTCTAAAAAAGGTCTTTCTAGGACCTCAGGTTACCCACGATGCGGCGCTCCAACTTCTGGCAAGTTCACAGGGTTCGTCCTTGGTCAGCTGTTTTGGTGTCCAATTTCGGACTCTGTCCTCGGAGTTGGACTGACCGGATAAAGTCCTCATTCCCGTGTTTTGGAGAGGACTAGCGGGCCATGTGAAAGACGCCTTAGCTACCAGGGAGATTCCCGCCACACTGGAGAAGCTTATCGCCATATCTACCCGCATCGACTTCCGTTTTCACGAGCGGAGGTTGTAGCGGTCCCAGTGTAGGCAGAGGTTTTGGCTGGCTCCCATCTTCGCCAGACCTCTAGAATCTTCCAGTCAGGCACCCGACTCCCATGAGGCCATGGAGGTTTCTCAAGCAGGACCTAAGTCCCGGGCCACTCGAGTACCGGTGGTTTGTAACATCTGCCAGCAGTTAGGACATTATGCCAACAAATGTCCACAGCGGTTGGGAAAACGTTGACGTCTAGTGACCTTGGGAGCTGGTTCACTAGACACTGCGGCATTTTCCACCAAGTTGTCCTTTAAGGGGCAATTACTGTAGGTCCATCCACGCTCACCGCCGAGCTCTGTGTGGATTCTGAAGCCGAGGGGAATTTCATGTCCTCTGCATTTGCTCTCCGCCACACTATACCTCTGGTGATGCTCGCCAAACCGGTGACTGTGCGAGTAGTGAATGGATCGACTCTGCCCTCACAAATCATCCACAGGACTATCCCTCTCACTTTATCTATGTCCCCTTCCCATCAGGAGAGTATTTCTTTTCTTGTCCTGCCCGAGGGAATAGACGAGGTGTTGCTGGGAGTACCTTGGCTCCGTTATCACTCTCCCCATATTGAGTGGTCCTCTGGGAGGATACTCGGTTGGGGTAATTCATGTAGAGGCAGGTGTGTCAGGGAGTGCGTTCAGGTCACCACCACAGAGATACCCGTAGATCTCACTTCTCTTCCTCAGTGTTATTGGTCATATGCAGACGTTTTCTCCAAGAAGGCGGCGGAGACTCTTCCACCTCATCGCCCCTACGACTGTCCAATTGAGCTCTTGCCTGGAGCAGAACCTCCTCGGGGGAGAGTCTACCCCCTCTCGCTTCCTGAGACGGAGGCCATGTCCCAGTATATTCAGGAGAATCTGGCTAGAGGGTTCATTAGGAAGTTGGTGTCACCAGCAGGGGCGGGGTTCTTCTTTGTGCAAAAGAAGAACGGAGAATTACGTCCATCTATTGACTACAGGGGTCTTAACGCCATCACCGTCAAGGATAAGTACCCGTTGCCCCTAATCTCTGAGCTCTTTGATAGGCTCCGAGGAGCAAGAGTATTTACCAAGCTTGATCTACGTGGTGCCTATAACCTAATTCGCATCCGTGAGGGGGACGAGTGGAAGACAGCTTTTAATACCAGGGATGGGCATTATGAATACCTGGTGATGCCCTTCGGGCTCTGTAATGCTCCCGCTGTTTTCCAAGACTTTGTCAATGATGTCTTCCGGGATATGCTCTCCACATCTGTAGTAGTCTATCTGGATGATATTCTCATCTTTTCACCAGATATAGACTCTCACCGGAGGGATGTCAACAAAGTCTTCGACCTCTTACGGGCAAACTCCCTCTATGCCAAGCTGGAGAAATGTGTGTTTGAGCAGGAGTCCTTATCTTTCCTGGGCTATATCATCTCTTCCCAGGGATTGGCTATGGATCCTGCCAAACTACAGGCTGTAATGGCCTGGCAAGAACCCCATTCTCTTAAAGCGGTGCAGCGCTTTATGGGGTTCATTAATTATTATCGCCAGTTCATTCCCCATTTCTCGACTTTGGTAGCTCCCTTGGTAGCCCTCACCAAGAAGGGAGCAAATCCCAAGTTGTGGTCTGAGGAGGTCTCCAATGCGTTCTCTTCCATCAAGTCGCATTTTGCCAGTGCTCCCATATTACATCGCCCTGATGTTGATAAGCCGTTTATTTTAGAGGTGGACGCCTCTTCTGTTGGTGCTGGAACAGTCCTTTATCAAAAGGATGCTCAAGATCGGAAGCATCCCTGATTCTTCTTTTCTAAGACCTTTACACCAGCAGAAAGGAATTATTCCATCGGGGACAGGGAGTTGCTGGCTATGAAGTTGGCCTTCTCTGAGTGGAGACATCTTCTGGAGGGGGCTCATTTTCCCTAACAAGTCTTCACCGACCACAAAAACTTGGTATATTTGCAAACGGCTCAGCAGCTAAATTCTCGCCAGGCCAGATGGTCCCTATTCTTCTCTCGGTTCCACTTCACCCTCCATTTTCTCTCCAGTGAGAAGAATGTTCGGGCCGACGCTCTCTCTCGCTCCTTAGTGTCATCAGAGGAGGAGGATGAGGAGTCTCGGCTTATTGTCCCCGAGAGAGCCTTAGAACTGTAGCCCCGGTTTCGCTAGAGTCTGTGCCTCCGGGCAAGACTTTTGTACCCACTAATTTGCGACCGGAGGTACTCTCTTGGGCACACTCGTCCAGGGTGGGTGGACACTTTGGGGCAAAAAGGACAACTGAGTTATTGGCGAGGACATACTGGTGGCCACATATGGTCCGTGACGTCAGGGAGTATGTTCAGGCGTGTGTCTCCTGCGCCAGGAACAAGTCTCCTCGACAACGGCCAGCTGGGTTACTTTTTCCTTTGCCGGTGGCAGACAGGTCCTGGGAGATGGTCGGGATGGACTTTGTGGTGGGCTTACCCAAGTCTCGGGGTTGCACTATCATTTGGGTGATCACCGACCACTTCTCCAAAATGGTGCACTTAGTGCCGCTACCACGGTTACCTTCTGCACGGGCCTTGGCAGCATTATTTATTAGACACATCTTCCATCTACATGGTATGCCAGACAAGATCGTCAGCGATCGAGGTCCCCAATTTGCGTCTCGGTTCTGGAGAGAGTTGTGTCATCTACTCTGCATTGAGTTGAACCTCTCCTCTGCATATCATACTGAGACGAATGGGTTGGTAGAGAGGGCCAACCAGACCTTGGTCACCTACTTGCGACATTTTGTCTCTGCCAGGCAGGATGACTGGGTGTCCTTGCTCCCGTGGGCGGAGTTCGCGCTAAAAAATGCTATGGCTGACTCCACCGGACAGACCCCATTCCTCTTAAATTACGGCCAGCATTCGCGGGTACCGGTGCCCATGCCCGTGGCTTCCGCCGACTACAGGGTGGCAGAATGGGCTGTGGAGGCACGGGACATTTGAGACCGCACCCAGGATGCCATTCAGGCTTCCAAAGAAAGGATGAGGTCTTCTGCCGATGCCCATCGGCATCCTGCTCCGACATTTGCTCCTGGCGACCTAGTGTGGCTCTCCGCCCGAAACATCAGGCTACGGGTGGAATCCACTAAGTTGGCACCCCGCTATTTGGGTCCCTTCAAGGTTCTTGAGCAGGTGAACCCTGTGGTTTACCGTTTGGCCCTTCCGCCTCGCCATGGTATCTCTGACACCTTCCATGTGTCCCTCCTAAAACCCGTGGTCATCTCCCGGTTGCCTGAGTCACCTGCCGGGACGTCGGGTTCGTCTTCGGATGACTACGAGGTGAACGCCATTGTAGGGTGCAAGGTGGTATGGGGCAAAAAAAAATTTTTGGTGGATTGGAGGGGTTATGGGCCTGAGGATAGGTCCTGGGAGCCTGCCGAACATGTTCATGCTCCGCAGCTCATCGTTGCCTTTGAGCATAGCGAGGCTCAGAGAAGGGGGGCCTAAGGAGGGGGGTTATGTTAGGGGTCGAGTTCCCGCTTCTGCACAAGGGGAATCTCGAGCCATCCCGGCTGCTGTCTCCCATCCGTCTCCGGCCGCAGTGGACTCTGCTCAGCTTAGACGTCGGTCCCAGCGTCTTGCCCAGTCTAACAGTGTGCAGAGGATTACTTCTGTCTCTCCAGGCTGTGCTATTGTGGCCAGTACTGGTTAGCGGCGAGCAGACGTCTTTAGGACAAAGCCCTTGTTTTCCCCTTCTGAGCATGCCCAGGGTGAGATCTCAAATTGGAGATCAGGGGTCACATGCTCAGGTACTGCAGCAGCTCCTATTGGTCCGCCAGGAAGGTCCTGTGACTACTGGTGTTCTGGAACAGTTTCATTGGTCATTGTTTCTGGCAGGTCCTGTAGCTGTTACTATAAAAGGGTGGCATGGCTGGGCCGCCATTCGCTAGTATCAATTGCATTATGTGCTTTGCGCCAGTGTGATCATGCACGCATGTGGTTAGGGCTCGGCTGAAATAAGCCCCTAGAATACCGGCATCTCCGGTGAGGAGATTTGAGTGCAAGTGGTTAGGGCTTGGCTGAAATAAGCCCCTAGAATATGAGCTTCTCCGGTGAGGAGATTGCTTGAATGCGTTGCTGTCTGCATGATCATGGACTGCTATCCGCACAGCAGTTATCTGTGTATCCCTGTGGTGTTAACAGGACACAGTCTTTTTCTCAGCGGCTCTGTGATGCAACTGGATTCGCTTTATAACGCTGGTTCAGCGCCCTAGCGCTTTACTTTGCGGCTCACTGAAGCTAAGTGAGTTTGCACCTATCGCCATATAGCTCTGTGGCATTCCCGTTAGCGGCTCTGGGGATTAACAGAGTTCGCACTTACTGCCACAGCACGCTACGGCGTTTATTTTAGCAACTCTGCGGGATAACAGAGTTCGCTACTTTCGCCAATTTACTAGCAGTGGGCTTCGCCTGCACGGTGGACCCCGGGCAGCGAACGCACATCTCTACTATATCTACTAGGTGCGTTCCGCAGACCCTAACAGCGCCATGTCCGTTTGGAGAGCCCCTGATGTGCCTAAACAGTGGAAACCCTCCAAATCTAACTGCAACCCTATCTCCAAAACACCCCTAACCCTAGTCCCAACCCCAACCATAACCCTAACCACAAACCTAACCCTAACACACCCCTAACCCTAATCCCAACCCTAACACTAATCCTAACTTTAGCCCCAACACTAACCCTAACTTTAGCCCTAACCCTAACCTTAACCCTAATGGGAAAATGGAAATAAATACATTTTTTCAATTTTATTATTTTTCCCTAACTAAGAGAGTGATAAAGGGGGGTTTGATTTACTATTTATAGCGGGTTTATATGTTTGGCAGCTGTCACACGCTGAAAGACGCTTTTTATTGCAAAAAATAGTTTTTGCATCATCACATTTTGAGAGCTATAATTTTTCCATATTTTGGCCCACAGAGTCATGTTAGGTTTTACTTTTTGCGAGACGAGATGACGGTTTTATTGGTACCATTTTTGGGCACATGACTTTTTTGATCGCTTTTTATTACGATTTTTGGGAGGCAGAATGAACAAAAACCAGCAATTCATGAATTTCTTTTGAGGGGGGCGTTTATACCGTTCCATGTGAAATAAAAATCGATAAAGCGGTTTTATTCTTTGGGTTAGTACGATTACAGCGATACCTCATTTATATCATTTTTTTATGTTTTGGCGCTTTTATACAATAAAAACAATTATATATAAAAAATAATTGTTTTTGCATCACTTCATTCTGCGAGCTATAACTTTTTAATTTTTTCGCTGATGATGCTGTATGGCAGCTTGTTTTTTGCGGGACAAGATGTCGTTTTCAGCGGTATCATGTTTATATCTGTACTTTTTGATCGCGTGTTATTCCACTTTTTGTTCGGCGGTGTGATGATAAAACATTTTTTTTGCCTTGTTTTTATTTTTTTTTACATTTTTACTTTGTCCCAGGGTGGCACATCACTGTATAACGTCAGATCTCACTGGCACTGCAGCAGGCTTTCTCAGCGCCTGCTCTTAGCAGGCACTGAGGAAGCCACCTCCTTGCAGGACCCGGAAGGACCCCACGGTTATCTTGGATCCTCGGGGGAGGAGAGTCCCTCGGAACAGCGCGATACATCACGCTGTTCTGAGGGTTTCAGGGAAGCACGCATTGAGCCCCCGCCCTGCGCGATGCTTCCTTGTGCCCCCAGTACACTGCGATCATCTTTGATCGGAGTGTGCCAGGGGTTAATGTTCCTTGAGCGGTCCGTGACCGCTCCTGGCACATAGTGCCGGGCGTCAGCTGTGATAATCAGCTGACACCCGGCGGCGATCAGCTGCTCTCCCCCCGTGAGCACTTCTGATCACCTATGACGTACTATCCCGTCCTTGGGAATTAAGTCCCAGGGCACATGGACGGGATAGTACGTCCGATGACAGAAAGGGGTTAATTACTACAAAATGATCTGCAAAATTTCTGCTTCATGTCACTTGTCCTACCTATTGCATTTTTTCTGTGCTATTTTGTGTATAAATATGTGATTCTTCAGATGTTGTATTAGTCTATGCCTGATGAAGAGACCTGAGTAGTCTCGAAAGCTTGCAATTTGTTACCATCTTTTCAGTTAGCCATTAAAAGGTATCAACCACTGAGGACTCTCAAGTCTAAATATTTTCTACAAAATGATCATCATCACTAAGGGTGCTGCGACACCAGAAACGCGTTGATAGCGCATTTTTTTGCTGCTATCTATGCTGATACTTTTATCCTCTATGCTTGATATATCAAGTGAATAAAGATCTACTTTTTCACTTTGTCGTGGAGCTGGATTTTTTTCTTCATTTTGCCATGTTATACGTCTGACACAGCGGTTCCGTGCTCCGATCCCTGGGATGTTATACTGGTGAGCTGGACTTTATTTTATTGTTAATTACTACAACAGACATGTCAGGAGAGGTGACAGCAGTTGACAATTTTCAAATTTCTCCGAATGTTGCTAAAGGTACTGCCACACTAAACAATCCCGCTAGCGATCACAATAACGACGCATACTAATGCGATCGCTAGCGGGATTGTTTCTATATCGCTAAATGCGGCCACATTTAGCGATATAGTTAACGACGCTATCGCCGTTAGCGATCTTCTTAACGACTTTAGCGGTACAAAAGTACCGCTAAATCGCTAAGAAAAGGTGCCACACAGCGATTAGATACTTACCCAGCGGGAGCGCCGACGAGAAAATAGGGTCCGGAACGATTCCAGCGACGAGCGAGATCACAGCAGGAAGCTCGTCGCTGGAAGCTGCCGCACTGAACAACATTGCTAACAGGATCGCTAAATAGTGACGTTTTTTAGCGATCCCGTTAGCGATATTGTTTAGTGTGGCATACCCTTTAGTTATAGGTATACAGAAGAATTGGGATGATCTTCTGTCTTACTAAGGGTTATAAAAAAAAATTGTTCCTATTGTCCAAAAATGGAACCAAAACAGCAATTCCTTTTCATGAACAGGCGCCATTAAGTTTTTCTAGTGAGTGGAAAGTTACTTTCTGCATGAGGGAGAAGCGCTCTCCCTTTTCCTTTACAATGAAAGTGTAATAACTTAGCAGATAAAGCCAAATTTAGACTTCTGTCCTGAAACACCTACTGAGATAATGGATGTAAGATGTTAAGAGCTTGTGTACTATGAATACAGTTGTGCTGCTCACATCTCTATTGTGAATGAAGTACAGTTAGTTTCCTATCCTCCAACCAGAGCTATTAGTAAAGTATTTTATTCTCACAATTAGAGTCTCATTAATAAATGTTAACTTATGTATTAAGTTTCCACATTACAATACTGGCTACTGCTAAAGGGAATCTGTCAGCAAAATTTCACACCCTACACTATAGTACACCCCAACAGATTTGTCAGAAAACCTTTAGTTTTCTTTCAGAATCAACATTTCTATAAAATACCATACTTCAAAATGCTCCCACAAATATTGACCATTGATTGAAAACAAGTTTATTTTGCGCACCGAAAAAAAGTAATTTCCTTACAAATTAATTCAAAACCATTTTAGCAAATATGAATACACCACAATGAAAGTCTTACGAGTAAAGCTAAAGTTTAGACTACAAAATTCTTATTAACAATAATTCAACCACTGCAAAGTCTAATTATTCAGAGAGCAGTTATTCAGGCTTGTCTGTGTACCGTTTAACTAACCAGAGTCCTCTAGTGTTGACACTGGTGCTGATGCTCAACCGTCATACTAGCAGTCCTTCTAAGTGCTAATCCTGTGCTTTACTGTTTGTATTAGATGCAGTCTACATTTAGCCTAGGTACAGTTGCAGGACCAGGTAGAGTGGCAGAATACAGCTTCAGTCAGGGCTTAGGGCTTTGCCAGTCCATTGCTACATACAGTTGCTTCTCACAAAATTAGAATATAATCAAAAAGCAAATTTATTTCAGTTCTTCAACACAAAAAGTGAAACTCATATATTATATAGTCATTACAAACAGAGTGATCTACTGTATTTCACGTGTTTATTTCTGTTAATGTTGATGATTATGAAAACCCAAAAGTAATTATCTCAGTAAATTAGAATAATTAACAAAAACACCTGCAAAGGCTTCTAAAGCATTTAAAAAGGTCGCTTAGTCTGTTTCAGTAGGCTCTACAATCATGAGGAAGACTGCTGACTTGACAGATATACAGAAGGCAGTCATTGACACACTCCATAAGGAGGTTAAGCCACAAAAGTTCATTGCTAAAGAAGCGAGCTGTTCACAGAGTGCTGGATCCAAGAATATTAATGGAAAGTTGAGTAGAAAGAAAAAGTGTGGTAGAAAAAATTGCACAAGCAATCGGGATAACTTGAGCCTTGAAAGGATTGTTAAGAAAAGACCATTCAAAAATTTGGGGGAAATTCACATGGAGTGGACTGCTGCTGGAGTCATTGCTTCAAGAGCCACCCCACACAGGCATATCTAGGACATGTTCTACAAGTGTCGCATTCCTTGTGTCAAGCCACTTATGACCAATAGACAAAGCCAGAAGCGGCTTACCTGGGCCAAGGAGAAAAAGAACTGGACTGTTGCTCAGTGATGCAAGGTGTTGTTTTCAGATGAAAGTAAATTTTGCATTTCATTTAGAAATCAAGGTCCCAGAGTCTGGAGGAAGAGTGGAGAAGCCACAATCCAAGCTGCTTGATGTCTAGTGTGAAGTTTCCATAATCAGTGATGGTTTGGGGAGCAATGTCATCTGCTGGTGTAGGTCCACTGTGTTTTAAGAGCAAAGTCAGCTCAGCTATCTACCAAAAAATTTTAGAGCACTTCATGCTTCCCTTTGCCGACAGGCTTTTTGGAGATGGAAATTTCATTCTCCGGCAGGACTTGGCACCTGTCCACACTGCCAAAAGTACCAATACCTGGTTTAAAAACAACAGTATCACTGTGCTTGATTGGCAGCAAACTTGCCTGACCTTAACCCCACAGAGAATCTATGGGGTATTGTCAGAAGGAAGATGAGACACTTGTCATGGGTGTATCGCCACGAGGATCGTCGCGATTACACACTCTGACTTCTCACAGCTGAGTTGCTGTTACTTTGTGTTTGGTAATGAGAGAGTTAATTTTACCTAGCTCTTTGCTAAGACTAGGTGCAGCCTCGCCCGGCTGCTTTTGATTATGTTCTAATTAGTTTCCTTTATATTCCTGCCAGTCTGGGTGTTAGACGCCGGTGAAAGCATTCATGTAGTCTAGCAGACTGGAGCGGTTCTGAGAATACTTAAGCTAAGAGTTCCTTAGTTGTTTTTACTCTTACAGCTTATAGTTTTTCTCTGAGACCTTAGGTGTTCCTACTGTGTGTGAGTGTTGTATGTAAGACTTTATTTACTTTATTTCTTGTCTTTCTTGTATGTCTTTCTGTTCATTAACCGTTACCTGTTCATTCCCTTTGGTGGTATTCAGGGTCCTTCTTAGGACTAGAATACAGTTGGCAGGGATTGATAGGAGACAGGGTTTACGCTGGTGGCCTGGACCTCTGTACCTTTAACAGTACCTCCAGGTAGAGGGATTAGTTAGGACCCCAGTTCAGGGTCAGCTTAGACCCCGGTCACCCTCTAGCCGGAGACAGCGTATAACGGATTCCGTTTTGACCCACTGGACATTCTGTCAGGTAAATCTATGTTATCATATATCTATGCGCATGTTATATAGTATGTTGCCCTTTTGATATAGATTACTGACATCTCATATATATATCTGCTATACAGCGTGACATTTTCACCGGCCAAACTAAAGATTCTCCCCAGCTGTCATGGATCCAGTAGCCCAGCTGGCCCGGCAGTTGCAGGGGTTGTCCATGGAATTTGCAGACATTAAGTCCAAGGTTTTGTCCCCCCCGGAGCAAACCAGATCTGAACCTAAGGTTGCTCTCCCGGACAGGTTCACTGGTGGGCGGGACAAATTTTTTACTTTCCGGGAGGCATGTAAATTGTACTTTCGGCTGCGGCCTCGGTCATCTGGGAGTGAAGAGCAGAGGGTGGGAATTGTTATCTCGCTCTTACAAGGGGACCCTCAATCTTGGGCGTTCTCTATTCCTCCAGGCTCCCCAGATCTCCAGTCAGTGGATCGATTTTTTACTGCCCTGGGTCTTGCATATGATGATCCGGATCGAGTTTCCCTTGCTGAAACAAAGTTACGTAAAATACGGCAAGGAAATCGTCCAGCGGAGGAATATTCTTCTGAGTTCCGTAGATGGGCAACAGATACTCAGTGGAATGACCCAGCTCTTAGGAGCCAGTTTTGTCAAGGGTTGTCTGACAAATTAAAAGATGTGTTGGCTCAGTATGATTCTCCTCCATCACTGGAGGCTGCTATGGCCCTCGCTATTCGCATTGATAGACGAATTCGGGGAAGACGCGAGGTAACTCCGCCTCCCGTGATGACTCCACCTACTACTAAAGTCCCTTATACTGAGGTTCCCTGGTCTGTTCTGAGGAACCCATGCAGTTGGGAGGGACATCTTTTTGTAGGAGGGAACTGGCGGTGCACCGCAAGACTAGAAGGTGTTTCTTTTGTGGGAGAGAGGGACATTTTGTTGGGGGGTGTCCATCCCGGGCCTCTTTGAGTAAAGGAGTTAACCTGGGAGTGTGTATTTCGTCCCCAAATCCCTCTCAGTTTCTCGTGCCTGCGGAGGTGGTGATTGGTACTAGAACTGAGAGGATTTCTGTTTTTCTTGATAGTGGGTCCGGGGCTAATCTGGTGGACGCTCGGTTTGCCCAGGTGCATGGTATGCAACTGAGTGTATTGGCCAAACCGGTCCCTATACTCTCTATTGATTCTAGACCTCTTGGTCAAGGTAGCTTGGTACAAGCTGTTCATAACATAGATCTTCGAGTAGGGGCAATACATAAAGAGCAATTGTCTTGTTATGTGTTGGAGGGTCTACCTACTCCTATTGTGTTGGGACTTCCTTGGTTGGCTAAACATAACCCAGTGATTGATTGGCAATCCAGAAAGATAAGCCAGTGGGGTGAATTTTGCAAGAATAACTGCATGAGCACGGTCATCGGTGCGGTTGTGCCTAGGACTTTGCCTCCTTTTCTGGAGGACTTTGGGGAGATGTTCTCAGAGGAGGGGTGTAAAGAGTTACCTCCTCATCGCGCATATGACTGCTCAATAAAGTTGCTTCCGGATGCCTTATCTCGTACTTTCCCAGGGACCGGGAGGATGGATGATCCGGTTCCTATTCCTCAGGAGGGAGTTGTAGTGTCAGCGGTATGCTCTGAGCTTGAGGGGGAGGTATTGGGGGCTCAGGGGGACGCCCCTGTGGGACTTCCAGGGAGACTGATAGTTCCAGATCGGTTAAGACTGAAGGTTACGGGGAACCGTTACAAACGGATGGCTGATAGGGGGAGAGTTTCTGGTCGAGATCTGAAGGTGAACGATCTGGTGTGGTTGTCTACCAGGAATATAAAACTTAAAGTTCCCTCCTGGAGGTTGGGTCCCAGATTCATCGGGCCGTACAGGATCAGTTCCATAATTAATCCTGTGGCATTTCGTCTGGACCTCCCTCCTACGTTTAAAAATCATAATGTGTTTCACAAGTCATTACTTAAAAAGTATGTGGCACCAGTTATACCGTCACCTCTACCTCCTTCAGTGGTGGTCAATGATAACGTGGAAATTCATGGGTCGAAAATCATTGACTCACGTCTCAGTCGCCGATCCCTTCAGTACTTAGTTCATTGGAGGGGGTATGGTCCTGAGGAGGGGACGTGGGTCCCTGCGTCTGATGTTAACGCAGATCGATTGGTTCGGACCTTTCACACAACTCACCCGGGCAGACCTGGCCTTGAGGGTCCGGAGGCCCCTCGTAGAAGGGGGGGTACTGTCATGGGTGTATCGCCACGAGGATCGTCGCGATTACACACTCTGACTTCTCACAGCTGAGTTGCTGTTACTTTGTGTTTGGTAATGAGAGAGTTAATTTTACCTAGCTCTTTGCTAAGACTAGGTGCAGCCTCGCCCGGCTGCTTTTGATTATGTTCTAATTAGTTTCCTTTATATTCCTGCCAGTCTGGGTGTTAGACGCCGGTGAAAGCATTCATGTAGTCTAGCAGACTGGAGCGGTTCTGAGAATACTTAAGCTAAGAGTTCCTTAGTTGTTTTTACTCTTACAGCTTATAGTTTTTCTCTGAGACCTTAGGTGTTCCTACTGTGTGTGAGTGTTGTATGTAAGACTTTATTTACTTTATTTCTTGTCTTTCTTGTATGTCTTTCTGTTCATTAACCGTTACCTGTTCATTCCCTTTGGTGGTATTCAGGGTCCTTCTTAGGACTAGAATACAGTTGGCAGGGATTGATAGGAGACAGGGTTTACGCTGGTGGCCTGGACCTCTGTACCTTTAACAGTACCTCCAGGTAGAGGGATTAGTTAGGACCCCAGTTCAGGGTCAGCTTAGACCCCGGTCACCCTCTAGCCAGAGACAGCGTATAACGGATTCCGTTTTGACCCACTGGACATTCTGTCAGGTAAATCTATGTTATCATATATCTATGCGCATGTTATATAGTATGTTGCCCTTTTGATATAGATTACTGACATCTCATATATATATCTGCTATACAGCATGACAACACTAGACCCAACAATGCAAAGGAACTGAAGGCTGCTATCAAAGCAACTTGAGCTTCCATAAGATCTCAGCAGTGCCACAGGCTGATTGCCTCCATGCCATGCCGCATTGATGCAGTCATTGATGCAAAAAGAGCCATGACCAGGTATTGAGTGCATTTACTGAACATACATGTCAGTAGGCAACATTTTGGATTTTAAAATCATTTTTCAAGCTGTTGTTATAAAGTATTCTAATTTACTGAGATAAAGATAATGACTTATGGGTTTTCATTGGCTGCAAACCATAATCATCATCATAAACTGAAATAAACTATTGAAATAGATCACTCTGTTTGTAATGACTCTATACAACATATGAGTTTCACTTTTTATATTGAAGAACTGAAATAAATTAACTTTTTGATGATATTCTAATTTTGTGAGAAGCACCTGTATATAGCAGCATGCATGTGAAAACATTCTTTTTTTTTGGGGGGGGGAGGTGAAAAAATTGACTATATTGTCATCCATACAATTTAACCTGCTTAGTGTTACATTAAGGTGGTATATAAAACTCCCCCAAAAATTTCTATTTTTTGGGGGATTGAATAAGTAGTTCATAGAGTTTAACGTGGTTAGTGTTACATTAAGGTAATATATAAAACTCAAAAAAAAAGTTCACCATCTCTTTTTTTTTTATTCAGTTAGTCATCCATTGACTTTAACACACTGCTTAGTGTTACATGATGATGGGATATAAAACAACAAAAAAAGTTCAAAAATATATTGTGGATTCAATTAGTCATTAATAGACTTTAACGCACTACTTAGTGTTATATTACGGGGGTATATAAAACTCCAAAAAAATCATGATTTTTTTGTAGATTCAATTAGCCATCCATAGACTTTAACGCACTGCTTAGTGTAATATTTTGGTGTACTATAAAACTCCAAAAAATTTCAAATTTGTCATGTGGATTCAATTAGTCATCCATACAGTTTAAAGTGGATAGTATTACATTACGGTGATATATAAAACTCCAAAAAAATTCAAATTTTTTTCTGGATTCATTTAGTCATCCATACAGTTTAACATGCTCTGTGTAAAATTCCAGTGGCTTAAAATTTTTCAAAACCGCTTGGCCTGCTACATTTGACCAAATTTTTGCTACATTAAAAAAGTGTGGTTTCAATTACCAAAGGAAAACTAGCAATTAGAAATTGCAAAAAGGGATGGGGAAGTGGATGTGCTGATGCTGATGCACACAGATGCCGAAGACATGAAGCAGATGTGACTACGCCTGTTGATGGGGCACAAGAAACATGCCCATCCACCACACATAGGTTAATGTCCCACTTTGCATGGAGGTATGGTACACCACTTGTGAAGCCAGAGCAGTTATCGGTTTGATAGCAAATAATGCTTCCAGCATGCTTGCCAGCATCACCCAGATTTTCACATGGACCAGTCTCACCCTCACCAGCCAACACACTGGATTGCTTAATCCTCACCCTAATCCTCCTTCATTCCACCATGTTGAGTCCCAGGAGACCAGTGAGCCCACACTAAGACACTCCAACGTACTCTTTACAACATCATTTCTTGATTGTGGCCTCTCGCCCTGCATGGTCCAAGAGGGACAGAAGGAGATATTGTGTAGTAATGCACAAAACTTAGAGGAGCCACAGTCACAAGAAGATGAAGGTGGGAACTGCAAATTTTGTTTAAAGAGGTAGATGATAATGAGACAGAGTTGCCAATAAGACAAGGTTGTTGTAAAAGTCATCAAGTCAGGAGGACCAGAGTTTGACCTTGGAAGACATTGTGGTGGATAATGAAGTCACTGACCCAACCTGGGAAGTTGGCATGCAGAGCGTGGCCAGCAGCACTGAGGTGGATGGATTGGCAACATCAAAACAGAGAGGAAGAGTTAGTGGGGTGACCAGAGGTATAAGCTGGGCAACTGTTGCGCAGAGCACCAACATTCATTACTTTCTCCGTCAAAGTGTTAGGGATTTCTCAGTCTGGGACTTTTTTAAAGAGATTTCTGAGACAAAAAATGGTCATTGCAACCTGTGCTGCCAAGATCAGAAAGGGCTTATCCAATAAGAGCCTAACCACCACTAGCATGATCAGGCGCATGTCATGTAAGCACCCGACTTGATGGGCTGAATGCCTGTTAGGCGTCAGCTGGATTTGAACCTTGATCTGAGGCATCAGTGGCCCCCCCATCCAGGTCTCAGCCAGGACAGATGCTGCTTAGCTTTGTTGTCGATCCCAATGCCTAGCCAGTACAAGAAAGTACAAGTTGTCTCCAGGGTCTTTTTTAAAAGTGACCTTAAGCATAAGTTACAGAAGGAGACAGGGCTGTTGTAGCCTAAGTCCAGAAATGCCTGCACTGAGCTTGTCCTTGACATGGCAAGCCATGATTGGTGTTTTAGGTCAGATGATCCTCTTACCTGGCATCACCTGATTGGTCACGGATGACGTCATCGGTGACGCTGTTGACGAGATGGCTGGGGGCGGAGCTTAGCCCTTAAATAGCTTCTCTGTCTGCGGCGCGGAGCGGTCAGATCATGCTAAAATAGGCAGTGCTCTTGTGTGGACCTACCAGAATCTTGGCTCCACGTGCTCTCTAGCTTTGCTCTCCGGGACCTGCCGATGCCAGAGTTCGCCCGGCTAATTAGCACAGGTCCCTCAGGCAGGATTAGCTTATGCCAGCCAGGTAGCCAATGTGCGCAGTCTAGCTACGACAATAGGGTAGCCATACACCCTGAGCAGACTTCGGGGCGCGTAACTTGGGCACCACCTGCCAGCTGAACAGTGAATCTTGCTCAGTTCGGTCTCACACTGGCTGACAGCAAGTGGGCATCACCACCAGCTGAATATTGAAGCTGCCCAGTCCGGATGTAACCCGGTTGGCAGCACGCGGGCATCGCCATCAGCTGAATAGTGAAGTTGCTCAGTACAGTCGCACACCGGCTGACAGCACATACGCCTGGCGTTAGTCGCACGCACTTTCTAGCGGCTGGCACGTAGCTTCTGTGTAGTCAAACAGGGCTACATCTATACCAGCTTGCAGCACATAGTGCTAACCTAATATCTGGCAAGTGGCTTCTGTGCCATTAACAGGGCTACATCTACACCAGTCCTCAGCACTTCTCCCGTGAAGTTAACGGAGATAGTGCAAATGCTATATCTTGCTAAATGTGAAGTTCACAGGCAAGATCTTTTTATTTTAATCGTCAGTTATTACCTTCCTAACCAAAGGGTGTTCGGCAGCAGTGAACATAAACTGCATTGTGGACCCGTGTTCAGTTGCAATCCATTATACAATAACGTTGTTGCAACCGAGCGCATAACAGCCTGGGTGTCATGGGGAGCAATGGGAAAACAGGAGATGAGGAACCTGGGCCCCTGAACTGCCACTCAGACTAGGGGGAACCCTGTCTTTCCTTGACTTGGGGGCACCCTTGATGGTAGGGGGCCCCAAGTCACCGACCTGTCCCTATTTCCTGTTTAGCCCTGAGCTAAACCTTCAACCCCCACCCAAGAGGTAAACAGTAGTGGAAACCAAAGAAAAGAAGGACAGGTAATAAAGTAAACTGCACAACAAAGCAAATTTACAGAATAACACAATGTCTGTGTGCGGGGACCACAATACCAATAGGGAAATAATTACTTAGCTTTCTCTGCTGCAAAGCACCGTACAGCAGAATAACAACAGCAACTGGACTCCAAACACCAGACGTGGCTGACACTAGAGAGCTGTTCCTGCTTGGCTGATTTCCAGATAGGACCTGTATCACCAACACACAGCTGATGCATCAGGTGACTTTTTAAAGGATGGTAAGATTTGCCATCACCTGCATCAGCTGACCCAGCAGAAATGAAGTAACACCTGATTGCCAGCGGGGGAAAAACTGACTTTAACCCCCGATGGTCCAAAAGGAAAAAAGTTTTCATTGAGTGGAATCAGAGCTGCCACAAATCCAAAAATGGATCGTGACACTGGGTCCACAATTAGAGCCAGTAGGTGACACCCCTGCCTCTTCTCCTGTGCTAAGTGCTTCCCAGTCCCCTGTCCATGACACTGGCACAGAAACCTGCCACTCTGCACCTGTCCCTGCACATTCTTACGCACCATGATTATGCACTTCCAAATCCTTGTCCCATAACTGTTAGGGATCGAGTTCACACTGCTGCACAAGGGGAATCTTGAGCCATCCCCGCTGCGGTCCCCCATCTGTCTCCGGCCGCAGTGGAGTCTGCTCAGCAGAGACGTCGGTCCCAGTGTCTCGCCCAGTCTAATACTCTGCAGAGGATGACTGCTGCCTCCTCAGGTCCTGCCATTGTAACAAGTGCAGGTCAGCGGCAAGCAGACATAGTTGGGACTAAGTCCTGTGTGTTCCCTTCTGAGCATGCTCAGGGTAAGATCTCTCATAGGAGATCAGGGGTCACATGGTCGGGTACTGCAGCGACTATCATTGGTCCTCCAGGAAGGTCCTGAGGCTGCTTTAGTTCTGGAGCAGCTTTCCCATTGGTCCTTTTCTGGAAGGTCCTGTAGCTGCTAGTATAAAAGGTGGGCATGACCGCACGGCAGTGCGCTAGTATCAAATCTGTTACATGCTTGCGCCAGTGTGGTCATGTATGCATGTGGTTAGGTCTGGCTGAAATAAGCCCCTAGAATACCGGCACCTCCGGTGAGGAGATTGTATGCACGTGTTCAGGGCTCGGCTGTAAACGCCATTAGAATACCGGCTACTCCGGGAGGAGATTATTGCTTGGGTTCTGATTGCATGACCACAGACTGCAATCTGCTTAGCAGTCATCCGTCTTCCCTGTGAGTCTAACAGGACACAGTCTTTGTTACAGCGGCTCTGTGAATTAACAGAGTCCGCTTATATTGCCATATAGTGCTACGGCATTTTCATCTGCGACTCTGCGGGATAACAGAGTTCGCTCATACTGCCTATTTATGCCATCTTACTAGCAGCAGGCTCTGCCTGCACCGTGGACCCCGGGCTGCGAACGCACCTCTCTTTAATATCTATTAGGTGCGTTCCGCAGGTCCCTAACACATAACAGCATTTAACTGTCCCTACCTCAGACCTTGGAACAAAAAGGAAAGTTTGCACCTACCCAGTAACAGGTCAAAATGCTTAACGGGCACATTTAAAGGCTGCATGCTGTGGAAATATTACAGTTTAGGCTTGAAGACACAGAGAATTTCTGCAACTCATGACAGCAGCCGTCCCTCTGTACTCGGTCGCCAGCCACCACTATTTCTCTCAGTGTGAAGTTCCAACTTAGTACCAGCAAGTGTTCAGGAACATCATGCGTGCTCTTACCAACGCCGTTACTGGGATTGTACACTTAACAAAGGGCACATCAACAAGCGCATTTGGCCAGGAATGCTATATTTCCCAGACAGAGCACTGGATAAAGATTGTGGAGGCTGAAGCCAAGTCCCACTCTGGCATGACACATGTGCTACTGATGCCGAGAATTGTTGGCCATATTTCTGTCAGGGTTTCCTACACCACCTACACCAGTTCATGCAATCTCTCCTGCTCCTCCTCATCCTTAATTTCCGATTTGTGTATTTCAGAGCACATTGTCCATATCAGCTGGTAGCTGGAAGCTCTGCAGCACTGCCTCAGTGAAGCAGCAACAAGCTCTTCAGAAACTAATTTATCTAGGAGGCAAATCGCACACTGGGGCAGATTTTTTAAAAGGCATAACAGACCAGACAGATCTGTGGCTGTCGAAGCTGAACCAGGCATGGTCAGGTGTGATAATGGGCATAACCTGGTGACAGCTGTGAAGCTTGGCAAGCTCACACACGTATCACGCTTGGCCCACATACTAAACATGGTGATTCAGTGGTTTCTGTAAACCTACCCAGATGTGCCAGAGATTCTGGTCAAAGTAGGCCATGTCAGTGTCCATTTCTGCAAGTCGGCTACAGCTGCTGCCGCTCTGGCAGTGCTGCAGTAGCTCATGCAAGTGCCAGCTCACCACACTGGAACTCCACACTGCACATGCTGGCAAGAGTTTGGGAGCAGCAGAGTCCAATTGTCGAATACCAGCTCCAAAACGACTGTTAGCATTCTGGACAGCTTCGAAACACTGAAAAGTGGACATGGATATCTAATGTTTGTGCTGTTCTCCAAGATTTGAGAACTGCAAAAAGATGATGAGTGATGATGACTAGAGTTGAGCGAAACAGATCGGTCAGATTCATAAGTCGCCGACTTTCGTTAAAGCGAAACCCGACCATAGCGTGAAGTCGACCATGCGGTCATCGACCTGAGCGCCAAAATCGGTTTTGCCATAATGCTTGCAGGCGCCTTTTTTCAGCCAATGAGCAAGGACGAACACTGTGGGCAACGAGATGACATGGGCTGCGTCCACCACCATCTTTGAGAAGGGCATTGCAGTGATTGACTTGCTTTGGGGGGCGTCATAGTGTCTATAAAAGCCCTGACCGCCGACCTCCATTTTACTTCTGCCGATCTTAACAGTAGCGAGGGGTTGCTGACGCTGTTTATCAGTAGGGAGAGAGTTAGGGCAGGAAAGAGAGGTTCTTCTGTGCTTGTGCTGATAGCAATTGTGCTGTACAGTTAGTGTGCAGTGACAGGGGAGGATTTTCTTGTGTGCAGCAGTGCTGGTTATTAGGCTGCCTGCCAGTGACAGGGGAGGATTTTCTTGTGTGCAGCAGCGCTGGTTAATAGGCTGCCTGCTAGCTGTATTGCTGTGTGTACACTGCTGTGCAGACTGCTTTTTACACAGTTACCGAGCGTTCATTTTTTCCCACACCGTATAGAGCTGTACGCTCCTCACACACTACCGTGTACCGGATGGTATCACGGACAAATACATGCTGACTATTTATGTGTGACTCCAGAAATCTATACGGAGATTGAAATTTTCCCCTACACTATATATAGCTGGTATCTTCTTATACAGTACCTTTTTTCTGCCTTTTGTATTGTGGTCAAATCCATACTGAGAGAGCGTCTGTCTGTGACTCCGGAAATATATTCGGAGATTTACAAAAACCCGTACACTGTATACAGCTGTACGCTTCTCATACAGTTATGATTTTCTGCTTTTTATATTCTGGTCTAATCCATACTGAGCCTGAGAGTGTCTGTGTGTGACTCCGGAAATATATACGGAGATTTACAATTACCCCTACACTGTACACAGCTGTATGCTTCTCATACAGTACCGTTTTTCTGCTTTTTATATTCTGGTATAATCCATACTGAGCCTGAGAGCGTCTGTGTGTGACTCCAGAAATATTTACGGAGATTTACAATTTTCCCCTATACTATAAACACCTGGTATATTGTGATACAGTACCCTTTTTATGCTTTTTATATTCTGGTCTAATCCATACTGAGCCTCTGAGCGTCTGTGTGTGACTCCGGAAATATATACGGAGATTTAAATTTTCACCTTCACCGTATACAGCTGTACGCTTCTGATACATTACCATATATCTGCTGGTATTTTTGGTACATTTTCCCAAACATGAGGAAGTATGGTGGAAGAGGCTGCGGATGTTTGCTGGGGGGGCCAGCTGGTACTGATGGTGATGGTGGTGCATCTGCTGGTAGTGCCAAAAGCACAATTGCACCTAAGGCAGGAGGTGTTGAGCCTGCGTCATCGTCTGGCTCCAGAAGGCCTGGAAGGCTCCCATTTCTGGGAGTAGGTAAACCGCTTTTAAAGTCGAAGCATCAGGAACAGGTTTTGTCTTACATTGCCTAAACAGCCTGCAGCACTATCGCCTCCTCTTCTGAAGTTTCAAGAAATGCAAGCACTGAGTCGTCAGTGCAGGCTCCTGGTCAGGAACAATACCTTTCCTTGTGTCTTTCACCCCCACCAAAAGTGAAGGATGCAGCAGGCCACACTTCAGATTACTCCATGGACCTCTTTTCACATACCATGTCTGGGTTATCAAGTCAAATCCTGAATTCCCCAGTCCAAGAAGAATCTGACATGGAGAGCACTGATGCACAGCCACTGCTAGATGATTCTGCTGGTACATTCACCCAGAGCACTACATTGCCTTCGCAGTCTACTGAGCCAGAATCTTACCCTGATGAAAATCAGGTGCCCATTCCCGCATACTATACCACCTTACACAGAGGAAGGTGCACATGAAATTGAAGAGGAGGTGATGGATGACCCAGTTGTTGACCCGGATTGGCATCCATTGGGGGAAGAGGATGCCGCTGGCAATAGCTCAGAAGAAGAGAAGGATCCGCAGCAGGCATCAACATCGCAGCAGCGGTTATCTGGCAGCTCTGTAGCAGTCCAAAAACGTGTTAAAAAAACAAAGAGGGTTGCAGGACAGCTTGGCCAGACGGTCAAATTAGCACAGCGTGCAAGCCCTGAAATTTTATCCCATAGTAGGAAGAGTGCAGTGTGGCACTTTTTTGACCAAAATCCTATTGATGAGGCAAAGGTTATCTGAAGAAGGGCGGAAAGATCTGTAGCCGAGGGAAAAATCTCCGAAATTTGAATATCAGTTGCATGCTTAGACATTTAAACACCATGCACTTGCAAGTGTGGATGGACTACTAAACCTCAGGTAGCACATGAAGGAAGCCAGCAACGCTACATCGCTTCCCCCACTGTAAGCCCACCTGTTAGCACACCACCAGCAAAAAATGTTGAGGTATCGTCGCAAGGCCAAAGCAGTTAGGGAATCACAATGTTTTTCCAACGAAAGACTGAATCTAGGCCATCACCACCACCACCACCACCAACATCACCATCACCAATCCCCTCTCAGTCCGTCATGTCCACCGCTAGTTCCCCCATATGCAGCTCTCAAGTCCAGCTCACCCTACCAGACACTCTGAGTAGGACAAGAAAATACTCATCCTCTCATCCGCGTACACTGGCTTTGAACGCCTACATTGCCAAACTGATCTCATTAGAGATGATGCCCTTCCATTTGGTTGAAAGTGCAGCGTTCCGAGAGCTCATGGCCTAAGCTGTCCCACGCTATGACCTACCCAGTCGGCACTCCTTTTCAGAAAAGCCATCCCTGCCCTCCACCTTCATGTGAAAGACCACATTGTCTATGAACTCAAACAATCAGTGAGTGGAAAGGTGCACCTCACAACAGATGCATGGGCCAGTAGGCATGGCCAGGCCGTTACGTGTCCAGCACTGCGCACTGGGTGAATGTGGTGGATGCAGGGTCCACAGGGGACAGCGGCGGTGGGACATTGCTGCCTAGCCCACGGTATAGGCAACAGTTGGCTGTAGGCGTTCGACCCTCCTCCTCCTCCAGAAGCGAAAGCTCGTCGACAGAGCGCAGTCGCACGAGTACTCCATCTGCAGCTGCCAGTGTTGCACATCGAACAGCTAGTGGTAAGCTTCAGCAGGCTGTTTTAAAGATGATGTCTTTGGGCGACAACAGACAAACAGCTGAGGTACTGGCCGACTACTTGCAGCGAGAAATTGAGTCATGGCTGGGCAGTCTACATCTTGAGCCAGGCAAGGTAGTCAGTGATAACGGCCGTAATTTTGTGGTGGCCACTGCACCGGCAAAACTCAGACACATACTTTTCCTGGCTCACACCTTGAACCTGATGGTGCAGTGCTTCCTAAATAATTATCCGGAGTCAAAAGCCCTGCTCCATAAGGTGCGAAGACTGTGCTCACACATCCATCTCTCGCCCGTAGACTCCAGTCGTATGCAGAGACTGCAGCGATCGTTCAACCTCCCCAAGCACCACCTAATCATAGACGTTGCAACAAGGTGGAACTCCACCATGCACAGGGCTGAGAGGCTGTGCGAACAGATGCAGGCTGTAATGCATTTGGGGGCAGATACACAGGCAGGCTGTTTGAGGGCAGACATCGAGTAGTCGGGTGTGCAGTGGTCAAAGCTGAAAGACCTCTGTAAAGTACTTAAGTGTTTTGAGGAATGCACACGGCTTGTAAGCGCAGACAACGCCATCATAAGCATGAGCATCCCACTTATGCGTCTGCTCATGCAAACTTTGATGCACATTAAGGATAAGGCATCAGCAGCGGAGGTGGAGGAGGAGTAGGGAATCCTTGATGACAGTCAGGCATTGTCTGCTCAGGGAACTGTCCTGGACGAGGTTGTGGAAGAAGAGGAAGAGGAGGAGAATGAGGGGGATGATTATTTTGGGGAGGAGAATGCTTCTCAGGGGAAAGAGAAAATATTGGCTTGTCAAGGTCATATACAGGGTTTGTGCGTGACTGGAGGGATGTGGATTTGGCAGAAAGTGCTCCTCCATCCACCACTGGCAGTGCATCATTGACACCTGGAACATTGGCCCACATGTGTGATTATGTCTTGCGGATCCTAAAAAGGGACCCCCGCATTGCCAAAATTATGAAGGATGACAACTACTGGTTGGCCAGCATCCTCGATCCACCCTATAAGCCAAATTACAGAACATCATGCCACAGGAGAACCTAGAGCTAATATTGGCGAACAAACAAGCAACTCTGGTAAACGGTTTGTTAGAGGCATTCCCAGCACACAGCAGCGGTGCAGGTTCTACAACGTGCCGTACTGGGCCAAATGGAAGAGGTGTTCGTGGTGCACACACTGAAGTGGTGTTGGAGACAGGGGTTTCATGACCATATTGTGGACTGATTTCTCGAGTACCGCTCACACGACTGGTAATACTGAATCGATTGCAACAGACAGGAGACAGCAGTTGTCAACTATGGTTCAAAATTACCTCTCCTTTCCTATTTTCTTTGGGGATCTGCTCCGGGGCAGATAGCTTTCATCTTTCTGCCTTTTGGTGTAGTTATCTCTCAGGCTGTGACGAGGCGTCTAGGATCAACGTAGGAACGCTCCACGGCTACCTCTGGTTGTGTCGTTAGTTTAGGAATCTGCAACCCATCAGTTACCAACATCTCAGGTGTTCGGCTGCCCTGCTGTTGTTCCTTTCCTCCTCAGCTACCGAAACATAACAGTTGTCAACTATGGTTCAAAATTACCTCTCCTCCCCTATCGATGTTCTCCCTCACAGTTCATTCCCTTTTGACTACTGGGCCTGTAAACTGGACACCTGGCCTGAATTTGCTCAATATGCCTTACAGGAGCTCGCTTGCCCTGCTGGTAGTGTGCTATCAGAAAAAATCTTCAGTGCTGCTGGATCAATCCTGACAGAAAGAAGGACCCGGCTGTCGACCCAATATGTTGGTGATCTCACCTTCATTAAAATGAACCATGCCTGAGTTTCAAAGGATTTTGTACCACCTTCCCCTGATGACACATAGGTTGCCAGCAAAATGGCTCGCTTTGTCCTCCTCTTCCTCCGACTTCTCCAATTCTTCCATTTGCAGCTGCTGAACGTCCAGCCTACACCTCAACATATGCCAGATTTTCCACCTCCCTAACTGGGTTTCCCCCCCCCAGGTCCAGTGTCAGCAACTGGCACACCCGGGCAAGTGACGGTGCCCTGAGCAGGTGGGGGTTCATTTGTGGGTGACGGCACTGGCCCTGGGCCCCTCATAGTATGCCGGTGTCTCTGACAATGGGGGGACCCACCCGCTGTCAGAGAAACCGGCGTACTATGAGGGGCCGTGTGCCAGTGCCGTCGCCCACGAGTGGGCCCCCCTGCTTGCTCAGTGCCCCAGCACTTGCAATACTTACCTCTCCCTGCTCCACCGCTGTGACGTCTTCCGCATTTCCTGACAGTGACATTCAGGTCAGAGAGCGCGATGACGTCACGTCTGTACGCCCTCTGCCTGAACAGTCCTAGTGCAGAGAGCTGGAAGATTGTGACGCTGAGGAGTCCAGAGTAGAGCAGTGCCCAGCGAGGAAAGGTATTTCATTTTTTTTAATGTTTGGAGCAATATATGGGGAGCATTATATACTGGAGAATTATATATGGGGCCCATCATACACTTGAGCATCATAGATAGGGCCCATTATACACTGGAGCATTATAAATGGGGCCCATTATATATGGAGCATTATATAGGTCCATCATACACTGGAGCATCATGCATGAGGCCCATCATACACTGGAGCATTATATATGGGACCATCATATACTGGAGCATTATAAATGGGGTCCATCATACACTGGAGCATCATATACGGGGCCCATTATACACTGGAGCATTATAAATTTTTGCCCATTATATATGGAGCATTATATAGGCCCATCATACACTGGAGCATCATGCATGGGGCCCATCATACACTGGAGCATTATAAATGGGGCCCATCATACACTGGAGCATTATATATGGGGCCCATTATACACTGGAGCATTATAAATGGGGCCCATCATGCACTGGAGCATCATATACAGGGCCCATTATACAGTGGAGCATTATAAATGGGGCCCATTATATATGGAGCCTTATATAGGCCCATCATACACTGGAGCATCATCCATGCGGCCCATTATACACTGTAGCATCATATGGGGCCCATTATATATGGAGCATTATATAGGCCCATCAAACAATGGAGCATCATCCATGGGGCCCATCATATACTGGAGCATCATATAGGTTCATTATTTATGGGGCATCATATAGGGTATGGAGCATCATATGGAGCACATATGGGGCCTATTCTGTATGGAGCATTATATGGAGCCCATTCTGTATGGAGCAATATATGGGGCCAATCATATACTGTATGGAGCTTTATATGCGACTCATTATACTGTATGGAGCAATATGTGGGGCTCAATATACTCTATGGGGAACGTCCAATACTGTATGGCACATTATATGGGGACCATCATGTACTGGAGCATTATGTGGAGCTCATCATATACTGTATGGAATATTATATGGGGCCAATTATTCTGTATGGAGCAAAATATGGGGCTCATTATTCTGTATGGCGCACTATGTGGTGGCCATAATACTGTATGGAGAAATATACTGTCCGGTTTTTGAGCTATTGTAGAATTTAAAATAGATATCAGTCATGTAATGTAAGAAGTAAAGTATTTGTCATTGTGCTATACCTATATTTCTGTTCCGTATCCGAGCATCATGAATTGTGGTATGTGTTAAAGGGGCCCACTGACACTCTTTCGCCCGGGGCACACGAAAACCTGGAGCCAGCCCTGCCCCCCCCCAACTTTAGCCAAATAACCCCAGTTTTCAATGCGTAACTATTATTATAAAGTAAATTAAGGTTGACAAGCTTAAGTAATAAGAATTGATGTCGTTGGCATTGAAATTGGCACTGTAGGTGTGCTTACTATCCTTTACTTCTTGCCGACTATGCTTCCCCATTGACTTGCATTGGGTTTCGTGTTTCAGTCGGACCTTCGACTTTTTCCGATGGTCGGCCGATTTCGTTCGACTCGACTTTTGTGAAAGTCTGGTGGTGTGAAACCCGACTCGACCCTCCCGGAGGCAAAGTCACTCATCTCTAGTGATGACGCCATAATCAGCACAAGAATATCGATTCTGTACCTATTTACACAGTCAGTGCTCACAATTAACACTAGAACTACTGATGGAGTCATTTTGACTCCTTTCATTTTTTATTTCTCTTCTGTGACTACATTTTTCAGAATTCCGGCTTGAAACTCGGTGACTTTTCCTCAAATATGATGTGAAAAAAGATTTTGTGAGAATAAATAATTTTGGTGAAAAATTTGCGCGTTTTTTTCAAAATTTACCAAGAACTACTGAAGGGAGTCATTTTGACTCCCTACTATATTTTGAGGTCCTTTTGTCACTAAATGGTGCTATAAAGTTTTGTGCATAATTTTTTCACTCTGTCTTATTTACCCTGATGTTCATATAGATGTAGTTCAATTTACATGTCAACTTTTCACATTTTCCTTGTGTTTTACCTGCTTGTATTACTGGTAATGCTGAACAAAATAGCTTGTTTACTCTAGGCTCTTATCTTATGCTAATTTTTGATTCATATATATTGACACATATAAAGAACTGTACGCTTGCAGAAGCATGCAGGAACAATAATTTACAGTTTACTCTATCTGATGAGGAGCTAGATGCATTCATTGCGATATTCTATGCTCGTGGAATATCTGGCACGAACCGTCACTCGATTAGCAGTATTTGGTGTAATGACTGGGGAATACCGTTTTGCAAAGCGACAATGTCTAGGGACCGCTTTGTTGAAATTATGAGGTTTCTCAGATTTGATGAGAAATCTACTCGATCGGAGAGACTGCAAACGGACAAGTTTGCTCTATTTTCTACTGTGTGGGACAGGTTTATTGAAAATTGTATTGCGTGTTACAAACCTGGCCCATACATAACGGTGAATGAGCAACTTTTCCCAAGCAAAACTAGGTGTCCATTCACGCAGTACATGCCTTCCAAACCAGATAAATATGGCCACAAATATTGGCTAGCTGTTGATAAGGAGAGCAAATATCTGGCAAATGGCTTCCCTTATCTAGGCAAAGATGACACACGCCGTGCTGAGGACCGTTTAGCTGACCATGTGGTAATGAAGTTATTGGACCCGTTTTTGAAAAAAGGTCGCAATGTTACAACCGATAATTATTTTACTTCAGTAAAATTAGCTAAACAGCTAAAAAGCAAAGGAACAACCATCGTGGGAACACTGAACAAGATAAGGCGAGAAGTACCTAAAGAAATAAAATCCATGAAAGAGGAATTGTACAACACTAAAGTGTTTAGAAATGAAGACAATTTTACACTTACAGTATATCAAGGAAAGCCCAACAAAAATGTTGTCATTTTGAGTTCCGTCCATCCAGATGTTGTTGTTGCGTCTGATTCCGCTAAAAAAACTCCAGAAACGGTAAAGTTTTACAATGAAACAAAATATGGAGTAGATGTAGTGGATCAGATGGCACGAAAATATACCACACGAACATGCACAAGGAGATGGCCTGTTCATGCATTTGAAAATGCCTTAGACTTTGCGGGTATAAATGCATGGATAATATTCAATGAGATAACCCACCAAAAAATGTCACGCAAGGCATTTTTGCAAACGCTTGTGAGAGAGTTGAGTGGTCCTTATGTCACAGATAGGGAAAAGGGTTCCACGTCCCAAGTTTCTACATGCTCAGAAGTGATGGTTCAAACAAAATTTTGCCAGATCAAAGAAAAGTGCAAGAAAAATAGATCTGTCGGCAATTGTAAGACTTGTGGTAAGTCTTTGTGTGGGCAATGTACTGCCATAAATCAAAGGCAATGCCTAAAATGCGAAACACCAAATGTTTAGAAGGTGAATTCTGCGCCATATTTTCATTTTTATGCTCCTCCACCTACATTTTCTCTGCTTTTTGTTCTTCAGTTGTTGTTTATATGTGTGCACTTGAATAAAAAAAATGTTTGAAAAACGTCTATTATAATTATTGTTATTTTCTGTAGAAAAATAAGAAAAGCAGAAAAAAAACAATCAAAAGCATTACTGTTGGATCTCACAATAATAATACATTACAAAAAATATAATTATTAATAAATAACCACAAATGAAACTCTAAAAATAAACGAAAACAAGCAAGGAGTCAAAATGACTCCTTTCAGTAGTTCTAGGCGGGGTCACGAGTCCAGTAGTCCTAGTGTTAAAGCTGAACCTTTGCATGCGGACCAGATGGAGATGGAGGAAGACATGAGACAGGGAGATACTACCCAGCCCAGCCTCATCTCGTCTGCTCAGCGCCGATTGGGTAACAATGAGGAGGTGGAGGCTGAGGAGGAGTAACAGGAGCTGATTGCTAGTGCAACAGAGGATTGTACCTACACAAGTTTTGTCCAATCTCTTCTACGTAGTTGGGCTAAGGAGGGGAATGAGGAGGAATTGATGGAGTAGGAGGAGATGGAGAGTACTCATTGTGATTGAGACAGGAAAGCGTTGACTGTAGGGAGCTTGGAACATATGTAATGCTGGCTTTCCTGTGAGCCTCACATTACATTCATATTGGCCCAAAAAGTGTACTGGTTGTTCACCCTGCTAGACCAATGCTTCAAGGAGAACTTTGCATCTCTAATTCCTCAGGCAGAGAGGTCAACTAAAATGGTACTATACCAGAAGGACATTGTGGAAAATATGTTGAAAAATTCCCATCAGACAAAACTAGTGGCAGGGGGCAAGATTCCTTGCCCAATCAAGGATGATAGGGAAGAGAGACAGACACCAGGTTCAGCAGAGGCAGGGGTCAATTGTCAAAGGCCTGAGACAATTTCATGACACCCTAACAGCATCTATGCCCTGATGACCAAATATTTTTGACAAGGAGGGAAAAGTTTTTAAAGTTGGCCAAGTAGTACCTGACCAAAAATAAGTGTACTCCTCAATTCCTCTGAGATCTTCAACTATTGGGTTTAAAATCTAGACACCAGGCATGAACTGTCACTCTGTGCCTTGGAGGTATTGTGCTGTCCTGCTGCTAGCGTCTTGTCTTAGCAGGTTTTCAGTGCAACTGACAGGTTCATAACAGACAGGCACTCACTTTTGTCTGCTAACAGAAAATGCTTACAGGCTCACTGTGATAAAAATGAACAGTCTGTATTAGCCCACAATTTTCCACATCACCAGATGACAACAGAACATAAAGTGTTTTTAAGATACAATATTTGAATATTGTTGTTGCCTTCAAGGGTCTTTGGATGACTGGATGACCCCACTTATAATTTTTTCTTGGCTTTGCACTTTGTGCAAAGCCATTTTAAGTGTAGGAGTAAATCACCTACACTTTAAAAAAAATAAATGAGGCCCGCCAGTTATTGCCTTCAAGGGTCTATTGATGACTGTATTACTCTCCTTATAATCTTTTCCTGGCTTTGCACAAAGAGCAATGCTTTTATGAGTGTGGGAGTGCATCAACTACACTTTTAAAATATTAGAATGAGGCAAACCAGTTGTTGCCTTTCAGTGTCTTTGGATGACTGGATGACTCTTCTTATAATTTTTTCCTGATGTTGCACTGTGTGCAAAGCCTTTATGCGTATAGACGTTCCACAACTACACATTCTTATTTTTTTTTATAAGACACTACAGTTGGTGCCTTCAATGGTGTATCAATGACACCACTTATAATTTTTGGCAGGCTTTGCACTGTGTGCCGAGCTTGTATGCATGTTAGAGTACAGTGTTATGTTACGGTAGCTGAGGAGTGCAGGTAAAAAAGGAAATACACCAGAGCAGTTGGAATCTATGAGATTGCAGTACCCTGACTAACCACCACAACTAGAGGCAGCCGTGGAGCGTTCCTACGTTGGTCCTAGACGCCTCGTCACAGCCTGAGAAACTAACTACACCTAAAGATAGAAATAGGAAAGCTATCTGCCCCGGAGCAGAACCCAAAGATAATAGAAAGCCCCCAAACATGTAATGGCGGTTAGACAAGAGGAAATACTGACACAGAAAGAAAATAGTATGAGCAAACGCTGGGGCCCAAACTATCTAAATAGAAAAGGACAGGAAGGGTACTTACTGCAATCCCAGAAAACCCTGAAAAACACCAACTCTACTAATTTCAAAATCACCTGAGATCACACGACCTCTACCACCTAAATTAGTTCTCTGGTGTAAAAAAAAATCAAAACAGCAGCCACTGAAAAAAAACTGGAAAAAGCAAAAGTACAAAACACAGTGGCTGGACTAAACTGAGAGGGCAAAAGCCCCGGAGGGGACCCAGAAGGCCCCCACAGAAGTGCAGGACAAAATGCAAAAATATAGCAAAAACACAAAATAAGAAATTGTCTTATCTGATAGCAGGAGATGCAGACACGACACAGCAGGCTACAAGGGAAACTGGAAAGAAGGATTCAGACCAGAACAATTGATCACCGGCAACCCTGATGGGAAAATGACTCCCTTATATAAGACCAATCAGTAACACCTGATTCCCAGTCCTCACAATCCTCACTAGTACCGCTTGTAACCACCAGAGGGAGCCTCTGCTCAGAACTCATCTCAAACCCATTCACAACAGTACCCCCCCTTGAGGAGGGGTCACCGAACCCTCATTTGAGCAACCAGGTCGGTCAGGATGAGTTCTATGATACGCACGGATAAGTCTCCTAGCATGGATGTCCGAAGCAAACACCCAAGAATTGTCTTCCTGACCATAACCTCTCCATTTAACCAAATACTGGAGTCTTCGTCTAGAAAAACGAGAATCCAATATTTTCTCAACCACATACTCCAGATTGCCCTCAACCAAAACAGGGTCAGGAGGCACAGCAGCAGGAACCACTGTCTCAACAAACCTCTTCAACAAGGACTTGTGGAACACGTTATGGATCTTAAATGTCCCTGGAAGAAGCAAACGAAAAGAAACAGGATTAATAATCTCCATGATCTTATAAGGTCCAATGAACCTAGGCTTAAATTTAGGAGATGCTACTCTCATAGGAATATTCTTTGAGGACAACCAGACCAAGTGCCCCACTTTAAACCGAGGACCATCAGTCCTATGCCGGTTAGCAAACCGCTGGGCCTTCTCCTGAGAGAGGGACAACCTCTCCACTACCTGGTCCCAAATCTGCTGCATACGCTCAACAACAGAGTCAACACCTGGACAGACAGAAGCCTCCGTCTGTCCTGAAGAAAATCGAGGGTGAAACCCAGAATTACAGAAAAACGGAGACATCAAAGTGGCAGAGCTAGCCCTATTATTAAGAGCAAACTCAGCCAAAGGCAAAAAAGAGACCCTGTCATCCTGATCAGCAGACACAAAGCATCTTAGATAAGTCTCCAATGTCTGGTTTGTTCTCTCAGTTTGACCATTGGTCTGAGGATGAAATGCCGAGGAGAAAGACAATTGAACACCCAGTTTAGAACAAAAAGTCCTCCAAAATCTGGAAACAAACTGGACTCCTCTGCAGACACAATGTTCTCAGGAATGCCGTGTAAACGAACCACGTGCTGAAGGAACAACGGCACCAATTCAGAGGAGGAAGGCAACTTAGGTAATGGCACAAGATGTATCATTTTGGAAAACCTATCACAAATTACCCAGATGGTGGTCATTCTCTGAGAAACAGGAAGATCGGAAATGAAATCCATAGAGATATGGGTCCATGGTCTCTTGGGCACAGGCAATGGCATCAACAAACCACTAGAGCGAGAGCAAGGCTTGGAGCGAGAGCAAGTCCCGCAGGACTGCACAAATTCCCTGACATCGCGAGACAAGGTAGACCACCAAAAGGACCGACTAACCAAGTCTCTGGTACCAAAAATTCCGGGATGCCCAGCCAATGCGGAACAATGAATCTCAGACATCACACTCTTTTTCCATTGGTCCGGGACAAACAATTTTCCAACAGGGCAGCGCTCGGGCCTATCCTCCTGACACCCTCCAGAGCAAGTCTCAAATTGGGCGAGATGGCGGAAAGAACTACACCCTCCTTCAAAATAACAGAGGGATCAGATAGCTCAGGAGAGTCCGCAAGGAAACTCCTCGAGAGGGCATCCGCCTTAACATTCTTAGTGCCAGGAAGAAAGGAAACCACAAAATTAAAACGTGTGAAAAACAAGGCCCACCTGGCCTGTCTAGGATTGAGTCGCTTGGCAGATTCCAGATAGACCAGATTCTTATGGTCCGTAAGGACCACCACCTGATGTTTGGCTCCCTCTAGCCAATGTCTCCACTCTTCAAAAGCCCACTTCATGGCTAATAACTCCGATTACCCACGTCATAATTACGTTCAGTAGGAGAAAATTTTCGAGACAAAAAGGCACAAGGGTTACTTTTAGAGGTCTCTGGATCTTTTTGGGACAAAACGGCACCTGCCCCAATTTCAGAGGCATCAACCTCCACCTGAAATGGCAGAGAAACATCAGGCTGCCGTAGAACAGGAGCAGAAGTGAATCTCTGCTTAAGTTCCTGAAACGCAGAGACTGCCTCAGGAGGCCAATTCACCACATCAGAACCCTTTCTGGTCAAATCAGTTAATGGTTTAACAATAACCGAGAAATTACCAATAAATTTACGATAAAAATTGGCAAAACCCAAAAATCTCTGAAGAGCCTTTAATGAAGTAGGTTGGACCCAATCACAGATGGCCTGAACCTTGACCGGGTCCATTTCAATAACAGATGGGGACAAAATGAATCCCAGAAATGAGATCCTCTGTACGCCAAAAAGACACTTTGATCCCTTCACATACAGAGCATTCTCTCTCAAAATCTGGAATACAGTTCGAACATGTTTCACATGAGAGTCCCAGTCATTAGAAAAAATCAAGATATCATCCAAATAAACAATCAGAAACTTGTCCACAAAATCCCTGAAAATGTCATTCATGAAGGACTGGAAGACGGAAGGAGCATTAGTGAGCCCAAAGGGCATCACAAGGTACTGAAAATGCCCTTCAGGGGTGTTAAATGCCGTCTTCCATTCATCCCGTGCTTAATGCGAATAAGGTTATACGCCCCCCTGAGGTCAAGCTTGGTAAACCAAGTAGCGTTTTTCACCCTGGAAAACAGGTCAGAAATCAAGGGTAACGGGTATTGATATTTCACAGTAATATTGTTCAAGAGACGATAATCAATACACGGCCTTAATGAACCATCTTTTTTGGCCACAAAGAAAAAACCGGCACCTAAGGGTGAAGAGGATGGTCTGATATGACCCTTCTCCAATGATTCCTTGATATAAGACCGCATAGCGTCATGTTCAGGTACAGACAAGTTAAAAAGGCGACCTTTAGGGAATTTACTACCTGGCACTAATTCAATAGCGCAGTCATAGCTCCTATGGGGAGGTAAGGATGCAGATTTACTTTCGCTAAACACATCAGAAAAATCAAACAAAAAGTCAGGAACATCCTCAGCCTGGGGGGAGGCAGAAAAAACAGGAGTGTTGGTATTAACACATTGGCAGCCCCAACTGGTTACAGACACAGATTTCCAATCCAAAACAGGATTATGAGACTGTAACCAAGGGAAACCCAGCACGATAATGTCATGCAGATTATACAGAACCAAAAATTTGCAGCACTCCTGGTGATCAGGTTCAACTCTCATTATCACCTGAGTAGAAAACTGGGGTTTATTCTCAGCCAAAGGGGTAGAATCGATCCCCAGTAGGGGAATAGACTTCTGTAGGGGTATCAAGGGAAACCCACAACGTTTAGCAAAATCATAATCCATCAGGTTAATAGCTGCTCCAGAATCAACGAAAGCCTGAGCAGAAAATGAGGACAGAGAGCATATCAGAGTGACAGTTAATAAAAACTTAGTCTGAACACTACCCAAGACAACTGAGCGTGCAAAATGTCTTCCCCGCTTAGGGCAGACTGAAATAGCATGAGAGGCATCACCACAATAGAAACATAACCCATTGCGCTTTCGAAACTCATGACGCTGTGCCCCAGACACCACTCTATCACACTGCATGGGCTCAGCAGCTGGCTCACAAGGCAACACCACTCCACGCATACTTCTCCGCTCACGCAAACGTCTGTCAATTTGAATCGCTAATGACATAGAATCATTGAGACCAGAGGGGACAGGGAATCCCACCATAACATCCTTTACATTATCCGACAGACCCTTCCGGAAAAGGGCTGCCAAAGCGTCGTCATTCCATTTGGTCAGGACTGCCCACCTACGGAATTTCTGACAGTATAACTCAGCGTCATCAAGCCCCTGATTTAATGCCAACAAGGCTTTTTCAGCTTGATCAGTGACATTAGGCTCATCGTACAATAACCCCAAAGCCTGAAGAAATGCATCAACATCACTCAAAACAGGATCCCCAGGTATCAGGGAAAAAGCCCAATCCTGAGGATCGCCGCGCAGGAGAGAGATGATAATTTGAACCTGCTGCGCTGCGTTTCCTGAGGACTTAGATTTTAAGGCAAGAAACAATTTACAATTATTTTTGAAATTCTGAAACTTAGCTCGATCCCCTAAAAACAAATCTGGCATGGGGATCCTAGGTTCCACAACAGGCAACCTAGCAAGATATGCAGCAATACTCTGAACCTCAGTGGCAAGCTGATCCACACGGCCAGACAACTGTGCAAACTCCATTGGGAGAAAAGATCCTCCCCAGCACCCAGAGATACAGAGGGAAAAAAAAAAAAAAAAAAAATGCAACAAACAGAAAAATATCTCTGACAACTTTTCTTCCTTCAAAATATTTTTTCCCTTCTGTGAGTACCATACAATTTTTATGGCCGGTGATACTGTTATGTTACGGTAGCTGAGGAGTGCAGGTAAAAAAGGAAATACACCAGAGCAGTTGGAATCTATGAGATTGCAGTACCCTGACTAACCACCACAACTAGAGGCAGCCGTGGAGCGTTCCTACGTTGGTCCTAGACGCCTCGTCACAGCCTGAGAAACTAACTACACCTAAAGATAGAAATAGGAAAGCTATCTGCCCCGGACAGAACCCCAAAGATAATAGAAAGCCCCCAAACATGTAATGGCGGTTAGACAAGAGGAAATACTGACACAGAAAGAAAATAGTATGAGCAAACGCTGGGGCCCAAACTATCTAAATAGAAAAGGACAGGAAGGGTACTTACTGCAATCCCAGAAAACCCTGAAAAACACCAACTCTACTAATTTCAAAATCACCTGAGATCACACGACCTCTACCACCTAAATTAGTTCTCTGGTGTAAAAAAAAAATCAAAACAGCAGCCACTGAAAAAAAACTGGAAAAAGCAAAAGTACAAAACACAGTGGCTGGACTAAACTGAGAGGGCAAAAGCCCCGGAGGGGACCCAGAAGGCCCCCACAGAAGTGCAGGACAAAATGCAAAAATATAGCAAAAACACAAAATAAGAAATTGTCTTATCTGATAGCAGGAGATGCAGACACGACACAGCAGGCTACAAGGGAAACTGGAAAGAAGGATTCAGACCAGAACAATTGATCACCGGCAACCCTGATGGGAAAATGACTCCCTTATATAAGACCAATCAGTAACACCTGATTCCCAGTCCTCACAATCCTCACTAGTACCGCTTGTAACCACCAGAGGGAGCCTCTGCTCAGAACTCATCTCAAACCCATTCACAACAGTACAGCATCAAACACGCAGCGTCCAGATGTTGCAGCATAGTGGAGGGGATTTCAAGAAATCCCATCTCCACTATGCTTAAAAACACGCAGGCTGCAGACCTGCGTTAACGGACATGCGGCACATCTTTTTAGACCGCAGCATGTCCTATTCCCTTGCGGCGACGCTGCGTCGCCGCAAGGGAAATAACGCAGGCCTGTGTAGCCTGCGGTCATTCCGGATGTGTTCCGGATGTGTTCCATGAACACATCCGGATTGACCACGCTTTCACTAGGGGCGGGGCTTTGGGCGGAGCGGACATTCCGCTCCGTCCAAAGGCTGTGGTTCCGGATCGTGGAACCACAGCCTAACACAGGATATATCTGAGTCCCTTTTCCATAAAATGTTTTAAGTTCTTGCTTTCCTCATAAACTACACTGAAAGTTCCAATTTTTTTAAATAAAGATTTCAATTTAGGCTTGCTTAAATTATCATTATTTTAATATACTTTTTAAATTTTGCTTTATTTACAAGTAAATATGGAGGAAAGAATGGTTCTTAACTTTTTTTTTTTCCTGTAAACTCCAATTTCTCTTTGATATTGAATGTTTTACTGTCAGTCATTAAAGTGGAGAGAAAGTGTTGACACCATTGTTCTCAGCAGCGATCTGGGAGTCAGAGATGCTTCCAGGGGTCTTCACCATGCTGTTCTCCTTCCATTCAGCACTTTTCCATTCATTTCAACATTTTCACTTCTCCCCAGACATCTTTGTAGAGTCTGCCGGAAAATGGTCTGATTTCCCATTGACTGCTTTATACTCATTACTCGAAATGAGCATCCAAGCATTACGAATTGCTCAGTTTGAGTAACGAGCATCAGAACCTTTTAGTGCTCGCTCATTCTAACTGTAGCAAAAGTGATACAAAAAAGTGAACAAAGATTGAACTGCAACCATCTCAGAGACTTCTATTCTGACAACAGAAGTTAATATCCAAACATGAGCGTCTTATGATGAGAACAGTCAAAGAAAATTGACATGCAAGTTCACTGCAGTTACTTAAAACATTAGAAAGCTAAACAAGGGTGTTTACGATCATACGATAGAGCGTACACAGCAGGGGAATGGTATGCATGGTGGTTGTTAACAAAGGAAGCCTCTCTTATGCTAGATTCTAGATGTAGTTTTTGATGTGGGGTGTATTAATTTTTGCATCAACTGAGGCTAGGTTCACATTAGCGTTCCTCAGAGCTGCGAAGGGCTGTGGACTTCCTCCGTGAAGCTCCGCCCACTGCCACACCTTCTCCGGTCAGCTCCGCCTATGTCTGCATGCTGCCTGCATGCGGCCTGTGTACCTATCTCTAACATTAGGTACGCAGGCCATGGGATGTATGCGGATGCCGCCGTATGCGTCGTTTTAACGATGCAGCGACCCGCGTCGAACACACCATGTTGGAATTTGTTTTGTTCGCCGCATCGTCAAAACGACGCATGCGGAGGCTTCCGCATACATTCGCATGGCCTGCTTACCTAATGTTAAAGATAGGTACGCAGGCCGCTTGAAGAGGTAGGCGGAGCTGACCGGAGGAGGAGCGGCAGTGGGCGGTGCTTCACTGAGAAAGTCTGCAGCCCTCCGCAGCTCTGAGGAATGCTAATGTGAACCTAGCCTAATTTGAGTAAAACTGAAGATTTTCTAATGAAAGTCATATAATTAATCTTACTTACGTTATCTGTTCCTTATATTTATTACACACACAGAAGTCTACAGTCTATTACATACATAAATATTTCTATCCAAGCTGGCAACTATAAATATACATATATATACAGCTCTGGCAAAAATTAAGAGACCACTTTCAAATGTTCAGTTTGTCTGATTTTTCTCTTTATATGTATTGCAACGTTCCACACTGTCTGTGGACGGGGATTACTCGGTTTGTTGGTCTTGGAGGTAACACTGGCACACTCAAGGTTAAAACAACAGTCCATTTGGTTTATTACAGCACCCATTACACCAAATACAGTCTCTTCCTGACCCTGTTCAGCACCACACGGATCACTGTCCGTTACCTGTTGGTGTTGACCACACAGGTTTCCGGAGACCTCTTAGCTTCAGAGGTATCCAGTAAACATCAAAACACAGTCTCTTTCTCACAAATACTTCTCACAGGCATGAACACAGTCTTCCTGACCCCGGTAAGCATACCACAGACTCCTGCCTGTCACCTGTTGGCCACGCAGGTTCCAGGATCCCTCTTCACCTCAGAGGTATCCAATAAACATTTCTCACTTCTCTCTGACCCCGGTCAGTGTCACTCATGGTTTTCAAGACCGTCCACTCCTCTGGCTCCGACTCGCCAGCACTGCTTCCCCAGTCTGTGAGACGTCCAGCCTGGACATCATGGGATCTCTGTTCAGACTGACAGACTCCCAACACACTCTTAACACTCTCTCTCCATATGCCAACTCCTTCCTTACATACCTGTAACCACTCCCACAGGTGAGGTATGGATCACATGGTCTGGTCACATAGTCATGACCTCGCTTCAGGTCTTCAAAACTCTCAACCACCAGTGGGCTGTGTATGTGTGGCTAGCCAGTCCCAGCCTGCTCTCCGACTAACCCTGTAAGCCACCCTAGTAAAGTAAAACACAACTTTTGTGGGACTACAAGTCCCAGAACAACATTACTAGCTTACAGCACAGAGGACCTCTGCAACACATACCTGCCATTCACAACAATTCCGGGGACTGTTTTACAATCCAAATCATGCCTCCATGCATATCTTGAGGAGCACATACAGAGCCTCTTAGCTGAAGCATGGGTCACTACCTCACAGTATATTTTTCAGTAAAACATACAGTATTTTTTGGAATAACCATGATTTTTAAAAATAGCTTTCATGCGTCTTGACATGCTTGCCACCAGTCTTTCACACTGCTTCTGGCGCAAAAATTTAAGCAGTTCTTCATTCTTTGATGGCTTGTGACTAGTGTTGAGCGATACGATAATGCAAATATCGGCTATCGGCCGATATTAGCTCTATCGGCCTTTCGATAATTCGTTTCGATATTTTCGTCTTATCGAATACCGGAATCGGAAGTTCCCATAATTCTTTGCGAGGCAATGTGATTTTAGTCAGCCAATGAGGAATCCTAAGAAGTGTGGGCACATCCTGTACTGCTGCGGTCATGTTAACTAATGGCATTGCTGTGATTGGATGCTGAAATGATGTCAGAATGCACTATAAAAGGCGCCGCCGCCATTTTAGCGTCACTGTGCTGTGAATTCAGTAAGGGACAGAACGCTGCTGTGCTGACTCTGAGGGACAGTTAGAGATTGCGATTTAGTGTACTGTGCTGTAGGCAGGCTAGCACCAACTGCTGTGTAAAGCTTCCTTTTGCCTGCAGTGTTGTTTTAACAGCTCTGCAAGGTGTGTGTGAGTGCAGGTGACGCTGCAGTTTGCTCTGCATGCAACGCTGTCTGTAGGCATCTGCACATGTCACTCACAGACTATTTTTTTTTTCCTTCAGTGTAATTCTTGCAGCTCCATGCAATTTAACTATTAGTGTGACGCGCTTCCATCCGTATCCAATACATTGGTTGCAAACGCTATAGAAGTAGACAAAGGAGTAGCCTTTCACAGATTGTGAACAGTTGTGTTTCAGTGTTCACTTCAGTCTGTGTTTTTTATTTTTTGAGTGCACATCACGCTCCAGTTACTTGTTCAAGCACTGCTGCTTGTACTCTGCTGAGCGTGTCTCAGTGGCTCATCCTTTTCATTTATCTCCAATTGTTTCTGCTCCATTCCATTTAAAATATAATCTATTAGTGTGATGCGCTTCCATCCGTATACAATACATTGGTTGCAAACACTATAGAAGTAGACAAAGGAGTAGCCTTTCACAGATTGTGAACAGTTGTGTTTCAGTGTTCACTTCAGTCTCTGCGTAATAACCACACTTAGGCCTTATAACTTTTCTGACTTTCTTTATCAATCTACCAAGATGAAGAAGTCAGTGAGTAAGGCACGTGGTCGTGGCCGTGGAGTTTCAGCAGGGAGAGGATGTGGGGATTCTGTGTCTGCTGCCGCCCTCAGTGACACAGCATCCACCATTTATCCCCGTGAGCGTTCCTTTATGCGCACTTTGGTAGGAGCTCGGCGTGCCCCCCTGCTGCGGGAAGAACAAATTGAAGCCGTTGTTGGTTGGATGGCAGCCAATGCATCGACTTCAATTCCTTCCACCTCCTCTCAGGAACACAACACTGTTGAGCAACCATCTGTCTGTTCACCGCCTGTCAAATTGCCAAGGCAGTCAGAAAGTTCTGTACAGGAGCCAGCTGAGTCTCTGCTTCTGTTCTCAGAATCTGTTGGCTCGCAAACACAGGCACAGGCAAGCAGCATTCTGCAATTTGAAGAAGAGGGAGTATGCAGTGATGCGCAACAGCTGTGTCTCTCTCAATCTGAAGAGGCGGGTGAGCCAGTGCCGATGGACAGCACACCGCAGAACGCATCTTATGATGATGATGAGACTCAGGTGCCAGGTTTTGTGGAGCATGGTGCTGCCCAGACCATCCAACAGCAGCAGGTGTTGGAAGAGGGTAGTGGAGATGATGAAGTCCGAGACCCAACATGGCGTGAGCAACAGGAAGGTGGTGGGAGCAGCTCTGAGGAAGAGATTGTCCCAACGGTACAAAGAGGAGGGAGAGGTAGGCTGCAGACTCGCTTGCCTGTAGCCTCCAGTTTGGCACCTGTTGGGAGCAGTTCTCTTAGAACTGTCAAAATTGGCCCTCCCATGACTTGCACTGCGTGGTCCTTTTTTGACAGACTTGTACATGATATTTGCTATGTTCAATGCAAGCTGTGTAAGCAAAAAGTTAAAAGAGGTAAAAATATCAGGAACCTGAATACCACAAATATGTGGACACATGTACGGACAAAGCACGTAGCTGAGTTCCAAAGACACACTGGAGATGTAGGCCAACCTACAGCAGCACCTACATCTTTAGGTCATGTTCGAGCCTCTACCTCCAGCTCTCACACACCTGTTTCGGCTTCCTCACAGGATCTCCATGGAAGAACCTCGGTCACTGTTGTCCATAGAGAAACTGTTATTCCACCCACTGCAGCAAGTTCACAGTCATCGTCACACTCCCAGAACAAAAAACAGCCATCGGTAACACAGGCATGGGATAAAAGACGGCCATACTCGGCAAACCATCCACGAGCACAGGCTCTGAATGCTGGCCTTGCAAAACTCCTGTCCCTTGAAATGCTGTCATTCAGGCTGGTGGAGACTGACAGTTTCAGGAACTTTATGGCATTGGCAGTCCCACAATATAATGTGCCAAGCCGATTTTATTTCAGCAGGCAAGCTGTCCCTGCTCTGCAAAAACATGTCGAGGGAAACATTAAACATGCGCTACTAAACGCCGTCAGTAGCAGGGTCCACCTGACCACCGATGCATGGACCAGTACCCATGGCCAGGGGTCATTAATTCCCTGAAAATTAATTCCCATGGGGAATCGAAGCCACACAGCGCAGGAGCTCTGGGATGCCATCAAGCAGGAGAGCGATGTGTGGTTTTTGTCAGCTAATCTCCAGCCAGGCTTGGTAGTGTGTGACAATGGTGGCAGCTCTGGGCCTTGGCAACCTCACTCACATACCATGTCTGGCACATGTGCTCAACTTGGTCATGCAGAGTTTTTTGAGGGACTATCCGGATCTTGATGCACTGCTGCACAAGGTCCGCCTAGAGTGCGCTCACTTGCGACGTTCCAGCATGGCCAGATCGCGCATTGCAGCTCTGTAAGTCAGATTTCGCCTTCCTGAACATCGCATCATATGTGACGTACCCACCAGGTGGAATTCCACGTTACATATGTTGGAGCGGTTGTGTGAGCAGCAGCCAGCAGTAATGGAGTATCAGCTGCAACAGGCGCAATCAACTTGCAATTTGCGCCGTTCACACTTCACCACTACTGAGTGGGCCTCTATGAAGGACATCTGCGACGTTTTGTGTGCGTTTGATGTCTCAACGCGGATGGCGAGTGCAGATGATGCACTAGTAGCATGACTGTCCCCCTTATCTGCCTGCTTCAGAAATCACTGAAAGCACTAAAGGAAGAGGTTTTGGAAGAGGTGGAGGATGAGGAGTCACAAATTCAATTACCTTCAGGACAGTCAGCGCAACGTGGTTCCTCACAAAGGGCTGGGCAGGGCTCACTTTATGAGGAGGATGAGGAGGAGGAGGAGTCAATGGAGGAGGAAGAAATCCCTACAGAGGGAGGTACACAACGCTCTAGTCAGTATGTAGAGCGAGGGTGGGGTGATGCAGAGTAGACAGAGATGACGCCTCTTCCAGAGGACAGCCTTTGTTGGCCAGTTGGGAGTCTGCAGCACATGGTTGATTTCATGCTTCAGTGCCTGAGAAACGACCGCCGCATCGCCCACATTCTCAGCACGTCAGATTATTGGGTGTACACCCTCCTAGACCCTCGCTACCGGGACAACTTACAAACCCTCATCACACCGGTGAACCGGGACCGTAAAATGCAGGAGTACCAAGACACACTGGTGCAATCCATACTGTTGTACATTCCAGCCGAGAGAGGTGCTGCTGCTACTGCTTTACAAAGCAGCTCTGTGCGTCGAGGCAGTGTAGACACCTCTACAACAAGAGGGATCAGAAGCAGCGCCTCTGCACAGGGCAAGAACTGTTTGTTACAAATGTGGCAAAGTTTTGTGACAGCGCCAGCAAGGTCTACACCATCCGAGACGGCTCCAGTCACCAGGAAGAAAACGTTTCCGTAAGATGGTGACAGACTACTTGGCTTTCCCTCTAAGTGTACTCCCAGATGCCTCTTCCCCTTTCAAATTTTGGGTCTCTAAGTTGGATACATGGCCAGAGCTTAGCCAGTATGCATTGGAGGTGCTGGCTTGCCCTGCTGCCAGTGTATTATCTGAGCGTGTCTTTAGTGCTGCAGGTGGTGTAGTAACAGACCGTCGCATGCGACTATCCTCAGAGAATGTAGACCGGCTTACTTTTCTGAAAATGAACAAGGCATGGATCTCACCTGAATTTGCCTGTCCGTTTTCAGATTAAATAACTGTTTGGCAACTTTTTCCATGTCTCCTGTTATGTTCATCTTTATACCACCTGAACTCTACTCCTGGGCTACAACACCGCCATTTGTTGCTCGTAAGTAATTGGCAGGGGTACTGACTCCTGGCCAGCCTGGTTACAGCACGACAGCTGTTTCCTGGCAGTGTGAACGTCAATTATCCTCCAATAAGTTGTGCTGTCGTGTTGCATTCGGGTTAGCCGACTCTATGGTGCCTGCAGTTTAGGTGATTCCTATGTGTGCTGTGGGATATGTAAATAAAGGCGGTTTCCATTGTGACAATAGGATAAGCACCCACTGTAGGACTGTGTGATTCGGTAACTGCGGACGGCTTGCGTCCTGTCAACTTACATTTTCATGGGTGCGTTCTTCTACCCGTCCGGGGTCCAGTACCGTCAAGTGGTTCTCCCCAGTGCCTTTGGCCTAGGTGCCTCCATCTCCGTATCCGAGTTCCAGCAACGTCTGCTGGTCCTTGGTAGTGCTTTGGAGCACAGGTACCTCCTGCTTAGTAACCGTGTCACAGTAACGTCAGCTGGTACTCGGTTGTGACATTGCCTCTTTTCCTTCTGCTACCCGTCCGGGTCCAGCACAGTCAGCTGGTCCTCGTTACTTCCATTGTCTCTTGCTCCATCTGATACCCGTCAGGGTTCCAGTAACGTCAGCTGTTTCTCGGAAATTAGACGACATTAAAGACCACCCAGAAGAAGATGACGACAACAAGGACGACGAGCATGAAGCCAACCAGCCTGAACGCCATCACAAAGAAAAAATAAAAGATTACCCAGAAGAAGATCACCAACAGGACAAAGAAGGTTAAGACAAACTACAAGATACAGAACAAGAGACAGAAGAACAATAAGCAAAAGATCAAAAAGCAGAAGAACATGAAGTATAAGACCAAAATGAAGAGCAAAATATATGCTCTAAATTCTAAGCAGAAGAAGACTAAGCAGTGTATGGGGGTGAGTCCGTTCCTCCTCGTGGTGCCCCTGGAAAATGCCTGCTGCTGCAGGCTAAACTGAACACGGACAAATACTGTTGTAATTTAAATCTTTTGTGACAGCAAGAACGGAAGGATGAACAATTCATACTTTTACAGATTACAAGTACAGGAATCTCTGTCACAAATAAGAATATGATGAAGAAGATGAAGAGGAAGAAGATGAAGAATTTGAATATGAAGAAGATTAATTAGTTTAATAATAACAATATGAGTAATGTAAACAAAAACATGAATAGCAAGAAGTTTAAGAAGAAGATTAAGAAGGTGAAGATGAAGAATAATTTGATGAGAAAGATGATGCTGCTGCTGAAGATTATGAAGGAGAAAGTGTGGCACTGGCAAAAGTTAAAAAGGTGAAGAGCATGGAAGTTGTGAAACATACATATTTGCCAAAATAGAAAAAAGGTTAACAACATTGTCAATTTGTTAGTCAATCCAAACGTATTTCCAAAAAAAAATATATTAATGCTATTCCAATGCATTGGGTTAAACATGTATGCCTTTATTGTCTCCTCAACCTCCCCCAATACATTCTACATTAGTCTTTGTTGTTTTCCTTCATGTACAATTAACCAACAAGGCAAGAATGGTTTTTTTTAATTTCGATATTTTGTTCCCATAGACTTACATTGGACTTCCGCAATCGGAATCGGATATCGACGATATTTAGTGCTATCGGCGATACAATTTCGATACGATATTTTTAGATATCGAGCAATATCGCTCAACACTACTTGTGACTATTCATCATCCTCTTGATTACATTCCAGAGGTTTTCAATGGGGCTCAGGTCTGGAGAATGGACTGGCCATGACAGGGTTTTGATGTGGTGGTCTCTTAATTTTTTCCAGAGCTGTATATAATATATATATATATTTATTATATATATATTTATATATATATATATATATATATATATATACAGTACAGACCAAAAGTTTGGACACACCTTCTCATTCAAAGATTTTTCTGTATTTTCATGGCTATAAAAATTGTAGAATCACGCTGAAGGCATCAAAACTATGAAGTAACACATGTGGAATTATACATTACACTTTACAAAAAAGTGTGAAACAACTGAAAATATATCTTATATTCTAGGTTCTTCAAAGTAGCCACCTTTTGCTTTGATACTGCTTTGCACGCAGAAAAGGTGAACGGATGGAATCTACATGCCTGGTTCCCACCGTGAAGCATTGAGGAGGAGGTGTGATGGTGTGGGGGTGCTTTGCTGGTGACACTGTTTGGGATTTATTCAAAATTGAAGGCATAGTGAACCACAATGGCTACTACAGCATCTTGCAGCAGCATGCTATTCCATCCAGTTTGCGTTTAGTTGGACCATCATTTATTTTTCAACAGGACAATGATCCCAAACACACCTCCAGGCTGTGTAAGAGCTATTTGACCAAGAAGAAGAGTGTTGGGGTGCTACGCCAGATGACCTGGCCGCCACAGTCACCAGACCTGAACCCAATCGAGATGGTTTGGGGTGAGCTGTACCGCTCACCGCTTCAATTTTGAATAAATCCCCAACAGTGTCACCAGCAAAGCACCCCCACACATCACACCACCTCCTCCATGCTTCACGATGGGAACTAGGCATGCAGAGTCCATCCGTTCACCTTTTCTGCGTGCAAAGCAGTAATCAAAGCAAAAGGTGGCTACTTTGAAGAACCTAGAATATAAGACATATTTTCAGTTGTTTCACACTTTTTTGTAAAGTGTAATATATAATTCCACATGTGTTAATTCATATTTTGATGCCTTCAGTGTGATTCTACAATTTTCATAGTCATGAAAATACAGAAAAATCTTTGAATGAGAAGGTGTGTCCAAACTTTTGGTCTGTACAGTATATATATGTATATGTGTGTGTATATTTATATATTTGTATATATACGGTAGGGGAAATAAGTATTTAATCCCTTGCTGATTTTGTAATTTTGCCGACTAACAAAGACATGAACAGTCTATAATTTTAAGGGTAGGTTAATTTTAACCCCTTTATCTCATCAGACGTATTATTCCGTCCATGTGACACTGGACCTAATTCCCAAGGACGGAATAGTACGTCACATGCGATCAGCTGCGCTTCAGGGGAGCGTAGCTGATCGCGGCCGGGTGTTAGCTGTGATAATCTCAGCACAGCATGGCACATTAACCCCTGGCACACTGCGATCAAAGATGATCGCAGTGTACCGGGCATAGGGAAGGATCGCGCAGGGAGAGGGCTCCCTGCATGCTACCCTGAGACCCCAAGAACAGTGCGATGCTGAGAGCAGGCGCTGAGAAAGCCTGCAGCAGTGCCAGTGAGATTGCTGGTCTGACACAGTGCTGTGCACACTGTCAGACCAGCGATCTGATGTTATACAGTGATGTCCCACCCTGGGACAAAGTCAAAAAGTCAAGAAAATAAAAATAACGTGTAAAAAAAAAATTAATAAATAAATAAAAAAAATATAAATTCCCCAATAAATTCCTTTCTTCATGTAAATAATAAAAAAAACTATAAAAGTACACATATTTAGTATTGTCGCGTCCATAACGACCCGCCCTATTAACCTGTCCCGTTAGTTAACCCCTTCAGTGAACCCCTTAAAAAAAAACAAGGCTAAAAAATGATTTATCATCATACCGCCTAACAAAAAGTGGAAAAGTGGAATAACACGTGATCAAAAAGACGGATATAAATAAACATGGTACCGCTGAAAACGTCATCTTGTCCTGCAAAAAACGAGCCGCCATACAGCATCATCAGCGAAACAATAAATAAGTTATATTTTATATATAATAGTTTTTATTGTATAAAGGCGCCAAAACATAAAAAAATGACACAAATGAGGTATCGCTGTAATCGTACTGACTCGAAGAATAAAACTGCATTATCAATTTTACCACAGGCGGAATGGTATAAACGCCCCCCCAAAAAGAAATTCATGAATTGCTGTTTTTTGTTCATTCTGCCTCCCAAAATCGTAATAAAAGCGATCAAAAAATGTCATGTGCCAAAAATGGTATCAATTAAAGCGTCACCTCGTCCTGCAAAAAGTAAGACCTCAGATGACTCTGTGGGCCAAAATAAGAAAAAATTATAGCTCTCAAAATGTGATGATGCAAAAACTATTTTTTACAATAAAAATCGTCTTTTAGCGTGTAACAGCTGCCAATCATAAAAACCTGCTATAAATAATAAATCAAAACCCCCTTTACCACCCCCTTAGGGAAAAATAATACAATTAAAAAAAATATTTATTTCCATTTTCCCATTAGGGTTAGGGTTGGGGCTAAAGTTAGGGTTAGAGTTGGGGCTAAAGTTAGGGTTAGTGTTAGGGTTGGGTTCATTTTTGTGTAAATTTTATTTTTTTCTCACACCCAGGCATTATAAACTTTAATGAAACACTTGGGGGTTGAACGTGCTCACAACAGACTAGATAAGTTCCTTAAGGGGTCTAGTTTCCAAAATGGTGTCACTTGTTGGGGGTTTCCACTGTTTAAGCACATCAGGGCTCTCCAAACGATACATGGCATACAGCCAATTCTGCATTGAAAAAGTCAAACTGCGCTCCTACCCTTCCGAGCTCTGCCATGCACTCAAACAGTGGTTTACCCCCACATATTGGGTATCAGCGTACTTAGGACAAATTGCGCAATAACTATTGAGATGTTGTTACCCTTGGGAAAATAAAAATTGGGGTAAAAAGATCATTTTTGTGGAAAAAATATGATTTTTTAATTTTACGGCTCTACATTATAAACTTGTGTGAAGCACTTGGTGGATCAAAGTGCTCACGACAGATCTAGATAAGTTCCTTAGGCGGTCTAGTTTCTAAAATGGGGTCACTTGTAAGGGATTTCCTCTGTTTAGGCACATCAGGGGCTATCCAAATGCGACATAGCATCCAATCTCGATTCCAGCCAATTTTGGTTTGAAAAAGTCAGATGGCGCTCCTTCCCTTCCGAGCTCTGCCGTGCACCCAAACAGTGGTTTCCCCCACATATGGGGTATCAGCGTACTCAGGACAAATTGGAGAACAACTTTTATGGTCCAATTTCTCATGTCACCCTTGGGAAAATAAAAAATTGGTGACTTAAATATCATTTTTGAGGGAAAAAAATAGGGTTTTTTATTTTCATGCCCCTGGCATTATAAACTTGTGTGTGTTAGGGTTCGAGTTCCCACTGCTGCACAAGGGGAGTCGCAAACCAGTCCCGCTGCAGTCCCCCATTCATCTCCGTCCGCAGTGGAGCCTGCTCAGCTTAGATGTCGGTCCCAGCGTCTCACCCAGTCTAACAGTGTGCAGAGGATTACTGCTGTTCCTCCAGGCTCTGCTATTGTGGCCAATACTGGTTAGCGGCGAGCAGACGTCTTTAGGACAAAGTCCTTGTTTTCCCCTTCTGAGCATGCCCAGAGTGAGATCTCTCATTGGAGATCAGGGGTCACATGCTCAGGTACTGCAGCAGCTCCTATTGGTCTGCCAGGAAGGTCCTGTGACTACTGTTGTTCTGGAACAAGTTTCATTGGTCCTTGTTTCTGGCAAGTCCTGTAGCTGTTACTATAAAAGGGTAGCATGGCTGGGCCGCCATGCGCTAATATCAACCATTATATGCTTTGCGCCAGTGTGGTCATGCGTGTGTGTGGTTAGGGCCCGGCTGAAATAAGCCCCTAGAATACCGACTTAATCAGTGAGGATTTTGGTATGCTAGCTGGTCAGGGTCGGTGTCCTAGATGCCCTAGATTACCGGCATAACCGGTGAGGAGTTTGATTGCCGTATTCAGGGCCTGGCGTTCAGACGCCATAGATTGCGGGTGACTCCCGCGAGGACATTAGCGCATGATCACGTTCTATGTTCGCTTAGCACTTAACTGTGTACCTGGGTGCCTGACAGGACACAGAACTTTTTCTCAGCGGCCCTGTGACGTAACAGGGTTCGCTTTCAACGCTAGACAGCGCCTTAGCGTGTTTATTTTGCGACTCAGTTGTGTTTAGTGAGTTCGCACACATCGCCATATAGCGCTGTGGCACTCCTTCTAGCGGCTCTGTGAAATAACAGAGTTCGCACATATTGCCACAGCGCATTGCGGTGTTTATTTTGGCGACTCTGCGGGATAACAGAATTTGCGTCTTGCGCCATTTTACTAGCAGCAGGTTCCGCCTGCACGGTGGACCCCGGGCTGCGAACGCACCTCTCTACCTCATATATTTGGTGCATTCCGCAGACCCTAACAGTGTGAAGCACTTGGGGGTTCAAAGTGCTCACCACAGATCTAGATAAGTTCCTTAGGGGGTATAGTTTCCAAAATGGGGTCACATGTGGGGGTTTCCACTGTTTAGGAACATCAGCAACTCTGCAAACTGAACATGACACCCATCAAAGTCTGCATTCCAAAACGTCATTACTTCCTTTCCAAGCCCTGAAGTGCACCCAAACAGTATTTCCCCCCCACATATGGGGTATCAGCGTACTCAGGACAAATTGGACAACAACTTTTGGGGTACAATTTCCTTGGGAAAAATAAAAAATTGGGGACTAAAAAATAATTTTTGTGGAATTTTTTTTTTTTCACATCCAGGCATTATAAATTTTAGTGAAACACTTTGGGGTTCAAAGTGCTCACAACAGATCTAGATAAGTTTCTTAGGGGGTATAGTTTCCAAAATGGTGTCACTTGTGGGGGGTTTTCACTGTTTAGGCACATCAGGGACTCTCCAAACGCGACATGGCATCCAATTTCAATTCCAGCCAATTTTGGTTTGAAAAAGTCAAACGGCGCTCCTTCCTTTCCAAGCCCTACCGTGCGCCCAGGCAGTGGTTTTCCCCAACATATGGGGTATCAGCATACTCAGGAGAAATTGCACAACAACTTTTTCTGTCCATTTTCTCCTTTTACCCTTGTTAAAATAAAAAAATTGTTTGTAAAAGATCATTTTTGTGACTAAAAAGTTAAATGTTCATTTTTTCCTTCCAAGTTGCTTCAGCTCCTGTGAAGCACCTGAAGGGTTAATAAACTTATTGAATGTGGTTTTGAGTACCTTGAGGGGTGCAGTTTTTAGAATTGTGTCACTTTTGGGTATTTTCTGCCATGCAAACCCCTCAAAGTGACTTCAAATTTGAGGTGGTCCCTAAAAAAAAATGTTTTGTACAATTTGTTGTAAAAATGAGAAATCGCTGATCAACTTTTAACCCTTATAACTTCGTAACAGAAAAAAAATTGGTTTCAAAATTGTGCTGATGTAAAGTAGACATATGGAAAATGTTATTTAGTAGCTATTTTGTGTGACATATTTCTCTGTTTTATAGGAATAAAAATTCAAAGTTTGAAAATAGGAACATTTTCAACATTTTTGCCATATTTCCATTTTTTTTCATAAATAACCGCAAGTTATATCAAAGAAATTTTACCACTATCATGAAGTACAATATGTCACGACAAAACATTCACAGAATCGTGAAGATACGCTGAAGCTTTCCAGAGTTATAGCCTCATAAAGAGACAGTGGTAAGAATTGTAAAAATTGGCCCTGTCATTAACGTGCAAACCACCCTTGGGGGTTAAGGGGTTAACATTGAAAGATATAATATCAAAAATAACCTCCAGAAAATCACATTGCATAAATTATATAAATTTATTTGCATTTTGCAGTGAGAAATAAGTATTTGATCCCTCTGACAAACAAGAATTAATACTTGGTGGGAAAACCCTTGTTGGCAGCACAGCAGTCAGACGCTTTTCGTAGTTGATGATGAGGTTTGCGCAGATGTCAGCAGGAATTTTGATCCCTCCTCTTTGCAGATCATCTCTAAATCATTTAAGATTTTGAGGCTGTTACTTGGCAACTCGGAGCTTCAACTCCCTCCATAAGTTTTCTATGGGATTAAGATCTAGAGACTGGCTCGGCCACTCCATGACCTTAATGTGATTCTTTTTGAACCACTCCTTTGTTGTCTTAGCTGTTTGTTTTGGGTCATTGTCTTGCTGGAAGACCTAGCCATGACCCATTTTTAATGTCCTGGCGGAGGGAAGGAGGTAGTCACTCAGGATTTTACGGTACATGGCTCCATCCATTTTCAAATTGATATGGTGAAGTAGTCTTGTGTCCTAAGCAGAGAAACACCCTCAAAACATAATGTTTCAATCTCCATGCTTGACAGTGGGAACGGTGTTCTTAGCGTCATAGGCAGCATTTCTCTTCCTTCAAACACGGCGAGTTAAGTTAATGCCAAAAACCTCAATTTTTGTCTCATCTGACCATAGCACCTACTCCCTATCTCTCACATAATCATCCAGGTGTTCATTGGCAAACTTTAGATGGGCTTGCACATGTGCCTTCTTGAGCAGGGGGACCTTGCGGGCACTGCAGGATTTTAAACCTTTACGTTGAAATGTGTTACCAGTGGTTTTCTTGGTGACTGTGGTCCCAGCTGCCTTGAGATAATTAACAAGTTCCTCCTGTGTAGTTTTAGGCTGATCTCTCACCATCCTCAAGATCAAGGATGCCTCACGAGATGAGATTTTTGCATTATGCTCCAGATCGATGTTGATTGACAGTCATTTTGCATCAACCATCATTTTGTACTATTGCACCAACAGTGGTCTCCTTCTCACCCCGTATCTTTCTTATGGTTTTGTAGCCCATTCCAGCTTTGTGCAGGTCTATGATCTTGTCCCTGACATCTTTATAAAGCTTTTAGGTCTTGCCCATATTGTAGAGGTTAAAGTCTGACTGATTAATTGAGTCTGTGGACAGGAATCTTTTATAAAGGTGACTATGTAAGACAGCTGTCTTTAATGTAGGTAACGAGTTGATTAGAAGCGTCTAACTGGTCTGTAGGAGCCAGAACTCCTTATGGTTGGTAGGGGATCAAATACTTATTTTTCACTGCAAAATGCATATATGCAAAGGGGATAGGGAATCTATTAATTGTTTTCTCTGGTATTGAGAAAAGAACATATGTATTGATATGCAAATGGTGTCAGTCAAGTAGAAGGAGGTGGCATTGGGTGGGGAACAGAGCTGGAGTGACAGAGGATGCAAACCTTCAATAGCCATTCACCCTAATGGCTGGACTTGTTTTTAAAGATTTAGTTTGGGTGGTGAAATCCTACTGACAGATTCCTTTTAAATTAGGCTTTATTTTCCGATGAACAAACCTAAACAAAATATAGATGGTATATCAACTTTTCATTGTACATGTTCAGACAAGAAGAGAAAAGAATCATTAAAAATCCTTGGATATCAGTTTTGAAGTCCTTATTTGACTTCCATCTAGAGATGAACAGATCTGCCGGGTTTTGGATTCTTCAAAACAGACAGATTTTACAAGGAAATTCAATTTGCACTGAACTTATTGTCTGCAAACTGAAAGCTTATTTTCCTCTGAGGTCTCTCTAGGCCCCATAGCATAATAGACATGAGATGTATGAAGAAACTTACTCACCTCACCCCTGCAGCCTGCTATCTGTTCCTTGATGTCTCTTTTTTTTTCCCTTTCTCTCTTTGCATGCATTGTTCTTTGGCCTTCTTCACTTGAGTACCTATTTTCCAGTTCGACAAGACCTGTGACTGTTGCCACTGCGTGATATGCAGTCAAGACTTGTGTCATAATGTTGTGTCGTCACAACATCCGCTGTGGCAGCATGACACAGGAGTTGTGACTGACCCCTTGTCCAATTCGAAGACCCAGCCTGAAGTGAATGTGTGCAATATTATGAGAAAATAGGCTCGGACCAGATGGTGGGCTGTGGGAGCGGCAGGACAGGTGAGTGGTGAGGTGAGTAATTTTTTTTTTCATTTTCTTCAATTCTTCTAGTGTTGTAGCCCATGCAATCAAATGGAGGTGAAGCACATCATTGATGTCATGATATTGTACTTTTCATTTTAAATTCTTCCTTGCTCTAAAAAGAAGATAGCAAAATAGTAGCCAACTGGGCACCATTTTGCTGTATTCATGTAAATTATATACAAAAGGTCAGATTCTGGTGCATATGATTTTTTTCAGAACTTTGTAACACATTTTATTAGTTATGGATTGATTTGCTCAACTTGATTCTGGACCTGCTTATGTGAGGCAGTGAGTCACACACCTATCTTTAATGAGGGGATTGATTACTTAGTATTAGAATTAAAAACAACCCGTCAATTGTAATGTAAAGATATGGCTGTGAAGGCGTTGTAATACAGATTAAATTGATGCCTTTGGAAAAGATATCTGCTTTGTTGTTCTTTTTTAATTGCTATTTGAAATGTTCTCGTAATTAGATTTTGGTGCACAAGGGCCGGACTGTGCACAGGGTCTTCTCTTCCCTGTCTGTGATTCCCAGTCCTCTTTGCCTGCCTCTGGTCTTTGAATGATAGGTCACTCTTGAGATTTCAAGGAGAGGAGGCAAGTCAATCACAGACTGGAGGCAGGTAGAAAGGCCCGGGAATTATAAACAGGGAGGAGAAGACCCAATGCACAGTCTACCCCCTGTGCACCGAAATCTAATTAGCAGAAAACTTCAAATGAAGGACAACAAAATGGATTTCTTCACCAAAGATATCAATGTAAGCAGTATTACAGTGACATTACAGCCATGTCTTTACTTTACATCAACTATGCGCATAATCACGGCCTTACATCCTATTAGTGATCACTATACTGAAGGTCACGCTAAGAGAAAAGGTACTCCAGCATAGGAAAAAAAAGTTTGATTTCCACCTTTATTTGAATATATATATATAAAATATATATATATATATATATATATATATATTAAAAATCCTTTACAAATATAGTATGACAGATGACGCGTTTTGAACTCCACAATTTGTTATTAGTTGTAGTTAAGAGTAAGAGCACATTGTGGTGTTCAAAACGAGTAAGTCACACCATATTTGTCTGTTATGGATTTATAATACACATCTAAATAAAGGCTGAGCACTTTTTTTATCCTGCACTGGAGACCCTTTTTATTTGGATAACTGCCAGGTATACCAGGACTACTCTGTACATGCTGGTGGAGATGAGCTGGCAAATATCCCACATTAGATCACACTCCCACATAGAAAATTAGATTTTGACATATTTTATCCTATATTATGATGATTGGTAAATGTAAATAAAAAGGCACAATTATTATTTCTACTTTTAAATTATTATAACATTTATTAAGATGAAAACTTACAGTATGTGTATGGCAAAATTGTATACAGCTACATCAATGAAAAATGTTAAAAAGCAATGAATATGAATATGAAAGACAAAAATGAAAAAAAAAATCCTGGTCTTCTCAATAATAATACGTACAACACCTACAGTCATGGCCAAAAGTTTTGAGAATGACACAAATATTATGTTTTCACATGATCTGCTGCCCTCTGGTTTTTATGTGTGTTTGACAGATGTTTTTATCACAGACAGAAATATAATAATTGCAAACATATGAGTAACAAAAGCTTATATTGACAGTTAGAATGAGTTAATGCAGCAAGTCAATATTTGCAGTGTTGACCCTTCTTCTTCAGGACCTCTGCAATTCTCCCTGGCATGCTCTCAATCAACTTCTGGACCAAATCCTGACTGATAGCAGTCCATTCTTGCACAATCAATGCTTTCATTTTGTCAGAATTTTTAGGTTTTTGTTTGTCCACCCGTCTCTTGATGATTGACCACAAGTTCTCAATGGGATTAACCCCTTAACGACCGCCGATACGCCTTTTAACGGCGGTCATTAAGGGTACTTAAACCACATCGCCGTTAATTAACGGCGCTGTGGAAAAAGTGAATAGCGCCCCCCAGAGGCGCATTTTCTCCGGGGTCTCGGCTACCCTATATATATATTAACCCTATAACGGCGACAGCAACAACAAAAAAAAAATCTGATGTGCCATTTAATTTCTCTGTCCCCTGATGTCATCGGACATCAGAGGACAGAGAAAAAGGGTCCCCGGGACCCCCTCGTGTCCCCCAATGTTCCTGTTGTGGCCCGCGGGCCCACCTTCCTCCTCCGGTGGGCGCCGCCATCTAGAATGGCGGGCACATGCTCAGTGCGCCCGCCGCGTTCTGCCGGGGGGGGTGGGCAATTTTCTCTGGGGTCTCGGCTGCCGAGGGTAGCCGAGACCCCAGAGAACATGATCGGGGTCGTAGTTACCGACCCCGGTGTCGCGATCGCCATTATATACGTATAATGGCGACCGCAAAAAAAAAAAAATGATTTCTCTCCCCTCTGATGTGATTGCACATCAGAGGGGAGAAAATGAGGGTCCCCCGGTCCTCCGATCGCCCCCCCCTATACTTATCGGTGTCTTCCGTCCTCCTCAAGGCCCCAGGAAACCGGTGTCTTCTTCCTGCAAAAAAAAATGGCGGGCGCACTGCCCGCCGATCTGCTTGGCGGCAGATTCAAAAAAAGTTTCATTCAGTCTCATAAAAGTACATTTTGATCACTGTGATAAACTATCACAGTGATCAAAATAAAAAAAACAGTACATAACCCCCCCATTTATCACCCCCTTAGTTAGGGACAAATAATAAAATATAGAAATTATATTTTTTTTCATTTTTCTGTTAGGGTTAGGGTTAAGGCTAGGGTTGGGGTTAGGCTTAGGGTTATAATTAGGGTTAGGGTTATAATTAGGGTTAGGGTTATAATTAGGGTTAGGCTGGGTTCATACTGCGTTATGGAAGTCCATTAGACGGACTGCGTTACACCGCGGTATAACGCGGTGTAACTCAGTCTGTTAACGCTACCATTCACCCCCATTGGAGGGCGCATCGCGACGAATTCCGTAAAGCGGCATGCGTTCGCGACGTGCCATCATTCAGTGACGGAGCCTCGGACGCGGGCTGCAGCATCTGGACTCCGTCACCGCTAGCGCAGATGAATCATCTGCTGATTCCTCTGCGCTAGCGGGTATAGCATAACGCGATTGCGTTATGCTATACCGTTACCAGCCCGTCAACGCTATATGTTGAACGGGCTGGTAAAACGCAAAATTAACCCAGCCTTAGGGTTAGGGTTATAATTAGGGTTAGGGTTACAATTAGGTTTAGGGTTACAATTAGGGTTAGGGCTACATTTAGGGTTAGGGTTACAATTAGGGTTAGGGTTACAATTAGGGTTAGGGTTACAATTAGGGTTGGAATTAGGGTTGGGATTAGGGTTAGGATTAGGGTTAGGTTTGGGATTAGGGGTGTGTTGGGGTTAGGGTTGGAGCTAGAATTGAGGGGTTTCCACTATTTAGGCACATCAGGGGGTCTCCAAACATGACGTGGCGTTCAAAAAGTCAGATGGCGCTCCCTCCCTTCCGAGCTCTGCCGTGCGCTCAAACAGTGGTTTACCCCAACATATGGGGTATCAGCGCACTCAGGACAAATTGCCCACCAATTTTGGGGTTCTAATTTCTCTTGTTACCCTTGGGAAAATAAAAAATAGCTGGTTAAAAAAATAATTTTTGAGGAAAAAAAAATTTTTTATTTTCACGGCCCTGCGTTTATAAATTTCTGTGAAGCACTTTGGGGTTCAAAGTGCTCACCACACATCTAGATAAGTTCCTTAGGGAGTCTAGTTTCCAAAATGGGGTCACTTGTGGGGGTTTTCCACTATTTAGGCACATCTGGGGCACTGCAAACGGAACATGACCCCCATCAACGTCTGCATTCCAAAACGTTATTACTTCCTTTCCAAGCCCTGCTGTGCGCCAAAACAGTTTCCCACCCCCCACATATTTGGTATCAGCGTACTCAGGACAAATTGGACAACAACTTTTGGGTCCAATTTCCTTGTGAAAAATCAAAAATTTGGGACTAAAAAATCATTTTTGTGGAAAATTGATTTTTTTTTTCACACCCAGGCGTTATAAACTGTTGTGAAACACTTGGGGTTCAAAGTGCTCACCACAGATCTAGATAAGTTACTTAGGGGGTCTAGTTTCCAAAATGGGGTCAATTGTGGGGGTTTTCCACTGTTTAGGCACATCTGCGGCACTGCAAACGGAACATGACCCCCATCAACGTCTGTATTCCAAAGCTTTATTACTTCCTTTCCAAGCCCTGCCGTGCGCCCAAACAGTTTCCCCCCCCACATATTTGGTATCAGCGTACTCAGGACAAATTGGACAACAACTTTTAGGGTCCAATTTCCTTGTGAAAAATAAAAAATTTGGGACTAAAAAATCATTTTTGTGGAAAATTGTTTTTTTTTTTTTTTCACACCCAGGCATTATAAACTTTTGTGAAACACTTGGGGTTCAAAGTGCTCACAACAGATCTAGATAAGTTCCATAGGGGTCTAGTTTCCAAAATGGTGTTACTTGTGGGGGTTTCCACTGTTTAGGCGCATCAGGGGCTCTCCAAACGCGACATGGTGTCCAATCTCAATTCCAGCCAATTTTGGTTTGAAAAAGTCAAACAGTGCTGCTTCCATTCCAAGCCCTGCCGTGCGCCCAAACAGTGGTCCCCCCCCATATATGGGGTATCAGCATACTCAGGACAAATTGGACAACAACTTTTGTGGTCTAATTTCTCCTGTTACCCTTGGGAAAATAAAAAATTGGGGACTAAACGATCAGGTTTGTGGAAAAAATATGATTTTTATTTTCACGCCTGGGCGTTATAAACTTCTGTGAAGCACTTGGGGGTTCAAAGTGCTCACCACACATCTAGATAAGTTCCTTAGGGGGTCTAGTTTCCAAAATGGGGTGACTTGTGGGGGGTTTCCACTGTTTAGACACATCAGGGCCTCTACAAATGCGACATGGCGTCCAGCCAATTCCGCGTTGAAAAAGTCAAACGGAGCTCCTTTCCTTGCGACCTCTGCCGTGCGTCCAAAAAGTGGTTTACCCCAACATATGGGGTATCGGCATGCTCAGGACAAATTGCACAAAAACTTTTGGGTCTTGTTACCCTTGGGAAAATAAAAATTGGGGTGAAAAGATCATTTTTGTGGAAAAAATATGATTTTTTATTTTCACGGCTCTACGTTATAAACTTGTGTGAATCACTTGGAGGTTCAAAGTGCTCACCACACATCTAGATAAGTTCCTTAAGGGGTCTAGTTTCCAAAATGGGGTCACTTGTTGGGGGTTTCCACTGTTTAGGCACATCAGGGGCTCTCTAAACGCGACATGGCATCCAGCCAATTCTGCGTTGAAAAAGTCAAACAGCGCTCCTTCCCTTGCGACCTCTGCCGTGCGCCCAAAAAGTGGTTTACCCCCACATATGGGGTATCAGCATGCTCAGGACAAATTGCACAAAAACTTATGCGGTCTTATTACCCTTGGGAAATTAAAATTTGGGGTGAAAAGATCATTTTTGTGGAAAATTTTTTTTTTTTTTCACGGCTCTACGTTATAAACTTGTGTGAAGCACTTGGAGGTTGAAAGTGCTCACCACACATCTAGATAAGTTCCTTAAGGGGTCTTGTTTCCAAAATGGGGTCACTTGTGGGGTGTTTCCACTGTTTAGGCACATCAGGGGCTATCTAAACGCGACATGGCATTCAGCCAATTCTGCGTTGAAAAAGTCAAACGGCGCTCCTTCCCTTGCGACCTCTGCCATGCGCCCAAAAAGTGGTTTACCCCACATATGGGGTATCGGCGTATTCAGAAGAAATTGCACAACAAATTTTGTGGTTCATTTTTTCTTTTAACACTTGTGAAAATAAAAAAACTTGGTTCCGAAGTAAAGCTTTTGCAAAAAAAGTTAAATGTCAATTTTTTCCTTCCACATTGCTTCAGCTCCTGTGAAGCACCTGAAGGGTTAATAAACTTCTTGAATGTGGTTTTGAGCACCTTGAGGGGTGCAGTTTTTAGAATGGTGTCACTTTTGGGTATTTTCTATCATATAGACCCCTCAAAGTGACTTCAAATGTGATGTGGTCCCTAAAAAAAAATGGTGTTGTAAAAATGAGAAATCGCTGGTCAACTTTTAACCCTTATAACTTCGTAACAAAAGAAAATTTTGTTCCCAAAATTGTGCTGATGTAAAGTAGACATGTGGGAAATGTTATTTATTAAGAAATTTGTGTGACATATCTCTCTGAAGGGCATAAAAATTAAAAATTTGAAAATTGCTAAATTTTCAAAATTTTCGCCATATTTCCGTTTTTTTCATAAATAAACACAAGTCATATCAAAGAAATTTTACCACTAACGTGAAGTACAATATGTCACAAAAAAACAATCTCAGAATCAGCGGGATTCGTTAAAGCGTTCCAGAGTTATAACCTCATAAAATGACAGTGGTCAGAATTGTAAAAATTGGCCCGTCATTAAGCTGCAAAATGGCTCTGTCACTAAGGGGTTAAGATCTGGGGAGTTTCCAGGCCATGGACCCAAAATCTCTATGTTTTGTTCCCTGAGCCATTTAGTTATCACCTTTGCTTTATGGCAAGGTGCTCCATCATGCTGGAAAAGGCATTGTTGATCGCCAAACTGCTCTTGGAGGTTGGAGAAGTTGCTCTCGAAGGACATTCTGGTACCATTCTTTATTCAGGCTGTATTTTTAGGCAAAACTGTGAGAGAGCCGATTCCCTTGGCTGAGAAGCAACCCCACACATGAAGGTTTCAGATGCTTAACAGTTGGCATGAGACAAGACTGGGTAGCGCTCACCTTGTCTTCTCCGAATGAGGCGTTTTCCTGATGTCCCAAACAATCGAAAAGGGGATTCATCAAGAAAATAACTTTACCCCAGTCCTCAGCAGTCCACTGCCTGTACCTTTTGCAGAAATCAGTCTGTCCATGATGTTTTTTCTGGAGAGAAGTGGCTTCTTTGCTGCCGTCCTTGAGACCAGGCCTTGCTCCAAGAGTCTCCGCCTCACAGTGCGTGCAGATGCACTCACACCTGCCTGCTGCCATTCCTGAGCAAGCTCTGCACTGCTGGTAGCCCGATCCCGCAGCTGAAACACTTTTAAGAGATGGTCCTGGCGCTTGCTGGTCTTTCTTGGGCGCCCTGGAGCCTTTTTGGCAACAATGGAACCTCTCTCCTTGAAGTTCTTGATGATGCGATAGATTGTTGACTGAGGTGCAATCTTTCTAGCTGTGATACTCTTCCCTGTTAGGCCATTTTTGTGCATTGCAATGATGACTGCACGTGTTTCTTTAGAGATAACCATGGTTAACAGAAGAGAAACAATGATGCCAAGCACCACCTCCTTTTAAAGTGTCCAGTGGTGTCATTCTTACTTAATCATGACAGATTGATCTCCAGCCATGTCCTCATCAACACCCACACCTGTGTTAATGGAGCAATCACTGAAAAGAGGTTAGCTGGTCCTTTTAAGGCAGGCTGCAATGATGTTGAAATGTGTTTTGGGGGATAAAGTTCATTTTCTAGCCAAATATTGACTTTGCAAGTAATTGCTGTTAAGCTGATCACTCTTTATAGCATTCTGGAGTATAAGCAAATTGCCATTAGAAAAAGTGAAGCAGTAGACTTTGTAAAAATTAATATTTGTGTCATTCTCAAAACTTTTGGCCATGACTGTATATTTCCATAATAAATGAACAACACTTTTGACATACAACATCTTTCTTTTTATGTTATGTTTGCATGTTATATTTTTTTATTTCCATACTTTGATAGAAATAAAAGAATATATTTTCTTACCTTTTGCAAAAGAAAACAAAACTGGAAAAAATGCAAAATATTACTGGTGAAATGGTAAACTTGATGGATAAAAAAGTTGAGTCATGTAATTGGCCCATTGTGACTTTTTTTTCCCCAATGTTACATGTAAACCTGGAGCTGATCACGTATTAAATTATTTCTAATGCCAAGTCGATGTCATTTCTAACTGCAATTTTCAGTAAACTGTGATGTCATACAAGAATTTAAGGACATAGCTGTCATTATAGGAGATTTTTTTTTCCACATGAAACAAGTGCTTCCAGCAGTGACATATGCGCAAGACTTGTTTTGAGTTCTTAAACGAGCCTCTTACATTCCTTCAGAAAAATGACATCCAGCACCTGCTTGTTTAATTGATGCAGCCATGTACTATTTGACATGCTTCATTACTCCGCAGCCTGGAGATGCTCTCTGTCTGACTGCTCCAGGATTGCCCCAGGTATCCCAAACTGAAACAAGCCTAGCAAAACTGATACAAAGTGACTCCAGGGCCCCATAACACCATGTGTATGGATGGAAAGGCAGCGCACGCGACATTGTACAACATAAGGATTTTAAATTGTTAAACTGAACTCTTCTCCTCCCAGCGTCTCCTTAGATGCTCCATCCTTCTAGCTATCTGTGTCACACCAGATGGTTTGTTCGCTTGACTCTGAGTTTCAGAACTGTTGTCTCACACACACAGAACATGTTTTATGTGGCTCAAAGAAACTAATTTTGGTAAGTGATGGGGGCTGGCATCATTGTGGAAAACGTGACCCTTTTGCCATGCTCTGGGTGAAGTCACAAAAGGCTTCCTGAGAGATTCTATCTGACAGACTGTTTATTCTACATGTGATATAGACAAAGTGTGTGACATTACCTGTGCCATTCACATTTAAGTACACAAGGACACACAATCATATTTCTCATCTTGCAAATAGTTAATTAGACATTTAGTCCTTCATTCAACAAACCTAGCTTTTTTCACCTTGATCTTGATGAGGCCGCGTGCTGGCATTAGAAGGGCCTGATTCATTAAGAGGTGCACGCCTCTTAGTAATTCAGGCATGGCAGAAAGATGGTAAACACACCACTAGTTAGCAGAATCACCATAAGTGTGCAAATAATCAATTGAGTACACATTGTATTAGTGATAAATGCTGATATAGATACCATGAATGGATAGGACAATCGCAACTGTGGCACCACAGGAGTTTGGTTGCCACAGTGACCTTGCCTTCCTCCAGGGGAGGGTGATGTCATGCCTGAAAGCAAAGAGGGATCCCTTAACAGGTAACACAGCATACAAGACCTTTCTGACTCCAGACCAGAAGGGGAGTCACAAACCTGATTTGAGGGAGCTTCCCTGGAATATTCTGGCTGTGGGAGGAGTGAGAATGTAGCTGGAGGGACGAGAGAGGACAGACGTTGGAGACAAGCGGGGGACAGGAGCCATAGCAGAGCCCACCCCCAGGTCTGAGCGCCGGAGACCGGACCCCGGGAGTCCGAGGCTGAGAGAGTGCAGTAAAGTCCCAGCAGCAGAATCCAGAGGGCAGAGGATAGCAGGTTCTCTGTTCCAATTAAGACTCTTCTTCAAAGCAGCAGCAGCACATGTAAGCCGGAGACTCCATAGAGAGTGATTTTCTTATCTTAAAATCCAAAACGCGCGTCGGGCCAGGGAGTCTGTCGCGGTGCTGTCCTCACATCCTGACCACCACTAGGTACTATAGCTGCCAGTTTCATTTCTCTATATTGACCCATGTTGGGCATCTGATATCCCCCCATTTACTGTCTATTTTTGCGGCCATGCACTCTGACATACTATTATGGCTTACTAAGATAGCTTTGTGCCGCCTTTAACCTGGGTCAGCTTGATAACTGATTAACCCCTGATGATGTGGCTTTTCTGTGTGACTTCCATACATGGTACATGATGTTCTTAGTTTAGTAATTTAAGATTTGAGCCACTGGAATTCTGATTACTAATTCACTGCTGTTTATATCTATGTAGTGTATTGCATTTTTTCCATCTCTGTGTTTGTTTTACATAGATTTTTCACTTTTCCTGGTCGACTTAATATTGAAAATTATCTCTATGTACCTCTATGTGGTGTGTAGTATTGATCATTGTGATCCTTGATATTATTATGACATGTGATTTGGACTTCTAACCGCTACTTACCCCCCCTTTCTTGCCATATTTATCTGGTCACTGTGCACTTTTGCACTCCATTTTTCTCCCCCTTTTCCTGACCTAGTTGTCCGTAATTGTTGTTATTACTTGTTATTAATTTTGTTAATAAAATTTACCTTTATTGATTTGTTGGACTGTTTGATCGCATTTTTTGTGAGGTTGCTCTCATGTTTCCATGGCAGAAAGATGGCACTCCCTCCGTGTGCGACTCACCACAAATCAGCTCCAGTTATGGCCTGGAGTAAGATTTGTGACGTTCGACACAATGCAGCTGATTATGAATTTGATGAGCTGGCATCGACCGCAACCCCTGGCGTTCTCATGCCACCCCATTTTGGCTGGGCTGGATGAAACTGTCTTGAAAATGCCTAAAGCCCCAACATTTTTGAGTGACTTCATGTTGAGCAAAAATTTGTGACTTTTCTCAGCTTTTTCCCAGAATTCTGGCATAATCCCTTTGAAAAATTAGGGCTTTTATTTCAGATTTATTAATGTTTCTGAGAGTCGCAAGTGATGTGGTTTCTCAATTAAAAGTGTGGTAGATGGTGAGCCAGAAGATTAAGATCTTAGAATATGCTACAGATAACTTTCACACATTTTATTAACAAACCCATAAAAACCAACAGTACAAACATATTATATATATACTTGCCGACTTTAATGAATTTCCCTCCAAGGGGTGTTTAATTCTGGCCCTGCTGCCTAGTCCCCTCCATGCCTCTGTCACATCCTTATCACGCAACTTTCATTCGCCCTTAATATTTGTTTAGACACCTGGGCTGTGTCTATTGACAAGGTATCTCAGCAACACACGAGTAACCTTCCACAGTCCTATTTCCAGGAAAATTTTGATGGAAATTTGCCAATTCTCAATGGAGGAGGTCTCTCTGTATTGTAAGCGACTTATAACACTCCAGGAGAGCAAGCAATTTGTTTTTAATTCAACATACATAACCTAAACATTGTGAACATAAAAATAATATTCTGGAGAACCCCTGAGTTCTCATCAGCAATGACAAAACCAAGGCATCTGAGTTTTGTACCATTAGTTATTTTGTTTTTAATTCCGAAGTCCAAAGTGAACTATTTTTTTAATATACTTGAATTAAAAATTCCCTATTCTTCACTAATTACACTGTCTGACTGCTTTTCTTTTGTTTTTCCCTGCAAGTCACGTCATTGGCAATGGCGTAACTAGAGTCCGATGAGCCCTGGTGCAAACTTTGCACCCCCCACACATGTTAGCAGATGTATGGACCCTTGTAGCATTCAAAATCTATAAGACATACAAGTTGCACTCTCTTCCCCATTATGTTCTAATGTCCCCCATCTTCTCCTTCCTGATATATATGTTCTCGATCCTGGCATCCTGATATATATGTCCCTTATCCCGGCCCCATCCTGGGATATATGTTCCTTATCCTGGGCCTCATCCTGGTATTTATATCACCCATCCTGGCCACATCCTAGTATATACAGTGACAGGCAAAAGGGTATCAATGTTTTGAACTTTTTACATTCAAGCTCCATATCTCACCATCCACTACTACTTTGAACCTGAGACTACCATCATTTCAGAGACAATCATCTTGGCTATTTCATACATAAATTTGACTTGCAATTATTTAGCATTTGATTAGTCCATTAGCTGATTGTCTATAAAATGATGGTAATCTCACATTTGAAGCAGTAGTGGATGGTGAGATATGGAGACTGAAAGTCAAAAGTTCAAAACATTGGTACTCTTTTGCTCATCACTGTTTTATCCCCATCCTGATAGACATATATGTATACAGTACAGACCAAAAGTTTAGACACACCTTCTCATTCAAAGATTTTTCTGTATTTTCATGACTAAGAAAATTGTACTTTCACAATGAAGCATCAAAACTATGAATTAACCATTGGAATTATATACTTAATAAAAAAGTGTAAAACAACTGAAAATATGTCTTATATTCTAGGTTCTTCAAAGTAGCCACATTTGCTTTGATTACTGCTTTGCACACTCTTGGGATTCTCTTGATGAGCTTCAAGAGTTAGTCACCGGAAATGGTCTTCGAACAGTCTTGAAGGAGTTCCCAGAGATTCTTAGTACTTGTTGGCCCTTTGCCTTCACTCTGCGGTCCAGCTCCCCCAAACTATCTCGATTGGGTTCAGGTCTGGGGACTGTGGAGGCCAGGTCATCTGGTGTAGCACCCCATCACTCTCCTTCTTTGTCAAATAGCCCTTACACAGCCTGGAGGTCATTGTCCTGTTGAAAAATAAATGGCCCAACTAAAACGCAAACCGGATGGAATAGCATGCCGCTGCAAGATGCTGTGGTAGCCATGCTGGTTCAGTATGCCTTCAGTTTTGAATAAATCTGCAACAGTGTCACCAGCAAAGCACCCCCACACCATCACACCTCCTCCTCCATGCTTCACGTGTGAACCAGGCATGTAGAGTCCATCCGTTCTCCTTTTCAGCGTCGCACAAAGACACGGTGGTTGAAACCAAAGATCTCAAATTTGGATTCATCAGACCAAAGCACAGATTTCCACTGATCTAATGTCCATTCCTTGTGTTCTTTAGCCCAAACAAGTCTCTTCTGCTTGTTGCCTGTCCTTAGCAGTGGTTTCCTAGCAGCTATTTTACCATGAAGGCCTGCTGCACAAAGTCTCCTCTTAACAGTTTTTGTAGAGATGTGTCTGCTGCTAGAACTCTGTGTGGCATTGACCTGGTCTCTAATCTGAGCTGCTGTTAACCTGCGATTTCTGAGGCTGGTAACTCAGATAAACTTATCCTCAGAAGAAAAGGTAGCACACTGCAGCGCTATAGCTTGCAAACACGAAATATGAAAAATATGAAAAATGAATTACATCATTACCTTAGAAATATGAAAAATGAGAAGTCTTAGCGCATAAGATGGCCAAATTATGTGAGCCTGATAGCCACGTCAAGGCTCTTCTCGTATATCAGGTCCCTAACTAATGCCTATCCTCGCTTTAGAAAAGTCTGTCTGCATGGGAACCTATGAATCCTCTTTTCAGACTAAAATCTACATCTCTGTGGAGGGGTGATGAACCTGCTGTAATTAAAAGGCCTGTGACCACCAGGTGGAGTGCTCAGGCAGAAGGTAAATGAATACATATCAAAAAACTGACCGGCACATCCAAACTTAGATTCAGTGTGAACAGGTGCTAAACCTAAAGTCACCAACTCATATACATACAAGAAGAAAAGGTAGCACACTGCAGCGCTATAGCTTGCAAACATGAAATATGAAAAATATGAAAAATGAATTACATCATTACCTTAGAAATATGAAAAATGAGAAGTCTTAGCGCATAAGATGGCCAAATTATGTGAGCCTGATAGCCACGTCAAGGCTCTTCTCGTATATCAGGTCCCTAACTAATGCCTATCCTCGCTTTAGAAAAGTCTGTCTGCATGGGAACCTATGAATCCTCTTTTCAGACTAAAATCTACATCTCTGTGGAGGGGTGATGACTCTAGGTTTAGCACCTGTTCACACTGAATCTAAGTTTGGATGTGCCGGTCAGTTTTTTGATATGTATTCATTTACCTTCTGCCTGAGCACTCCACCTGGTGGTCACAGGCCTTTTAATTACAGCAGGTTCATCACCCCTCCACAGAGATGTAGATTTTAGTCTGAAAAGAGGATTCATAGGTTCCCATGCAGACAGACTTTTCTAAAGCGAGGATAGGCATTAGTTAGGGACCTGATATACGAGAAGAGCCTTGACGTGGCTATCAGGCTCACATAATTTGGCCATCTTATTCGCTAAGACTTCTCATTTTTCATATTTCTAAGGTAATGATGTAATTCATTTTTCATATTTTTCATATTTCGTGTTTGCAAGCTATAGCGCTGCAGTGTGCTACCTTTTCTTCTTGTATGTATATGAGTTGGTGACTCTAGGTTTAGCACCTGTTCACACTGAATCTAAGTTTGGATGTGCCGGTCAGTTTTTTGATATGTATTCATTTACCTTCTGCCTGAGCACTCCACCTGGTGGTCACAGGCCTTTTAATTACAGCAGGTTCATCACCCCTCCACAGAGATGTAGATTTTAGTCTGAAAAGAGGATTCATAGGTTCCCATGCAGACAGACTTTTCTAAAGCAAGGATAGGCATTAGTTATATGAGTTATATGAGTTGGTGACTCTAGGTTTAGCACCTGTTCACACTGAATCTAAGTTTGGATGTGCCGGTCAGTTTTTTGATATGTACAATTTTTATAGTCATGAAAATACAGAAAAATCTTTGAATGAGAAGGTGTGTCCAAACTTTTGGTCTGTACTATATATATATATATATATACATATATATATATCTCACCCATCCTGGCATATATCCTGCATCCTGGTATATGTCCCCCATGCTACCGCTGTTGTTTAACACACATAGAAAAAAAATAAATTATTCTTCTAACCTTCCCTCAGCCTCCCCACCACATGGCATCGTCTTCTGAATCTGGCAGCTGACTTTAAGAGTTGAAGCGACTTGAACTTGTGATGTCACTGCCATGTACCACTAGTCACATGCATGCCGACATCATCTGCTGGCCTCTGATTGGCAGTGCAAAGTGGGCCCTGTGCTGGGAAACACTTCAACTTAATGTGCGTCCGAGGATGTACATCCAGCGGACGTTTATGCTGGTGTCGGCCGGCCACTCACTCACACAGGCCCGGTTGTGGTCGCTACCTTTGCGATCGTGATCATTGCACTCCTCATCACTGGTCTCTGCACGTCGAGTATACTGACAATGAGCTCTATTGCCGCCTTGTAAATTATTATTATCAGATTGTTTCTGCTGAAAGATACTGCGTGCCTACACTATTTATCACACATCTCTGTATAGGTAACAGTTACTAATTTGTGTGCTTCAAATAATTCATAGAAAATTTGGGAAAAAGAGAAATTCTGTTACATCGCTTGATCGTCCCCAGGGGGTTAATTATTTTTGCCTTTGCCATCTGTCCAGCCAGCAGTGACTCTTGATGGACAACACAATTTTTGTGGCCCTTTTAATGTGGAGCCTTCAGCAACTGAGAATAAACTGTAAAAGGAATGATGTTAACCTTTTCTGTGCTCTACTACCCTTCCCCAGTCTTCCCTGGCATTACTAAACTTTGCCAACATCAATACCGAGGGAGCAATCGTCTCTCAGCGAGCGGTTGTATTCTGAAGCTCTACACTCTATAGGTCAAGGTAATCAGATTGGTGTCCATATTTCCTCCAGCTGCCAGATCTCATTGCCTCTTTCTCTTCTCTCTTTAGATGAACCATCCGCTCCTTCTACGCTCCTTATAAATAACTGCTGGAACAGAACATACATAGCTCAACCTTTCCCTGTCATTTGACACACGCTCTCACTTATCAACCCTGATGATTCGTGTTTCTTATAAATGATTTTTTTTTCGTGTTCTACACTAAGCGAGCACTTTATATTATTACTTATTTATTTCATCAAAGTCACTATATCTGCAAATTGGTTTAAATATACTTCATAAACTTCATAAATTGTGAGCATTATGTGATTATTGTATTGGTATATTATATTACATGAGTATATTCCAACATTCACTACCAGTTGATCAAGTATACTGGCCGAGCAACTCATAGTAATAATAATTAACAGAGCATGACATTTTAGGTTCGTGCAGAGGACAATGTTTTCGGCTCAAGTGCAATCATTCAAAACATCAGTTCAAATTTGGACCAATGTTATTCAATGAGACCATGCACATGTCTGATTATTTCCTTAGACCGAGTCTGTCCGAGGAAAAAAATTTGACTCCGATCGAATTGCACTTGGCAATTCAAGTCTATGATATAAAAAGGAAAACCTCAAAAAATAATAAAAGTAAATAGCTCCAAAAGCATATATAAACCAAAAGAACCAAAAAATGATCTTAATTACTAAATAATAATAATTTTATTGAAGACAAAATATAATATAACACAATGAATAAAAAGGTGTTTCAAAGCTAATAAGCAAATGCTAAATTAATCCACAGACAATCTGAAGGAGACCTCAGTATATATAACTCACATATAAAATTAATCAAGAAGGTTTTTGGAATATATATTCATTAAAAAAGTTCATAAGAGAAAAGTTCATGAGAAAAATATACGGTAAAACAGGAACCATACATACATATCATTATTATATTAAAATACACAAAAGGTGCAAAAAATGCAATTACCTTATATACTCGTGTATAAGCCGAGATTTTCAGCCCATTTTTTAGGGCTGAAAGTCCCCCTCTCGGCTTATACGCGGATCATATACGGGGGTTGGCGGGGGAGGGGGAGTGGGGGTGTCGGATCATACTCACCCCTCCGCCGGCGCGGCCTCTGCAGCCCCCCTGCTTCTCCCACGATCTCTGGCTCCTTCCTGCAGCGGTCACATGGTACCGCTCATTAAAGTCATTAATATGCACATATTCATGACTTTAATGAGCGATACCACGTGACCGCTGTAGGACAGAAGCGCTGCGGAGACCGCCGGGAGAAGAGGAAACTCTGCAGAGAGTGACGCGCCGGCGGAGGGGTGAGTATAGCGATATTTACCTGTCCTCGGACCACCGCTGCGCGCTGCTCCCTCGTCCGACTCCTCTGGCTGTGAATGTTCAGGCAGAGGGCGCAATGACATCGTCCAGCGGTGGAGCGGTCTGGTGACAGGTAAATATCTCAGGTGCCGGGGTCTTGAGCGAGCGGTGACACCGGCACCTGTCCCCCATAGCGCGCCAGTGTCACAGCCTGCTCAGGACACCAGCACCTGGCCCCCAGCAACGAGAGGTGAGTATGTCATTTTTTTTTGCAGCAGCAGCGCGGCAGCATAAGGGACCTATACTATGGAGGCATAATCTGTGCAGCATCTGGGGGCATAATCTGGAGCATATGGGGGCATAATCTGGAGCATATGGGGCATAATCTGGAACATATGGGGCATAATCTGGAGCATAGGGGGGCATAATCTGGAGAATACGGGGCATAATCTGTGGAGCATATGGGGCATAATCAGGGGAGCATATGGGCATAATCTGTGCAGCATATGGGAGAATAATCTGGAGAATATGGGGGCATAATCTGGAGCTTATGGGGCATAATCTGTGGGGTATATGGGGCATAATCAGGGGAGCATATGGGCATAATCTGTGCAGCATATGGGTATAATCTGTGCAGCATATGGGGCATAATCTGTGCAGCATATGGGCATAATCTGGAGCATATGGGGGCATAATCTGTGGATCATATGGGGGCATAATCAGGGGAGCATATGGGGGCTTAATCTGTGCAGCATATGGGGCATAATCTGTGGATCATACGGGGGCATAATCTGTGCAGTTTATGGGGGCCTAAGCTATGGAGCATATGGGGGCATAATCATTTTTCACCCTAGGCTTATAAGCGAGTCAATAAGTTTTCTCCAGTTTTTTGTGGCAAAATTAAGGGGGTCAGCTTATACACGGGTCGGCTTATACTTGAGTATATACGGTAAGTGTGCAAAGAAAGTGCATATAGTGCTGTAAACACCAAAAAGCTGACAAAAGTCAGGCAGCACTAATTATAATGTATAAAAGTAAAAAAAAAGTAATAAGAAAAAAAGTGCACATACATTAATATATACCAATACAAATCAACTGAGTCGTCATTCATAAAAATAAAAATATAGTGAAAAATGACACAAAATGGTGTGTATATTGGTAGTATATGAATGAAGACATAGATAGCTCTGTTATGGTAAAAACATTATAATTGTGCCATGAACAAAATACTGCAGAAAAAAGTGCAAAACAATATCATAGATAATGCTAGTATGAATCCTTCAAATGCCCAAGTATAACAAAGCTGATCCCTGAAATGAACTTACATAAATGAGTGAAGTCAAAATAAGAGGAACTCCAGCCGCCCCGACACGCGTCCTGAGGAAGTGACTTTCACAACGAGTATACTCGCTCATCACTAATCAATATACTTCTTTAGCCTCTTTGTACCACATTTTGAATATTATGAAATTTGGAGGTCCATGCAATTTAGAACAATTTACTATTCAATTTACATAAACCATGAAAAAATAGCTGCCAAATTTTAATTTATTTCAAAAGATGGTATCAGTCTCAGAAGGAGGATGTGACCTAAGGTGCAATACATGGGCTTCCCTAAAATTCATTGCACTATCACATCACATACTGTAGTATAGTGCAACCAATCAAGAATGACTATCATAGCCTGTATAAAAGCATAGTCAGGGAATATGGCAGTCACATTATGGTGATTTGGTGGTGGATAATCATAGGATGTCAGAGCTCACAGCACAGCAATAGAGAGAGATGAAGAGAAAGAAGTAAAACATTGGACGAATACTCCAAATGTGTTGTACAGTCGCAGCACTGAAGAAGATGAAAGTAGTAGTGTGGGAATAGTAGAGATTCAATTGAGAGGTGGAGAGGTCCCAGCAGCAGCAGGGCCAGACTCTGTGTGATTCATCAGTGACATGATATAACTGGCATCTGTTCTTCTGTATTTGACTTATAATTGCAGTTTTTTTCTTAATTCATGATGCATTAGAAAACAAGACATCATAATATTTTTACAGAAAATAAATTGATATTAGTGTCACATGGTGTGCTTGCTTATCACAAGAAATTGTTCTAATTTTTTGCAGTGTATTCTCATGCAATAGTTTTTGTGAAGAGGAGAAAATTGTTTTTGAAAAATACAAAAATGAAATCCCCCAAAATCCAGACATTTAATTTCTGACTGTGTAAGGGAATGAAGAAGTGAAGAGACACACATAATAGTGTTTAAGCTGGTTGTCTGTAAGTGAACACCACCATTTGCTTGTGAAAGATGAAAGAGAAAGTGAAAGCAAAAAGAATTGTATTAGTAGAAACCCAAGAGCGAAGTGCATGTTCCCGCAGGGAGGAGATTGGATAAGAAGCTGGATCAGGTGACAGCTGTGGAACAGTTAATAATTATAAAAAACCCAAGAAGGAGAAGAGACGGCACCTGAACCGGTAGCAGGATGGACATGCGGTGCAGTAGAGTTGGCTTACAGTCGCCATTATGAGTAACTAGCCACGAATGGAGAACTGACCACCCAGCTCCAGGAGAAGGACCAAGAGACGATATATGGGAGACTACAGACCAGAGCTGAGAGATTTGAATCAAATGAGCCCCATCCAGGACTGAGAGAAAAAGCAAGGCTGGGAGAGGGACTTTTATGTGAGCTGTTACGTCCAGCATAGACGTAAGGAACAGAATGTGGGCCTGAGCCATGCTTCAGGGTTCAAAGACGGCAAATGTGATAAGTGCACTATACACCAATCAGGGACTTGTAGCCTAGTGGGAAATACCGGTGACCCCCATTAGGGCCTATGTGACATTTTGAGATGCTGAAAGAAAAGACCATAATGATGGATCCAGTAGTGAGAGTGACTCCCATTAAGAGGCATTAGGACTGGGCATTACTGCTAAAATGTCCTTTAACTGCAAGATATAGAGGACAGTATATAATATATACTGTATAAAAATCTATGTATGTATATGTATAAATAGAACATTGTATCGATATTGTGTTTAGTTGCATCGCCATGATCTGATTGTGTCATAATTCATTGTACTGCCATTGTTCACTATTGATCTTAACACTGTGCTTAACTATATATTAATAGATATTAAACAAAAAAACATGTTATTCCAGCAAACTGTAAGGAGGAAGAACGGGCTGCGGATACCTGCACCATGCCAGGTCCGGAACTGTTCAGGCTGCATCCAGTGTTGCCTGGGGGAAAGAATGGGGAATCGGACAGGTCTCATGACCCGGGGAGAGGTGGTGTGGCTAGGTCGGGCAGGGAGCAGGAAGTGTGGGAAAAAAGCAGAGTTTTCCCGCCGGCAGCTAGAAAGTAAGCAAAAGTGTGCCGTGCTCCGCAGAGAGTGAGAGAGTCCAGAGCCGTGTCCTGGCAGAACTTACGTGTGCAGCGGAACATGCTTTGGCCAGAGAATTCTGCAGCATTCCTCACTTCTGCTGCACAGTTTAATGGACTAGGGGCTTAGCGGGCAGAACCTGTAACCGCCTGTTGCCGCCAGAAGCTGGACCTTGATTTGTTGAGTTAGGATTGAGGACAACGCTTCGGCTGTTTCCGGTATTGAAACCCAAATCAGACTGTGTGCTGATAAGGACCAGAGAAGACTATGATAAGTGAAATTTGGATATCAGACTTTTTGTGTTAAACCTTAAATTCAACTTTTACTGTTTATTACCTCCCTGAGAGATTAATTTCATGACCTTTGTTATAACTTAAAAATTATTGTTCTGCAATCCCCGCATTTCTGCATCCTGCTGCCTACGCCAAATGTAAGCAGGTTCGAGTCTATGAACGCAGAGGCAGCAGACCAATCGGTCATGGGTACCCCAAAATCCAGCTTACCCCTGGGGGCCATGCTCAGCAATCTCCCTAAGTTCACGTGGAGTAATATCATGCTGTGGGACTGGACTAAACGGGTTAAAGATATGTTAAGGATGCACCCCGTGACCCTTGCTATACAAGCAGAGATTTCTCTGATGGCCCTGGATGGTGAGGATAGATGTTCTGTAATGTTTCGCCCCCCCCATGAACGAGACACGTTGACCAAAGTGTTACAGATTTTGGAAGCAATGCATGGTAACCCCACCAATGTTGGGGAATTGTGGATGCGATTGCTTTACTGTGTTCAAAACGAGAGGGAGTCAGTGATGCAATACAGTACATTAATGCACTGCAGAAGGTACTCATGCATTTCGCTCAACGGGATGATATTAGGCCAATAGGAATGGGGCCGCCTGATGTGATATTGAGGGACCAGTTTGTGCCAGGCCTCAGAGACACGTCGCTTAAGCTTGCTTTGCTGAACCACCTGCGTGCTAAGCAGCGTATCACTCTCTTAGAAATTGGGGCAGAAGCGCGTGTAAGAGAGCAGGGGCAGAGGACAGCAGCCTTGGAAGGAATGGTCCAGAGCAATGAGGTACCTGCCTCGCCCGCGGCTGAACCGGAGTGGGCCCAAGAGATCCGGAAGGAGATACGGGAAATGCAGGATGAGTGGTCCAGCCTCAGAAGAGCCCCCAATGCAGCTTCAAATATGCCCAAAGATAGGAGTGACTCAGAGTCCTGCTTGCTCTTTGAACATCGCAAGGGAATGGGACAACCCTGTGCAGAATGGAATACGACTTGTTTCAAGTGTGGGAATGCTGGACACTATGCCCGAGGGTGCAAGATGGGGATGGCCCCTATCTCGGCAACCATTAAACTAGTGGGCTCCGTGGCTGGGGGACGTCGCCCGGAGCCTGAAAGACCGAGGAGGAGAGAGGTCAGTCCCTAAAGTTTAATTTCTATGAGTCTCATCGTCTGGGCTGAGGTGAACGGGCGAGCCATCTGCTACCTAATCGACACTGGATCACAGGTGACCACCATGCCCGTAGCGTATTTTGGACGTTATTTTCCTGAGGTGACACGGCCGGAGTGGGGCCCAGCGATCAGGCTGATGGCAGCCAATCAGTTGCCCATCCCGGTTTCAGGGGTGGCCTGGATGGATATTAAAGTCTGCGGCAAAGATGTGGGCCTGAAAGGACTTGTGTTGGTCACTGGAGATACTGGCAATGGTCCTGTGGTGACTAGGGATGAATGTACTGAAAGAAATCAGAACTCTCCTGATCAGCGAGCCACAAGATGCCTTTCTGGACCATTGGAACACACAAACCCCTAGAGGAAGGTATTTCAACAATTGATATGGGCTGCTCAGGCCAAGGAAACATCAAGAGAAGGGAAGGTTCTGAGAAAAGTTATAGTCCCTGCAGCTGCCAAACTCATTCTACCGCCTGGTCAGATTGTGCTCACATTGCCAGTAAGAGCTTATACACCACTCGAGGGTGTGGAAGTGCAGGTAGAGCTGACCTTGATAGATCAGGCACCCTCGGGACTCCTTGTTGCTCGGACATTAGCCACAGTCCAACACGGAAACGTTGTGGTGCGGTGCGTCAACCTGGGAGAAGATGATCTCACCCTCCTGCCTAAGAGTGAAGTGGCTCAGATACTGGGAATGCCAGAAGACTTGGTGCAGCCAGAGGCCATGCAGTTGACAACCATGCAAAGGGATCCCTGGACCCTAGCTTTCACAATGACACCAGAGCATCTGCCTGGAGACATGAAGGAGGGTTACCGAATTTTGGAGCATATGCTGGCTGAACTGATGGGACTCTCCCCGCAACAGGTGCAGCAGGTGGAAGCTGTAATGAAGCGCTGCCAGGAGGTCTTTGCTCATCACGAAGATGACTTTGGGTGCACCACGGCTATAACTCACAAAATTCCTGCAGGAAGTGCTGCCCCGTTTGGGAGATATATCGACAGATACCACCTCAGATGTATAAGGAAGTAAAGGGGATGCTTGCCTACATGATGCAGAGTGGAGTCATACGGGAGAGTCAGAGCCCGTGAGTGGCTCCCATTGCTTTAGTCTGTAAAAAGGGCGGAACCCTGCGCTTTTGTGTTGATTATAGATGATTGAATGCTTGTACGGTGCGGGACTCCTATCCATTGCCCAGAGTTTAGGAGTCGTTGTCAGCCTTGGGAAAGGCAAAGTATTTTTTGTCCCTAGATATGGCCAGTGGATACTGCCAGGTGCCCGTGGCTGAACAGGACTGGCCGACGACAGTGTTCATACTGCCCATGGGATTGTTCGAGTTTAATAGGTTGCCCTTCGGTCTGACTAATTCTCCTGGTACGTTGATGGAAATATGCCTGGGGGACCTGAATTTCGAAGCAACACTCATCTACTTGGATGATATCATTGTCTAAGCAGCCACCTTTGAAGAACATCTTCAGCGACTGGAGCAAGTGTTGAGTCGACTGCAGAAGCACGGTCGGAAAGTAAAGACACAAAAATGTCACCTGTTTCGCAAACGAATTGAGTTCCTAGGACACATCGTATCAGCTGAAGTAATGAAATCTGCGTGTGAAAAGATAGCGGCAGTGCAGGAATGGTCCACCCCAAAAACAGTGAAAGACATAAGGGCCTTTCAGAAGCTCATCGGGTACTACCGTAGGTTCATAAATAGCTTCACCCATATCGCTAATCTGCTGCTGGAACTACTAAAGGGAGTGCCATCTGGTTCAAAGAATCTGACTATCCAATACAGAAGGAAGCCTTCAGAGCCTTGAAGATGGCCTTGACTGAGGCCCCAATACTCGCCTGTGTGGATTTCTCACAGCCCTTCATTCTTCACACTGATGGAAGTCTACATAGTCTGGGTGCCATTCTGTCACAAATGGAGGAAGGGAAGGAACGAGTAATCACATATGTGAGCCGGTCTCTTTACAATTCGGAACGGAATCCGGACAATTATAGCTCCTTCAACCTGGAACTGCTGGCGTTGGTTTGGGCGATGACCGAAAAGTTTGCAGAATATTTGTCGGGGTTCGAAGTCCTGGTGTGTACCGATAGCAATCCTCTAGAGCACCTGGAAAATGCAAAATTGGGAGTGAATCATGAGCGGACTGTATGCGACCGATATGAAAAAATGAAGGCAGAAGAGATTCCTGGTTTTCGGGACCTTGCCAGGTCATTGGTGGCGACTCAGGGACAGATCAGAGAGGTGGCTGGAGAACAGGTGCTGGGACGATTGGGTGCAACTCCAGCAGACAGATTAAGAACTGGCCCAGCTGAGACAGTGGGTGGCTCTGAAGCAACTTCCCAGCCGGCGAGAAACAGACTCCCTGTCCCCAGGGGCTCTGCAGATTCTGAGACAGTGGGAGAGGCTCCATCTGGAAGATGGATTACTATATAGAACGGTACAGCTGGTGCACAAATTGGGGGTTACTTGGCAAGTGGTGCTCTCAGAAAAATTGATCCATGTGGTAGCTATGGAGGCACGTGAGATAGGGGCTCACTTTTGTCTAGATAGGACGTTCCAGTGGCTACAGAAGCTGGTGTATCACACACCATTGAAGACTGCAGTAGAGGAGGCCTGTCAATGATGTCGGAGCTGTGAATTAGCCAAACTTCCAAAGCAAAGAAACCCCACGCAGACCATTGTGACTTCTGCTCCCCTAGGAGCTACTGATGAATGTCTACTTAACTGTAGGCCCGGCACCTCTCAGGTATGAACATTGTTTGGTGATGACTGACTTTACCAAGCTTGCTGTGGTGACTCCGACTCGGGACGGCTCAGTCAGCTTTGTAGGCCATTTGCCAAGACTTCATCCGGGTGTATGGTTGCCCAAAGAGGATCCATTCTGACCAAGGCGCTTGCTGCCAAGGTCGAGGGATGGAGGAGTTACATCGTTTGTACCAAACTGAGAAGTCAAGAGCTATGCCCTATCAGGGGAATGGAGCCTGCAAACGCTTCAGACATTGATTCAGATGCTCAGAATATAGGAGGAAGATTGGAAAATGCTGTGGCCTGAGTTCGTGGCTGAATTGGTCTGTGTGTACAACAATCAGGTGCACAGTACAACAGGATACACTCTGTATACCTTGCTGTTTGGGCGAAAGGGACGAGAGATCTCAGAGCTGGAGTTGGATCCTGAAGAAGAGTACCCGCGGACAGGGGTGTCTTCCTGGGTTCGAGAACATCGACATCGACTACAGACTCTTCATCGGCTGGTACAGAAGAAGTTCCAAGAACTCCAGCACCATGAAATGACGCCTATTCGAGGGACAGCTCTAAGGGCAGGAGATTGGGTGTTGATCTGGGACAAGCGGCCCCGGGGAAAGTTGGAGCACCAATGGGAGAAGACCCAGCATTGAGTGAAACACCGAGTTGGATCTGACGGGCCAGTGTATGAAGTTCAACCCAAACATGAGGAAGGGGCACATACCCGAATAGTCCATCACAGTATGTTCATTCTTGTCTGTCACAGGGTCCTAAGGAAGGAGAAAGAGTGCCAGACACCACCGAAACGCTCACCCCAATGGTTCTCAACTGTGATGAGGAAGAGACACCCGCTTTGGCCCCAGACCTGGAGAATTCACCATCCAACGGCCCCAGAGAAGAGTCTGGGCCTGAAGCAACAGAGATGACAGATTTGTCAGGCCAAAGTATTCTCCCGCCCCCTAGCAATCAATCTGCATTACGTCAGTCGGAGCGGTCAACAGCTGGAATACCCCCCACTCGCTATGAACAAGACCAGTTTATTTGGCAATAAATTATCCAAGGAGTGGAAGAGTGTGAACACTCTCACCTGTGGAATGAGTTAAAGGAGGGTGGGAGTGTAAGGAGGAAGTGCAGGCTGCGGGTACCTGCACCATGCTGGGTTCAGAACTGTTGAGGCTGCGTCCAGTGTTGCCTGGGGGAAAGAATGGAGAACCGGACAGGTCCATGAACCGGGGAGAGGGAGCGTGGTTAGGCTGGGCAGGGAGCAGGAAGCGTGGGAAAAAAGCAGAGCTTTTCCGCCGACAGCGAGAAAGGAGGTAAGAGTGTGCCGTGCTCCACAAAGAGTGAGAGAGTCCAGAGCCTTGCCCCAGCAGAACTTATGTGTGCAGCAGAACACTCTTTGGCCAGAAACTTCTGCAGTGTTCCCCATGTCTTCTGCACAGTTTAATGGTCTAGGGGCTCAGCGGGAGAACCGGTGACCGCCCGTTGCAGACAGAAGCTGGATTGTGATTTGTTGAGTTACATGTTAGGGTTCGATTTCCCGCTGCTGCACAAGGGGAGTCTCAAACTCGTCCTGCTGCGGTCTCCCATTCATCTCCGGCCGCAGTGGAGCCTGCTCAGCAGAGACGTCGGTCCAGGCATCTTGCCCACTCCTCTACTGTGCAGTGACTTGCTGCTGCCTTTCCTGGATCTGCTATTATAGCCAGTGCTGGAGCAGTCGTCTTTGAGACAAAGTCCTGCGTTTTCCCATCTGAGCATGCCCAGAGTGAGATCTCTCATTGGAGATCAGGGGTCACATGTTCAGGTGCTGCAGCGGCTCCTATTGGTCCGCCAGGAAGGTCATGTAGCTACGTTTGTTTGTAACAGCTTCTCATTGGTCCTTGTTCCTGGAAGGTCCTGTAGCTGTTGCTATAAAAGGGTAGCATGGCTGGGCCGCCATACGCTAATATCAATCATTATATGCTATGCGCCAGTGTGGTCATGTGTATGTGTGGATAGGGACCCGGCTGAAATAAGCCACTAGAATACCGACTTAATCGGTGAGGAGTTTGGTATGGTAGCTGGTCAGGGTCGGTGTCCTAGATGCCCTAGATTACCGGCATAACCGGTGAGGAGTTTTGATTGCCGTATTCAGGGTCTGGCGTTCAGACGCCATAGATTGCGGGTGACTCCCGCGAGGACATTAGCACATGATCACGCTTTATGAACGCGTAGCACTTAACTGTGTACCTGAGAGCCTGACAGGACACAGTATTTTTTCTCAGCGGCCCTGTGACGTAACAGGGTTCGCTTTCAACGCTAGACAGCGCCCTAGCGTGTTTTCTTTGCCACTCAGTTGTGTCTAGTGAGTGCGCACACATCGCCATATAGCGCTGCGGCTCTCCTTCTAGCAGCTCTGTGGAGTAACAGAGTTCTCACTTATTGCCACAGCGCATTACGGCGTTTATGTTGGCGACTCTGCGGGATAACAGAGTTTGCTTCTCGCGCCATTTCTACTAGCAGCAGGCTCCGCTTGCACGGTGGACCCCGGGCTGCGAACGCACCTCTCTACTTTATATATTTGGTGCGTTCCGCAGACCCTTAACATAATATTAGCGCCAGGGTCTGGCTAGTAAAATGGCGGATGAACAGCGTCTATCGCAGTACATCCAGCAGCTGGAGGGTAGGTTGGCGGCTCTTGAGCGCACAACCTCAGCTGTGGATGTTACCGCAGTCGCTGTTCAGGCTGCTAGTGTAAGGTTCTTTGTCTCTGTTGACATGTTCCTTGAAACTCAGTTTTCCGTCGGCCATTTTGCTTTCTGTCTTTCTGCAGCTCTTGCCCTCAGTTAATATGGAGTTTCCAGTTTTCATGTTCCCGCCCTGATTCTTCCCTCTTGCTTCTTAAGCAGCCTCAGCTGAACAATCAGTGCTCCTGAATCAAGCCTCAGTCAGTCTGTGACCTGACTCCTGGAAGCCTTGGACTTGTACTCCAGCTATTCCCTACTGAGGAACCTTGGAACACTTTTGGACTCTGGAAACCTGCTGTTTGGTGAATCCATGTTTGCAGAGGAATTACAGTACAGAGAAGAGATCCTGAACCTGCTTTGGAGATTTATTGTAGTGCTTGAAGTTATTCTGGCCTGCTGTGTCTCCTGTCACTGTTCCTGCAAACTGTGTGAACTTTTCAGCATGCTTGTATGAAGTAATACAAGTCATTTCATTTCAACCTATGTCTCCTGTGTTTTCCTCGCACCCAAGCACAAGACGCTATGGGAACTGTACACTATACATGACAGCTAGCGTGGCTGCAGCCAGTTTGTCTTCTGCCACCTCTGCCCCTACATTATCCCACCTCCCGCTTCCTGACAAGTTTGCCGGTGATAGCAAGCAATGTCGGGGATTCGTGAGTCAGTGCTCTATACAGCTCGAGCTTCTGGCTGCACGTTTTCCCACGGATCGGGCACAAGTGGGTTTTGTACTTTCTTTACTCTCGGTCAGAGCGTTGGAGTGGGCAACGCCGCTGTGGGAGCGCGACGATCGTGTGGTGCGGAGTGCTCCTCGTTTCTTGGAGGCTCTTAAAAAGGTCTTTTTAGGACCTCAGGTCACCCACGATACGGCGCTACAACTGCTGGCATTGGCACAGGGTTCGTCTTTGGTCAGTCTGTTTTCCGTCCAGTTTCGGACTCTAGCTTCTGAGCTAGATTGGTCTGATAAAGTTCTTATTCCAATCTACTGGCGAGGACTGGCTGACCATGTTAAAGACGCTTTGGCTACCAGGGAGATTCCCGCCACACTGGAGAAGCTTATCTCCATATCTACCCGCATTGACCTCCGTTTTCACGGTTGGAGCGGGCCCAGTGTAGGCAGAGGTTTCGGTTGGCTCCCACCTTTGCCAAACCTCTCGAATTTCCCGATCTGGCGTCCGAACCCCAAAAGGCCACAGAAGTTCCGTGGTCTGTAACCGTTGTCAGCAGACAGGACACTATGCCAACAAATGTCCACAGCGATCGGGGAAGCGATCGCGGCTAGTGGCCCTGGGAGGAGGTTCACTAGAGACAGCGGCATTTTCCTCCAAGATGACACTTAAAGGGACAATCACTGTTGGTACTTCCATTCTCACCGCCGACCTTTGCGTGGACTCAGGAGCAGAGGGGAATTTCATGTCCTCTAGCTTTGCTCGCCGTCATGCAATACCTCTGGTGGCGCTTGACAAATCAGTGACTGTCCGGGTAGTGAATGGGTCGACATTGCCCTCACAAATTACACACCAGACTGTTCCACTTGCATTGTCTGTATCTCCTTCCCATCAGGAACTTGTTTCCCTACTCGTCCTTCCCGAGGGAATAGACGAGATCCTACTAGGTATACCTTGGCTCCGTTTCCACTCCCCACATATAGAGTGGACTTCGGGTAGGATACTGGGTTGGAGTGAGCATGTAGAGGCAGATGTTTCAGGAGTTGCGTTCAGGTTACCACTATGGAGTTACCCGCAGATCTTACTCCACTTCCCAAGCACTACTGGTCATATGCAGACGTGTTCTCCAAGAAGGCTGCGGAGACTCTTCCGCCTCATCGCCCCTATGACTGTCCTATCGACCTCTTGCCTGGCGCAGAACCTCCTCGGGGAAGGGTCTATCCCCTCTCTCTTCCTGAGACAGAGGCCATGTCGCAATATATTCAGGAGAACCTGGCAAGAGGGTTTATTAGGAAGTCGGTGTCACTGGCAGGGGCGGGATTTTTCTTCGTGCAGAAGAAAAATGGAGAATTGCGTCCGTGTATTGATTACAGGGGTCTTAACGCCATAACCGTTAAAAACAAGTACCTGTTGCCCTGATTTCTGAGCTTTTTGATAGGCTTCGGGGAGCAAGAGTATTCACTAAACTAGATCTGCGCTGTGCTTATAACTAGAGTTGAGCGATACTTTCCGATATCCAAAAGTATCGGAATCGGAATAGTATCGCCGATATCACTAAAATATCGGCGATACCCCATACCGATACCGGAAGTCCCATGTAAGTCTATGGGAACAAAATATCGCAACTAAAAAAACCTCTTTCTTTCCTTGTAAACACTAAATATACACACATAGAATACATATATATATATATATATACATGTCATTGTGACATACAGTCATGGCCAAAAGTTTTGAGAATGACACAAATATTATATTTTCACATGATCTGCCGCCCTCTGGTTTTTATGTGTGTTTGACAGATGTTTTTATCACAGACAGAAATATAATAATTGCAAACATTTGAGTAACAAAAGCTTATATTGACAGTTAGAATGAGTTAATGCAGCAAGTCAATATTTGCAGTGTTGACCCTTCTTCTTCAGGACCTCTGCAATTCTCCCTGGTATGCTCTCAATCAACTTCTGGACCAAATCCTGACTGATAGCAGTCCATTCTTGCACAATCAATGCTTTCATTTTGTCAGAATTTTTAGGTTTTTGTTTGTCCACCCGTCTCTTGATGATTGACCACAAGTTCTCAATGGGATTAAGATCTGGGGAGTTTCCAGGCCATGGACCCAAAATCTCTATGTTTTGTTCCCTGAGCCATTTAGTTATCACCTTTGCTTTATGGGAAGGTGCTCCATCATGCTGGAAAAGGCATTGTTGATCGCCAAACTGCTCTTGGAGGGTTGGGAGAAGTTGCTCTTGGAGGACATTCTGGTACCATTCTTTATTCATGGCTGTGTTTTTAGGCAAGACTGTGAGAGAGCCAATTCCCTTGGCTGAGAAGCAACCCCACACATGAATGGTTTCAGGATGCTTAACAGTTGGCATGAGACAAGACTGGTGGTAGCACTCACCTTGTCTTCTCCGAATGAGGCTGTAAGGTTCTGTGTATCTGTTTCTGAAACTCAGTTTGTTCGTCGGCCATTTTGCTTTCTGTTTTGCTGCAGCTATCTTGCCCTCAGTCAAAATGGAGTTTTCCAGCTTGCATGTTCCCGCCCTGATTCTCTCCGTTTGCTTCTTAAACAGCCACAGCTGAGCAATCAGTGCTTCAGAATCTAGCCTGCAGTGAACCTGTGTTCTGACTCCTGAAGCCTTGGACCTTGTACTCCAGCCATTCCTACTGAGGAACTCTGAAGCACTTGTGGACTCTGAACTCTGCTCTTGAGAGCCTCACGTTTGCATGGACTTGCGGTAACAGAGAAGAAGATCTGAATCTGTTGTGGAGAGTTATTGCTGAGCTTAGATTACTCTGGCCTGCTGTGTCTCCTGCTTCTGTGTTTGCAACCTGTGTGTTTATTTTTGCCAATTTGTATGAAGCAATACAAGACTTTCTTTATCAACCTGTGTCTCAAGTATTTTCATCGCACCCAAGCACAAGACGCTATATGAACTGTACCACATACATTACAAGATTCTGAAGCCAAACGTTAGTGTCTGCTGGGTCTGGAAAGGCTTGTCTGCTGTACTGTGGATATCGGATGTCCGGTTGTACTTTCTGTGATGACAGTGGTTGTGACTTCTCACAGCCATTCCAGGTGAGCAATTCCCTTAAGTTTTTTTTTCTGCAGTGTTGTCACAGGTAAACACTATTGTTTTTTTTTTTTTTTCTCTTCTCTTTTTGTCTGCTGAAACTCTGGATATCAGATGTCTGGTTGAAAGCTTTCTGTGATGATAGTGGTTGTGACTTCTCACAACCATTCCAGGTGAGCAGTTCCCTTAAAGTTTTTTCTTTCTTCAGTGTTGCCACAGGTGAACACTATTGTTTTTTTTTTTTTTCTCTCCTCTTCTTCCAGTATCCTGTCTTAAAAGATCTGGAAAATGGAGGCCCGCATAAAGGAACTTTGCGGAGTGACTGATAATATCCTTGCAGATTTGCAGAATATAAAGACCCGTTTTACAAATCTTCAGGACCTAAATAATCACAATTTGCAAGTGGTTGGACAGACTACCCAGGATTTGCGAGCCAGGATTGAGGTTCTGGAGGGGCGAGTCCAGGCTCCTGCCGTGGCCCCGAGTTCTGGGATTCCCAAGTTGCCCCCTTTTCGTTTTGGTGGTGAACGTGAAAAATTCAGGGGATTTGTTAATCAATGCAATCTTTTTTTTTCTGCACATGCTTCACAATTTCCTACTGAACGATCTAAGGTGCTTACTATAATTATGTTGCTTACCAACAAGGCTTTGATATGGGCAAACCCTCTGATTGAGACTGAGGATGATTGTTTGAATCACCTTGATGATTTTATTTCAGCCATGGGGCAGGTGTTTGATGACCCCAATCGAGGTGCAACAGCTGAAGCAGCCATGTTAGCTTTGCGCCAAGGTAAGCACTCGGTGGCTGAATATGCCTTGGATTTCAGGAGATGGGCCCTTGATACCACCTGGGACAGTTCCGCCAAAAAATCTATTTTTCGAAAGGGGTTATCCCCACTGATTAAGGATGAACTTGCTCGTGCCGACCCTCCCACTGCGTTAGGTGACTTTATTAACTACTGCATCCGTATTGATACTCGTTTAACTGAACGCAGGCAAGAGAGATGGTTCGAAAGCAATCGTACTAACCTTTTCCTACCTTCCTCTCCAGCTAAGGAACCTTTGAATAGGATTACACGGGAACCTGAACCTGAACCCATGCAGGTAGACTCTTTACTACGACGGGTTAGTGATGCACGCAAGGAACATCGTTTTAAGGAGAATCTATGTTTTTATTGTGGTAAGTCAGGGCACTTTATTATTAACTGTCCCAGCCGTTCTCGCAAGACTACTGCAGCACTCATTCATTGTGAGTGTTGCGAGAGGGGATCTGTCAGGTCCGAGCCTCAGGCTCCAGAGAGAGCTGCAGCAACAGATCTTGATTTCTCGGACTTAAACTCCGTTACCTCTGAGGACGTTGACTGTGTAAATGCTGCCATCTTTCAAGTTTCCTCAGCGGTGTCCCAGCTGAGTTGTAAGAAAAACAATTCTCATTGCTTTCTTTCCATCAAACTCTGGGTTGACTCAGCCTGGGTGTCTAGCTCTGCTATGATCGACTCAGGTGCAAGTGGAAATTTTATGGATGTCTCCTTTGCTTTAAAACAGGGAATACGTTCAGTGAAGAAGGCTACTCCAGTACAGATGGAAACTGTGGATGGCTCCCTGCTGACCTCTGGACCAGTGGATCAGGAAACAGAGCCTTTAAAGGTTCTTATGGGTAAAGATCATCAAGAGAAACTGTCCTTTATGCTTATCTCTTCTCCTCACTTTCCCATTATTCTAGGGCTACCATGGCTGCAGGCTCAGAATCCTACCATTAACTGGGAGACCAAGGAATTACACTTTCCAGAGAAACAGATGAGTCCAAAAATTTCAGCTTGCTCTGTTCCTAAAGGAACCATGTCAGTCCCTGAACTACCAGCTGTATACCAGGACTATGTGGATTTATGTGACAAGAAGAACGCTGACCAGCTTCCTCCTCACCGTCCATATGATTGTCCAATTGAATTATTGCCTGGAGCAGAGATACCTTTTGGTAAGATCTACCCCCTGGCGGGGCCCGAGCTGAAGGCTTTAAAAGAGTACATAGACGAAAATCTAGCCAAGGGCTTCATACGCCCCTCTTCATCTCCTGCAGGGGCACCCATATTCTTTGTAAAGAAGAAAGATGGATCCCTGAGACCATGCGTAGACTATAGGGAACTCAATAAGGTTACTATTAGAAACCGTTATCCATTGCCTTTAATCCCTGAGTTATTGGAGAGAGTGCGACATGCCAAAATTTTTTCTAAACTAGATCTTCGTGGGGCCTATAACTTAGTCCGTATTAGACCTGGGGATGAATGGAAGACTGCATTCAGGTCACGCTATGGACACTTTGAATATCTGGTTATGCCTTTTGGTCTGAGTACCGCCCCAGCCACTTTCCAACACTTGGTGAATGACATCTTCAGGGATCTCCTTGATACATTCGTGGTAATTTATTTGGATGATATTTTAATTTTTTCTAACTCCACAGAGGAACATCATGGACATGTGAGAATGGTCTTGGAACGTCTAAGACAAAATCATCTTTACATCAAGCTTGAAAAGTGTGAATTCCATAAGACCGAAATTCAATTTCTGGGGTATGTACTGTCTACACAAGGAATTAGTATGGATGGAAGTAAAACCCAAGCCATCAATGATTGGCCAAGTCCTAGAAATGTGAAGGAGGTACAGCGCTTCATCGGGTTTGCAAACTTCTATAGACGTTTCATTAGAAATTTCTCTGAGGTAGTGTCACCTATCACCCAACTTACCCGGAAAGAGTCTAAGTTCTCCTGGACTCCCCAAGCCCAGGAAGCATTTTCCCGTCTAAAAGATAAATTTACCACTGCACCTATCCTAGTACATCCCAACCCAGAGCTTGCCTTCATAATAGAGGTGGATGCTTCAGACTGTGCCGTGGGAGCTATACTCTCTCAGAGAACAGGTGAGAAGAATGTCTTGCATCCCTGTGCCTTCTTTTCCCAGCAGTTGTCTTCGGCTGAGAAGAACTACGATGTGGGCAATAGAGAGTTGTTGGCCATTATTGCCGCCTTCAAAGAATGGAGACACCTTCTTCAAGGAGCTGCACAGCAAATAGTCGTTCTGACAGACCATCGTAATCTTGAGCTTATCAGGTCGGCTAAGTGCCTGACTCCTCGCCAGGCTCGCTGGAATCTTTTCTTAAACCAATTTAATTTTATTATTTCTTATAGACCAGGATCGCGCAATGGAAAGGCTGATGCACTCTCTAGGATTTACTCAGCAGAGACACGTCCAATTACTCCTCCTAAGACTATTCTTCCTGACTCTAGATTCCTAGGAGTGATTCATCATCAAAACCTAATTAAAGACATCAAGGAAGCATACCATGCGGATTCTTTTTTGGCTCAACCCCCAAGGGACGTAAGTCTTGTCTTTAAGAATGGTGTGTGGATTCTGGGACAACGTCTGTATATACCTGAAACAGTCAGATTGAGAGTATTGCAACTCATTCACGATTCCAAAATAGCCGGGCATAGAGGAATTCTAAAGACACAGGAATTTCTTTCTCGTTTCTTTTGGTGGCCCACTTGTAGGAAGGATGTTTTGGACTATGTCACTTCGTGTGAGGTTTGTGCAAGATGCAAAACACCTCGCTCTTCACCAACTGGTCTGTTACAGCCTCTTCCCACCCCGTCCCGCCCGTGGGGATCCATTTCTATGGACTTCATTGTGGAATTACCAACCTCTCAAGGGAAGAACACTATTCTAGTGGTGGTTGACCGTTTAACAAAGGCAGCTCATTTTATCCCTTGTGTCGGCTTACCCACTGCAAAACAGACATCAGATTTGATGATTAAAGATGTGTTTCGTTTACATGGAGTACCGGATGAGGTTATTTCGGATCGAGGGGTGCAATTCACTTCTAGGTTTTGGCAAAATTTCTGTGCAGCATTGGACATTAAAGTAAACCTTTCTTCTGCTTTCATCCCCAGACTAATGGACAAACCGAACGAACCAATCAAACCCTGGAGCAGTATCTCCGCTGCTTTATCTGCCACCTACAGGATGATTGGGTGGATCTACTTCCATTGGCTGAGTTCTCTTACAACAACTCTCAGAGTGCCTCCACTAAACAGTCTCCTTTTTACTCTAATCTAGGTTATCATCCTAACATTCTACCACGATTTCCCATAGAGACGCCTTTGCCAGCAGTGGCTGAAAGAGTCACGACTTTACAGAAGAATATGGATCTTCTAAAGGAGAATCTGGAATCGGCTCAGGAAAGGTACAAGAAGGCAGCAGATAAATTTCGTAAACCTGCACCAGCTTTTAAGGTAGGAAACCTGGTCTGGCTGTCAACCAGAAATCTTAAGTTAAGGATTCCATCGTCTAAGTTGGGACATAAGTACATTGGACCCTATAAAATCAGTAAGATTATAAGTGCCGTTGCTTGTCGTCTTCAATTGCCCAGAACTATGAGAATCCACCCTGTCTTTCATGTATCCCTACTAAAGGCTGCGACACCCAATACGTTTCCTGGACGTTCTTCTCCTTGCCCTGACCCAGTGCTAGTCGATGGTCAGGAAGAATTTGTGGTGGAAAGGATTTTAGATTCCAGGTTGTATAGAAATCAGTTACAATATCTGATTAAATGGCAGGGCTACCCAGTGGAGGACAACTCATGGGAGCCAGTCAATAACGTTAATGCTCCTCGCTTGCTCCGTCAGTTTCATCAGAGGTACCCACACAAGCCTGGTCTGAGGTCATCCGGAGGTTGTCCCTAAGGGGGGAGTAATGTAAGGTTCTGTGTATCTGTTTCTGAAACTCAGTTTGTTCGTCGGCCATTTTGCTTTCTGTTTTGCTGCAGCTATCTTGCCCTCAGTCAAAATGGAGTTTTCCAGCTTGCATGTTCCCGCCCTGATTCTCTCCGTTTGCTTCTTAAACAGCCACAGCTGAGCAATCAGTGCTTCAGAATCTAGCCTGCAGTGAACCTGTGTTCTGACTCCTGAAGCCTTGGACCTTGTACTCCAGCCATTCCTACTGAGGAACTCTGAAGCACTTGTGGACTCTGAACTCTGCTCTTGAGAGCCTCACGTTTGCATGGACTTGCGGTAACAGAGAAGAAGATCTGAATCTGTTGTGGAGAGTTATTGCTGAGCTTAGATTACTCTGGCCTGCTGTGTCTCCTGCTTCTGTGTTTGCAACCTGTGTGTTTATTTTTGCCAATTTGTATGAAGCAATACAAGACTTTCTTTATCAACCTGTGTCTCAAGTATTTTCATCGCACCCAAGCACAAGACGCTATATGAACTGTACCACATACATTACAGAGGCGTTTTCCTGATGTCCCAAACAATCGAAAATGGGATTCATCAGAGAAAATAACTTTACCTCAGTCCTCAGCAGTCCACTGCCTGTACCTTTTGCAGAATATCAGTCTGTCCATGATGTTTTTTTCTGGAGAGAAGTGGCTTCTTTGCTGCCCTCCTTGAGTTCAGGCCTTGCTCCAAGAGTCTCCGCCTCACAGTGCATGCAGATACACTCACACCTGCCTGCTGCCATTCCTGAGCAAGCTCTGCACTGCTGGTAGCCCGATCCCGCAGCTGAAACACTTTTAAGAGACGGTCCTGGCGCTTGCTGGTCTTTCTTGGGCACCCTGGAGCCTTTTTGGCAACAATGGAACCTCTCTCCTTGAAGTTCTTGATGATGCGATAGATTGTTGACTGAGGTGCAATCTTTCCAGCTGCGATACTCTTCCCTGTTAGGCCATTTTTGTGCATTGCAATGATGACTGCACGTGTTTCTTTAGAGATAACCATGGTTAACAGGAGAGAAACAATGATGCCAAGCACCAGCCTCCTTTTAAAGTGTCCAGTGGTGTCATTCTTACTTATTCATGACAGATTGATCTCCAGCCATGTCCTCATCAACACCCACACCTGTGTTAATGGAGCAATCACTGAAAAGAGGTTAGCTGGTCCTTTTAAGGCAGGGCTGCAATGATGTTGAAATGTGTTTTGGGGGATAAAGTTCATTTTCTAGCCAAATATTGACTTTGCAAGTAATTGCTGTTAAGCTGATCACTCTTTATAACATTCTGGAGTATATGCAAATTGCCATTAGAAAAAGTGAAGTAGTAGACTTTGTAAAAATTAATATTTGTGTCATTCTCAAAACTTTTGGCCATGACTGTATATATATACATATATGTATAGTTTATACACTTCTACATAGTAAAATATCCTCTGATTCAATTGCCGGGTAAAGCCGGCTTCTGTGAAAAGACAGAAGCACCCGACATGAAATGACACTTGGTGTACATAGGGTTAACCATGTCTTTTCATGTCCTTTGCTATCTGATTTGCACAAACAATTACATCAGTCTATGTGTGCAAAATTTCACACCTGTAGGGGTTAATTAAAGGTGTAAATTCGTTGTAAAAACAACGGACTTTTTTTGCTACGAATTTACACCTTTAATTAACCCCTACAGGTGTGAAATTTTGCACACAGCCACTCATGTAATTGTTTGTGCAAATCAGATATCAAACTACATGAAAAGACATGGTTAACTCTATGTAAACCAAGTGTCATTTCATGTCGGGTTCTGCATTTTCACAAAAGCCGGCAATTGAATTAGCGGCTATTATACTATATAGAAGTGTATGAACTATAAATATAAATATATATATATATATATATATGTCACAAATTCAATGACATGTATATATATATATGAGGTGTAAAATTGCTGAAAAAAAATGCGTGGGCTCCCGCCCTATTTTCGCAACCAGACAGACAAAGCCAGTGAGTGGGGGCAGATAATAATAGCCCAGAGAGGGACCATTTTTTTGCCCCCCCGGCTACTTAACATCTGCCCCCAGACACCCCAGAAAGGGCAAATCTCTAATTAGATTTGCCCTTTCTGGCACTTTGCCCGTCTATTCCCATTGCCCTGTAGCGGTGGCGAATGGGTTAATATGGGGTTAAAATGACCTTGCAATTGAAAGGTCACTTTAAGCCAGGTTAATAATTGAGAGCTGTCAATTAGACAACTATCAATTATTAATCCTATTGTATGAAAGAAAAATCAAACACACACACTTTAATAAAAAAGAAGTTTAATGAAATAATCACACAGTTTTTGACCATATTTTATTTACCTGCTAAAACCATTTCCTGTAATAAAAATAAAATAATAAAGCAAAATTATTCTTACCAATCCGATGCACAGTCAGGTCCCACGGTGTAATCCTTCAGAAAGGGTTAATGTTTACTGCAGGGACCGCAGCTAATGCTGCAGCCTCACAGTAAACCCCCAAATGAATGAGCTCCTCTCCTGGCTGACAGGAGAGGAAGTGGAAAGCTTAATTGATTGCTTTCCACTTTCACTTCAGGTCAGCCAGGGACACCATCAGTGACGTCAGAGGGAACTGATTAACAAAAATAGGGGTTCCCTTCGAAAAAAAAATGGCGTGGGGTCCCCCCTATTTTTGTTAACCAGCCAGATGAAGCAGACCGCTGAGGCCTGGATTTTCAGGCTGTTAAGGAGCCAAGATCCATGGACCTTGCCAGCCTGATAATACCAGGCCACAGCAGTCTGCATATCTTGGCTGATTAACAAAAATAGGGGATCCCCTCGAAAAAAATTGGCGTGGGGTCCCCCCTATTTTTGTTAACCAGCCAGATGAAGCAGACCGCTGAGGCCTGGTTTTTCAGGCTGGTAAGGATCCAATATCCATGGACCTTGCAAGCCTGATAATACCAGGCCACAGCAGTCTGTTTAGCTTGGCTGGTTAACAAAAATAGGGGATCCCCTCGAAAAAAAAACGGCGTAGGGGTCCCCCTATTTTTGTTAACCAGCCAAGTAAAATGCAGACTGCTGCGGCCTGGTATTAAAAGACTGTCAAGGCCCATGGATTTTGGCCCTCAACAGCCTGATAATACCAGGCTACAGCAGCCCCACATTTGGCGCATCAAAAGATGTGCCAATTGTGGCACTTTACCCGGCTCTTCCCACTTGCCCTGTAGCGGTGGCAAGCGGGGTAATAAGGGGTTAATGTCACCGTTGATTGCACGGTGACAATAAGCCCGGTTAATAATGTAGAGGTGTCAATAAGACACCGATCCATTATTAATCCCAAAGTTATTAAATGTATAAAAAAAAGACACAGCAAGAAAAAAGTCTTTTAATGAAATAAAAGAGACAACACAGTTTTCATTTTTTTATTACTCTCTCATTCCTGCGACGCCATCGATCTCCTGTAAAAAAAATAAAAAAAACAAACCAACAGTATACCACCTGTCCGACGCAGTCCATAGTAACGATAGTCCCACGACGATCCAGCTCTGCTACTTCGGAATGACAGGCAGAGCCTGTCATCCCGGCGCAGCACAGCTGCTTACCAGCTTCCCCGGCGGTGACGTCATCGGACTGACTGCTTTACGGCCGGGATTACCCAGCAGTCACTGCAGTTATCGCGAGAAACTGCATGTGACCGCCGGGGAGAAGAGGATGGCGGCCATTAAGCAGTCCGGGATGTGACCGCCGGAGATCTTCTGCCGGGTAAGTGCCGCTGACTCCTGACAGACCCGACCGACAGACACTGACAGTGACAGTGACAATTCCGATTCCGGTATCCGATATGACGAAAATATCGGTACTCGGATCGGAATTCTGATACAGCCAATATCGGCCGATACCCGATATTTGCAGTATCGTATCGCTCAACCCTACTTATAACCTGATTCGCATCCGTGAGGGGGACGAATGGAAGACGGCTTTTAATACCAGGGATGGGCATTACGAATATCTGGTGATGCCCTTTGGGCTCTGTAATGCTCCAGCCGTTTTCCAAGACTTTGTCAATGACATCTTCCGGGATATGCTCTCCACCTCGGTCGTAGTCTATCTGGATGATATACTCATCTTCTCTCCAGATATTGACTCCCACCGGAGAGATGTCTGCAGAGTCTTCGACCTCTTACGGGCTAATTCCCTCTATGCTAAGTTAGAGAAATGTATGTTTGAGCTGGAGTCTTTACCTTTCCTTGGTTATATCATCTCTACCCAGGGATTGGCTATGGATCCGGCCAAACTACAGGCTGTGATGGACTGGCAGGAACCTCACTCTCTAAAAGCGGTGCAGCGCTTTATGGGGTTCATTAATTACTATCGCCAGTTCATTCCGCATTTCTCTACCTTGGTAGCTCCCTTGGTAGCCCTCACCAAGAAGGGAGCAAATTCCAAATTGTGGTCGGAAGAGGTCTCCACGGCTTTCTCTTCTATTAAGTCTCATTTTGCTAGCGCTCCCATCCTACATCGCCCCGATGTTGATAAGCCATTTTTATTGGAGGTGGATGCCTCATCCATTGGTGCTGGAGCAGTCCTCTTCCAAAAGGATGCTCAAGGTCGGAAGCATCCTTGCTTCTTCTTCTCTAAGACCTTCACTTCAGCGGAGAGGAATTATTCCATCGGCGATAGGGAGTTGCTAGCCATGAAGTTGGCCTTCTCTGAGTGGAGAAATCTGTTGGAGGGGGCCCGTTTTCCCTTCCAAGTCTTCACCGACCACAAAAATTTGGTGTATCTGCAGACAGCTCAGCGGCTTAACTCTCGCCAGGCCAGATGGTCCTTGTTCTTCTCTCGGTTTAATTTCACACATCATTTCCTCTCTGGAGAGAAGAACATTCGTGCCGACGCTCTCTCTCGCTCTGTGGTGTCCTCTGAAGAGGAGGTAGAGGAGCCTCGGCTTATTGTTCCCACAGAGAGCCTGAGAACAGTGGCTCCGGTTTCACTAGAGTCTGTGCCCCCGGGCAAGACTTTTGTGCCTACCAATTTGCGACCGGAGGTACTCTCTTTGGCACATTCGTCCAGGGTTGGTGGACATTTTGGGGCAAAGAGGACATCTGAATTGCTGGTGAGGACATATTGGTGGCCGCATATGGTCCGTGATGTTGGGGACTATGTTCGGGCGTGTGTCTCCTGCGCCAAAAATAAGTCTCCACGACAACGGCCAGCTGGTTTACTTTATCCTTTGCCGGTGGCAGACAGGCCCTGGGAGATGGTTGGGATGGACTTTGTGGTGGGCTTGCCCAAGTCTCGGGGTTGCACCATCATTTGGGTAATCACCGACCATTTCTCTAAAATGGTGCATCTGGTGCCACTACCACGGTTACCTTCTGCACGGGCTCTGGCAGCGTTGTTCGTTAGGCACATCTTCCGTCTACACGGCATGCCGGACAAAATTGTCAGTGACCGAGGTCCCCAGTTTGCGTCTCGGTTCTGGAGAGAGCTTTGTCGTCTACTCAGTATTGAGTTAAATCTCTCTTCAGCGTATCATCCTGAGACGAATGGGTTGGTAGAGAGGGCCAACCAGACCTTGGTCACCTATCTACGACATTTTGTCTCTGCCAGGCAGGATGACTGGGCATCCTTGCTACCATGGGCTGAGTTTGCATTAAACAATGCTGTGGCTGACTCCACCGGACAGACTCCTTTCCTTCTGAACTACGGTCAGCATCCGCGGGTTCCGGTGCCCATGCCCGTGTCTTCCGCCGACTCCAGGGTGGCAGACTGGGCTGTGGAAGCACGGGACATTTGGGACCGCACCCAGGATGCCATTCAGGCATCCAAGGAGAGGATGAGGTCCTCTGCCGACGCACATCGGCGCCCCGCTCCAACATTTGCTCCTGGGGACTTGGTGTGGCTCTCCGCCCGTAACATCAGGCTGCGAGTTGAGTCCACTAAGTTGGCACCCCGCTACCTGGGTCCTTTCAAGGTCCTCGAGCAGGTTAACCCTGTGGTATACCGTTTGGCTCTTCCACCACGCCTGGGTATCTCCGACACCTTTCATGTATCCCTCCTGAAACCCGTGCTCATGTCCCGGTTTTCTGAGTCATCTGCCGGGACATTGGGTTCATCTACGGATGACCATGAGGTGAACGCCATCGTAGGGTGTAAGGTGGTACGGGGCAAAAAGTTTTATTTGGTGGACTGGAGGGGCTATGGGCCTGAGGATAGGTCTTGGGAGCCTGCCGAGCATGTTCACGCTCCGCAGCTCATCGCTGTCTTTGAGCGCAGCGAGGCCCAAAGAAGGGGGGCCCTAGGAGGGGGGGTAATGTTAGGGTTCGATTTCCCGCTGCTGCACAAGGGGAGTCTCGAACCCGTCCCGCTGCGGTCTCCCATTCATCTCCGGCCGCAGTGGAGCCTGCTCAGCAGAGACGTCGGTCCAGGCGTCTTGTCCACTCCTCTACTGTGCAGTGACTTGCTGCTGCCTTTCCTGGATCTGCTATTATAGCCAGTGCTGGAGCAGTCGTCTTTGAGACAAAGTCCTGCGTTTTCCCATCTGAGCATGCCCAGAGTGAGATCTCTCATTGGAGATCAGGGGTCACATGTTCAGGTGCTGCAGCGGCTCCTATTGGTCCGCCAGGAAGGTCATGTAGCTACGTTTGTTTGTAACAGCTTCTCATTGGTCCTTGTTCCTGGAAGGTCCTGTAGCTGTTGCTATAAAAGGGTAGCATGGCTGGGCCGCCATGCGCTAATATCAATCATTATATGCTATGCGCCAGTGTGGTCATGTGTATGTGTGGATAGGGACCCGGCTGAAATAAGCCACTAGAATACCGACTTAATCGGTGAGGAGTTTGGTATGGTAGCTGGTCAGGGTCGGTGTCCTAGATGCCCTAGATTACCGGCATAACCGGTGAGGAGTTTTGATTGCCATATTCAGGGTCTGGCGTTCAGACGCCATAAATTGCGGGTGACTCCCGCGAGGACATTAGCACATGATCACGCTTTATGAACGCGTAGCACTTAACTGTGTACCTGAGAGCCTGACAGGACACAGTACTTTTTCTCAGCGGCCCTGTGACGTAACAGGGTTCGCTTTCAACGCTAGACAGTGCCCTAGCGTGTTTTCTTTGCCACTCAGTTGTGTCTAGTGAGTGCGCACACATCGCCATATAGCGCTGCGGCTCGCCTTCTAGCAGCTCTGTGGAGTAACAGAGTTCGCACTTATTGCCACAGCGCATTACGGCGTTTATGTTGGCGACTCTGCGGGATAACAGAGTTTGCTTCTCGCGCCATTTCTACTAGCAGCAGGCTCCGCTTGCACGGTGGACCCCGGGCTGCGAACGCACCTCTCTACTTTATATATTTGGTGCGTTCCGCAGACCCTAACATTACGTTTGAGGACAACGTGCCGGCCTTTCCTGATATTGCAACCCCCATCAGACTGTGTGTGCATGAGGACCAGGGAAGACAATCATAAGTGAAATTTGGATATCAGACTGTTGTGTTAAACCTTAAATTCAACTGTTACTCTTTATTAACTCCCTGCCAGGAGATCATTTTCATCACCACGGTTATAAATGAAAAATTATTGTTCTGCAACCGCGCTGCATCGCCGTGATCTGATTGTGTCATAATTCATTGTACTATCATTGTTCACTGTTGGTCTAAACCCTGTGTTTAACTATATGTAAATAGTTATTAAACAAAAAAACATGTTATTCCGACAAAGTCCAGGGCATCAGACATAGTACATAAATCTGAAAAATATAAAAAGAGATTAATAAAATCAAGACAATTTTTCCATTTGTAGACTATGTCGGATTTGGTGTACTACGTCGGATTCCCTAAACTATTTCAGACTGGCATTTTTTTTTGTTTTTTTTAATAGGTGAACCAAGGAAAGTGTCGGGGAGTGTTTACTCAGATAACATATTTTTTCTGTGTGTTTTTTTTCTTACTGAGTTAGTAATGGGGAGTTCTGTTAGACACCTTTTCATTGCTAACACCAGGGCTTGACAAATCACAGCTGACATCAACCCCAAGCCCCATTACCCTGATTCCTAACACATCTGGGAAATTGGGAAGAGTGAAGGCAAAGCGCCAGAATTGGTGAATCTAATGTGATAAACCAGTTCTAGGGCAGTTGAGGGCTAGTATTTATAGGCTGGGAAGGAGTTATGAACCATGGACCTTCCCAACCTAGTAATATCAGCTCACAGCTGTATTCTGTACCTTTGATGTTTTCATAAAACAAAGGGGACCTCACGTTGGGTTTTTCTTTCATTTATTTATTAGGCTAAAGAAGGCTAAAAAGCTCAGCAATATACTCCACATGAAAGGCACTAAAGAGTGCAAGGTTATAAGATGTATCTGCAGTGCATCTATCTAGCCGATCTGTCTGGTATCCATTCTCAGGGTTCAGGCGATGAACTTCCTGTGCTTGGCTGATGAAATTTTGGGATTCCTTTGAGAAGTCTGTGTAAAAATCTAATGGCATACACATGGTCCGTGTGCCGTCCGTTTTTTTCCTCACTCCCATTGACTTGCATTGGAGAGTCTCGTCTGAAATAAGCGGTCACTCGCAGCATGCTGCAATTTTTTCCTTAGCCTGATTACAGCTGAGAAAAACTCGCATATCAGCGTTAACTCATTACTTGAAATTAAATATTGAGAGACCACTGCCAGATCTGTGCTGCTTGTTCAAACTCCATGGTGTCAAACACTGCCAACCATGGTGAGTTCTCAGGTGGTCGCACCAACAGCCACATCATGAATGGTAGATTCATTTTACAACGTCAACTGTGCATTAAATTTGTCAAATCCATTAACATGTGATATATTTTTAAGAAATACCATATATACTCATGTATAAGCCGACCCGTGTATAAGCCGACCCCCCCAATTTTGCCACAAAAAACTGGGAAAACTTATTGACTCGTGTATAAGCCGGGTGTATAAACTGCCCTCCTGCTCTGTGCTGCCCCCGTCCTGCTCCTTGCTCCCCCATCCAGCTCTGTGCTCCCCCATTCTCCTCTGTACTCCCCCCTCCTGCTCCATCCTCCGCTGTGCTCCCCCATTCCTTCTCCGTCCTCCTGTGCCCCCGTCCTGCTCCGTGCTCCTCTGTGCCCTCCATCCTCTCCCCCCGTCCTGCTCCGTGCTCCTCTGTGCCCTCCATCCTCCCCCGTCCTGCTCCGTGCTCATTGTCCTCCTCCATGCTTCCCCGTCCTCCGTTTTCCCCCCCTGTCCTCCTCCATGCTTCCCCCATCCTCCTCCATGCTTCCTGTCCTCTGTTCTCCCCCCCGTCCTCCTCCATGCTTCCCCCGTCCATCATTCTATCCCCCGTCCAGCTCCATGCTCCTTGTCCTCTCCTCCATCATACTCACCCCTCCCCGTGCCATCACGGAGCGTCCCTGCAATCCTGCGTTCTCCCCTGCTTCCTGCAGCTCTCCAGCACTGAGCGGTGATGTAATACCGCTCATTAAGGCCATGAATATGGAGGCCACGCCCATGGGAGTGGCGTCACGTCCATATTACATGACCTTAATGAGCGGGTATTACATCACCGCTCAGTGCTGGAGAGCTGCAGGAAGCAGGGGAGAACGCAGGATTGCAGGGATCCTCAGCGATGGCACGGGGAGGGGTGAGTATGATCCCAGCCACCGGCTCCTGCCGCGGCATCCCCCCCCCGCTGGTTTCTGCCCTATGACTCGTGTATAAGCCGAGGGGGCATTTTCAGCACGAAAAAAGGTGCTGAAAATCTCGGCTTATACACGAGTATATACGGTAGATGATTTGATCTTACTTGTTCTAATTAAAAATTACATTGTAAGATATTAGATGGTTGACCTCTTGGATGGTGGACAATTCCCACCTATAAATACAAAACCGTATATCGTTTATTAAAAACACAGAAATAGAAATTCTACATTTCCATGCACAAGAGGGCACAATGTGTTGTTTTGCAGTCTTAAGGAAAATATCGCAGCCAAATCATATTAATTTCCTTTTCAATACAAATATGATGATTTTTGCTTAAAGGGCACTTCCAATCAAATACGAATCCAAAAGAAAAAGGGAAGCATATCATGCCATAAAAAACTTTAATTTTTATTGTAGAAAAATATTATAGCGATAATGCATCAAAAATTTTTTGTATTTAAAAGTGGAAACAGCAATACAGAAAAAACCGCATATAAATCAGGATAAATGATCGGTAGTTAATTACTGCACAAATCACAGTGACATATGGAGACAAATGTAATTTACATGAAAAAGAGACAAAAAGAGTCTCATGGAACGGACACTATAAAAAAGTGCTCAATGCATCTCAATTGACACATATACCCATGTAACAAATAAGGTGCAAGTGCAATACAGGGAGTTACAACAGAGCTACAACATTTTCAAAGTTCAATAAACAATCTCCAAAACACAGGATAAGGTGTTATCTTATCCTGTGTTTTGGAGATTGTTTATTGAACTTTGAAAATGTTGTAGCTCTGTTGTAACTCCCTGTATTGCACTTGCACCTTATTTGTTACATGGGTATATGTGTCAATTGAGATGCATTGAGCACTTTTTTATAGTGTCCGTTCCATGAGACTCTTTTTGTCTCTTTTTCATGTAAATTACATTTGTCTCCATATGTCACTGTGATTTGTGCAGTAATTAACTACCGATCATTTATCCTGATTTATATGCGGTTTTTTCTGTATTGCTGTTTCCACTTTTAAATACAAAAAATTTTTTGATGCATTATCGCTATAATATTTTTCTACAATAAAAATTAAAGTTTTTTATGGCATGATATGCTTCCCTTTTTCTTTTGGATTCGTAATTTCCTTTTCAATTGTTTGGCAGAGAGTCAAGTCAAACAATTTTTCTGTTTCGTAGAATTGTACAAGCCATCTAAAGATGTAGTAAATACACCATATATTTTGACATACAGATTGAGAATTTTCAATCTACCAATCTTTCACCATTTTACCTTCCTAAAATTATTCTGTTTATTTAATTCAACAAACTACAGATTAAACTGATTTTAATTAAATTTGGATTAATTCTCTGGATATGGACATATTCTTTACATTACAAACATCCTCTAAAATGTTTCCTAATATTCTTTAGATATTTCATATGAAGTTATTACTTTAAAATAGATTTCCCAGTTGGTAATTTCACATGGAATTAGCTCCTCTTATCCTTTCATTTTATTGCTTAGTATAAATGGCTTCTCTTTGGGTATTGTGCTATCAGTAATGAGTAGACTGGCTTGATGCGGTGGTGACAGCAGTAGAGCCACAGGGCTGCTTGTTGCCAAGAATTGAGAAAACAAGCCTGTTATGCACTTATCTTATCTTCATGCACAACTTTGCTCCCTTCTCCTCTGGCAGCAGACCCTGTTTTTTCTCAAATTTGGGTCTTACAAGTGTCCTGGTATTCCTTAGTGACTTCATCTTCCAAGGCATTTTAAAGCCCACTTTTACACACCTTTGTGTCTGATTATTGAAACTGTAATGTGTTCAGTTGCAGTTTGTGCTGTTTGTTTGTAGTTTAACCATTATCCATTTTTTTTGTTGCTCTCAAACTTTTGTGATTACTACAATTTGCACCTCCTGCTCCAAAATACCTGTTGGTTAACCTCTTGTTTGTTATAAGCATTACAAACTGTTATTAGAGTCTGTTAATATGATATTGCATTCTGATGTGGATTCTTCCTCTTGCATCTACGGTTTCTGTGACTTGCTTGTTAAGCTATCATTTTCTGTAAGCATTTTATGAAATGTAATTAGAATCTGTTCACATTACAGTTAAATCTGCTGTGGAATCTTCTAACACATCCATTGCTTCTATGACCTGCTGGTTAACCTATCACATACTGTAAGAAGTAATAAGCAGATTGATTTGCAGATGATTGAGTGTGACAAATTTCAAGTTTCACATGAAATCAAACATTTTGAGGTTCGATTTGCAGTTCACAAAAAAAAGTTACCTGGCCCATCACAGATAAGTAGTTGAAAGAATAGCACAATATGTACAACAGATATGCTTTTCATCTCCAGAGTCACTAGGTAAGTCTTTCTCTCTTGTAGAGGTAGAGTGTAATCTCCTATGATCAGCAGGATTCTCTCTCTGCTGTAGAGTGTAAGCTCTTTTGGTCAGCTGGATTCTATCTCTTTCACTCTACTGTAGTCTGTAGAAAATAAGTTCTTATGGTCAGTAGGGTTCTTTCTCTGTCTCTTCACCAACACAAGAATTTTCTCTGCAATTACAAACTTTCCAGTATTGAGATTTGCTCAAATTTATTCTCTGCAAATTGAATTTTAGCTGTAATCATTATGAACTGTTTATATTATGTTGCAATCTGCTATAGATCCTACATATTGCATCTACTTCTTCTCCGACCTCAGACCTCTTGTTTAAGACACATTTTTTGCTGTAAGCATTACGACCGGGTATCAGACTCTATTCTCATTACACTTTACAACGGTACTTTTAGTCATCATGCTTGCTGGTAGCTAACTACTTGTACAATCGACTGCATTTGTGATAAGGTGTCATTTTTATTGAACAGTTTCAATCTAAAAAAGTTGGGCTCCCGCAACTTATTGGTGTTCTTGTGTAAGTTTTGCGCTTTATTATTATTTATTTTCAAGTTCTCATAATTTCAGGCCGCTGTTCATATAAGAGTATTGTAAAGAGGCTTTACGGTATGTATTATAAGTATGTACAATAAAGTAGAGAACAAGTTTGGTAAAATTATCAATCAAATAATAAAATATTAAGCAGTAAGACCCTGCCTTTGAGGTCTTGCTGTCTACAAGGAAAGGAGAAAGGAGACAGTAGGTAAGGATAGAAGCTACTCATTTGTGTTGACAGCATTGTTGCTATTATGGTTCGTAGATTTTTCTGAAGACATGTGCTCTTAGGTTGCTTTGAAGGTGAAGGAAGTTTGACTGGGGTAGTGAATTCCAAAATTCAGGTATGCATAGGAGAAAATTTGAGGATAAAAAAGAGGACCCCAGAGTCTATGATGGGAAGTATTAAAGTTGTATGTTACAGATATGTGAAAGGAGAATTTTCATTTAATCAATCATCACATTATGTAAAAGGGACCTTAATGAAAATCTAGCAGTTTCACAGTTTCAGCCCATGAACTTGAAGAGCTGTTTCAAAGTTCTAATCCATTGTTGGTGTTTGAAACTAAATTATCTGGGCAATGGGGAGCTAGTGATAGGATTAACAGAAGAGAGTGGCATAGAAGTAATGAACTAACAGAATTGAGGGTGGACTGAAGTGGTGAAAAATTGTTGGATGGGTCGCCACACTTGGGAGATGATGAGGATGCATAGAAGCATTTGGTTGACCCTAAAAGAACGAGTGAATTTGAGACATTGTTTTGAGTTGGTTGCTTTTTGGAGGTGGTAAGGTCGTGGATGTGAGATTTCCAGATTAACGGTTACCCACAGGCAACTAAAGCGAATACTTGTGTGGTTTAAATAGATAAACAGCAAGGATTGTATTTTTTCAATTAGACATGTTGATTGAGTCAATTTTTGTATCCTTAGCCAAAAGTTATGAATATTCTGAATTACTTCCTGTTCTTTTTTTGGAATTAGAATAGCCAGATATATATTATATTACATTAGAAGCAGTTGATATTGTACCTTGACTTTATCAAATTTTATTTCAATAATCTGTAATGAAAAATATTCTGTAGTTATATATCAAAAGAGAATTCTACACAAATCCAGTCTACTTTATCTAGTTACATGCCTTCACAACACCTATAATTATGTGCAGGAAATATTCCATGAGTGCCTACCGCCATTGCTAAAATGTTCTTCAAATAAGCAGATTCGTCCCAGATTCCTATCTTCATAGCAAAATGTGATTTTCCCATCTTGAGCTATCTTTTGGATGCTTTTGTGTTGGCAGCTTTAATATACAGAGTCTGCCAGATCTCCCTTGATGAAAATCTGTTTCTTTTCTAAATATTCTTTTTTGTCTCACTCCCTCCCCATCTCCTTCTCTCGCAGCATCACATTGTATCACAATCCAGGCCGTCTGTCTCACACAGACATCAACACCTAATACTGCAGCACTTCAATGTACATTGTAAGAAAGAGGTCATCTGAATTTAAGAGTGTGAGTGTCTGAAGATCATCATGATATAGGAAAGATGTGTATCTTCGTACCGTGTTAGCCAGTAGATAGAAAAATATTTAGACTTGAGAGTCCTCAGTGGTTGATACCTTTTAATGGCTAACTGAAAAGATGGTAACAAATTGCAAGCTTTCGAGACTACTCAGGTCTCTTCATCAGGCATAGACTAATACAACATCTGAAGAATCACATATTTATACACAAAATAGCACAGAAAAAATGCAATAGGTAGGACAAGTGACATGAAGCAGAACTGTCATTATGGCAGAGGGATTAACATAAATATGACTAGTTCATAGATAAGGAGTGAAGGTTTTATTACCCTCTGATTGGGGTCTGGTATTGTGTTGTGATGACCCTAAAAGGTCAGGGAGGCAGATTCCTTAATTGTTGTAGAACGACATAAAACTCTGGGATATATTCATCCCAGCACTAAGAGTGTCAAAGGTCATCATAAGTTTATATTCCCAGGCTTTTCTATCCTTCTCAGATTTGAAGTTAGATTTTAATACAAGTAATTCCATATCTGTCATGCTATGACCGGGCATACAAAAGTGTTTGGCCACAGGTAAATCCATTCTTTTTCTCTTATCGTGTGGCGATGAGAATTCATCCTTGTTCTCAGTTTTTGCCCGGTCTCCCCCACATACAGACCCCAGTTGGACATTTAGTACATATAATTAGGTACACCACATTAGATGTGATGCAGCTGAAAGTACCTGGTATCTTGTAGTCCTGATGGGAGTTGGGGATCTTTATCCTGTCCGTGGTCATTATAGATGTACAGGTCTTGCATTTCTTTTGTCTGCAAGGAAAGGTTCCTGCAGCTGTTGGGGAGGACAGGGAGCTTCTGACAATGATGCTTCTTAGATTTGGGGGCTGCCTAAAACATAGTAGTGGGGGGTCTGGAAATATGGATTGTAATCGGGCATCTTTTTGTAGTAAAGGTTGTAGTTTCCGTGCAGCTCCCCTTAGCATCTCCAGACTTGGATTGTAGGTGACCACTAGAGGCACCTGGTTATTTTCTTCTTTAGCTTTGTAATGTAGCAGGTGATTCCTTGATATTCTGGTGGCTCTTGTAATTTGGTTTTCAATTGTTCTTGGATGGTAGCCCTGGTTCAAAAAAGTCTTTCTGAGGCGACCAAGGTGTTCATCTCTATCCATGGGGTTGGAACATATACGGTTGTATCTGATGGCTTGGCTGTAGACAATAGAGTTTTTTATGTGTTTAGGATGGAAACTGTCCCATTTAAGATATGTTGGACGGTCGATTGGCTTCTGATACAGGGATGTCTCTATTTCATTGTTCTTTAGCTTAATGGTGGTGTCTAAAAAGTTAATTTCAGTGCTGGAGTAGTTAAGTGTTAAGTTGATGGTGGGATGAAATTGATTGAACTGTTCATGGAACGTCTTTAGCTGTTGTTCAGACTCCGTCCAGATGATTAAAATGTCATCAATGTAGCGGTAGTAGGCCCGAGGCCTGATGGGGCAGGAGGACAAAAATTCGCTTTCAAGCTTGGCCATGAAAAGATTTGCATACTGTGGAGCCATTTTACTTCCCATAGCTGTGCCAGTCTCCTGAAGATAGATCTTGTTGTCAAATTCGAAGTAATTGTGGGTGAGGATGAATTTTGTGAGTTTCACCACAGAATCAGCATCATTCCCGGTGTTTCCCATGAAGACTTTGCAGGCATTTAATCCATCCTGGTGTGGGATATTAGAGTACAAAGATTCCACATCCATGGTGGCCAGGATGGTTCCTTCTGGTAGAGAACCTATTGCTGCTAGTTTATTCAGTAGGTCAGTTGTGTCCTGAATGTAGCTGGGTGTATCCTTTACCAGGGGTTTAAGAACACCCTCTACCCATCCAGATACTTGCTCAGTAAGGGTGTCCACACATGAAATAATCGGCCTCCCTGGATTTCCGGCTTTGTGGATTTTGGGAAGCATGTAGAATGTCCCTGTTCTTGGACTTTCTGGTATCAGGTCATCAGCTCTTATGGATTTGTCAGACAGACAAGATACCAACTTGCTTAGTTCCTTGTAATAGTCCTGTGTAGGGTCCGACTCCAGTTTTCTGTAGTAGCGTGTGTCCGTAAGTTGTCTGTTTGCTTCCTTCATATAGTCTGATGTGTTCATCATGACTATTGCACCTCCCTTGTCAGCAGGTTTAATGATGATTTCTTTGTTGGTTTTCAGAGACTGTATGGCCTTTCTCTCCTGGGCACTGATGTTGGAGGCTTGTCTCTTGTTGGTGGCTATGATGGTGGATTTTATCAAATGTCTGAATGAGTCTATATATTTATCCAAATGAGGGTTACGTCCAGGTGGAGGTGTCCAGTCTGACCTCTTCTTGGTTATTGGGATCCCTCTTCCTTCAGTCCGAGTGTTATCTGAATCTTCTGTATCATTGAAGTATTCCCTCAGGCGCAGTCTCCTGAAAAAATGTTCCATATCACTGCAGAGTTCGGTTTTATCCAGGGCCTTAGTAGGACAAAATGAGAGTCCTCTAGAAAGCACGGCAAGCTCCACTTTGCTGGGTTTGTAATCTGAGAGATTGATGACACAGTTAGATGCTTTTGTGTCTGGAATGGAGTGGTTGTCAGAGTTGTCAGGTTTTGGTTTTGTTTTGTATCTGTTTGTATAGAGTCCGGAATGGAGGCGCAATCTGTGTAGTTTCTTTTCCTTGTTTTGAATCAGAAAGGTCCGTAGTTTGTTGTAGTATTGTTGTAATTTTTGCTCTGTGCTTTCTGTAAGTGTTTTCCTCAGAGTTTCCAATTGTCCTTGGACTTTACTCCTTATGCTGTAGCAGACATGCAAAAGATGGTTCCTTAGTCTTTGAGAAGTCCTGTGACAAAGGTTTTGTGCATAATGGGTATTGTAGGTGTGAAGAATTGGGTTTGTAATCCAGAGTCCTTTGGGAATTAGATTCTCCTTTTTGCATTTAGATAAGAAAAAAATGTCGCTGTCCATTTGTGCACGTTTCTTCATAAGTGGTTTCAGTTCCATTAAGATGCGGTACATTCTGGTATCCTCCATTTTGATATAGGAAAGATGTGTATATTCGTACCGTGTTAGCCAGTAGATAGAAAAATATTTAGACTTGAGAGTCCTCAGTGGTTGATACCTTTTAATGGCTAACTGAAAAGATGGTAACAAATTGCAAGCTTTCGAGACTACTCAGGTCTCTTCATCAGGCATAGACTAATACAACATCTGAAGAATCACATATTTATACACAAAATAGCACAGAAAAAATGCAATAGGTAGGACAAGTGACATGAAGCAGAACTGTCATTATGGCAGAGGGATTAACATAAATATGACTAGTTCATAGATAAGGAGTGAAGGTTTTATTACCCTCTGATTGGGGTCTGGTATTGTGTTGTGATGACCCTAAAAGGTCAGGGAGGCAGATTCCTTAATTGTTGTAGAACGACATAAAACTCTGGGATATATTCATCCCAGCACTAAGAGTGTCAAAGGTCATCATAAGTTTATATTCCCAGACTTTTCTATCCTTCTCAGATTTGAAGTTAGATTTTAATACAAGTAATTCCATATCTGTCATGCTATGACCGGGCATACAAAAGTGTTTGGCCACAGGTAAATCCATTCTTTTTTCTCTTATCGTGTGGCGATGAGAATTCATCCTTGTTCTCAGTTTTTGCCCGGTCTCCCCCACATACAGACCCCCAGTTGGACATTTAGTACATATAATTAGGTACACCACATTAGATGTGATGCAGCTGAAATTACCTGGTATCTTGTAGTCCTGATGGGAGTTGGGGATCTTTATCCTGTCCGTGGTCATTATAGATGTACAGGTCTTGCATTTCTTTTGTCTGCAAGGAAAGGTTCCTGCAGCTGTTGGGGAGGACAGGGAGCTTCTGACAATGATGCTTCTTAGATTTGGGGGCTGCCTAAAACATAGTAGTGGGGGGTCTGGAAATATGGATTGTAATCGGGCATCTTTTTGTAGTAAAGGTTGTAGTTTCCGTGCAGCTCCCCTTAGCATCTCCAGACTTGGATTGTAGGTGACCACTAGAGGCACCCGGTTATTTTCTTCTTTAGCTTTGTAATGTAGCAGGTGATTCCTTGATATTCTGGTGGCTCTTGTAATTTGGTTTTCAATTGTTCTTGGATGGTAGCCCTGGTTCAAAAAAGTCTTTCTGAGGCGACCAAGGTGTTCATCTCTATCCATGGGGTTGGAACATATACGGTTGTATCTGATGGCTTGGCTGTAGACAATAGAGTTTTTTATGTGTTTAGGATGGAAACTGTCCCATTTAAGATATGTTGGACGGTCGATTGGCTTCTGATACAGGGATGTCTCTATTTCATTGTTCTTTAGCTTAATGGTGGTGTCTAAAAAGTTAATTTCAGTGCTGGAGTAGTTAAGTGTTAAGTTGATGGTGGGATGAAATTGATTGAACTGTTCATGGAACGTCTTTAGCTGTTGTTCAGACTCCGTCCAGATGATTAAAATGTCATCAATGTAGCGGTAGTAGGCCCGAGGCCTGATGGGGCAGGAGGACAAAAATTCGCTTTCAAGCTTGGCCATGAAAAGATTTGCATACTGTGGAGCCATTTTACTTCCCATAGCTGTGCCAGTCTCCTGAAGATAGATCTTGTTGTCAAATTCGAAGTAATTGTGGGTGAGGATGAATTTTGTGAGTTTCACCACAGAATCAGCATCATTCCCAGTGTTTCCCATGAAGACTTTGCAGGCATTTAATCCATCCTGGTGTGGGATATTAGAGTACAAAGATTCCACATCCATGGTGGCCAGGATGGTTCCTTCTGGTAGAGAACCTATTGCTGCTAGTTTATTCAGTAGGTCAGTTGTGTCCTGAATGTAGCTGGGTGTATCCTTTACCAGGGGTTTAAGAACACCCTCTACCCATCCAGATACTTGCTCAGTAAGGGTGTCCACACATGAAATAATCGGCCTCCCTGGATTTCCGGCTTTGTGGATTTTGGGAAGCATGTAGAATGTCCCTGTTCTTGGACTTTCTGGTATCAGGTCATCAGCTCTTATGGATTTGTCAGACAGACAAGATACCAACTTGCTTAGTTCCTTGTAATAGTCCTGTGTAGGGTCCGACTCCAGTTTTCTGTAGTAGCGTGTGTCCGTAAGTTGTCTGTTTGCTTCCTTCATATAGTCTGATGTGTTCATCATGACTATTGCACCTCCCTTGTCAGCAGGTTTAATGATGATTTCTTTGTTGGTTTTCAGAGACTGTATGGCCTTTCTCTCCTGGGCACTGATGTTGGAGGCTTGTCTCTTGTTGGTGGCTATGATGGTGGATTTTATCAAATGTCTGAATGAGTCTATATATTTATCCAAATGAGGGTTACGTCCAGGTGGAGGTGTCCAGTCTGACCTCTTCTTGGTTATTGGGATCCCTCTTCCTTCAGTCCGAGTGTTATCTGAATCTTCTGTATCATTGAAGTATTCCCTCAGGCGCAGTCTCCTGAAAAAATGTTCCATATCACTGCAGAGTTCGGTTTTATCCAGGGCCTTAGTAGGACAAAATGAGAGTCCTCTAGAAAGCACGGCAAGCTCCACTTTGCTGGGTTTGTAATCTGAGAGATTGATGACACAGTTAGATGCTTTTGTGTCTGGAATGGAGTGGTTGTCAGAGTTGTCAGGTTTTGGTTTTGTTTTGTATCTGTTTGTATAGAGTCCGGAATGGAGGCGCAATCTGTGTAGTTTCTTTTCCTTGTTTTGAATCAGAAAGGTCCGTAGTTTGTTGTAGTATTGTTGTAATTTTTGCTCTGTGCTTTCTGTAAGTGTTTTCCTCAGAGTTTCCAATTGTCCTTGGACTTTACTCCTTATGCTGTAGCAGACATGCAAAAGATGGTTCCTTAGTCTTTCAGAAGTCCTGTGACAAAGGTTTTGTGCATAATGGGTATTGTAGGTGTGAAGAATTGGGTTTGTAATCCAGAGTCCTTTGGGAATTAGATTCTCCTTTTTGCATTTAGATAAGAAAAAAATGTCGCTGTCCATTTGTGCACGTTTCTTCATAAGTGGTTTCAGTTCCATTAAGATGCGGTACATTCTGGTATCCTCCATTTTGATATAGGAAAGATGTGTATCTTCGTACCGTGTTAGCCAGTAGATAGAAAAATATTTAGACTTGAGAGTCCTCAGTGGTTGATACCTTTTAATGGCTAACTGAAAAGATGGTAACAAATTGCAAGCTTTCGAGACTACTCAGGTCTCTTCATCAGGCATAGACTAATACAACATCTGAAGAATCACATATTTATACACAAAATAGCACAGAAAAAATGCAATAGGTAGGACAAGTGACATGAAGCAGAACTGTCATTATGGCAGAGGGATTAACATAAATATGACTAGTTCATAGATAAGGAGTGAAGGTTTTATTACCCTCTGATTGGGGTCTGGTATTGTGTTGTGATGACCCTAAAAGGTCAGAACCTTGACCTTTTAGGGTCATCACAACACAATACCAGACCCCAATCAGAGGGTAATAAAACCTTCACTCCTTATCTATGAACTAGTCATATTTATGTTAATCCCTCTGCCATAATGACAGTTCTGCTTCATGTCACTTGTCCTACCTATTGCATTTTTTCTGTGCTATTTTGTGTATAAATATGTGATTCTTCAGATGTTGTATTAGTCTATGCCTGATGAAGAGTCCTGAGTAGTCTCGAAAGCTTGCAATTTGTTACCATCTTTTCAGTTAGCCATTAAAAGGTATCAACCACTGAGGACTCTCAAGTCTAAATATTTTTCTATCTACTGGCTAACACGGTACGAAGATACACATCTTTCCTATATCAAAATGGAGGATACCAGAATGTACCGCATCTTAATGGAACTGAAACCACTTATGAAGAAACGTGCACAAATGGACAGCGACATTTTTTTCTTATCTAAATGCAAAAAGGAGAATCTAATTCCCAAAGGACTCTGGATTACAAACCCAATTCTTCACACCTACAATACCCATTATGCACAAAACCTTTGTCACAGGACTTCTGAAAGACTAAGGAACCATCTTTTGCATGTCTGCTACAGCATAAGGAGTAAAGTCCAAGGACAATTGGAAAGTCTGAGGAAAACACTTACAGAAAGCACAGAGCAAAAATTACAACAATACTACAACAAACTACGGACCTTTCTGATTCAAAACAAGGAAAAGAAACTACACAGATTGCGCCTCCATTCCGGACTCTATACAAACAGATACAAAACAAAACCAAAACCTGACAACTCTGACAACCACTCCATTCCAGACACAAAAGCATCTAACTTTGTCATCAATCTCTCAGATTACAAACCCAGCAAAGTGGAGCTTGCCGTGCTTTCTAGAGGACTCTCATTTTGTCCTACTAAGGCCCTGGATAAAACCGAACTCTGCAGTGATATGGAACATTTTTTCAGGAGACTACGCCTGAGGGAATACTTCAATGATACAGAAGATTCAGATAACACTCGGACTGAAGGAAGAGGGATCCCAATAACCAAGAAGAGGTCAGACTGGACACCTCCACCTGGACGTAACCCTCATTTGGATAAATATATAGACTCATTCAGACATTTGATAAAATCCACCATCATAGCCACCAACAAGAGACAAGCCTCCAACATCAGTGCCCAGGAGAGAAAGGCCATACAGTCTCTGAAAACCAACAAAGAAATCATCATTAAACCTGCTGACAAGGGAGGTGCAATAGTCATGATGAACAGATCAGACTATATGAAGGAAGCAAACAGACAACTTACGGACACACGCTACTACAGAAAACTGGAGTCGGACCCTACACAGGACTATTACAAGGAACTAAGCAAGTTGGTATCTTGTCTGTCTGACAAATCCATAAGAGCTGATGACCTGATACCAGAAAGTCCAAGAACAGGGACATTCTACATGCTTCCCAAAATCCACAAAGCCGGAAATCCAGGGAGGCCGATTATTTCATGTGTGGACACCCTTACTGAGCAAGTATCTGGATGGGTAGAGGGTGTTCTTAAACCCCTGGTAAAGGATACACCCAGCTACATTCAGGACACAACTGACCTACTGAATAAACTAGCAGCAATAGGTTCTCTACCAGAAGGAACCATCCTGGCCACCATGGATGTGGAATCTTTGTACTCTAATATCCCACACCAGGATGGATTAAATGCCTGCAAAGTCTTCATGGGAAACACCGGGAATGATGCTGATTCTGTGGTGAAACTCACAAAATTCATCCTCACCCACAATTACTTCGAATTTGACAACAAGATCTATCTTCAGGAGACTGGCACAGCTATGGGAAGTAAAATGGCTCCACAGTATGCAAATCTTTTCATGGCCAAGCTTGAAAGCGAATTTTTGTCCTCCTGCCCCATCAGGCCTCGGGCCTACTACCGCTACATTGATGACATTTTAATCATCTGGACGCAGTCTGAACAACAGCTAAAGACGTTCCATGAACAGTTCAATCAATTTCATCCCACCATCAACTTAACACTTAACTACTCCAGCACTGAAATTAACTTTTTAGACACCACCATTAAGCTAAAGAACAATGAAATAGAGACATCCCTGTATCAGAAGCCAATCGACCGTCCAACATATCTTAAATGGGACAGTTTCCATCCTAAACACATAAAAAACTCTATTGTCTACAGCCAAGCCATCAGATACAACCGTATATGTTCCAACCCCATGGATAGAGATGAACACCTTGGTCGCCTCAGAAAGACTTTTTTGAACCAGGGCTACCATCCAAGAACAATTGAAAACCAAATTACAAGAGCCACCAGAATATCAAGGAATCACCTGCTACATTACAAAGCTAAAGAAGAAAATAACCGGGTGCCTCTAGTGGTCACCTACAATCCAAGTCTGGAGATGCTAAGGGGAGCTGCACGGAAACTACAACCTTTACTACAAAAAGATGCCCGATTACAATCCATATTTCCAGACCCCCCACTACTATGTTTTAGGCAGCCCCCAAATCTAAGAAGCATCATTGTCAGAAGCTCCCTGTCCTCCCCAACAGCTGCAGGAACCTTTCCTTGCAGACAAAAGAAATGCAAGACCTGTACATCTATAATGACCACGGACAGGATAAAGATCCCCAACTCCCATCAGGACTACAAGATACCAGGTACTTTCAGCTGCATCACATCTAATGTGGTGTACCTAATTATATGTACTAAATGTCCAACTGGGGTCTGTATGTGGGGGAGACCGGGCAAAAACTGAGAACAAGGATGAATTCTCATCGCCACACGATAAGAGAAAAAAGAATGGATTTACCTGTGGCCAAACACTTTTGTATGCCCGGTCATAGCATGACAGATATGGAATTACTTGTATTAAAATCTAACTTCAAATCTGAGAAGGATAGAAAAGTCTGGAATATAAACTTATGATGACCTTTGACACTCTTAGTGCTGGGATGAATATATCCCAGAGTTTTATGTCGTTCTACAACAATTAAGGAATCTGCCTCCCTGACCTTTTAGGGTCATCACAACACAATACCAGACCCCAATCAGAGGGTAATAAAACCTTCACTCCTTATCTATGAACTAGTCATATTTATGTTAATCCCTCTGCCATAATGACAGTTCTGCTTCATGTCACTTGTCCTACCTATTGCATTTTTTCTGTGCTATTTTGTGTATAAATATGTGATTCTTCAGATGTTGTATTAGTCTATGCCTGATGAAGAGACCTGAGTAGTCTCGAAAGCTTGCAATTTGTTACCATCTTTTCAGTTAGCCATTAAAAGGTATCAACCACTGAGGACTCTCAAGTCTAAATATTTTTGAAGATCATCAGTAAATTACACTTTGCATGATATGGTTTCATCATATATTCTTGGAGCACTTCCTGATGTATAGATAAACACCCATTGGAAAACATTTTGTCAATCATGCTTTTCATTACATTGGAATCTCACAATGAACGGCATATTGCACAGCATATGATTTTTTTACAATGAGACAAGCCATTGGAAGTTGTATGCAATGGTACAGGAATATATAGTAGATGTTCACATCTGTGATATACATTGTGCCAAAAATCTCAAGATGTGCACTTACCGTGAGCATATGTACGTTTTGCACTTCTCAATAGTGCATCCTCTGTGTGCCCAAGGGGATGATCCATCAACAACAATTATTTTAACCCAGCAGAAAATGACGAGGTCAGGCAGAAAAGAGAATTTGCCCTATTGTCAGCATTAGGAAATATTAACCCCTTAGTGACAGAGCCAATTTGCAGCTTAATGACCGAGCCAATCTTTACAATTCTGACCACTGTCACTTTATGAGGTTATAACTCTGGAACGCTTTAACAAATACAGCTGATTCTGAGAATGTTTTTTCATGACTTATTGTACTACACGTAATTGTTAAAAAAGTTTTTACATGACTTGCTTTTATTTATGAAAAAAAATGGAAATATGGCAAAAATTTTGAAAATTTAGCAATTTCCAAAATGTAAATTTTTATGCCCTTAAATCAAAGAGATATGTCACACAAATTTCTTAATAAGTAACATTTCCCACATGTCTACTTTACATCAGCACAATTTTGGGAACAATTTTTTTTTTTACCAAGTTATAAGGGTTAAAAGTTGACCAGCGATTTCTCATTTTTACAACACCATTTTTTTTTAGGGACCACATCACTTTTGAAGTCACTTTGAGGGGTCTATATGATAGAAAATACCCAAAAGTGACACCATTCTAAAAACTGCACCCCTCAAGGTGCTCAAAACCACATTCAAGAAGTTTATTAACCCTTTACGTGCTTCACAGGAACTGAAGAAATGTGGATGGAAAAAAATTAACATTTAACTTTTTTTGCAAAAACTTTAGTTCGGAACCAATTTTTTTTTATTTTCACAAGTGTTAAAAGAACAAATGAACCACAAAATTTGTTGTGCAATTTCTCCTGAATACGCTGATACCCCATATGTGGGGGTAAACCACTTTTTGGGCACACGGCAGAGGTCGCAAGGGAAGGGAAGGGTCGCAGAATTGGCTGGACGCCATGTCGCGTTTAGAGAGCCCCTGATGTGCCTAAACAGTGGAAACCCCCAACAAGTGACCCCATTTTGGAAACTAGACCCCTTAAGGAACTTATCTAGATGTGTGGTGAGCACTTTGAACCTCCAAGTGCTTCACAGAAGTTTATAACGTAGAGTTGTGAAAAAAAAATCATATTTTTTCCACAAAAATGATCTTTTCACCCCAATTTTTATTTTCCCAAGGGTAATAAGGCCCCAAAAGTTTTTGTGCAATTTGTCCTGAGCATGCTGATACCCAAAATGTGGGGATAAACCACTGTTTGGGTGCATGGCAGAGCTTGGAAGGGAAGGAGCGCCGTTTGACTTTTTCAAACCAAAATTGGCTGGAATTGAGATTGGACACCATGTCGCATTTGGAGAACCTCTAATGTGCCTAAACAGTGGAAATCCCCCGCAAATGACACCATTTTGGAAACTAGACCCCTTATGGAACTTATCTAGATGTGTGGTGAGCACTTTGAACCCCAAAGTGCTTCACAGAAGTTTATAACGTAGAGCCGTGAAAATAAAAAATCATTTTTTTCCTCAAAAATGATTCTTTAGCCCGCTATTTTTTTTTTTTTAAAGGGTAACAGGAGAAATTGGACCACAAAAGTTGTTGTGCAATTTTTCCTGAGTACGCTGATACCCCATATGTGGGGTGGAACCACTGTTTGGGGTCATGGGAGAGCTTGGAAGGGAAGGAGCGCCATTTTGTAATGCAGACTTTGATGGAATGTTCTGCGGGCGTCATGTTGTGTTTGCTGAGCCCTTGATGTGCCTAAACAGTAGAAACCCCCTGCAAGTGACACCATTTTGGAAACTAGACCCCCCAAGGAGATTATCTAGATGTGTGGTGAGCACTTTGAACCCCAAGTGCTTCACAAAAATTTATAAACGCAGAGCCGTGAAAATAAAAAATAATTTTTTTCCTCAAAAATGATTTTTTAGCCAGCTATTTTTTATTTTCCCAAGGGTAACAGGAGAAATTAGAACCCTAAAATTGGTGTGCAATTTGACCTGAGTATGCTGATACCCCATATGTTGGGGTAAACTACTGTTTGGGCGCATAGCAGGGCTTGAAAGTGAGGGAGCACCATTTGACTTTTTGAACACCACGTCGTGTTTGGAGACCCCCTGATGTGCCTAAATAGTGGAAACCCCTCAATTCTAGCTCCAACCCTAACCCCAACACACCCCTAACCCTAATCCCAACCCTAACCTTAATCCTAACACTAACCCTAATCCTAACCCTAATCCCAACCCTAATTGTAACCCTAACCCTAATTGCAACCCTAGCCCTAACCCTAATTCGAACCCTAACCCTAATTATAACCCTAACCCTACGGCTAGGTTCATATTGCGTTTTACCAGCCTGTTCAACACATAGCGTTGATGGGCTGGTACAGGTATAGCATAACGTTATGCTATACCCGCTAGCGCAGAGGAATCAGCAGATGATTCATCTGCACTAGCGGTGATGGAGCCCAGATGCTGCAGGCTGCATCCGAGGCTCCGTCACTGAATGACGGCACGTCGCGAACGCTTGCCGCTTTACGGCATGCGCTGCGATGCACACTCAAATGGGGGTGAATGGCAGCGTTAACGGACTGCGGTACTCCGCGTTATACCGCTGTGTAACGCAGTCCGTCTAACGGACTGCCATAATGCAGTATGAACCCAGCCTAACCCTAACCCTAATTCCAACCCTAACCCTAATTATAACCCTAACCCTAATGGAAAAATGAAAATAAATAAAATTTCTTTATTTTTTTATATGTCTCTAACTAAGTGGGTGATAAAGGGGGGGTTTATGTACTGTTTTTTTTTATTTTGATCACTGTGATAGTTTATCACAGTGATCAAAATGTACTTTTAGAGAATGAATGAATCATTCATTTCTTTAATCTGCCGCCAGGCAGATTCGGCGATCGCACTGCGAATGCGCCAACCATTTTTTCTTTACAGCATGAAGACGCCAGGAGGCCGAGAGCTGCAGGAGCACAGAGGGGACACCAGGACGTACAGGAGGGGGAGATCGGGGGTCCCAGGGTAATCAATTTTATTTTTTTTCTGCGGTCGCCGTTATACTGACACGTTATACGACACCAGGGTCGGTAAATACTGACCCGGATCATGTTCTCTGGGGTCTCGGCTACACCCGGCAGCCGAGACCCCGGAGAAAATCGCCCTGCGCATGCGCCCGCCATTTTCTCGCTATTGCAGCATGGCGGCGCCCACCGGGGGACTCAAGAGGGCCCTATGACCACCAGGGGCCACAAGGGGGGATCGAGGACCCTATCTCTCTCTCCCCTGATGTCCGATCAAATCAGAGGAGAGAGAAATTAAATGGCACATCATATTTTTTTTTTGTTGCTGCGATCGCCGTTATAGGGTTAATAACGGCGATCGCAACATCGTGGTCGGTAAAAACCGAACCGAATCATGTTCTCTGGGGTCTCGGCTACCCCCGGCAGCCGAGACCCTGGAGAAAATCTGACTGTGGGGGGCGCTGTACACTTTTTCCACAGCGCCGTTAATTAACGGCGCTGTGGTTTAAGTACCCTTAGTGACCGCCGTTAAAAGGCGTATCGGCGGTCATTAAGGGGTTAATATTGCGTTTTTTGCTGTAAATCAGTGGCTCCAATGGAAATTCCATTTGAACCCCTGAAAAACTTGATTCAGGCACATCCACGGAAAAGGTTGGGCAGACAGAATCACTTTATGTTCTGTCCTGCTTCCATTTTAGCCCTTTTATACCTGCCTGAAAAATGGAGATTTTGCTAAAATGGAGGTCAGACAGAGCTCAAAGTGACTCCATCTACCTCAATAAAGTAAGTATCCCCATTGACAGTTGCACCTAAATCTCATTTTAGAGTCTTCAGATCAAATTCCCGACTGAGCTACTAATGTGGGGGAAAAATGCAATATAAACATAGCCTTAATCGATAATGTTTATCCTATCAAGCATCGGTTCATGTACAGGATCCTTTAATCAAAGCTAGGAATTTAAGGTCAAGCTTATGAATTGAAAGAAATGCCTCTTTATCAAGACAGTAAAAGTTTAGTAAGTGGAATGATCTTTAACCTAACTTAATTTAAATAATCTAGCCGAGGGCGTGCAGTGACGACAGTGGAATAAACTTTATATTCCGCCTTGATTGGCTTATCACCTGTATATGGAACTCCTAAGAAAGCCAGGTTTTCAAGCTGAAAATTAAGACTAGCACTAAGTACTGGGATCTGATCTTTCATAATAAAACTGGTAGAACTCTAATACTTATTTTGGATAGAAAATCCATCAATGTAATATCCCCAAGAAGCCTTCAAAGTTTAGCATTGTTGTCATAAAAAAAATCTGTTTTGCCTCACTATATAGAATAATGGTGAAAAATATATATTCCCCTTGAAGTCATAATAATTTTGATTAGTTACAGATGTGTCCTTCCTTAAAGGGGTTGTCCAATCCAAAGTTACTCTATGTGCCAGCACCCGGAGAGGTGGTCATGTGACTGCAAGTATTCGATTTACAATCTCCCGGCCACATTCCAACTAGACTGTTTCCGACCTTGCTCTATACTAGTCTAGTTGAAATGTGGCTGGGAGTTTGCTTATCAAATACTTTCAATCACATGAACGCCACTCCTGGCACTGGCAACAGACAATACTCACAGTGGGCAGTGCTCACGACATGAGGATTCACAAGTCTGCAGAGTGACTGCAGACTTTCAGCTTTAGACCAGATAACACCCTAAATTTTCCTTTTGATTTACCAAATCCTAAGATGCGCGGTGAGGGATGAACAGCTTTGAAAACAAAGCTTGATTTTCCTAGAGTTTATCAGGAGTTGTTACTGCTCTATGTGTCCTACCACATACTCCCAGTTATTGTTAAGTGAAAAGTCGTCTCTCAAAGAATTTGCTGGCATGGCATGCTAATTTGTAGAATTTGTGTTGTAAGAAATTGTAGCCCTTACAAGAAATTTGAGAAAAATTTAAAGGTGATCACATCTGTATGTAGAATTAATGATAGCAATGAAAACAATGAGAATGTTACACATTTCCTTAAAGCAATAATAAAGAATTTAAAAAAAATAGGCAACGATGCAATATCTGCCGATGACTTGTGTTAGGTATTGGTATCGCAATTTTGCTCAATCAATCCCTTCATGACCTTGCAATTTTCGGTTTTGAGCTTTCATTTATTTCTCCCATTGTTTCAAGAGCCATAACTTTTTATTTTTCTGCCCCATAGCCATATGAGGGTCTGCTTTTTGATGGACAAGTTGTATTTTTAATGACACCATTCATTAAATCATGTGATGCAGTACAAAACAGAAATAAAATTCTAACTGCACTGAAATTGTGTTTTCATATTTACCATGTTCACTGGAAATATGATTCTCCTGGTCAGTACGAGTACATAGATAGCAAACATGTATAGTGCTTTTTTAAATTTAAGTGGTGAAATAAAATCCGAAATTTGTAAGAATAAAAAATGTGTTTATGTCGTCATTTTCTGAGACCTGTAACATTTTCATTTTTCGGGTGAGGTCTTAATTTTTGCGTCCTGACCTGACGTGTTTACTGATACTATTTTGGGCTAGATACGATGCTTTGATAGTCTCTTACTGCATTTTATTGCAATGTTGCATTGGCCAAAAAAATTGTAATTCTGACTTTTTTAAAAAAATTTCTTGTTACATTGTTTACTGATTGGATTAATTTATTTTATATTTTGATAGATTGGACTTTTTATGACTGTAGCGATACAAAATGTGTATATTTTTTAATTATAAAATCTTAATTCCAGCTTAACCAGTTGCTCTATGCTCTTCCACCTGGGGCTCAGACACCGGCCACGCCCTGGCCTCACATCAAGGATAATAGAAAAAAATCAGCTTAACAGTACTGAATTTTCCTTTTCTTTTTATTTTTCAAAAGAAATTATAGTGCATACAAAAGAAAATTTTCATGGTCGACATGACCCAGTCGACACATTTCGACTGCACTAAGCAGTCTTGCTCATGACATGTCATGAGCAAGACTGCTTAGTGCAGTCGAAATGCGTCAACTGAATGTCGTGAGTAAGACTGCTTAGTGCAGTCAAAACGCGTCAACTTTTGTATGCACTATAATTTCTTTAAAAAAAAAAAGAAAAGGAAAATCCAGTCCTGTTGAGCCAGACTCCAATTTTTTCTAATATTTTTCTTCTTTTATTTTTAATTGTTCAAAGTGGAGGTGATTTGAGCTTTTTTTTTTTTTTTAAACTTTTTTTTCTCACTGTTACTGTGTTTAATATTCCCCTTAGGGGACTTAAAGATGCGATCATCTGATCACCTGTGCTATGTAGAGAAGAAATCACGATCCCCTATAAATGTGAGCCATGGCAGTCGTGACAACCAATCAGAGCCCTGCGATCACATGACAGGGGAACCAATGTCCGGGATGCTTCAGGCCAGCGCGTGTTAAATCCCACTGTCAGAAATTGAAAACTGCATTTAACTGGTTGACAGCTGCGGGTCACCGGTGTGTTGGCATTACAACTGGAGGACTCCTGGAGACCTCTATGGTTGTCAGTGCCGACTTGCTGTGAGCGCCACCTGGTGGACACTACATGGAGGCGAACTGATCATCGCCTCTATGTAGCAGAGCCGATCGGATTATTGGAGTTTCTAGTCTTCCATGGAGACTATTGAAGCATGCCAAAAGTAAAAAAAAAAACATTTTTAAAAATACAAAAAAATTAAAAAAATATAAAAGTTGAAATCATCCCTCTTTCGCCCCATTCAAAATAAAACAATAAAAAATATCAAACATACACATATTTGGTATCGCCGCATTCAGAAACACCCACTCTATCAATAAAAAAAGGATTAACCTGATCGCTAAACTGCGTAGTGAAGAAAAAAAGTCAAAACGACAGAATTACATTTTTTGGGTCGTCGTGACACTGCATTAAAATGCAATAAAAGATCGCATGTGCACCAATATGGTATAAATGAAAATGGAAGCTCGGCTCGCAAAAAATAAGCCCTCACCTAACCCAAGATCACAAAAAATGGAGACGCTACGGGTATCAGAAAATGGCGCATTTTTTTTAACAAAGTTTGGAATTTTTTTCACCACTTAGATAAAAAAGAACTAGACATGTTTGGTGACAATGAACTTGTAATAACCCGGAGAATCAAAATGGCAGGTCAGATTTAGCATTTAGTGAACCTAGAAAAAAAGCTTAACAAAATACACGTGTGGGATTGCATTTTTTTGCAATTTCAATGCACTTGGAATTTTTTTTCCGATATTTAGTACATGACATGGTAAAAGCAATGGTGTCATTTAAAAGTACAACTCATCCCGCAAACAACAAGCCTTCACTCGACCATATTGATGTAAAATTATAAAAGTTATGGCTCTGGGAAGAAGGGGATCAAAAAGGGAAAACGCAAAACCGAAAAAAGCTCCAGGGTTAAGGGGTTAATTCACTCATCAAATGCGGGGAAAGATGTGGGCTCAGTGTGCAAGCACGCATCCAAGGTAGGGAAACGACCTTGACGTAAACATACCTCAAAAGTGGTGAAGGGGTTAAAATGAATGGGGCTGGACGACAGTACTACACACAATTTGTGAATATGTGCTTTTGGACCTTTATCTACTCTTTAGCAACCCAATTCATTTCTCACATTGTAGAAGACAGATGTGACAACCCGTTGTAGATGACAGTTTGATAAATGTCTTTATGAATTAGTGTTGTAACATATTATAGTCCTTTTTCTTATCTCATAGATTTATCCGACCAGGTATAGTATACTTTTAATTGTGCAAAAACAGCTTAACCTGCTCCTTAACTCCATGTCTAAAAAGACATAGTTTTGTGGGAAAAATGCTAAACATATTGTTCAATAAGTGTTGTGTGAACTTCTGCCCATGACCACAGGGAGAAAAAAAAACCCTGCAAAATCGCTGGATGGTTGTACATAGAGTTAATTAAGGATATGTTGGCCCCTTAGCAGTTTCAGTAAAAACATGAAAATACCGGAGGCTTCTCTCTGGAGAAGATACAGAATGTTTCTGTCCTTGCCTTCCCACCTCAGTAATATTGTATGACATGAATGAAGCATTAGTGAGACCTCAAACTGCCAGGAACAAGCAGGTTATACTGATGTGTGCCGAACATGGAAAATAATGTTCAAAGGTTGTAGACTACCTCATATTAGTATGGTGTACTGAATACACACTCTACACTTCCCATACTTAATTTTTGCAAGTTTTCTCTATAAATAAAGCACATTTTCTGTCTGTTCTCACTACCATGTTTTTTTTTTTCAAACCATTCAAATCTATTTGTAAATTGTTGGAATTCTGCAAATTTTAATAAATTTGACCCAATGACAATTTGCAGCAGATCACCCTAATTATCATAACTTGGTGCTAACTCTATGTATAATTTACAGTTATAGGCATCTGGAAGTGAACTTCCTCACCTCATGGAACAAAACTCACCCATCACTCAATCACTTCCAGCTTTCCTAGGAAACAGTGAACAAACAATAGATTTAACAGAACACTTTGCTTAAAGGGGTTATTCATTACAGGACAATCTTTATTACTAAGCCCCGGAAGGTGAAAAAAAGTGAATAAAAATATTCATCCTGAACCATCTCTACTCTTCCATAGTCAATGCTTGTCTAACACACTGGTCTGCTGGGATGAACACCTCAAAAGATCATCACATGAGCTTTGCAGTAGAGATGTGCGAACTTATTCTGAAAACATTTGCCAAACTCAAATTTGGCATGAATGTACTGTAGCACATTCGGATTCGTGTTCAGTTTCCCGAGCATTTTACCTCAAAGTTAGCAAAATTTGGTCACAGTTCGGTAAATGATCGCGTCTCTACTAATACTTTTGTTTTCACTTTGTCAAGGATAGTGGTGCTGTATGATGTGCAAGAGTGAGGGAGTGTGTCTACATCAGAGGAGCTGCGGAGCATAATTTTTTTTCCTTTAATAACTTAATGTGTGTACATTCCGGCAGCCAATCAGGGCACAGAAACCATCCACAACATCATGACACAAGGTCTTCTGTGATTGGCTGCCGAAGTCACATGTCTCTGTTTATAAGTGATCATGTTTTGCTGTCACCATTCTCTCAGTGCCACAGTGCAAAAAAGTCAATCATGTTAGTGCTGCAGCTGAAAGTGAACTTGTCAGTTAGCTATTGCCAATACAAATCATTTGTGATAAAACTGTGTTGCAGTGAGGAATCAAAAGGCCACATTTCCTCTTAAAAATTGTTGAGCCTAATATATGGGTTCAGCCAGGAGTCTCTATTTGATAATCCAAATAGTTTGTCATAAAACTATGTTGCAATGAGGAATGTGAAGGCCATATTACCACTTAAAAATCCTTAGGCTTAATATAGGGCTTCAGCCAAGAGTCCCTATTTGCTAATCTAAATAGTTTGCGATAAAACTGTGCTCCAGTGAGCAATCATAAGGCCACATTTTCTCTTAAAAATCATTAGGCCTGATATAGCGGTTCAGCCAGGAGTCTCTATTTGCTAATCCAAATAGTTTGTGATAAAACTGTGTTGCAGTGAGGAATCAGAAGGCCACATTTCCTCTTAAAAATTGTTAGGCCTAATACATGAGTTCAGCCAGGAGGCCCTATTTGCTCATCCAAATTGTTTGAAATAAAACTGTGTTGCACTTAGAAATCAGGAGGACACAAATCCTCTTAAAAATAGTTAGGTATAAGAGTTTTATTTAGGTACATTATCTAAGAAAATAAATAGTGATTGTTCATTTATTGACAGGTGACTGACAGGTATGGGTATAAGGTTGTGAAACTGCAGGTTACAAGAGGGGAAGGGTGCATACAACATGGGTGGAAAAAAGCGAGGCTGTGGTGGAAGGGAAAATAGACTTGGTGTTCAACGTGTAGGTGGGTTAGGTGTTAATGTTAATGAAAGCTCAACTGAGCAAACACCATCTCGTCCTATCAAAAGACCACTGACAACATCTGTTACTGGTTGTGCTACTCCACTCACTTTCTTTGGTAGCCACACAGTGGTATGCATTGTAGATGAGGGCCAGAAAAAGCATGTGCTCCAGTGGATGACAACTACTGCATAAGAGGCCTCCACCTTAACATTACACACAGTACAAACCTCTGATGTGGCACCATAATCACCCTTGTTTCCCCCCGCGTCCCAAATTTCCAAAAGCCCAACTGACTGTGGGGAACCATAGATGGCCCATTCTGCAGAGCTGTCCACACATTTTATTCCATGGCCATCAGAGGTCTGCTCCAAAGATTCACAGAATCCAGAGGAGGAAAGCATTTGCACTGATGCCCAAAATTATTTCATTTTGGGGCCGGATGAAGTAGGGTCCGAGCAGAATCCAGGCCTTCATCACCAGGTGTTAGCATCTGGGGGTGGAGGTGATCCTGATGAAACTCAGATGCCAGAGGCGCACTTGGACTGTATTGTGTTGTCAGGGAAGGAAGATGAGGAGGGTGACTCTTAGGGTGAGGAGTGTAGGAACAAAGAGGATGACAATGAGGCTACGTATGTTGCCTGCAGTGGAAAGTGTGTCAGAGGCCTATTATACTGTTTATACACTGTGGAAATTAATGCCACTTTAGTGGTGTGTGACAATCATTTTTAAAATGTAGTGATTACAAGTTGGGTTTCTTTCATTTGTGTTGCCTGTAGCAGTGTAAGGGAGGGACAGGACTGTAGTTATGACCTGAATTATTGGAACATCTATGTCCAGTCCTTCCCCTGCAGGAAACTGTATTCTTCTTTTCAAAATACCTGCGTCTCCAAGTTCATCTTCCCCGGGCACTTCCCAGGCGACGACGGTCCCTCTTTCTTGCAACCCTCAGTAATGGAGACACAGTTCAGAATAACTTGAAAATTCTCTTTACTTAACTCTTCACACGTTACATCATGGGTTGGTACATCAGAGGTTTCACTTGTTTCCTTATCTTTCCCTGCTTTGCTGTCACTTCTGTGCAGTACACGCCCGGACCTGACCATACTAGACTGAATCCCAGTTCCTTCCAGGCGCTACCTCGCTATAATGACATTTCCTTCAGTCTGTTTCACCCCAAACATGAATTCATCAATCACTACATTTGGTGGCCCCCGGAGAAGCATCCGGCCCGTCTGTACCTATCCCGTTGAAGTTCCAACTCCTTCTATCTCTCTACTCCAGCCAACTTCTGCCCTAAAAGCATTGGCCCAGGCCGTAAGATGCCACATATTCCTTCCCTATACAGGCCCACTGACAGGATATACAGTGGCCGTGGGTAAGGTGGGCTGCAGCAGTTGAACGTTGCATGGCTGCCGGCTGTCCGGGTGTACATGGACACTTGGGCACACTGGCCCCGTCTGAACTAACTTTCTAGAAACTTCTCTTAGTACCCGGCAGCCCCTCCTACACTTAACCCTCTATAGAACATCCTATCAACTGTACCTAACAGTGCCCACTAGTATGCCCCATCTAGTGGCCCATAAAGGAACTACATTTACCTTTATCTATAGAAACTATATACTAAAGTGCCCTCCTCTCATGTCCCCTAAAGGATGCACTAACTTTCCCTAAACTGTACATCAGCATTAGTAAACATTATATATAATGAAGAGCATAACAACATATAATATAATACATTTCTACAGCGAATGGTAACACATGTATGAATGTGGCAATAGCATAAGCAGTGAGTGGTAATACATATTATTATGTAGCAGTACCACAAATATTTGCATAGACATTAACTACATTAAATAAGCAAATATATACATTAAAAGCAGTTAAGGGGGGCAGGGCAAGGCAGGAATATTCCTTTACCCCCTTACAGCAGTAAGGTGTCATGTGTGCATCGCCACGAAGATCGTCGCGGTTGCACATTCTGACTTCTCACAGCTGAGTTGCTGTTTCTTTGTGTTTGGCAGTTAGGGAGTTAATTCTGTCTGTGCTCAGTTCTGGGACTGGGTGCAGTTTCTCCCGGCTGCAATTAATTATTTGTTGATTGGTTTCCTTTAAATCTCTGGTTGTCTGTGTTGGGAGTTGCCAGTGAAATTCTTCATGCAGACCACAGATAGGATTGTATCTGTATAGACTTAAGTTAAAGAGCTCCTTAGTTGTTTTAAGCTCACCTTGCTTAGAGTTTAATATCCCAGATCATTTATGTTCCTTCTGTGTTTGAGTGTGTATGCAAGTCTGTGTTTTCTCCAGTCTGTCTTATATGTCTAATCTGTGTATTTAGCAGAGATCAGCCCATATCCCTTTGGTGGTAATCAGAATCCTTCTTAGGACTGATTACAGGGTTCAGGGACTGATAGGAGACAGGGTTAGGCTGGAGACTTGGACCTCTGAACCATTATCAGTACCTCCAAGGTGAGGGATTAGTTAGGACCCCAGTTTAGGGTCAGGTTAGACCCCCGGTCCTCCTCTTTCCTGTGACAGTGTATCAAGTCCTCAAGATTAACCCGGAGTTCAACGGATATCGTGTCAGGTAAATCTATTCTATATTTACATGCTGATGTTGCTAATCTATATGTTGTATAGAGTGTTGTTCTTTTAAGAATAGTTTACTGACATCGTACACATATCATAAGACCGCGTGACATTTTCACTGGCCTATAAAATTATTCCCAGTTGCCATGGATCCAGTAGCCCAGCTGGCTCTGCAGTTGCAGGGATTATCCATGGAGCTGACGGACATTAAGTCCAAAGTTTTGTCTCCCTCGGAGCAAACCAGATTTGAACCTAAAGTAGCTCTCCCGGACAGGTTCACTGGTGGGCGAGACAAATTTTTTACCTTCAGGGAAGCATGTAAATTGTATTTTCGGCTTCGGCCTCGATCATCAGGGAGTGAAGAGCAGAGAGTGGGAATTGTTATCTCGCTCCTACAAGGGGACCCTCAATCCTGGGCCTTCTCCCTTCCTTCGGGATCCCCGGCTCTACAGTCAGTAGATCGATTTTTTACTGCCCTGGGTTTGGTATATGATGACCCAGATCGGGTCTCTCTTGCTGAGACAAAATTACGTAAGATACAGCAGGGAGATCGTCCGGCGGAGGAATTTGCTTCTGAGTTTCGTAGATGGGCCACAGATACTCAGTGGAATGACCCAGCTCTTAGAAGCCAGTTTTGTCATGGGCTTTCTGACAAATTAAAGGACGTTTTGGCTCAGTATGATTCTCCTCCATCACTGGAGGCTGCTATGGCCCTAGCTATCCGTACTGATAGACGGCTCCGGGAGAGGTGCGAGGTAACTCCGCCCCCTGTTGTTACTCCACCTACTACTAAAGTCCCTTATGTTGAGGTTCCCCTTGTCTGTTCGGAGGAGCCTATGCAGTTGGGAGGGACATCATTTCGTAGGAGGGGATTGGCGGTACGCCGCAGGACTAGAAGGTGTTTCTTCTGCGGGAAAGAGGGACATTTTGTTGGGGGATGTCCATCCCGTGCCTTGTTGAGCAAAAAGTCGCCGGAAAACTGTTAATCCCAGGTTGTGTGGTGGACGACAACCTGGGAGTATGTATTTCGTCCGCTAGTTCTTCTCAGTTCCTTGTACCAGTGGAGGTGGTGGTTGGTACGAGAGTGGAGAGATTTTCTGTTCTTCTTGATAGTGGGTCCGGGGCTAATCTGGTTGACGCTCAGTTTGCTCAGGCTCAAGGTATGCATCTGAGTGTATTGGTCAAACCGATCCCTATATTCTCCATTGACGCCAGGCCTCTCGGCCAAGGTAGCTTTGTTCATGAGGTTCATAACATTGACCTTCGGGTAGGGGCAATACATAGGGAACTATTATCTTGTTATGTGTTGGAGGGTCTACCTACTCCTATTGTGTTGGGACTTCCTTGGTTGGTTAAACATAACCCTGTGATTAATTGGCAGTCCAGAGATATAAGCCAATGGGGGGAGTTTTGCAAAAGTAACTGCATGAACACAGTCATCAGTGCGGTCGTGCCTAGTACTTTGCCTCCTTTTTTGGAGGACTTTGGGGATGTGTTCTCTGAGGAGGGGTGTCAGGAGTTGCCTCCTCATCGCGTGTATGACTGCTCTATTAATTTACTTCCTGATGCTAAGTTACCTAAAGCTAGGTTATATAACCTTTCTGGTCCTGAGAGGCAGGCTATGAAAGATTATATTTCGGAAAGTCTGGCCAAAGGGCATATTAGACCTTCATCTTCCCCAGTGGCCGCGGGGTTCTTCTTTGTGAAGAAAAAAGATGGAGGCCTACGCCTTGCTTGGATTTCCGCGAACTTAATCGGATTACTGTTCGAGATCCGTATCCACTCCCTCTGATTCCTGATCTCTTCAATCAAATTGTTGGCGCCAAATGGTTCTCTAAATTGGATCTCAGGGGGGCGTATAATCTGATTAGGATAAAAGAGGGGGATGAGTGGAAAACGGCGTTTAACACACCGGAGGGACATTATGAGAACCTTGTCATGCCTTTTGGTCTGACTACTGCACCAGCAGTATTCCAACATTTTGTTAATGACATTTTTCGTCATCTGGTGGGGCTGTTTGTGGTCGTATATTTGGATGACATTTTAATTTACTCACCAGATCTTGTGTCTCACCAGGAGCATGTGAGACAGGTGTTGCAGATCTTGCGAGACAATAAACTATACGCCAAACTGGAAAAGTGTGTATTCGCCGTACAGGAACTTCAGTTTTTGGGTTTCTTGGTGTCAGCCTCCGGTTTCCGTATGGACCCTGAAAAGGTGAGAGCAGTGCTTGAATGGGATCAGCCAGAGGATCTTAAGGCTCTGCAGCGTTTTCTGGGGTTTGCTAACTACTACCGGAAATTTATTTGTAATTTCTCATCTGTTGTCAAACCTCTCACTGATATGACAAGAAAAGGGACGGATTTTTCTAAATGGTCGGACAAAGCTTGCCAAGCTTTTTCCTCTTTGAAAAATGTTTTGCTTCGGCACCCGTTCTCATCCAACCAGATGCATCACAGCCGTTCGTTGTGGAGGTGGACGCGTCTGACGTAGGGGTGGGTGCAATATTGTCCCAGGGTCCGTCCCCTGGTAAATGGCATCCGTGCGCTTTCTTTTCTAAAAAATTGTCGTCCGCCGAAAGGAATTATGATATCGGCAATAGGGAACTTTTGGCCATTAAGTTGGCTTTTGAAGAATGGCGTCACTTTTTGGAGGGGGCAGTCCACCCGGTCACCGTCATTACTGATCACAAGAACCTGCTGTATTTGGAATCTGCTAAGCGTCTGAATTCCAGACAAGCTCGATGGTCGTTGTTTTTTACCAGGTTTAATTTTGTTGTCACTTATCGCCCTGGATCTAAGAGTGTTAAGGCGGATGCCTTGTCTCGCAGTTTCCCAGGGGCCGGGAAAATGGATGACCCGATTCCTATCCTTCAGGAGGGGGTGGTAGTGTCGGCTGTATGTTCTGAGCTTGAGGAGGAGGTGTTAGAGGCTCAGGGGGACGCCCCTGCAGGACCTCCAGGGAGACTGTTTGTCCCAAATCAGTTGAGACAAAAGGTTATTGAGGCACATCATAATTCTGCTTTAGCAGGACATCCAGGGAGTAAGGCTACTTTAGATCTCCTTTCTCGCCGGTTTTGGTGGCCTAACGTTAATAAAGATGTTTTAACTTTTGTCGCGTCCTGTGGGGTTTGTGCTCGCTCTAAGACCCCTCATACCCTTCCGTCTGGGACCCTCTTACCCTTGAAACTTCCGGAGCGTCCATGGACTCATTTGTCTATGGACTTCATCACGGACCTTCCTCAGTCGTCAGGGAAGACTGTCATACTGGTGGTTGTTGACAGGTTCAGTAAGATGGCACATTTCATTGCTCTTCCTGCCCTCCCTAATGCTAAAACTCTGGCGCAGGTGTTCATTGGGGAGATTGTGAGACTTCATGGGTTGCCTTCTGATGTGGTGTCAGATAGGGGGTCTCAGTTTGTGTCCAAGTTTTGGAGGGCATTTTGTTTACGTCGGGGGATGCAATTGTCATTTTCCTCGGCTTTTCATCCGCAGACCAATGGTCAGACAGAGCGTCTGAATCAGAGCTTAGAGACATATCTCCGGTGTTTTGTCTCAGAGAACCAGGAGGACTGGTCTTCTTTCTTGCCTCTGGCAGAGTTCGCTCTTAACAACAGGCGGAGCGAGTCCACTGGTAAGTCCCCGTTTTTTGGGGCATATGGTTTTCATCCCCAGTTTTGTACATTCAATGGGGGGGGCCCTTCTGGGGTTCCTGAGGAGGAGCGTTTCTCGTCGTCACTTGCTTCAGTGTGGAGAGGTGTATTGAATAATCTGAGTGCTATGGGGAACCGTTATAAACGTATGGCTGATAGGAGGAGAGTTTCTGGTCCAGATCTTAATGTGAACGATCTGGTATGGTTGTCTACCAGGAATATAAAACTTAAAGTTCCCTCCTGGAAGCTGGGCCCCAGATTCATCGGGCCGTACAGGATCAGTTCCATAATTAATCCTGTGGCATTTCGTCTGGACCTCCCTCCTACGTTTAAAATCCACAATGTGTTCCACAAGTCATTACTTAAGAGGTACGTGGCACCAGTCATACCATCACCTCTACCTCCTCCTCCAGTGGTGGTCAATGGTAACTTGGAGTTTCAAGTGTCAAAGATCATTGACTCACGTCTGAATCGCCGGTCCCTTCAGTACTTGGTGCATTGGAAGGGGTATGGTCCAGAGGAGAGGACGTGGGTTCCTGCGTCTGACATTAACGCAGATCGTTTGGTGCGGACCTTCCACAGAACTCACCCGGGCAAACCTGGCCCTGAGGGTCCGGAGGCCCCTCGTAGAAGGGGGGGTACTGTCATGTGTGCATCGCCACGAAGATCGTCGCGGTTGCACATTCTGACTTCTCACAGCTGAGTTGCTGTTTCTTTGTGTTTGGCAGTTAGGGAGTTAATTCTGTCTGTGCTCAGTTCTGGGACTGGGTGCAGTTTCTCCCGGCTGCAATTAATTATTTGTTGATTGGTTTCCTTTAAATCTCTGGTTGTCTGTGTTGGGAGTTGCCAGTGAAATTCTTCATGCAGACCACAGATAGGATTGTATCTGTATAGACTTAAGTTAAAGAGCTCCTTAGTTGTTTTAAGCTCACCTTGCTTAGAGTTTAATATCCCAGATCATTTATGTTCCTTCTGTGTTTGAGTGTGTATGCAAGTCTGTGTTTTCTCCAGTCTGTCTTATATGTCTAATCTGTGTATTTAGCAGAGATCAGCCCATATCCCTTTGGTGGTAATCAGAATCCTTCTTAGGACTGATTACAGGGTTCAGGGACTGATAGGAGACAGGGTTAGGCTGGAGACTTGGACCTCTGAACCATTATCAGTACCTCCAAGGTGAGGGATTAGTTAGGACCCAAGTTTAGGGTCAGGTTAGACCCCCGGTCCTCCTCTTTCCTGTGACAGTGTATCAAGTCCTCAAGATTAACCCGGAGTTCAACGGATATCGTGTCAGGTAAATCTATTCTATATTTACATGCTGATGTTGCTAATCTATATGTTGTATAGAGTGTTGTTCTTTTAAGAATAGTTTACTGACATCGTACACATATCATAAGACCGCGTGACATAAGGCTCCCAGACAGGCAGCCCTGCACTTGCTTTCACACAACTGCCTGTGTTAATATCCTTACATTTTTCTTCCAATAGGACTCTATGACACTGATGTTTGTGCCATCTGAGTGTAGCTGGGAAAGAAAAAAAAACAAATTGCATGAGTTATCAGGGCTCCTAGGAAACAAGACTTATACCGCTCCTTTAATCACCAGATCTTCCTTGAAACTTCAATTCAAAGCTGTAAATGCTGGCCTGGATGCTGATACCTCGTGCATGGCCCATGAAGACTGACTGCTTATGTGCTATTATAAAATGTTCTACTGTGAGTCAGTTGATCAGTCAACTACATGTGTTACTTTCTTACATTTCTCTACCAATAATACTTCATGAAACTTAAGTTTGTGCCATCTGAGTGTACCTGGAAAAACAATGGAACTGTTGCATGAGGCATCAGAACTCCCAGCAAAGATGGCTTACTCCTCTCCCTTAACCTCTAGGTCTTCATTGAAACATGAATTCAAAGCAGTAAATGCTGACCCTGATACCTCATGCATGGGGCATAATTGACTGCTTCTGTGCAGTAAGCAAATTTCTACTGTGGGTCAATAGATGCCATTGTTCATGGTATTTGCCCCTAATTTTTCTTTTTATCATCCCTTAAGGTGTTGTGTATACGTTTGGCTTGGCCTTCAATTGAATTTAATGGGTACATTCGTCGAACTGTTCATTGAATGGAACTGAACCTTGAAAAGTTCGCTCATCTCTACTTTGCAGCAGAAGATTAACACTGTGCTAAAATGTGAGCTCAGAAGTAATACTAAGCTTCTGCCAGATGTTGATCTCAATAGACCCGTGCGGTTTGCAGCACTGATTTTAAAGGAGTGACATTCTGGGGAGTATAATTTTGTTTAGTCCTCCAAGGGCTAATTAATAAGGGTCTGTCCAGTAGTGAACATTCTGAATTGTTGCATCATCACATGCAGTAAAAGAATATAACTTTTCAGATATAAGTCTGAAGAAAGTCATGTTTCCTCAATTACAGTTGCTTGTTAATAGAACGTTCCATGTGCTTAGAAACATGTTCTCTCAATGTGCAATGCCAACCACATGCCTCTCTTTCACGTTGTAAACTATGATGCCTCTTCCATGAAGATTGGGCGCAGTACTATCAGATAGGACTAATGATATATCCTCTAGTTTGGTTCCTGATGGATATCTAGGCTATAAAATCTTTTGGAACTGGACAAAAGGACAAAATCCAACTGCATTTGATTGCCCTTTCTTGCATCTGCTGCACATTGTATGCTAAGAAACCTTCATTTTTTAGGCAGAGCAATGTTCAAAAAGTGCCAGAAAAGTGATTCTGACATTTACTTTTATCTCTACATGGTAAAGAATACTCAAAAAATATGCCAAATGTTTTATTTAACAATACCACCAGCTGTCTAGTAAGTAAAGCTGCAAGGAACAGCAATTACTATTGTTTTCCTTAATACCCCATAGTTTTAACATAACAGTCCATTCCCTCTTACACATGCAAACATTAAGGGATTTAAAATGAAGATCATGTAAAATGGTTATAAGCGCAAGCATGTTATTATGTTATTACCTGGAGAGCCCTCTAATAACAAATGGGAGAAAAAAGGTATTTTTCCCTTTTACAATGAATTACATAGAACACTTTTCTGATAATCTGGCCCTCCTCTCCATGTAACGCTATTAAATTATATTAAAGTCTTTAATCTCATTTACATACCAATGTCTAGTAGCTGAGCTGGATCCTTTTGTATTTTCTTTTATTGTACTGTACTCCGAATAAATGCTCTTTATATTCTAACGTTTGAACCATGAAAGTAGATTTCTTCATAATTACTTCTCCGAAACAAGTTATCTTTTACTAAGTCAATAAAGAAAGCGCTGTCTCCACCATTAATTATAGGACATCACCATTTTGATATTTGCATTAATTATCCTTCATATTTTTGTCTAAACCAACCACATTTTTACTTTTTATGTAATGTAGAAGTATGCGAAGATCATGATCAGAGAGGGAACGTATTGGTGTTCGGGAGTGTTATGAGTAATAATTCTCAACTCTACAGACCACCATTGACCGCTAGATAGTGAAGCAGATGTTCTGTTCGTGCATGGCACCAGCAAGTTGGCAGTCTCCACATGCCAATTTCCCTGATAAATTTTACAAATGAATATAACCTTTTTTCTAGGTTTTTCATGCCTCATTCATGACATATTCTTAAGATATTTCATTAATACAACTTCAGTGAGGGTGTGACACCTGGAACTCCAAATATCAGTTATTTTCTGCTCCTGGGGTGGTTGGAAGACTCCAGTGTACAGAACCAGACTAGTACAGCTTCATGCACTATGCAATGTTCGTTCTCTGCAGCTAAGCTTCAATTCATTTTAAATGTGTCTCTGCGCACAATGTAAATACGTCCATCTTGGGAGACCCAGCTGATTGAAGGGTGAGCTAGGTGTCTGAACCCCTCTAATCTGATATTGATGACCTATCCAATATATAAGGTCATCAATGTCTAAGTCCTAGAAAAACTTTTTAAGGGAAAACAGCATCTTAGAAATGATTGGAAAACTTTTTTTCCTCCCCTTATAAGTCCTACTGGTAGTGTGCAGAGATTTGAGGCATTTAATGAGAAACTGTCAGAATTTTGCTAAGTAAAATACACACATGGCCATATTGGTGCTTTGATATTACAGTTTAAAATGATACTTGTGGTGAAGAAATCCTTTTTGTGGATTTTGTGTAATCAGGGTTTGAAGTTTTCTTAAAGTCATAGGTTTGTGCATCAGAGTGGGACTGTGAGAAGAGTCTTTAGCTCTGCAATGGCCCCTCTGCTGCTCTTGTTGTCTTCCTCCTGGTTTAAACTTTGCACTGGCGCCATCCTAGAGGCAGGAGGCGGATGCGCACATTGATCTCCTGGCACCCAACAGGAAAATAGCGCCGGTGACGCATGTTCAGATTTAGATCTCATCACAATGATGAGCTGAGATCTGCATTTGCATATGCACTGCCACTGATGTCATTTTCCCGAAGACTAAGGAGATCAATGCAAGGGTCGCACGCGACTAGGATGATGCAAAGTTTAAACCAGGATGACAATAAAGAAAGCAGGAGTGGCAGAGGGGCCATGTCAGAGCCACAGTCCTGACCAACAGTCATGCCAAGATTCATGAAGAAAACTTCAAACCTGATTACACAAAATCCACAAAACAGATATTTTCATGCCACGCATCATTTTTATCAGCATCACAGTGCCAATATGGCCATTTCTGTACTTTACTTAGCAAAATCCTGCTGACAGGTTCACTTTAAAGGCATGGTTACAGACACAATGTTACCACCGTATCCGGGGTAGGGGCGCGCCGCGCTGCATCCTCTCTTCCGGCCGGGCGGTGTCTTTGTGTTCCCCGCCATCCACGCATGCGTGCTTGCCGCCTGAGTCCTAACCCGGAAATGATCTTACCCGGCACCCGGTGTCAGGTAGATCAGGAGGCTGCGGCCGTGCCTCGATGCCTGATAATTGTTTTCCTGCACTTGTCCTGTGCAGACTTGCCCTCAGGTCCCTGTACGCTTCCCAGTGCGTACTCTGCTCTGTACCTGTTATTGTGTGTTTCCCTGTGTGTGCTCTGCTCTGTCACTGTCCCTGCACACTTCCCAGTGCGTACTCTGCTCCATACTTGTTATCGTGTGTTTCCCTGTGCGTGTTTTGCTCAGTCCCTGTCCGCTTCCCAGTGCGTACTCTGCTCCGTACCTGTTATTGTGTGTTTCCCAGTGTGTGCTCTGCTCCATACTTGTTATTGTGTGTTCCTCTGTGCGTACTCTGCTCCGTCCCTGGCACTGTACGTCTCCTGTGTGCACTCTGCCTTGCCCTGAATTTCAGTTCTGCCTGTGAGTATCCTGCCCTGTCCAGAATCCCGTACCCACTGTGTGGACTCTGCCTGTTCTTGACTTCATGCCTCTCGGTGAACAGGCTGCTCCATTGTTAGGATTTGAACCTGTGAGCCATGGCTTGCTGGTCTGTTCCCTTGCTGTGGAGCTAATCGGAACTTGAATAACTTCAGCCTGAAACCATATGACCTTCGTCTGGGATAGAGATCATCACCTGCCCTGCTGATTGTTCCCTCCCTGATTGAGACTGATTGGATAGAGATCATCACCTGCCCTGCTGATTGTTCTCGCCCTGATTAAAACTGATTGGACCTGCTATATATACCTGGCCCTGTGCAGCTTCCTGTTGCTGAGTATATTGTGGTGCTCAGTCTAACTGAGTGAAGCATTATCTGAGCTCCTGATCTGGAAGGTGTTCTGCTGACATCTTCCTGTCTCTTGTGGAAACCCTGCTGTTCCTACCTCCAACTCTATTCACCTAAACGGACTTGGTGCTTGTATGTGATCTCGGCCGGCCCGTGCTCGGGCGGGCTCCGGCATCTGCCAACATAGTGAACCACCACCGCCATATACGGCACTTCCAGAAGTCCTTCCTTGGTCCGCTCACCTGCACACTTCTGCTCCGGCTACTGACTTCCAGTCCTGTATCGCCAGTAACGTGACAGAATACTCAGCCTCTCAAAAATGGAGGCCGCTGGAGCAGAAACTTTGGAAACACGTGTCAGAAAACTGCAGGGTGCAATGTCCAGTTTGCACACCGAACAGGTGAATGGAAAAGCACGGATGGACGCATTTATTGCACAAAACGATCATAATGTCCAGAACCACCAACAAGCTATCCAAGATCTGCAGAATGCAGTACAAGTGTTGACTGCTCGAATTACCCAGCAAGAAGGACAAGCTTCCGTCTCAGCGTCTGCCACGCCCCCCAAGCTACCACCTTTTCGTTTTGGCGGTGATCGAGATAAATTTCGTGGATTTTTGAATCAATGTTACCTGTTCTTCGATACACATGCTAATCAGTTTCCGACTGATAGGTCAAAGGTGCTATGCATCATTATGCTGTTAACCCACAAAGCGATCGCTTGGGCTAATTCTCTGATTGAGACTTGGGACGCACGTTTAGACAATCTGAACGAGTTTATTCGAGCGATGCAGCAGATGTTTGATGACCCAAACCGTGCAGCTACTGCTGAATCAACGTTGCTGGCATTACGACAAGGCAAACGCCCCGTCGCAGAGTATGCTATGGAGTATAGGAGGTGGGCCGTTGACACTGAATGGAATAATGCAGCAAAAGTATCTTTCTTTAAAAAAGGACTTTCTAGTGCAGTAAAGGATGAACTTGCCCGTGGAGAGACCCCTTCGGATCTGGATGATTTCATCAAGCATTGCATCCGGTTGACACCCGTCTGTCTGAACGACGACAAGAGAAGTGGACCTCCATGAATCGTTCAACTAACTCTTATAACTCCTCCCTGCCATCGGTCACTAAAGAAGTGCCTAGCCGGAATGTCCGAGATACAGAACTAGAGCCAATGCAAGTGGATGCGATCCAGAGACGAGCGAGTGCAGAACGAAGAGAACAAAGATTTAAAGAGAATCTATGTCTGTACTGCGGGGAAGTGGGACATTTTCTTATTAACTGTCCAAGTCGTCCCACAAACCGTTCAAGAAAAATGGTGGCGGCTATAATGGATCCTGATTCTTCCGACGAGGAGTCTTTCATCTCAGGGACTGATTATGCTAAAGATGAGATCCAGTCCATATCATCCATAGTTCCACCTACCAGGAAGGAGAGCCGTGAATCCCACTATTTTGTAACTATCAAACTGAAGGTTAACTCCCAGTGGATCACTGCATCAGCCATGATCGACTTGGGGCCAGCGGGATGTTCATGGATTCTGCATTTGCTCAAAATCATGGCATAGATATGCAGAAAAGACATTCACCTATTGTGATGGAGACGGTAGATGGATCTCCACTGAATTCGGTGCCAGTGGATCATGAGACAGGACCTTTGGAGATCTATATTGAGCCGCAGCACCGTGAGATGTTGACATTCCTAATTATTTCTTCTCCACATTTTCCCATCATTTTAGGTTTGCCCTGGTTGCAGAAGCACAATCCTATCATCGATTGGGAGATGAAAAAGATCAGTTTCCCCAAAAAGGAAGTTCAGACGGAGGTTCCAAGCGAATCCACATTAGAAGCAGTTCAGAATCCAGAATTGCCTCAGCTACCAGCGGTGTATGAAGATTTCTTGGATGTTTGTGACAAGAAGGGAGCGGATACACTTCCCCCGCATCGACCATACGACTGCCCAATAGAACTACTCCCAGGGGCGGCTATACCGTTTGGAACTATCTACCCTTTAGCGGGTCCTGAACTGAAGGCTCTTAAAGAATTTATTGATGAAAACCTAAGCAAAAAATGTATTCGTCCATCATCCTCGCCCGCTGGAGCCCCTATATTCTTTGTCAAGAAGAAGGATGGAGCATTACGCCCAGTAGTGGACTACAGGGAGCTTAATAAAGTCACGGTAAAAAAACGTTATCCTCTACCGTTGATCCCGGAACTCCTAGAAAGAGTACAAAGTGCGAAGATCTTCACTAAGTTAGATTTACGTGGGGCATACAATTTAGTACGTATAAAGCCTGGAGATGAATGGAAAACGGCCTTTCGTACCTGATACGGACACTTTGAAAGTCTAGTGATGCCTTTCGGACTCGCTAATGCTCCAGCTACCTTCCAGCACCTGGCAAATGATATTTTCCGAGACCTGTTGGATCAGTTCATGGTCGTTTATCTAGATGACATCCTGATCTTTTCAAACTCTATGGAGGAACATCAAACGCACGTAAGACAAGTGCTACAACGGTTAAGGGAGAATTCGCTGTATATTAAATTAGAAAAATGTGAATTCCATCGAGAAGAGATTCAGTTCTTGGGATATGTCATTTCACCTCAAGGATTACGGATGGATGCTAAGAAAACGCAAGCTATCACCGAGTGGCCTATCCCTAAAAATGGAAAGAAGTTCAGCGTTTTGTGGGGTTCGCCAACTTTTACAGACGCTTTATTAAGAATTTTTCAGAAATCGTGCTACCCATCATGCAATTAACAAAAAAAGGAGCAAAATTCTCTGGACACCTGAAGCGCAAGAAGCGTTCTCTCGTTTAAAAACAAATTCACAACGGCTCCCATATTACTCCATCCTGACCCTGAATTGGCTTTTATCATCGAGGTGGATGCTTCAGACTGTGCGGTCGGCGCTATCCTTTCTCAGAGGACAGGGGAAAAGAAGTTGCTGCATCCATGTGCATTTTTCTCACAACGTATGTCTGTAGCCGAGAAGAACTATGATGTGGGAAATAAAGAATTGCTCGCCATCATATCAGCATTCAAAGAGTGGAGACATCATCTACAAGGGGCTGCACAACAAATTTTGGTGTTGACCGATCATCGCAATCTGGAGTTTATTAGGTCTGCAAAATGCCTCTCTCCTCGGCAGACCCGTTGGAGTCTGTTTTTGAATCAGTTCAATTTTGTAATTTCATATCGACCAGGCTCCCGTAACAAGAAAGCAGACGCATTATCCAGAATGTTTTCAAGCGAGGCTAACCTTGTAACAACACCCAAACCCATTGTGGCAGATACTAAGATCTTGGGAGTAATACATGATAGAGATTTGCTGGAAGATTTGAAGGCAGCATACGAAACAGACTCGTTTCTATCACATCCATCAGGGGACGTGCATCTGTTTTTTAAAAATCAAGTATGGACTGATGGTCGACGACTATATGTACCAGAAGCAGCTCGGTTAAGAGTCCTACAACTAGTGCACGATTCTAAAATTGCAGGACACAAAGGGACACAGAAAACGCAGGAGTTTTTGTCACGTTTCTTTTGGTGGCCGAACTTTCAAGAAGACGTGAAGAAGTATGTTAATTCCTGTGACATCTGTGCCAGATATAAGACTCCACGTGCATCCCCTATGGGACTATTGCAGCCTCTCGCCATCCCAACACGACCGTGGGGATCGATTTCAATGGACTTTATAGTAGATCTACCAGATTCCAAGGGAAAGACATCCATTCTGGTAGTAGTGGATCGACTTACTAAAGCAGCGCATTTCATCCCGTGTTCAGGTCTGCCTTCAGCAAAAGATACAGCTGATCTGATAATTTCCAATGTTTTTCGCCTCCACGGAGTGCAGGATGAAGTCGTTTCAGATCGAGGTGTGCAATTTCCTTCTAAATTTTGGCGCAGTTTATGCTCAGCACTAGACATCAAAGTACGATTGTCAACCGCTTACCATCCGCAATCTAACGGCCAGACAGAACGTACAAATCAGACGCTGGAGCAGTATCTTCGTTGCTATATTTGCCATCTGCAAGACGACTGGGTGGATCTGCTGCCATTTGCGGAATTTTCATATAATAATTCACAGAATGCCTCTACGAAACAGACGCCATTTTTTGCAAATCTGGGATATCACCCAAACATCCTTCCCAAAAATCCTGTGGCACCATTAATACCAGCAGTCGCAGAAAGAATCTCTCTGCTACAGCAAAATCTGAATGTTCTGAAAGACACTCTAAAGGAAGCTCAGGAGAAATATAAAAAAGCGGCCGCCAGGTATCGGAGACCCACTCCCACGTTTATGATTGGAGATCAAGTGTGGTTATCCACTAAGAATTTGAAATTGAAGATTCCTTCTCCTAAATTAGGACAAAAATTTGTGGGACCATACAAAATCAGTAAGATTGTGAGTCCATTGGCCGTACGTCTACAGCTACCAACATCAATGAAGATTCATCCTGTGTTTCATGTGTCTTTGTTGAAAGCCGCCACAGCCAATCCATTTCCAGAACGATCCCCTCCGCCTCCCGATGCAATTGAAGTGGACGGACAGGAGCAGTTTGTGGTGGAAAAGATCTTGGATTCCCGAATACACAGAAATCGTTTGCAATATTTAATCAAATGGCAGGGCTACGACACGGAGGAAAATTCATGGGAACCAGTAAGCAACATCAATGCTCCTCGTTTGATTAGACAATTTCACCAGCGGTATCCTGCAAAACCTGGACAAGTTGCGTCCAGAGGGGAGTATTGTTAGGATTTGAACCTGTGAGCCATGGCTTGCTGGTCTGTTCCCTTGCTGTGGAGCTAATCGGAACTTGAATAACTTCAGCCTGAAACCATATACCTTCGTCTGGGATAGAGATCATCACCTGCCCTGCTGATTGTTCCCTCCCTGATTGAGACTGATTGGATAGAGATCATCACCTGCCCTGCTGATTGTTCTCGCCCTGATTAAAACTGATTGGACCTGCTATATATACCTGGCCCTGTGCAGCTTCCTGTTGCTGAGTATATTGTGGTGCTCAGTCTAACTGAGTGAAGCATTATCTGAGCTCCTGATCTGGAAGGTGTTCTGCTGACATCTTCCTGTCTCTTGTGGAAACCCTGCTGTTCCTATCTCCAACTCTATTCACCTAAACGGACTTGGTGCTTGTGTGTGATCTCGGCCGGCCCGTGCTCGGGCGGGCTCCGGCATCTGCCAACATAGTGAACCACCACCGCCATATACGGCACTTCCAGAAGTCCTTCCTTGGTCCGCTCACCTGCACACTTCTGCTCCGGCTACTGACTTCCAGTCCTGTATCGCCAGTAACGTGACATCCATGCTGTTCTTCGTGAGTACCCTGGTTCTTTCCATTTCCTTTGAGCCGTCCCTTTGGCACTAGCTATCGCGGCTTACCTTCCCCTCGGGCTAGTCCCTACCAGTCCCTGTATAGGGGTCGATTCCAACTTGTCAGCTCACCTGGGATCGATCGGCACCGCGATCCAGTGGGTCTACTCCAGGATTCGTAACAGAATAATCGGGCCATGGACCCCTCTGGTGCCTTGGCTGCTGCCTAAAAAGGTTGTTGTTTTTGCAGGAAAATCAGACACGTATAATGTCATGAAGTCCATGGAGTCCCGGTTGTCCTCTTTGCAGGCTCTGATCCAGGGAATGCTTCCCAGCTCCCCAGTCTCCAACAGGAGCTTGTTCAGCAGTGTGATACCCAGACTCAGATTTTAAGCTATATGGCTTCGGTGGACGACCGACTACTCTCCTTTCAGTCTGCCGCCGCAGCTTCAGCACAAGCTCAGCCTCGTAATCCTGATCCCACTCCTCACCCCTCACCCCACCTTGGTAAACCACCTCGTTATAATTGTGACCCCAAGCTGTGTCGTTTTTTTTAAATCAATGCCGTCTACATTTTGAATTATTGCCGCACCAATATCCCACCAATCTGGCTAAAGTGGCGTTTGTGGGTTCACATTTAGAGGGAGAGTCTCTGTCTTGGATTAATCCTTTGTGGGAGCGGGATGATCCCATAACCTCTCAATTATCAACCTTTTTGGAGACCTTCCGTAGGGTGTTTGACAAGCCAGGCCACGTCACCTTGGCTACTGAGGCTCTCTTTAATCTCCACCAAGGTTCCCTTACGGTCGGGCAATACGCTATTTGTTTTCGTACCTTGTCCTCTGAGCAGGGGTGGAATAATGAGGCACTGGTCAGAGCGTTCTGGCATGGGTTATCGGGCCGAATTAAGGATTGTAGGGATGTGGTCTCGCTTGTGTGCGACCGGAGGTAAGCAGGAGGGCAACTCTTCCAGGTTCTTTAAGCAAGTTTATTACAACTTCATAAACTTGCTTTAAAACAGAAAAGAAAACAGCCTTCTCTGGCACAAAGTAACAAAACAGATATAAAGTCCTGGTACTCTAACTGAGCACTCTTTCAGCAACCAGACTGGTGGTCTCCTCAGAACTCCCACACTGGAGGTTTCCACACCTCCAGCCACTCACACCTGTGGTCAGCAGCAGGCTCACTTATATACACCAGCCATTCAGCTAATACAGAGCACATGACCTGTCATGTGCTCTTGTGACCTCATCACAGGTCCTCAAACCACATACAAAGGTATAGTGAAGTCTTACTATCACTACATACCTCCCCCTCTGCCTAAAGCCGTGGGCTTGGCACATTTCATTCACCGACTAGAAACTCCTTTCAGTCGTCTCCACAATCAGCCGGTCTGTCACAGTTTGCCTTAGGTCACTGAGTCCTGATCTAATTGAGGTGTCACTGCCTCTAGCTCTTATTTCAGGCCATCTATGTTCTGTCTTAGTTTCACTTCGATGACCTTCATTCTGCAGGGAACCTCTGCGCCTCTCTATACTGTGGGTGGAAGGTGACTGCCTTTTTTTCCTCAACTCTTGCAGCTGTCTGTTGGTCTGCTTCTTCTCAAGTTTTAGCTGCTCTATTCTTCCCTGGTTCACCTTCAAGAGCATCCGGATCTTCCCAAGGCTTTCCACCAACGCCCTCCGACTTGGAGGTTTTCTTGTTGGCTCCCGACATCTCTGCTTCTCGTGGAGGTATTGTAGTGGCATAGCTCTTATGTCCGCCTCCCGCTTCACTGTGACTTTCCGGGTGTGGCCATCTGGGTGGCGGTTCCCTTGCTGGCTTTCTTTCGCCGTCGAGGCCCCTTCTTTGGACAACCTCTTCAGTTCACTCTCTTCCCGTACACACAGACCGGGAGAGCGCAACCGTTCGATTTCCTGGTCTGTCGTGAATTTCCTGAGCTGTGCGTTATCTTCCTTCTCTATCTGGAGTTTTTGGAGAATTTTCTCTTGCTCCTCTGCCCAGCATCGGTGCTCTTCTTCTCTCCGTAGAAGTTCCTGCTGATGCTTTTCCTGGGCCTCTCTGAGCATCTCCGTATCTTTCACTAGGACTTGGTTCGCCGTCAGGCACGCTGATAGTTGACCTTGGACTTTAGAGAGTTCTTTCTCCAGGTCCTTCATTCGTTGCTCAATCTCTTGTCCCCGTATCTTTTCTCGCATGACTGTCTCTTTAAGCAGCTCTATCTCATGGTCCTGCTCTCTTTTATCCAGTACATGTGGCACCATCCTTCTCCCCTTTTTTCTCTTTTTAGAGAGCATAGGCTGTCTGGCCTTCCTGCAGCCCCTGCGGTGAGGAGAAGGTCTGCCACTTGTACCTGACTCCACCTTGCTGCACTCGCTTTCACTTGCGGTAAAGTTACAGTCTGCATAGGAGTCATTCCCACTCCCTCTGTCATCTTGGAACGGCAAGTCCCCACTTAACCAGGTGTCGGCCCCTATTCCTGGGCGACCCAGTTTTCTGCGGACCTATATTTGGTCACCCCAAAGTCCTCACTTTGGTCTGAGCCACCCTTTCTTACGGCTACCAGGCACTGGGTATCTTTGACTTTAGGGGTGGCTACCTCTGTTTTACCCACCACACTATCAGCAACCACTACAGCCTCCTGCAGGGGTGGGCCTCTCTTAGGGTCATTCTGGTTCCCTTCTGAGCAATCAGCCAGCGCTTCGTCCCACATCTCCCAAAACCGTTTACAATCCTGGCCTATTATTATAGGATATGGTAAGTCTGGGACTACAGGGACATCCTGGGTAGAAATAATAGTGTCCGTCTCAACAATTACCCTGGTTACCTGATACTCCCTAGTGACCCCATGAATGCAAGGGACTTCCATCTTTTTTTCGGGAATCAGATAGACAGGGAGTGTGTCGCTCAGCAGAGTCACCTGGCTTCCTGAGTCTAGAAGTCCACTCACACACTCTCCATTCACTATTAGAGAACAGTTCAATGCCCCCCGGTCAGATGTAAAGTCAGTACACCATTCGCGACATACATTGTTCAAACCCCGAACCCGGCAACAGTTCCTCGGCTCATCCGCCGCCACCTCTCCTCCTCATCGACTCAGCTTGAGACTCCGCCCCTTCTGAGTGTGGCAGTAGTTTGTTAGGGTTTATTGGTTCCCTATTCTCGCTAGGGACCTCAGAACCCTTTCTCCACAGATCCCAAAACATACAGAAATCCCGGCCTATAATTATAGGACGCACCAAGTCCCGAACGACGCCGACTTCATGGGACTCAGTGCCATGCGTCGTTTCAATGTCTACTCTGGCCATAGGGTAGTCCTTTACATCACCATGTTTGCATTGAACACCAACTTTTTTTCCCTGGTAGTATGTTGAGAGGAAAAGTGGCCCTAATCAAGGTCACTAAGCTCCCAGAGTCTAGCAGCGCCGTTACTGCTTCACCGTTCACCTTCACGGGACATACTTGAGGACCCTGATTGGGGAACGGGTTTCCACTGCAGGCTGGATATGCATACCATGAAATACGGTGTCCTATGCTGCAGTCCATCTGCTCAGTGGTCTGCGGACACCGGGCAGCTATATGTCCTGGCTCGCAGCACCTCCAACAAATAATATCACCCGTAGTGACCTTGGGCACCACCTCCCCCCGCCATTTTGACCTTGGGCTCCCCACCCCTTTTTGGGACTCTGCCCCCTGTTGGGGCCGCCAGTACGGAATAGGCTGCTTCCCCAAGGCACCTTCCATTCCCTAGTACCTCTCGACCAGTCCGACCAGTTCATCAGCATTCCGGGGATCACCCTGGGCAACCCAAGTCTGTAGGGTTTTGGCAGGGAGTGCACAAACCAATCCATGACGACTCTTTCTACTATCTGTGCCGGCGTAGTGGACTCTGGCTGTAGCCATTTCTGGACCAGGTACAGTAAGTCAAACATTTGGGAGCGAGGTGGTTTGTCCCGGTGATAAGCCCAGCGGTGCACCCTCTGTGCCCTGATAGTCATTGTTACCCCCATACGTGCGAGGATCTCTACCTTTAGCTTAGGATATTCCTGAGCGTCCTGCACAGTCAAATCGTAATACGCCTTCTGGGGTTCACCTGTCAGGTATGGGGCCAATATCTCTGCCCACTGCCCTGGGGGAAGTCTTTCCCTCTCAGCAACCCTCTCAAATACAGCCAGGAAGGCTTCCACATCATCCCCGGGGGTCATTTTTTGTAATGTGCGTCTTACCGCCTTTCTGACGTGGTTGTCATCAGCCAGACCTGGGGTTGGGGTGCTCGTCCTGCCCTGGATGGCGGTTGTCAAAAGCTGCATCTGCTGCCGATGCTCCTGCTGCATCTGCTGCAAGAACATTCTGTTGGCACCTTGCTGCTGTTCCTGTGCCTGTTGCTGCTGTACCTGTGCCTGGACCAAGTGTTTCAGCAGGTCTTCCATTTTCTCCGGCAATGCTGGCTGGATTGCTATAGCCTTGACCCACGACATGCAGTAACCAGTCTCACTTCTCTGCTGGGAACGCTGCCCGCATTTACGCCACCAATTGTAGGGATGTGGTCTCGCTTGTGTGCGACCGGAGGTAAGCAGGAGGGCAACTCTTCCAGGTTCTTTAAGCAAGTTTATTACAACTTCATAAACTTGCCTTAAAACAGAAAAGAAAACAGCCTTCTCTGGCACAAAGTAACAAAACAGATATAAAGTCCTGGTACTCTAACTGAGCACTCTTTCAGCAACCAGACTGGTGGTCTCCTCAGAACTCCCACACTGGAGGTTTCCACACCTCCAGCCACTCACACCTGTGGTCAGCAGCAGGCTCACTTATATACACCATCCATTCAGCTAATACAGAGCACATGACCTGTCATGTGCTCTTGTGACCTCATCACAGGTCCTCAAACCACATACAAAGGTATAGTGAAGTCTTACTATCACTACAGGATGAACTGGTTTGTTTGGGATACTCCAACCTCCCTAGAAGATTTAAGCTCCCTGGCCACACGTATTGACCTACGCTTCCAGGAGCATTCTCATGAGTCCTTTCGGGAGCGAAGGTACCAATAGACCTCTCAGCCCGCGGTCTTCGGCGTCTTCTTCCATTCCCGCACCTGAACCTATGGAGGTGGATCAGGTCAAAATGGCGGAACAATGTGGGAAAGAGAAGGTTTCACAAGGGCTCTGTTTTTTTGTGGAAGTGCCTCGCACTTACTCCGCTCTTGTCCCATGCGTCAGGGAAACTCCTCCACCTAGGTCAGGTAGGAGAGGCCTCCCTAGGTGTGTGTGACTCCTCTCTACCCTTAACCATGTCTGTCCAGATAATTTTTGGGAATAAGCGCTGCTTGGAGTTGGCGTATGTGGATTCGGGCGTGGCAGGTAACTTCATAAGTCTTGAGGAGGTTAGGAAGCATCATATTCCGGTCAGGGTTCTGGAGGAGTCGAGGCTGATTTCCTCTGTAGATAGAAGGCCTTTACAAGAGACCATCACTAGGGTTACTCAAGAGGTGGAGTTGCAGGTGGGGCCCTGCATCGTGAGAGAATCGCGTTCTACGTCCTGCCCAACTTGTCACATGCAATTCTTCTCGGACTACTTTGGCTGAGGGCGCATGAACCTATCCTTGACTGGCACTCGGGGGACATTCTAAGTTGGGGTCAGCACTGACATGATCGTTGCCTGTTATCGGTTCGGCCAGTCAAAGTTTCTCAACCCGTCTCCGCTCTGGCCGGATTACCAGCCGCTCATTGGCTCTTTGCAGATGACTTTTGCAAGAAAGAGGCAGAGAGTCTTCCTCCGCATCGGCCGTATGACTGCCGGATTTAACTCATTCCTGGCTCCACTCCCCCCAGGGGCAGAACCTATCTGCTTTCCACAGTCGAGACGCAAGCCATGTCGGAGTATATTCTGGACAAAGGCTTTATCCGAAAGTACTCTTCACCCGCTGGCGCTGGATTCTTCTTTGTCAAAAAGAAAGATGGCTCACTTCGTCCTTGTATTGACTACAGAGGTCTCAATGAGATTACCATCAAAAACAAGGACCCACTGCCGCTCATCCCTGAGCTCTTTGATCGCCTGCGAGGAGCAAGAATTTTTACTAAGCTTAAACTTCGCGGCACCTACAATCTCGTTCAGATTTGCCTCGGGGATGGGTGGAAGACCACATTTAAAATCCGGAACGGCGATTACGAGTATTTAGCTATGCCATTCGGTCTATGCAACGCTCCCGCGGTTTTTCAAGAGTTGGTTAATGACATCTTCCGAGATCTGTTATACTCCTCTGTGGTGGTTTACTTGGACGATATTCTGGTTTTCTCCCTGGACAAGCCTACCCACAGAAAGAATGTTCGCCAGGTATTGCTGCGACTATGAGACAATCAGCTTTACGCCAAGTTCAACAAGTGCATCTTTGAACAGACGTCCTTACAGTTTCTGGGATATGTTATCCATGATTCCGGTCTTATGCTGGATCCCGATAATGTGTCTGCCATCCTCAACTGGCCACAACCTTAGAGGATCAAAGCCATTCAATGCTTCTTTTGCTTCGCGAATTATAAACAACAGTTTATTCCCCATTTCGTTTATCTGACTAAGCCGATCTCATCTCTCACCCACAAAGGATCCAAACTCAAGACCTGGTCGGTCTGAGACGGAGGAGGCTTTCTAACACTGAAGCAGGCATTTGCAGAGGCTCCTGTATTACATCATCCACAGGCCAGAAAGCCATTTATTCTTGAGGTAGACGCCTTGTCCACGGAAGCCGGTGCGGTGCACTCCCAGAAGTCTCTATCAGGTCGATTAGTCAACTGCGTTTTTTCTTCAAAGCATTCTTCACTTCCGAACTCAACTGCTCCATCTAAGACAGGGAGCTGTTTGCCATTAAGTTGGCGCTGGAGGAGTGGCGTATCTTCTTGAAGGAGCCATACATAATTTTATTGTCACAAGAATCTAGCGTACATTCAGTCTGCTCAAAGGCTTAACCCTCGACAAGCCAGAGGGTCCCTGTTTTTCGCCCAGTTTGACTTCGAACTCAACTTTCGACTGGGCATCAAGAACACTAAAGCAAACACCCTCTCTAGATCTTTCTAGTCAGAGGATACTGAGGAGTACCCCTCTCACATCCTCGACCCTTCTAGGGTAATCAACGTGGCTCCACTCAGGTTTATTACCCCGCCACCGGGTAAGACATTTGTGGCAGTGAACGACAGGCTCAGGATACTTCGCTGGGGTCATTCCTCCAAATTGGCTGGCCATGCTGGAATCAAGAAGACCCTTTCTCTCATCACTCGCTATTAGAGTTGAGCGAAACAGGTCGGTCTGATTCAAAAGTCGCCGACTTTCGGCAAAGTTGGGTTTCGCCGAGCGAAACCAGACCATAGCGTGAGGTCGGCCATGCTGTCGTCGACCCGAGCGCCAAAGTCGGTTTTCCCATAATGCTTGCAGGCGCCTTTTCTCAGCCAATGAGCAAGGACGTACACTGTGGGCAACGAGATGACTTGGGCAGCGGCCACCACCATCTTAAAGAAGGGCATAGCAGTGATTGGCTTGCTTTGTGTGGCGTCACAGTGGCTATAAAAGCCCTGACCACCGACCGCCATTTTACTTCTGCTGATCTTAGCATAGGGAGAGGTTGCTGACGCTGTTTGTCAGTAGGGAGAGAGTTAGGCAGGAAAGAAAAGTTATTCTGTGCTTGTGCTGATAGCAATTGTGCTGTACAGTTAGTGTGCAGTGACAGGGGAGGATTTTGTTGTGTGCAGCAGCGCTGGTTATTAGGCTGCCTGCTAGCTGTATTGCTGTGTGCACACTGCTGTGCAGACTGCTTTTTACACAGTACTAATACTTGTATTCTTTCTGCACAATTACTGAGCATTCATTTTTTCCACACCGTATAGAGCTGTACGCTCCTCACACACAACCGTGTAAAGGCTGGTATCACGGACAAATACATGCTGACTATCTGTGTGTGATTCCGGAAATATATACGGAGATTTACAATTACCCCTAGACTGAATACAGCTGTACTCTTGTGATACAGTACCCTTTTTCTGCTTTTCATATTCTGGTCTAATTAAAACCGAGCCTATGAGCGTCTGTGTCTGACTCCGGAAATATATACGGAGATTTACAATTACCCCTAGACTGTACACAGCTGTACGGTTCTGATAATTTACCCTATTTGTGCTTTTTATATTCTGGTGTAATCCATACTGAGTCTGAGAGCATATGTGTGTGACTCCTGAAATACTGTATATACGGAGATTGAAATTTTCCCCAATACTATATACACCTGGCATCTTCTGATACAGTACCTTTTTTCTGCTTTTTATTTTCTGGTCTAATCCATACTGAGCCTGTGAGAGTCTGTGTCTGACTCCGGAAATATATACGGAGATTTACAATTATCCCTAGACTGTTTACAGCTGTACACTTGTGATACATTACCCTTTTTCTGCTTTTTATATTCTGGTGTAATCCATACTGAGCCAGTGATAGTCTGTGTATGATGTATGACTCTGGAAATATATACGGAAATTTACAATTATCCCTAGACTGTATACAGCTGTACGCACCTGATACATTATCCTTTTTCTGCTTTTTATACTCTGGTCTAATCCATACTGAGCCTGTGAGCGTCTGTGTGTTACTCCGTAAATATATACGGAGATTTACAATTACCGCTAGACTGTATACAGCTGTACGCTTCTGATACATTACCCTTTTTCTGCTTTTTATATTCTGGCGTAATCCATACTGAGCCTGTGAGAGTCTGTGTCTGACTCTGGAAATATATACGGAGATTTACAATTATCCCTAGACTGTATACAGCTGTACACTTCTGATACATTACCCTTTTTCTGCTTTTTATATTCTGGTCTAATCCATACTGAGCCTGTGAGCATCTATGTGTTACTCTGGAAATATATACGGAGATTTACAATTACCCATAGACTGCATACAGCTGTACGTTTCTGATACATTACCCTTTTTCTGCTTTTTATATTCTGGAGTAATTCATACTGAGCCTGTGAGAGTCTGTGTCTCACTCTGGAAATATATACAGAGATTTACAATTATCCCTAGACTGTATACAGCTGTACGATTCTGATACAGTACCCTTTTTCAGCATTTTATACTCTGTGATCTAATCCAAACTGAGCCTGTGAGCGTCTGTGTGTTACTCCGGACATATATACGGAGATTTAAAAATACCCCGACACTATATACACCTGGCATTTTCTGATACAGTACCTTTTTTCTGCTTTTTATATTCTGGTCTAATCCATACTGATAAAATGAGCAGGAAAAATGGAACAATGCACACCTAAATAATCACCACAATATCAAAATTATATGTGTTTAATTAATAAGTGATAGCAAAATTCCTGAGAAATGAAGATGGCAGACCACCCGGAAACTGAAAATTACACCATACACCAGAAGTGGATAAAGGCAGGAGACCCCAGACTGAGGACTTAATAAATTGTAATAGATCACTAATAAACTGAATACGGACAACAATGTACAAAAAATGTGTATACAATCTTTATTAAGCAGTGTTGTACAAGGTATAGATAACAATAAAAAAACCTAAAAATGTATATAAAACGGCTAGCAGCGAACAATAATAAGCCCTATAGTTTAGGCTCAATGTTAATTCAACCAGGAGCTGAATGGGTAATACGTGAATAATCAAAAATAAACAGTCCGCAGAAAAGGTCATTCACCAAAAATGAGTAATAATAAAACAGCATGTGTGCTAAATCAAGATGTGTATGTGCCAGTGTCAGAGACCTAACTCCACTGACCAAAAAAGTGCTGAAAGTGTTAACGCATATTCAGTGCATATTCAAATAAACAGTCAGCATGCAGTGTAAATAAAGCTGGTGCATAAATTAAGTCCTGATTATAAAGTGAATACAAAAAACCGTGATAGGAGGCAAAAAATGACCTTAAGAGAACTGACGCTACCTGGGAGCCAAAGGGTGACGCTGACAGCCTGGAGAGAACACGCCCCGACGCGCGTTTCGGAATTTGATTCCTTCGTCAGGGGGATGTGTGTACGTATAACCGCAGCTCTTAAGTAGTGCCTGCGGTAATGAATTCAGCTGGTGATAATGCGGCGCACCGCAGCCAGCAAAGGACCGGAAGTCGTCATGGCGATCGACGTCACATGACTCGGTGAAACCGGAAGTGCCGGACCGCCGAGTCACGTGTAGACGCTGTCGCCATGCGACCATCCCGTCCCAGCCCTGCAGACATGTGCACATCACCGCTTGTGGATACTGATAATGCATCTCACTTAGCGCTCTCCTGCGGCTAAGAATGTGGGCAATATTTGTTCAAAAGAACGTGAGGTAAGAGTATAAATCATGAAAAGCAAAAAACACAAAATCAATATACATCTGTGCACAAAAATGTACAAATATTGTTTAAAAGAACATAAGGTGCTCAATATAAATCATAAAACGGAAACCAAAATCAATATACACCTGTGCACAGAAAATACAAATAAAAAATAAGGTACAAAATATAATATATACAGAAATATTCCCATAGATAATAACGTAGTCAAAGTAAGATGCATTTCGTTCCAATCCAGCAGGCCACTCAAAAAAGGTGTCACCCAAAAGGATGTTAAATACTAAAACTAAAATAAAAATAAAAAAATAACAATTAGTGACATTACTTAAATAGATGTACACACATAGCAATAAAAGACATCAATAGTATGTAAAATATATAAAATACAGAACAATGTACTATAAAAAGGGTATAAACGAGAGACATTCATTGAGGCCAAGTGGGGACACCGTATTCAGTGTCCATACCCACTTAGCCTCAAGTTGGGCTAGACGTTTGCTGATATTCCCACCCCTATTACTGACAGCCAATAAATCTATCCCCGAGACCTTCAATTTTGAATAATCACAATCATGGTATACTTTAAAATGTCTCGGGATAGTTTTTAACGATGACACATCCTCAATCTCGGCTGCTGCCTTTATGCCCAGTACGTGTTCACGTACCCTCACTTTCAATTGTCTGGTGGTCAGACCAACATATTTTAAATTACAAGGGCATTCCGCCAGATAGAGTACAGCAGAGGATGTGCACGTGATGTTATGTTTTATTTCAAAGTGGTGGGAATTGTCAGAATTGTGAAAAACATTTGTCTTCGTAACATTGGGACATGCCACACATGCCCCACAAGGTTTACAACCATACATGCGCGAGGGTTTTATTTGTGGAGTCTTAGTGAAGTGACTCTTCACCAATCTATCTTTTAAATTATACGACCTCCTAAATGTAATGTGTGGTCTGTCCCCACATATTTAGACAAAATTGGGTCTGCCATCAATATTTGCCAATGATGGTTTAAACACTGCCTGAACTGGTCACTTTGCCCACTGAATTGCGCAATAAAGCGTACCACATTCGTTTCATCTCTTGTTGGTTTGTTATATAAGGCCTCATGGCGGGTGCTGTGTTTTGCCCTGTTGAAAGCCCTTTTGATCGATCTCCTACTATACCCTCGCTCCAAAAATCTGCCCTTTAAAAGGTCTGCTTGTTGAAAAAAGTCCTCATCTCTGGAACAGATCCGTCTAAGACGTAAGAATTGCCCTATGGGGACAGAATCAATCAGGGGCCTCGGGTTAGAGGAGGATGCATGTACCAGGGCATTCACCGCTGTCTTTTTCCTAAAGAGATCTGTTTGAAGACAACCATTTGTATGTTTCAATATACGGAAGTCTAAGAATTCGATGGTATTCAAATGGTGACAATATGTAAAATGCATGTTGATACTATTAGAATTCAGATTTGTGATGAATTCAGCTAGTGCTTCAATGGAATCTTGCCAAATGAAGAATACGTCGTCTATGTAGCGTGTCCAAAAGGGGACACGCTCCATAGATTCCATGCAGTCAGATGTGAAAAGGTCCCTCTCCCATAGTCCAAGGAACAGGTTGGCGTACGACGGGGCGAATGAAGCACCCATCGCTGTCCCTTGGACTTGTAGGCAAAAAGACCCTCCAAACAGAAAATTTTTTTTTGATAAAGCAAATTCTAATAAATTAATAAAAAAAACAATGAATGCTCTGGAAAATGAAGAAAATTGTAGAAAATATGAGACTGCCGCAAGACCATCGGCATGTCTAATATTTGTGTATAGTGACTCCACATCACAAGTCACTAGTACACAATCTTGGTCAACATTAGAGTTGAGCGATACTTTCCGATATCCTAAAGTATCGGAATCGGAATGGTATCGCCGATATCACTAAAATATCGGCGATACCCGATACCGATACCGGAAGTCCCATGTAAGTCTATGGGAACAAAATATTGCAACTAAAAAAACCCCATTCTTTCCTTGTAAACACTAAATATACACACATAGAATACATATATATATATATATACATGTCATTGTGACATATATATATACATATATGTATAGTTTATACACTTCTACATAGTAAAATATCCTCTCTGATTCAATTGCCGGGTAAAGCCGGCTTCAGTAAAAAGACAGAAGCACCCGACATGAAATGACACTTGGTGTACATAGGGTTAACCATGTCTTTTCATGTCGTTTGCTATCTAATTTGCACAAACAATTAAATCAGTCTATGTGTGCAAAATTTCAAACTTGTAGGGGTTAATTAAAGGTGTAAATTCGTTGTAAAAAAACTGACTTTTTTGCTACGAATTTACACCTTTAATTAACCCCTACAGGTGTGAAATTTTGCACACATAGACTGATTTAATTGTTTGTGCAAATTAGATAGCAAAGGACATGAAAAGACATGGTTAACCCTATGTACACCAAGTGTCATTTCATGTCGGGTTCTGCATTTTCACAAAAGCCGGCAATTGAATTAGCGGCTATTATACTATGTAGAAGTGTATGAACTACAAATATAAATATATATATATATGTGTCACAAATTCAATGACATGTATATATATATATATATGAGGTGTAAAATTGCTGAAAAAAAATGCGTGGGCTCCCGCCCTATTTTCGCAACCAGACAGACAAAGCCAGTGAGTGGGGGCAGATAATAATAGCCCAGAGAGGGACCATTATTTTTGCCCCCCCCCCGGCTACTAACATCTGCCCCCAGACACCCCAGGAAAGACAAATCTATAATTAGATTCGCCCTTTCTGGCACTTTGCCCGTCTATTCCCATTGCCCTGTAGCGGTGGCGAATGGGTTAATATGGGGTTAAAGCCACCTTGCTATTGAAAGGTGACCTTAAGCCAGGTTAATAATTGAGAGCTGTCAATTAGACAACTATCAATTATTAATCCTATTGCATTAAATAAAAATAAAACACACACACTTTAATTAAAAATCATTTTAATGAAATAAAGACACATGTTTTTGACCATATTTTATTTTACTGCAAAAACCATTTCCTGTAATAAAAATAAAATAAAAAAGCAAAATTATTCTTACCTATCCCATGCACAGTCAGGTCCCACGGTGTAATCCTTCAGAAAGGGTTAATGTTTACTGCAGGGACCGCAGCTAATGCTGCAGCCTCACAGTAAACCCCAAATGAATGAGTTCCTCTCCTGCCTGACAGGAGAGTAAAGGCTGGGTGTCACATAACGATACACCAGCGATCCCGACAACGATATGCACTTGTCAGGATCGCTGGTGTATCGCTACATGATCGCTGCTGAGCTGCCAAACAGGCAGCTCAGGCAGCGATCTGGGACAGCGACACTGCGGGTAACATCGCTTAAGGGCCCGTCTCACATAGCGATATCGCTACCGAGATCGCTGCTGAGTCACAAGTTTTGTGATGCAGCAGCGAGCTCACCAGCGATATCGCTGTGTGTGACATTCAGCGACGATCAGCCCCCCTGCCGGGTATCGCTGATCGTCGCAGAAATGTCAGGACCTTTTTTTGATCGCTGGTTTCCCTCTGACAGGCACGCATCGCTGCGTGTGACAGGCGGGAGACCAGCGATCCGCTGGTAACCAAGGTACACAGCGGGTTTCCAGGCACCGCGCAGCGCTTGGAAACCCGCTGTGTACCTTGGATACCAGCTCCCTGCATCAGGGCGCTGGTATCCAAGGTACACAGCGGGTTTCTAGGCACAGCCCCGCGCCTGGAAACCCGCTGTGTACCTTGGTTACCAGCGGATCGCTGGTCTCCCGCCTGTCACACGCAGCGATGCGTGCCTGTCAGCGGGAAACCAGCGATCAAAAAAAGGTCCTGACATTTCAGCGACGATCATCGATACCCGGCAGGGGGGCTGATCGTCGCTGAATGTCACACACAGCGATATCGCTGGTGAGCTCGCTGCTGCGTCACAAAACTAGTGACTCAGCAGCGATCTCGGTAGCGATATCGCTATGTGAGACGGGCCCTTAAGTGGAAAGCTTAATTGATTGCTTTCCACTTTCACTTCAGGTCAGCCAGGGACACAATCAGTGACGTCAGAGGGAACTGATTAACAAAAATAGGGGTTCCCTTCGAAAAAAAAATGGCGTGGGGTCCCCCCTATTTTTGTTAACCAGCCAGATGAAGCAGACCGCTGAGGCCTGGATTTTCAGGCTGTTAAGGAGCCAAGATCCATGGACCTTGCCAGCCTGATAATACTAGGCCACAGCAGTCTGCATATCTTGGCTGATTAACAAAAATAGGGGATCCCCTCGAAAAAAATTGGCGTGGGGTCCCCCCTATTTTTGTTAACCAGCCAGATGAAGCAGACCGCTGAGGCCTGGATTTTCAGGCTGTTAAGGAGCCAAGATCCATGGACCTTGCCAGCCTGATAATACCAGGCCACAGCAGTCTGCATATCTTGGCTGATTAACAAAAATAAGGGATCCCCTCGAAAAAAATTGGCATGGGGTCCCCCCTATTTTTGTTAACCAGCCAGATGAAGCAGACCGCTGAGGCCTGGTTTTTCAGGCTGGTAAGGATCCAATATCCATGGACCTTGCAAGCCTGATAATACCAGGCCACAGCAGTCTGCTTAGCTTGGCTGGTTAACAAAAATAGGGATCCCTCGAAAAAAAAACAGCGTGGGGATCCCCCCTATTTTTGTTAACCAGCCAAGTAAAATGCAGACTGCTGCGGCCTGGTATTAAAAGACTGTCAAGGCCCATGGATTTTGGCCCTCAACAGCCTGATAATACCAGGCTACAGCAGCCCCACATTTGGCGCATCAAAAGATGTGCCAATTGTGGCACTTTACCCGGCTCTTCCCACTTGCCCTGTAGCGGTGGCAAGCGGGGTAATAAGGGGTTAATGTCACCGTTGATTGCACGGTGACAATAAGCCCGGTTAATAATGGAGAGGCGTCAATAAGACACCGATCCATTATTAATCCCAAAGTTATTAAATGCATAAAAAAAAGACAAAGCAAGAAAAAAGTATTTTAATGAAATAAAAGAGACAACACAGTTTTCATTACTTTTATTACTCTCTCATTCCTGCGACGCCATCGATCTCCTGTAAAAAAAGAAAAAAAAAAAACCAACAGTATACCACCTGTCCGACGCAGTCCATAACGACAGTCCCACGACGATCCAACTCTGCTACATCGCAATGACAGGCAGAGCCTGTCATCGCGACGCAGCACAGCTGATTACCTGCTTCCCCGGCGGTGACGTCATCGGACTGACTGCTTTACGGCCGGGATTACCCAGCAGTCACTGCAGTTATCGCGAGAAACTGCATGTGACCGCCGGGGAAAGAAGATTGCGGCCATAAAGCAGTCCGGGACGTGACCGCCGGAGATCTTCTGCCAGGTAAGTGCCGCTGACTCCTGACAGACCCGACCGACGGACACTGACAGTGACAGTGACAATCCCGATTCCGGTATCCGATAAGACGAAAATATCGGAACTCGGAATCGGAATTCCGATACAGCCAATATCGGCCGATACCCGATATTTGCAGTATCGGAATGCTCAACCCTAGTCAACATGCATCCCATCGATTTTCTTTAAGAAATCATTAGTATCCCTCGTATATGAAGGAAGGGCTGATACAAATGGTTACTGAGTCTATATACTTATTCACGTTCTCTAGATAGTTTCCTCGTCCAGAAATGATAGGTCTCCCGGGTGGTGTCTTCTGATTTTTGTGAATCTTAGGAAGCAGATACAGGGTGGGAATGGTGGGTTCTTTGACCTGTAAGACTGACCGGAGATCATGTGTAATAATTCCCTCATCATTGGCTTCCCGTAAGAGGTCATTCAGTTGTGTTTGAAATTTAGACAGAGGGTTATATGTCAATTTTTTGTAATATTCAGTATTGTTCAACTGACGGGAAGCCTCTAATTCATACAAATTTTTAGGCCATACCACAACATTCCCACCCTTATCCGCTGGTTTCACCACCACATCTTGTAAACTCGTCAGTTTTTGTAGACACTTTTTTTCTGGTTCACTCAAATTATAGGACGATGGATGCACCGGGATTTTGGTAAGTTCCTTACTAACTGTCTTGACAAAAATGTCAATAGCTGGACAAGATGATAACGGCGGAAATTTAACAGATCTTTTCTTAATAACCTCTGGCACCTCACCTTCAGTGCCCATATTGTGTTCCCTTGCCAGCTGTTCCAGATTAGCTAACGCCTCCTGTTCCGTCTCTGTGGGAAAAGAATCACAGATATTCTTATCATGGAATATGCGCTTGAAAAGTAACTTTCTGGCAAATAGATGAAGGTCCTTAACTGCAGTGAAACAATCAAAAGAGGCTGTCGGACAAAAAGTCAGACCTTTTGTGAGAACCTCAATTTCCCCTGCAGAAAATACATGATTGCTGAGATTAATTACCTTCAATTGGCTGCCAGAATCTGGAGAGTAATTGCGCTTGTTAGGAAGGAAACGTAGATTTCTTTTCCTTTTCGGAGTATTAATAGATGCCACAGAGACGGAAGAGGAGGCCAGAGAGACGTCACTCACAGAGAGATGGGAGGATCTAGTGGGAGAACCCTCTAAATGAATTGGTGATTATTTTTTCCATCTGTACACTCTTCCAAGGGTGTGGTCATTTTGATCTCTAGAGAGTTTCATTGTCTGTTTCTTTTGAATATCTTTAACCAACAAATCAAGATCCTTATCAAGATTCTCATTTAGGCTCTGAAATTGGTCTGTGGATAAACTATTTTTAGCCTGTACAAACACCTCATCTAGATTTTTGTCCACTTCATCAATGGATTTGGTGTTAAGACCAATCAAAAGTTCCATTAATTTCCATGAGGTAGCATTGCAAATATTTTCCCAGTTATTCACAAAATCATCATCCTGTATTGCAAATGCAGGTGTTACTCTAAGTCTTAGACCTCTTGGAATGAGTTTTTTCTCAATGTAATTTTGTAAGAATGCTTTGGTCCACCAAATACGAGTCCTCTTAAAGAGCAGCTTTTTAATAGATTTAAAAAACGATTCATTGTTCGGTGCAATATTAGTATTACTCCCAGTACCAACACTGCTGAATACATCATTAACTTGTCCCAACCAGGAAGCCTCCCTGCTCTTAAAATCCATGTCCAATGTGCAGCGTAAAAAGAACCTGTGCAGAACACAGCAAAACAATGATAAAATGAGCAGGAAAAATGGAACAATGCACACCTAAATAATCACCACAATACCAAAATTATATGTGTTTAATTAATAAGTGATACCAAAATTCCTGAGAAATGAAGATGGCAGACCACCCGGAAACTGAAAATTACACCATACACCAGAAGTGGATAAAGGCAGGAGACCCCAGACTGAGGACTTAATATATTGTAATAGATCACTAATAAACTGAATACGGACAACAATGTGCAAAAAATGTGTATACAATCTTTATTAAGCAGTGTTGTACAAGGTATAGATAACAATAAAAAAAACTAAAAATGTATATAAAACGGCTAGCAGCGAACAATAATAAGCCCTATAGTTTAGGCTCAATGTTAATTCAACCAGGAGCTGAATGGGTAATACGTGAATAATCAAAAATAAACAGTCCGCAGAAAAGGTCATTCACCAAAAAATGAGTAATAATAAAACAGCATGTGTGCTAAATCAAGATGTGTATGTGCCAGTGTCAGAGACCTAACTCCACTGACCAAAAAAATGCTGAAAGTGTTAACGCATATTCAGTGCATATTCAAATAAACAGTCAGCATGCAGTGTAAAATAAGCTGGTGCATAAATTAAGTCCTGATTATAAAGTGAATACAAAAAACCGTGATAGGAGGCAAAAAATGACCTAAAGAGAACTGACGCTACCTATGAGCCAAAGGGTGACGCTGACAGCCTGGAGAGAACGCGCCCCGACGCGCGTTTCGGAATTTGATTCTTTCGTCAGGGGGATGTGTGTAGTTATAACCGCAGCCCTTAAGTAGTCCCTGCGGTAATGAATTCAGCTGGTGATAAGGCGGCGCATCGCAGCCAGCAAAGTACCGGAAGTCGTCATGGCGATCGACGTCACATGACTCGGTGAAACCGGAAGTGCCGGACCGCCGAGTCACATGTAGACGCCGTCGCCATGCGACCATCCCGTCCCAGCCCTGCAGACATGCGCACATCACCGCTTGTGGATACTGGTAATGCATCTCACTGAGCGCTCTCCTACGGCTAAGAATGTGGGCAATATTTGTTCAAAAGAACGTGAGGTAAGAGTATAAATCATGAAAAGCAAAAAACACAAAATCAATATACATCTGTGCACAAAAATGTACAAATATTGTTTAAAAGAACATAAGGTGCTCAATATAAATCATAAAACGGAAACCAAAATCAATATACACCTGTGCACAGAAAATACAAATAAAAAATAAGGTACAAAATATAATATATACAGAAATATTCCCATAGATAATAACGTAGTCAAAGTAAGATGCATTTCGTTCCAATCCAGCAGGCCACTCAAAAAAGGTGTCACCCAAAAGGATGTTAAATACTAAAACTAAAATTAAAATAAAAAAATAATAATTAGTGACATTACTAAAATAGATGTACACACATAGCAATAAAAGACATCAATAGTATGTAAAATATATAAAATACAGAACAATGTACTATAAAAAGGGTATAAACGAGAGACATTCATTGAGGCCAAGTGGGGACACCGTATTCAGTGTCCATATCAACTTAGCCTGAAGTTGGGCTAGACGTTTGCTGATATTCCCACCCCTATTACTGACATCCAATAAATCTATCCCCGAGACCTTCAATTTTGAATAATCACAATCATGGTATACTTTAAAATGTCTCGGGATAGTTTTTAACGATGACACATCCTCAATCTCGGCTGCTGCCTTTATGCCCAGTACGTGTTCACGTACCCTCACTTTCAATTGTCTGGTGGTCAGACCAACATATTTTAAATTACAAGGGCATTCCGCCAGATAGATTACAGCAGAGGATGTGCACGTGATGTTATGTTTTATTTCAAAGTGGTGGGAATTGTCAGAATTGTGAAAAACATTTGTCTTCGTAACATTGGGACATGCCACACATGCCCCGCAAGGTTTACAACCATACATGCGCGAGGGTTTTATTTGTGGAGTCTTAGTGAAGTGACTCTTCACCAATCTATCTTTTAAATTATACGACCTCCTAAATGTAATGTGTGGTCTGTCCCCCACATATTTAGACAAAATTGGGTCTGCCATCAATATTTGCCAATGATGGTTTAAACACTGCCTGAACTGGTCACTTTGCCCACTGAATTGCGCAGTAAAGCGTACCACATTCGTTTCATCTCTTGTTGGTTTGTTATATAAGGCCTCATGGCGGGTGCTGTGTTTTGCCCTGTTGAAAGCCCTTTTGATCGATCTCCTACTATACCCTCGCTCCAAAAATCTGCCCTTTAAAAGGTCTGCTTGTTGAAAAAAGTCTTCATCTCTGGAACAGATCCGTCTAAGACGTAAGAATTGCCCTATGGGGACAGAATCAATCAGGGGCCTCGGGTGAGAGGAGGATGCATGTACCAGGGCATTCACCGCTGTCTTTTTCCTAAAGAGATCTGTTTGAAGACAACCATTTGTATCTTTCAATATACGGACATCTAAGAATTTGATGGTATTCAAATGGTGACAATATGTAAAATGCATGTTGATACTATTAGAATTCAGATTTGTGATGAATTCAGCTAGTGCTTCAATGGAATCTTGCCAAATGAAGAATACGTCGTCTATGTAGCGTGTCCAAAAGGGGACACGCTCCATAGATTCCATGCAGTCAGATGTGAAAAGGTCCCTCTCCCATAGTCCAAGGAACAGGTTGGCGTACGACGGGGCGAATGAAGCACCCATAGCTGTCCCTTGGACTTGTAGGAAAAAAGACCCTATAAACAGAAAATAATTTTTTGATAAAGCAAATTCTAATAAATTAATAAAAAAAACAATGAATGCGCTGGAAAATGAAGAAAATTGTAGAAAATATGAGACTGCCGCAAGACCATCGGCATGTCTAATATTTGTGTATAGTGACTCCACATCACAAGTCACTAGTACACAATCTTGGTCAACATGCATCCCATTGATTTTCTTTAAGAAATCATTAGTATCCCTCGTATATGAAGGAAGGGCTGATACAAATGGTTGTAATACTGAGTCTATATACTTATTCACGTTCTCTAGATAGTTTCCTCGTCCAGAAATGATAGGTCTCCCGGTGGTGTCTTCTGATTTTTGTGAATCTTAGGAAGCAGATACAGGGTGGGAATGGTGGGTTCTTTGACCTGTAAGACTGACCGGAGATCATGTGTAATAATTCCCTCATCATTGGCTTCCCGTAAGAGGTCATTCAGTTGTGTTTGAAATTTAGACAGAGGGTTATATGTCAATTTTTTGTAATATTCAGTATTGTTCAACTGACGGGAAGCCTCTAATTCATACAAATTTTTAGGCCATACCACAACATTCCCACCCTTATCCGCTGGTTTTACCACCACATCTTGTAAACTCGTCAGTCTTTGTAGACACTTTTTTTCCGGTTCACTCAAATTATAGGACAATGGATACTCCGGGATTTTGGTAAGTTCCTTACTAACTGTCTTGACAAAAATGTCAATAGCTGGACAAGATGATAACGGCGGAAATTTAACAGATCTTTTCTTAATAACCTCTGGCACCTCACCTTCAGTGCCCATATTGTGTTCCCTTGCCAGCTGTTCCAGATTAGCTAACGCCTCCTGTTCCGTCTCTGTGGGAAAAGAATCACAGATATTCTTATCATGGAATATGCGCTTGAAAAGTAACTTTCTGGCAAATAGATGAAGGTCCTTAACTGCAGTGAAACAATCAAAAGAGGCTGTCGGACAAAAAGTCAGACCTTTTGTGAGAACCTCAATTTCCCCTGCAGAAAATACATGATTGCTGAGATTAATTACCTTCAATTGGCTGCCAGAATCTGGAGAGTAATTGCGCTTGTTAGGAAGGAAACGTAGATTTCTTTTCCTTTTCGGAGTATTAATAGATGCCACAGAGACGGAAGAGGAGGCCAGAGAGACGTCACTCACAGAGAGATGGGAGGATCTAGTGGGAGAACCCTCTAAATGAATTGGTGATTGTTTTTTCCATCTGTACACTCTTCCAAGGGTGTGGTCATTTTGATCTCTAGAGAGTTTCATCGTCTGTTTCTTTTGAATATCTTTAACCAACAAATCAAGATCCTTATCAAGATTCTCATTTAGGCTCTGAAATTGGTCTGTGGATAAACTATTTTTAGCCTGTACAAACACCTCATCTAGATTTTTGTCCACTTCATCAATGGATTTGGTGTTAAGACCAATCAAAAGTTCCATTAATTTCCATGAGGTAGCATTGCAAATATTTTCATTGCAAAATCAATGATTGTGTGTTTTTTGCTTTTCATGATTTATACTCTTACCTCACGTTCTTTTGAACAAATATTGCCCACATTCTTAGCCGTAGGAGAGCGCTCAGTGAGATGCATTATCAGTATCCACAAGCGGTGATGTGCACATGTCTGCAGGGCTGGGACGGGATGGTCGCATGGCGACGGCGTCTACATGTGACTCGGCGGTCCGGCACTTCCGGTTTCACCGATTCATGTGACGTCGATCGCCATGACGACTTCCGGTCCTTTGCTGGCTGCGATGCGCCGCCTTATCACCAGCTGAATTCATTACCGCAAGCACTACTTAAGGGCTGCGGTTATACCTACACACATCCCCCTGACGTAGGAATCAAATTCCGAAATGCGCGTCGGGGCGCGTTCTCTCCAGGCTGTCAGCGTCACCCTTTGGCTCCCAGGTAGCGTCAGTTCTCTTTAGGTCATTTTTTTCCTCCTATCACGGTTTTTTGTATTCACTTTATAATCAGGACTTAATTTATGCACCAGCTTATTTTACACTGCATGCTGACTGTTTATTTGAATATGCACTGAATATGCGTTAACACTTTCAGCATTTTTTTGGTCAGTGGAGTTAGGTCTCTGACACTGGCACATATACATCTTGATTTAGCACACATGCTGTTTTATTATTACTCATTTTTTGGTGAATGACCTTTTCTGCGGACTGTTTATTTTTGATTATTCACGTATTACCCATTCAGCTCCTGATTGAATTAACATTGAGCCTAAACTATAGGGCTTATTATTGTTCGCTGCTAGCCGTTTTATATACATTTTTAGTTTTTTTATTGTTATCTATACCTTGTACAACACTGCTTAATAAAGATTGTATACACATTTTTTGCACATTGTTGTCCGTATTCAGTTTATTAGTGATCTATTACAATTTATTAAGTCCTCAGTCTGGGGTCTCCTGCCTTTATCCACTTCTGGTGTATGGTGTAATGTTCAGTTTCCGGGTGGTCTGCCATCTTCATTTCTCAGGAATTTTGGTATCACTTATTAATTAAACACATATAATTTTGGTATTGTGGTGATTATTTAGGTGTGCATTGTTCCATTTTTCCTGCTCATTTTATCATTGTTTTGCTGTGTTCTGCACAGGTTCTTTTTACGCTGCACATTGGACATGGATTTTAAGAGCAGGGAGGCTTCCTGGTTGGGACAAGTTAATGATGTATTCAGCAGTGTTGGTACTGGGAGTAATACTAATATTGCACCGAACAATGAATCGTTTTTTAAATCTATTAAAAAGCTGCTCTTTAAGAGGACTCGTATTTGGTGGACCAAAGCATTCTTACAAAATTACATTGAGAAAAAACTCATTCCAAGAGGTCTAAGACTTAGAGTAACATCTGCATTTGCAATACAGGATGATGATTTTGTGAATAACTGGGAAAATATTTGCAATGCTACCTCATGGAAATTAATGGAACTTTTGATTGGTCTTAACACCAAATCCATTGATGAAGTGGACAAAAATCTAGATGAGGTGTTTGTACAGGCTAAAAATAGTTTATCCACAGACCAATTTCAGAGCCTAAATGAGAATCTTGATAAGGATCTTGATTTGTTGGTTAAAGATATTCAAAAGAAACAGACGATGAAACTCTCTAGAGATCAAAATGACCACACCCTTGGAAGAGTGTACAGATGGAAAAAATAATCACCAATTCATTTAGAGGGTTCTCCCACTAGATCCTCCCATCTCTTTGTGAGTGACGTCTCTCTGGCCTCCTCTTCCGTCTCTGTGGCATCTATTAATACTCCGAAAAGGAAAAGAAATCTATGTTTCCTTCCTAACAAGCGCAATTACTCTCCAGATTCTGGCAGCCAATTGAAGGTAATTAATCTCAGCAATCATGTATTTTCTGCAGGGGAAATTGAGGTTCTCACAAAAGGTCTGACTTTTTGTCCGACAGCCTCTTTTGATTGTTTCACTGCAGTTAAGGACCTTCATCTATTTGCCAGAAAGTTACTTTTCAAGCGCATATTCCATGATAAGAATATCTGTGATTCTTTTCCCACAGAGACGGAACAGGAGGCGTTAGCTAATCTGGAACAGCTGGCAAGGGAACACAATATGGGCACTGAAGGTGAGGTGCCAGAGGTTATTAAGAAAAGATCACTAGAACTACTGATGGAGTCATTTTGACTCCTTTCGTTTTTTATTTCTCTTCTGTGACTACATTTTTCAGAATTCCGGCTTGAAACTCGGTGACTTTTCCTCAAATATGATGTGAAAAAAGATTTTGTGAGAATAAATAATTTTGGTGAAAAATTTGCGCGTTTTTTTCAAAATTTACCAAGAACTACTGAAGGGAGTCATTTTGACTCCCTACTATATTTTGAGGTCCTTTTGTCACTAAATGTTGCTATAAAGTTTTGTGCATAATTTTTTCACTCTGTCTTATTTACCCTGATGTTCATATAGATGTAGTTCAATTTACATGTCAACTTTTCACATTTTCCTTGTGTTTTACCTGCTTGTATTACTGTGTAATGCTGAACAAAATAGCTTGTTTACTCTAGGCTCTTATCTTATGCTAATGAAGGGTGGTGTTTTTCTAAGGTCCTAGCAGGAGACAGTATTCTGGATAGTAACTTTACTTTCAGTTCAGCTGAAGAGACAAAGAGAACAGACGCAGACATACGAGCTCTGAAGACTCATACAGGTATGAATTGTTATGAAATAGTTTAGCTGTCTGTCAACTGATTCAGCCCACCTACTTTTGAAGGTGGCAGAACAGTTATTATTTCTTTTAGTTTTCATTTCATTTCTATTTTTCAGCAGGGAACTATATAGAATTATGGAATTTGTGAGGAATATGGAGAGAAGACGTTTGATAAAGCCTCAGGATATTCTGGCTACTTTGCAATCCATACCGGAGCATGAATCGGAATCCGAATTGCAGGAACATGTATTTGATTCTGACAGTGATGAAGATTTCATTCCTCAGAACATATTAAGTGAATCTGAAGACTCAGAAGGAACAAATCCAGAAGGTAAGTAGTTATGTGTATTTATTTGTTCTTCCACACACTGAGTTAGGGCCTGTGCACACTAGCAGAATTCTGGCTGAATAGCCATCTGGATATTCTTGCCGCAATACAGGCCGTACCTGCCCACTCATGCCTGAAGCTCCGCTCCGAACCCCGGGCTGGAGCCGCTGTCAGGGACAGAGCAGCGCTTGCTTACGCGCGAGCACGGCTCCGTCCCAGACAGCGGCTCCAGCCCGGGGTTCGGAGCGGAGGTTCAGGTATGAAACTCCGCTCTGTACCTGAGCGGGCAGGTACGGGCTGGATTGTGGTGAGAATATCCGGTCGGATATTCCGCCGCTAATCCAGCCAGTGTGCACGGACCCTTACAAAACAAAAATTCTAAATATTCATCAACTTTTTTCCAGATATTCCAAGCACATCAACTGGGGATCGGGTTCATGCAGTTATGTTGCCTCGTGACCATCCTCCTGGTCGTGGACAGAAAAAATCAGCAAAACGTCCCAGAAATGAAAGAACAACAGATAACGATGGCGGCGAAGGTAATGCAACAACAAACACCAGAGAAGGCGAATCTGAAGGAATACTAGTTTCAGCGGATGGTATTCAATGGAAACCTGTTGAAATTGGAGAACACTTGCCTGGTAGGCGTGACAGCCAAAATATTCTTCGAGAAGCACCTGGCCCTACAGGATACGCCAGAAGAAATATCATTATCGATAGTCCTTTGAGCGCATGGCGTTTATTTTTTGATTCATATATATTGACACATATAAAGAACTGTACGCTTGCAGAAGCATGCAGGAACAATAATTTACAGTTTACTCTATCTGATGAGGAGCTAGATGCATTCATTGCGATATTCTATGCTCGTGGAATATCTGGCACGAATCATCACTCGATTAGCAGTATTTGGTGTAATGACTGGGGAATACCGTTTTGCAAAGCGACAATGTCTAGGGACCGCTTTGTTGAAATTATGAGGTTTCTCAGATTTGATGAGAAATCTACTCGATCGGAGAGACTGCAAACGGAAAAGTTTGTTCTATTTTCTACTGTGTGGGACAGGTTTATTGAAAATTGTATTGCGTGTTACAAACCTGGCCCATACAAAACGGTGGATGAGCAACTTTTCCCAAGCAAAACTAGGTGTCCATTCACGCAGTACATGCCTTCCAAACCAGATAAATATGGCCACAAATATTGGCTAGCTGTTGATAAGGAGAGCAAATATCTGGCAAATGGCTTCCCTTATCTAGGCAAAGATGACACACGCCGTGCTGAGGACCGTTTAGCTGACCATGTGGTAATGAAGTTATTGGACCCGTTTTTGAAAAAAGGTCGCAATGTTACAACCGATAATTATTTTACTTCAGTAAAATTAGCTAAACAGCTAAAAAGCAAAGGAACAACCATCGTGGGAACACTGAACAAGATAAGGCGAGAAGTGCCTAAAGAAATAAAATCCATGAAAGAGGAATTGTACAACACTAAAGTGTTTAGAAATGAAGACAATTTTACACTTACAGTATATCAAGGAAAGCCCAACAAAAATGTTGTCATTTTGAGTTCCGTCCATCCAGATGCTGTTGTTGCGTCTGATTCCGCTAAAAAAACTCCAGAAACGGTAAAGTTTTACAATGAAACAAAATATGGAGTAGATGTAGTGGATCAGATGGCACGAAAATATACCACACGAACATGCACAAGGAGATGGCCTGTTCATGCATTTGAAAATGCCTTAGACTTTGCGGGTATAAATGCATGGATAATATTCAATGAGATAACCCACCAAAAAATGTCACGCAAGGCATTTTTGCAAACGCTTGTGAGAGAGTTGAGTGGTCCTTATGTCACAGATAGGGAAAAGGGTTCCACGTCCCAAGTTTCTACATGCTCAGAAGTGATGGTTCAAACAAAATTTTGCCAGATCAAAGAAAAGTGCAAGAAAAATAGATCTGTCGGCAATTGTAAGACTTGTGGTAAGTCTTTGTGTGGGCAATGTACTGCCATAAATCAAAGGCAATGCCTAAAATGCGAAACACCAAATGTTTAGAAGGTGAATTCTGCGCCATATTTTCATTTTTATGCTCCTCCACCTACATTTTCTCTGCTTTTTGTTCTTCAGTTGTTGTTTATATGTGTGCACTTGAATAAAAAAAAATGTTTGAAAAACGTCTATTATAATTATTGTTATTTTCTGTAGAAAAATAAGAAAAGCAGAAAAAAAACAATCAAAAGCATTACTGTTGGATCTCACAATAATAATACATTACAAAAAATATAATTATTAATAAATAACCACAAATGAAACTCTAAAAATAAACGAAAACAAGCAAGGAGTCAAAATGACTCCTTTCAGTAGTTCTAGGCGGGGTCACGAGTCCAGTAGTCCTAGTGTTAAATTTCCGCCGTTATCATCTTGTCCAGCTATTGACATTTTTGTCAAGACAGTTAGTAAGGAACTTACCAAAATCCCGGTGTATCCATCGTCCTATAATTTGAGTGAACCGGAAAAAAAGTGTCTACAAAGACTGACGAGTTTACAAAATGTGGTGGTGAAACCAGCGGATAAGGGTGGGAATGTTGTGGTATGGCCTAAAAATTTGTATGAATTAGAGGCTTCCCGTCAGTTGAACAATACTGAATATTACAAAAAATTGACATATAACCCTCTGTCTAAATTTCAAACACAACTGAATGACCTCTTACGGGAAGCCAATGATGAGGGAATTATTACACATGATCTCCGGTCAGTCTTACAGGTCAAAGAACCCACCATTCCCACCCTGTATCTGCTTCCTAAGATTCACAAAAATCAGAAGACACCACCCGGGAGACCTATCATTTCTGGACGAGGAAACTATCTAGAGAACGTGAATAAGTATATAGACTCAGTATTACAACCATTTGTATCAGCCCTTCCTTCATATACGAGGGATACTAATGATTTCTTAAAGAAAATCAATGGGATGCATGTTGACCAAGATTGTGTACTAGTGACTTGTGATGTGGAGTCACTATACACAAATATTAGACATGCCGATGGTCTTGCGGCAGTCTCATATTTTCTACAATTTTCTTCATTTTCCAGAGCATTCATTGTTTTTTTTTATTAATTTATTGGAATTTGCTTTATCAAAAAAAAATTTTCTGTTTGGAGGGTCTTTTTTCCTACAAGTCCAAGGGACAGCGATGGGTGCTTCATTCGCCCCGTCATACGCCAACCTGTTCCTTGGACTATGGGAGAGGGACCTTTTCACATCTGACTGCATGGAATCTATGGAGCGTGTCCCCTTTTGGACACGCTACATAGACGACGTATTCTTCATTTGGCAAGATTCCATTGAAGCACTAGCTGAATTCATCACAAATCTGAATTCTAATAGTATCAACATGCATTTTACATATTGTCACCATTTGAATACCATCGAATTCTTAGACGTCCGTATATTGAAAGATACAAATGGTTGTCTTCAAACAGATCTCTTTAGGAAAAAGACAGCGGTGAATGCCCTGGTACATGCATCCTCCTCTCACCCGAGGCCCCTGATTGATTCTGTCCCCATAGGGCAATTCTTACGTCTTAGACGGATCTGTTCCAGAGATGAGGACTTTTTTCAACAAGCAGACCTTTTAAAGGGAGATTTTTGGAGCGAGGGTATAGTTGGAGATCGATCAAAAGGGCTTTCAACAGGGCAAAACACAGCACCCGCCATGAGGCCTTATATAACAAACCAACAAGAGATTAAACGAATGTGGTATGCTTTATTGTGCAATTCAGTGGGCAAAGTGACCAGTTCAGGCAGTGTTTAAACCATCATTGGCAAATATTGATGGCAGACCCAATTTTGTCTAAATATGTGGGGGACAGACCACACATTACATTTAGGAGGTCGTATAATTTAAAAGATAGATTGGTGAAGAGTCACTTCACTAAGACTCCACAAATAAAACCCTCGCGCATGTATGGTTGTAAACCTTGTGGGGCATGTGTGGCATGTCCCAATGTTACGAAGACAAATGTTTTTCACAATTCTGACAATTCCCACCACTTTGAAATAAAACATAACATCACGTGCACATCCTCTGCTGTAATCTATCTGGCGGAATGCCCTTGTAATTTAAAATATGTTGGTCTGACCACCAGACAATTGAAAGTGAGGGTACGTGAACACGTACTGGGCATAAAGGCAGCAGCCGAGATTGAGGATGTGTCATCGTTAAAAACTATCCCGAGACATTTTAAAGTATACCATGATTGTGATTATTCAAAATTGAAGGTCTCGGGATAGATTTTTTGGCTGTCAGTAATAGGGGTGGGAATATCAGCAAACGTCTAGCCCAACTTGAGGCTAAGTTGATATGGACACTGAATATGGTGTCCCCACTTGGCCTCAATGAATGTCTCTCGTTTATACCCTTTTTATAGTACATTGTTCTGTATTTTATATATTTTACATACTATTGATGTCTTTTATTGCTATGTGTGTACATCTATTTTAGTAATGTCACTAATTATTATTTTTTTATTTTATTTTAGTTTTAGTATTTAACATCCTTTTGGGTGACACCTTTTTTGAGTGGCCTGCTGGATTGGAACGAAATGCATCTTACTTTGACTACGTTATTATCTATGGGAATATTTCTGTATATATTATATTTTGTACCTTATTTTTTATTTGTATTTTCTGTGCACAGGTATATATATATTTTGGTTTCCGTTTTATGATTTATATTGAGCACCTTATGTTCTTTTAAACAATATTTGTACATTTTTGTGCACAGATGTATATTGATTTTGTGTTTTTTGCTTTTCATGATTTATACTCTTACCTCACGTTCTTTTGAACAAATATTGCCCACATTCTTAGCCGTAGGAGAGCGCTCAGTGATATGCATTATCAGTATCCACAAGCGGTGATGTGCGCATGTCTGCAGGGCTGGGACGGGATGGTCGCATGGCGACGGCGTCTACACGTGACTCGGCGGTCCGGCACTTCCGGTTTCACCGAGTCATGTGACGTCGATCGCCATGACGACTTCCGGTCCTTTGCTGGCTGCGATGCGCCGCCTTATCACCAGCTGAATTCATTACCGCAGGCACTACTTAAGGGCTGCGGTTATACCTACACACATCCCCCTGACGAAGGAATCAAATTCCGAAACGCGCGTCGGAGCGTGTTCTCTCCAGGCTGTCAGCGTCACCCTTTGGCTCCCAGGTAGCGTCAGTTCTCTTTAGGTCATTTTTTGCCTCCTATCACGGTTTTTTGTATTCACTTTATAATCAGGACTTAATTTATGCACCAGCTTATTTTACACTGCATGCTGACTGTTTATTTGAATATGCACTGAATATGCGTTAACACTTTCAGCACTTTTTTGGTCAGTGGAGTTAGGTCTCTGACACTGGCACATACACATCTTGATTTAGCACACATGCTGTTTTATTATTACTCATTTTTTTGGTGAATGACCTTTTCTGCGGACTGTTTATTTTTGATTATTCACGTATTACCCATTCAGCTCCTGGTTGAATTAACATTGAGCCTAAACTATAGGGCTTATTATTGTTCGCTGCTAGCCGTTTTATATACATTTTTAGTTTTTTTTTATTGTTATCTATACCTTGTACAACACTGCTTAATAAAGATTGTATACACATTTTTTGCACATTGTTGTCCTATTCAGTTTATTAGTGATCTATTACAATTTATTAAGTCCTCAGTCTGGGGTCTCCTGCCTTTATCCACTTCTGGTGTATGGTGTAATTTTCTAATCCATACTGAGCCTGTGAGTGTTAGGGGCCTGCGGAACGCACCTAATAGATATTAAGGAGAGGTGCGTTCGCAGCCCGGGGTCCACCGTGCAGGCAGAGCCTGCTGCTAGTAAGATGGCGTAAATAGGCAGTATGAGCGAACTCTGTTATCCCGCAGAGGCGCAGATGTAAACGCCGTTGCACTATATGGTGATATAAGCGGACTCTGTTAATTCACAGAGCCGCTGTAACAAAGACTGTGTCCTGTTAGACTCACAGGGAACACAGATGACTACTAAGTGGATTGCAGTCTGTGGTCATGCAATCAGAACCCAAGCAATAATCTCCTCACCGGAGTAGCCGGTATTCTAATGGTGTTTTCAGCTGAGCCCTGAACACGTGCATACAATCTCCTCACCGGAGGTGCCGGTCTTCTGGGGGTTTATTTCAGCCAGACCTAACCACATGCATACATGACCACACTGGTGCAAGCACGTAACAGATTTGATACTAGCGCACGGCCGTGCGGTATGGACAGCCTTTTATAGCAGACACGAGAAAAAGACCTTCCAGGAAGGACCAATGGGAAGCTGCTGCAGAACATCAACAGCCACAGGACCTTCCTGAAGGACCAATAGGAGTGGGAGCTGTATCTGAGCATGTGACCCCTGATCTCCAATGGGAGATCTTGCCCTGGGCATGCTCAGATGAAGCAACAAAAAACTTAGTCCCAAATCTGCCTGCTCCAACATTGGTTGCAGCAGCAAGTCTCTGCACAGTACTGGGCCGGGCAAGACGCTGGGACCGACGTTTCTGCTGAGCAGGAACCACTGCGGCCGGAGACGGATGGGGACCGCAGCGGGAACAGCTCAAGATTCCCCCTGTACAGGAGTGGGAACTCGAACCCTAACATTACCCCCCCTCCTAGGACCCCCCCTTCTTTGGGCCTCTCTGCGCTCAAAGGTAGCGATGAGCTGCGGAGCATGAACATGCTCGGCAGGCTCCCAGGACCTATCCTCAGGACAATAACCCCTCCAATCCACCAAATAAAATTTTTTGCCTCGTACCACCTTGCACCCAACAATGGTGTTCACCTCATGATCGTCGGTAGATGAACCCGACGTCCCGGCAGATGACTCCAAAAACCGGGAAATGGCCACGGGTTTCAGGAGGGACATGTGAAAGGTGTCGGTGATACCAAAGCGAGGCGGAAGGGCTAAGCAGTAAACCACCAGGTTCACCTGGTCAAGAACTTTAAAGGGACCCAAAAAGCGAGGTGCCAACTTGGTGGACTCTACACGTAGCCTGATGTTTCGGGCAGAAAGCCACACTAGGTCACCCGGAGCAAATGTAGGAGCGGGGCGCCGATGGGCATTGGCCGAAGACCTCATCCTCTCTTTGGAGGCCTGAATGGCATCCTGGGTGCGGTCCCAAATGTCCCATGCCTCCACAGCCCAGTCTGCCACCCTGGAATCGGCGGAAGACACGGGCATGGGCACTGGTACCCGCGGATGCTGACCGTTTTTCAGGAGGAATGGGGTCTGTTCGGGGGAGTCAGCCACAGCATTATTTAGAGCGAACTCAGTCCACGGTAGCAAGGATTCCCAGTCATCCTGCCTGGCAGACACAAAATGTCGCAAGTATGTGACCAAGGTCTGGTTGGCCCTCTCCACCAACCAATTCGTCTCGGGATGATATGCCAAGGAGAGATTTAACTCAATGCTGAGTAGATGACACAGCTCTCTCCAGAACAGAGACGCAAATTGAGGACCTCGATAACTGACGATTTTGTCCGGCATTCCGTGTAAATGGAAAATATGCCTAAAAAAATAATGCTGCCAAGGCCCGTGCAGACGGTAACCGTGGTAAGGGCACCAAGTGCACCATTTTGGAGAAGTGGTCGGTTATCACCCAGATAATGGTGCAGCCCCGAGACTTGGGTAAGCCCACCACAAAATCCATCCCGACCATCTCCCAAGGCATGTCTGCCACGGGTATAGGGAAAAGTAGCCCAGTTGGCCGTTGTCGAGGGAACTTATTCTTGGCGCAGGAGACGCACGCCTGAACGTATTCCCTGACGTCACGGACCATATGTGGCCACCAGTATGTCCTTGCCAGCAACTCAGATGTCCTTTTTGCCCCAAAATGTCCACCCACCCTGGACGAATGTGCCCAAGAGAGTACCTCTGGTCGCAAATTGGTGGGCACAAAAGTCTTGCCCGGAGGCACAGACTCAAGCGAAACCGAGGCCACAGTTCTTAGGCTCTCTGAGGGGACAATCAACTGAGGCTCCTTCTCCACCTCCTCAGAGGACACCACGGAGCGAGAAAGAGCCTCGGCCCAAATGTTCTTCTCACCAGAGAGGAAATGGAGGGTCAAATGGAACCGGGAGAAGAACAGGGACCATCTGGCCTGACGAGAATTTAGTCGCTGGGCGGTCTGTAAATAGACCAAATTTTTGTAGACAGTGAAAGCTTGAAAGGGAAAGCGAGCCCCCTCCAGATGTCGTCTCCACTCGGACAAGGCCAACTTCATGGCTAGCAACTCCCTATCCCCAATGGAATAATTCCTCTCCGCTGGTGTGAAGGTCTTGGAAAAGAAGAAACAAGGATGTTTCCGACCTTGAGCATCCTTTTGAAAAAGGACTGCTCCAGCACAAACGGACGAGGCATCAACCTCCAATATAAAAGGCTTATCAACCTCGGGTGATGTAAGATGGGAGCGCTAGCAAAATGGGACTTAATTGAAGTAAAGGCCTTGGAGACCTCCTCTGACCACAATTTGGGATTGGCTCCCTTCTTGGTGAGGGCTACCAAGGGAGCTACCAAAGTGAAGTGAAGAATGAATTGGCGATAGTAATTAATGAATCCCATAAAGCGCTGCACCGCTTTAAGAGAATGGGGTTCTTGCCAATCCATCACAGCTTGTAGTTTGGCAGGATCCATAGCCAATCCCTGGGCGGAGATGATATAGCCCAGGAAAGGTAAGGACTCCTGCTCAAACATGCATTTCTCCAACTTTGTATAGAGGGAGTTCGCCCGTAACAGGTCGAAGACTTTGCAGCCATCCCTCCTGTGAGAGTCAATATCTGGAGAAAAGATGAGAATATCATCCAGATAGACTACTACAGAGGTGGAAAGCATATCCCGGAAGATGTCATTGACAAAGTCTTGGAAAACAGCTGGGGCATTACAGAGCCCGAAGGGCCATCACCAGGTATTCATAATGCCCATCCCTGGTATTAAAAGCCGTCTTCCATTCGTCCCTCTCACGGATGCGAATCAGGTAATAAGTGGTCGGGGGGGCCAGCTGGTACTGATTGTGGTGGTGCTGCATCTGCTGGTAGTGCCAAAAGCACAATAGCACCTAAGGCAGGAGGTGTTGAGCCTGCGTCATCATCAGGCTCCAGAAGGCCTGGAAGGCTCCCTTTTCTGGGAGCAGGTAAACCAATTTTAAAGCCGGAGCATCAGGAACAGGTTTTGTCTTACATTGCCGAAAAAGTCTCCACCTCTATTGCCCCTCTCTTCTGAAGTTTCAAAAAATGCAAGCACTGAGTCATCAGTGCAGGTTCCTGGTCAGGAACAACACCTTTCCTTGTGTCCTTCACCCCCACCAAAAGTGAAGGATGCGGCAGGCCACACTTCAGATTACTCCATGAAGCTCTTTTCACATTCCATGCCTGGGTTATCAAGTCAAACCCTGAATTCCCCAGTCCAAGATGAATCTGACATGTAGTGCACTGATGCACTGCCACTGCTAAATGATTCTGCTGGTACATTCACCCAGAGCACTACATTGCCCTCGCAGTCTACTGAGCCAGAATCTGACCCTGATGAAACTCAGGGCCCCTTTCCGCATACTATACCACCTTACAATGGTGACACAGAGGAAGATGCAGATGAAATTGAAGAGGAGGTGATGAATGACCCAGTTGTTGACCCGGATTGGCATCCATTGCGGGAAGAGGGTGCCGCTGGCAATAGCTCAGAAGAGGAGGAGGATCCGCAGCAGGCATCGACATCACAGCTGGGGTTATCTGGGAGGCCCATAGCATTCCAAAAACATGTTAAAAAAACAAAAAGAGTTGCAGGTAGAGTTGAGCGATACTTTCCGATATTCAAAAGTATCGGAATCGGAATGGTATCGCCGATACACAAAAAATATCGGCGATACCCGATACCGATACCGGAAATACAATGTAAGTCTATGGGAACAAAATATCGGAATTAAAAAAACCCATTCTTGCCTTGTTGGTTAATTGTACATGAAGGAAAACAACAAAGAGTAATGTAGAATTTATTGGGGGAGGTTGAGGAGACATTAAAGGCATAGATGTTTAACACAATGCAATGGAATAGCATTAATATTTCTTTTTTTGAAATACGTTTGGATTGACAAAGAAATTGACAATGTTGTTAACCTTTTTTCTATTTTGTCAAATATGTCTGTTTCACAACTTCCATGCTCTTCACCTTTTTAACTTTTCACACACTTTCTCCTTCATAATCTTCAGCAGCATCATCTTTCTTATCAAATTATTCTTCATCTTCACCTTCTTAATCTTCTAAAACTTCTTGCTATTCATCTTTTTGTTAACATTACTTATATTGTTCTTATTAAACAGTTATTATTCTTCATATTCTACTTCTTCATCTTCTTCCTATTCATCCTTTTCATCATATTCTTATTTGTGACAGACATTCCTGTACTTGTAATCTGTAAAACTCTGAATTTTCATCCTTCCGTTCTTGCTGTCACGAAAGATTTTAATTACAACAGTATTTGTCCGCGTTCAGTTTAGCCTGCAGCAGCATCAGGCATTTTTCAGGGGCACCACGAGGAGGAACGGACTCACCCCCATACACTGCTTAGTCTTCTTCTGCTTAGAATTTAGAGCATATATTTTGCTCTTCATTTTGGTCTTATACTTAATGTTCTTCTGCTTTTTGATCTTCTGCTTATTGTTCTTCTGTCTCTTGTTCTGTATCTTGTAGTTTGTCTTAACCTTCTTTGTCCTGTTGGTGATGGTACAAAAGCCAATGGAAGTAACGAGGACCAGCTGACTGTGCTGGAACCCGGAGGGTCAGCAGAAGGAAAAGAGCCAATGGCACAACCGAGGACCAGCTGACGTTACTGGGACACGGATACTAAGCAGGAGGTACCTGTGCTCCAAAGCACTACCAAGGACCAGCAGACGTTGCTGGAACTCGGATACCGACATGGAGGCACCTAGGCCAAAGGCACTGCGGAGAACCAGCTGACGGTACTGGAACCCGGATGGGTAGCAGAAGGTACAAGAGCCAATGAAAGTAACGAGGACCAGCTGACTGTGCTGGAACCCGGAGGGTCAGCAGAAGGAAAAGAGCCAATGGCACAACCGAGGACCAGCTGACGTTACTGGGACACGGTTACTAAGCAGGAGGTACCTGTGCTCCAAAGCACTACCAAGGACCAGCAGACGTTGCTGGAACTCAGATACCGACATGGAGGCACCTAGGCCAAAGGCACTGCGGAGAACCAGCTTACGGTACTGGAACCCGGACGGGTAGAAGAAGGTACAAGAGCCAATGCAAGTGACGAGGACCAGCTGACTGTGCTGGAACCCGGAGGGGCAGCAGAAGGAAAAGAGCCAAAGGCACAACCGAGGACCAGCTGACGTTACTGGGACATGGTTACTAAGCAGGAGGTACCTGTGCTCCAAAGCACTACCAAGGACCAGCAGACTTGCTGGAACTCGGATACCGACATGGAGGCACCTAGGCCAAAGGCACTGCGGAGAACCAGCTGACGGTACTGGAACCCGGATGGGTAGCAGAAGGTACAAGAGCCAATGAAAGTAACGAGGACCAGCTGATAGTGCTGGAACCCGGAGGGTCAGCAGAAGGAAAAGAGCCAATGGCACAACCGAGGACCAGCTGACGTTACTGGGACACGGTTACTAAGCAGGAGGTACCTGTGCTCCAAAGCACTACCAAGGACAGCAGACGTTGCTGGAACTCGGATACCGACATGGAGGCACCTAGGCCAAAGGCACTGCGGAGAACCAGCTGACGGTACTGGAACCCGGATGGGTAGCAGAAGGTACCCATGGAAATTAAAGTTGAGGCAGCAGGACTGTTTGCCGTTCACACAGCAGGGGAACAGCTGACATTACTGAACCCCAGTAACACAGGAGCAAGTGTAGACTGTGCTAACAGCACTTCCGAAGAACAACTGGCGGTGTTGTAACCCAGGGATGAGAAGAGAACAGGGTGGAGGCAGCAGGACTTTTTGCCGTTCACACAGCAGGGGAACAGCTGACATTACTGAACCCCAGTAACACGGGAGCAAGTGTTAACTGTGCTAACAGCACTTCCGAGAAACAACTGGCGGTGTTGTAGCCCAGGGATGAGAAGAGAACAGGGTGGAGGCAGCAGGACTTTTTGCCTTCACACAGCAGGGGAACAGCTGACATTACTGAACCCCAGTAACACAGGAGCAAGTGTAGACTGTGCTAACAGCACTTCCGAGAAACAACTGGCGGTGTTGTAACCCAGGGATGAGAAGAGAACAGGGTGGAGGCAGCAGGACTTTTTGCCGTTCACACAGCAGGGGAACAGCTGACATTACTGAACCCCAGTAACACAGGAGCAAGTGTAGACTGTGCTAACAGCACTTCCGAGAAACAACTGGCGGTGTTGTAACCCAGGGATGAGAAGAGAACAGGGTGGAGGCAGCAGGACTTTTTGCCGTTCACACAGCAGGGGAACAGCTGACATTACTGAACCCCAGTAACACGGAGCAAGTGTTAACTGTGCTAACAGCACTTCCGAGAAACAACTGGCGGTGTTGTAACCCAGGGATGAGAAGAGAACAGGGTGGAGGCAGCAGGACTTTTTGCCGTTCACACAGCAGGGGAACAGCTGACATTACTGAACCCCAGTAACACAGGAGCAAGTGTAGACTGTGCTAACAGCACTTCCGAGAAACAACTGGCGGTGTTGTAACCCAGGGATGAGAAGAGAACAGGGTGGAGGCAGCAGGACTTTTTGCCGTTCACACAGCAGGGGAACAGCTGACATTACTGAACCCCAGTAACACGGAGCAAGTGTTAACTGTGCTAACAGCACTTCCGAGAAACAACTGGCGGTGTTGTAACCCAGGGATGAGAAGAGAACAGGGTGGAGGCAGCAGGACTTTTTGCCGTTCACACAGCAGGGGAACAGCTGACATTACTGAACCCCAGTAACACAGGAGCAAGTGTAGACTGTGCTAACAGCACTTCCGAGAAACAACTGGCGGTGTTGTAACCCAGGGATGAGAAGAGAACAGGGTGGAGGCAGCAGGACTTTTTGCCGTTCACACAGCAGGGGAACAGCTGACATTACTGAACCCCAGTAACACAGGAGCAAGTGTAGACTGTGCTAACAGCACTTCCGAGAAACAACTGGCGGTGTTGTAACCCAGGGATGAGAAGAGAACAGGGTGGAGGCAGCAGGACTTTTTGCGTTCACACAGCAGGGGAACAGCTGACATTACTGAACCCCAGTAACACAGGAGCAAGTGTAGACTGTGCTAACAGCACTTCCGAGAAACAACTGGCGGTGTTGTAACCCAGGGATGAGAAGAGAACAGGGTGGAGGCAGCAGGACTTTTTGCCGTTCACACAGCAGGGGAACAGCTGACATTACTGAACCCCAGTAACACGGGAGCAAGTGTTAACTGTGCTAACAGCACTTCCGAGAAACAACTGGCGGTGTTGTAGCCCAGGGATGAGAAGAGAACATGGTGGAGGCAGCAGGACTTGTTTGCCGTTCACACAGCAGGGGAACAGCTGACATTACTGAACCCCAGTAACACAGGAGCAAGTGTAGACTGTGCTAACAGCACTTCCGAGAAACAACTGGCGGTGTTGTAGCCCAGGGATGAAAGAGAACAGGGTGGAGGCAGCAGGACTGTTTGCCGTTCACACAGCAGGGGAACAGCTGACATTACTGAACCCCAGTAACACAGGAGCAAGTGTAGACTGTGCTAACAGCACTTCCGAGAAACAACTGGCGGTGTTGTAACCCAGGGATGAGAAGAGAACAGGGTGGAGGCAGCAGGACTTTTTGCCGTTCACACAGCAGGGAACAGCTGACATTACTGAACCCCAGTAACACAGGAGCAAGTGTAGACTGTGCTAACAGCACTTCCGAGAAACAACTGGCGGTGTTGTAACCCAGGGATGAGAAGAGAACAGGGTGGAGGCAGCAGGACTTTTTGCCGTTCACACAGCAGGGGAACAGCTGACATTACTGAACCCAGTAACACAGGAGCAAGTGTAGACTGTGCTAACAGCACTTCCGAGAAACAACTGGCGGTGTTGTAACCCAGGGATGAGAAGAGAACAGGGTGGAGGCAGCAGGACTTTTTGCCGTTCACACAGCAGGGGAACAGCTGACATTACTGAACCCCAGTAACACAGGAGCAAGTGTAGACTGTGCTAACAGCACTTCCAAGCAACAACTGGCGGTGTTGGAGCCCAGGGTCAAGGAGGATGTTTAAATACTAGATCAAGTATTTTCCTTGTTACGTGTCAATTAAAAATGTCTATACTCCAAACAAGAGAAATATAACCTTTAGTACCATAAGATGATGATTTTACTTTAAAAAATATATGTAAATTAATAATTGACAAACATAAACGCATACATTAACATGTTGAAAAGCAATGCAAACCACAATAAAAATCGGTTAAATAATCTGCTATACGGTTTTAAATAAAAGCATACAAGTACATATCAGAATCCATTAATGATGGATAAGTAACAGTATGTACACCATTTTCATTTGCTGAATAATATCACTAAAAAGTTTTTAAAAATATCTAAAATTTCCATCATGTAATACTGATAATATGTGCCAATCATTTATATTAACAAAAAAAACCTTTAAAAAGTGCATAGTGAAAACAGCTATTTATGCTGACTGTGGACTTGCAAGCATGACAACGGATAGATAAGGTATATATAGATGAGACTGCATAGCCACAGATGGTGAATGGCGATGTAATACTGTACCTCAATAAAGTGTGCGTTACTACTACATCCTTTTTTTTATATAGCTTTATAAAAGGGTACGTGCATGTATGCTTGCGCCTTTGTTTGGACGCACAGACTGGCTTCCTGCTGTGACGCGTTGGGTATTGGAGCGTCTGTGCGTCTTATGACGCAGACTAACATTCACGGTGCGCATCGTTCATCATCGCAAGCGTACCGACAACACAAAGGCGTTGTCATGACTGCTTTACTCAGTAAACATGCACCTATGATGAAACATACACGCATGTGCCCTATTACATAACAAGCTACAAGAAAAATGCGTGTGAGGTGTGACACAGCTGTTTTGTTAAGGTACAGTATTATATCGACATTGTACAGGTGTCGCTATTCAGTCTGATAAATAGATATCATTCACCTATTCTATCAGTTGTCGTTCTTTCAGCACCACTTACAGGTATATATTTTGCTATTGTGACTATGCACTATTGACTTTACCAAGGTAATGCATGATTTTTGTTAGCGATTATCATGTTTACATGAAGGACCTTTATGATATGGGCTGTTAACTTTCTAATCAAATATGTATTTTTTAAAATGACACAAATATAAGTAATGTTGAAGAGGACTATTCCTACATGCATTGTTTGCACAATATTACAGGTGTACATCACGTCCCTTAATCAACATTGGATATTATATTTACTTGTATGCTTTTATTTCAAAGGCAAGAACACTGAAGTATAACCTTCGCACTGCAGCAGTTGTCAAAGTTCAACCCACATTATGCACTTCCAACATTGCAGTATTTGAGTCATCATGATGTGAGTTGGATTTGTCTAAGCTATGGAGTGACAAGGTTGACCATCAGTATCCTATAGCATAAGTAGGCTTTTGTGTTTGCATTTGTTTTCGACATGTGCATATCTGTAATAATATGTCACAATTATTTTGTTACAGATTTGTGACAAAGACAAATCATTTTATGGTTTGAAAGTTGACGTTTCAAATGTTTACAGCTTAGAAATCATGGTGTAGCCTCATATCTATGTGTAGCACTAGACACTTTGAGATGTCATGTTTTTTTCACCATGATTAGGTAGCTAGCAGTAATTTTTGCCGGACACACAGCAGGGGAACAGCAGGCGTTACTGAACCCCACAAACACATCAGCGATTGTTTTCATCTGTGCATCTAACACTTCTGAGCAGCAACTGGCGCTGTTGAAGCCCAGGGTCAAGGAGGGTGTAGGCAGAGGCCTAGTATGAGACGTTTGAAGTTGAAGTTGTAGTTAGCAGCAGTAATTTTTGCCAGACACACAGCAGGGGAACAGCAGGCGTTACTGAACCCCACAAACACATCAGCGATTGTTTTCATCTGTGCATCTAACACTTCTGAGCAGCAACTGGCGCTGTTGAAGCCCAGGGTCAAGGAGGGTGTAGGCAGAGGCCTAGTATGAGACGTTTGAAGTTGAAGTTGTAGTTAGCAGCAGTAATTTTTGCCAGACACACAGCAGGGGAACAGCAGGCGTTACTGAACCCCACAAACACATCAGCGATTGTTTTCATCTGTGCATCTAACACTTCTGAGCAGCAACTGGCGCTGTTGAAGCCCAGGGTCAAGGAGGGTGTAGGCAGAGGCCTAGTATGAGACGTTTGAAGTTGAAGTTGTAGTTAGCAGCAGTAATTTTTGCCAGACACACAGCAGGGGAACAGCAGGCGTTACTGAACCCCACAAACACATCAGCGATTGTTTTCATCTGTGCATCTAACACTTCTGAGCAGCAACTGGCGCTGTTGAAGCCCAGGGTCAAGGAGGGTGTAGGCAGAGGCCTAGTATGAGACGTTTGAAGTTGAAGTTGTAGTTAGCAGCAGTAATTTTTGCCAGACACACAGCAGGGGAACAGCAGGCGTTACTGAACCCCACAAACACATCAGCGATTGTTTTCATCTGTGCATCTAACACTTCTGAGCAGCAACTGGCGCTGTTGAAGCCCAGGTCAAGGAGGGTGTAGGCAGAGGCCTAGTATGAGACGTTTGAAGTTGAAGTTGTAGTTAGCAGCAGTAATTTTTGCCAGACACACAGCAGGGGAACAGCAGGCGTTACTGAACCCCACAAACACATCAGCGATTGTTTTCATCTGTGCATCTAACACTTCTGAGCAGCAACTGGCGCTGTTGAAGCCCAGGGTCAAGGAGGGTGTAGGCACAAAATATTGAGTTATTGCCTTGTTACGTGGCCATTGCAAATGTATGTACTTCAAACAAGAATAAATGAAGTTTTACTACGACAATAAAATGATGAATTTCAATTACAAGAATAGAAAAATATTTATACTTGACAGTCCTCTGTGGTTGATAACGTTTAATGGCTAACTGAAAATATGGTAACAAATTCAAAGCTTTCGAGACTACTCAGGTGTCTTCATCAGGCTAAGAGTAAAGCCAAAAATGAAGAATCACATATTTCTACACACAACAGGACACAGGAATAGCTAAGACAAGTGAGGGAGGGACAAGTGAGGGGAGACCGGCAACAAAAAGGAGAACAAGGATGAATTATCAGCGCCACACAATCACAGATAAATTAATGAATTTACCTGTGGCAAAAGACTTTTGTATGCCCGGTCATAGCATCATGGATATGGAATTACTGGTATTAAAATATAACTTCAAATATGAGAAACGTACAAAGGTTTCAGAATATAAGCTCATCATGACCTTTGACACTGTTAGTGATGGAATGAATAGATCACATGGATTTATGTCATTCTATATCAATTAAGGAATCTGCGTCTATGCCCTTCCAGGGTCATGAAAACCCAAAAAAAGACGCCAATGAGAGGGCAATCAAACTTTCTATCCTTATCTAGGAACTGTTCCAATATTTATGTTCATCCCTGTGAGATAATGACAGTTCTGATACACGTCACTTACTTGTCTTACCTATTGCACTATTCCTGTGTCCTGTTGTGTATAGAAATATGTGATGCTTAATTTTTTTATTTAGTCTTTCCCTGATGAAGAGACGTGAGTAGCCTTGAAAGCTTGCAATTTGTTTCCATCTTTTCAGTTATCCATTAAAAGGTATCAACCACTGCTGACTCTGAAGTCTAAATATTTTTCTATCTACTGGCTAACACGGTACAAAGATACACATGTTTTCTAATTTCAAGAAGGAAAAATAAAGAAAATACAAATATAAACGCATATATGCACATGCCAAAAATAAATGGAACAACACAACACCCAAAAAATTGGTAACAAAATATAGTGTTGTAAATTTAAGAATAAAAGTCCATTTTTTTTTTATGAATAATGCTTAAGGAACGCTATGTTAAACCATAACATAGTGAAGACAATGGATTTTGTAATAGTCACTCATCATCATCATCGCAAATTTTATGTGACAGTCACAGACATTTCAATTATTTAAGTTCATAAAATCGTAACTTTCTATAGCATGTATGACATGTCCAGCATGGACTCATCAATGTGATTGATGACACAATAATGTACGATAAAAAATAACCATTTAAAAAAACATTAGGCATTGTTTGTCACAATTTAAGTGTGTGCCTGCAAGTGTAGGTGAAACAAAGGCTACGGATAGCAAAGGTATATTCTATGTCTGTATCAGACAGTGGACAGCCTCTGATGGGTAATGCCGATGTTATACTGTACGTCAATAAAGTCTGCGGCTGAAATCATGCATTTTTTGCTTGTAGAGTGTTGAAGAGGGTAAAAGAATGTCTGGTTGCGCAAAGCTTTATCCGTCAACACTACCTTCCTACTGTCACGCGTAGGGTAGGGTAGCGTGTGGCAATTAGCTGACTATCAAATGTGAGGTTAGGCTGCGTTATTGCGCACTAGGGACGCAAAAAAAAATACAGCAGTAATAATTTAATGTGTAATACTCCACCTATGACAAACAAAAAAATTACGTTCCCTCTTTAACAATGTACAAGACTAACAAGCCTAATGGTTGACGCTGACTTAATTGAGATACAGTATTACATCAACATTGTCCATGAGTAACTATGCACTGTGATACCTATATACCAGTATTAATTTATATCTCTTGTGGTTGTTTCAACAGCACTTGCAGGTATAACTACCTATTGTCAGTATGCATGATGCACTTTCTAGATGTAATAATTTATTATTGGACATTATTACCATGTTTACATGCTGGCCATTTCATATATGGTGTTTGAAGTTACAGTTGGCATCAGTATGTGTATTTTATAATGTCTGTCATAAATAAAACTCGTGATGATGATGATGAGGATTTAATGATTCGTACATCCATTGACTGCATTATCTTACAGGTACAGATAAAGTTCCTTAAAAAGCATTAATTCATAAGTCTGAAATGTACTTTTATGCATTAATTTCAAAATGTGAAGAGTAGACTATGTTTTATTTTTTGTTACCATTTCTAATAGACATGTGCAGATATGCGCTGTGATGACAAATTATTATTTGTCCATATTTGTCATAAAAATTTATCATTCTAGGCCTGCAAAACTTCACAATTTCATGTTTTCAGCATAACAAGCAGGGTGACGGCTCTTCCCTATTTGGAGCATGTTGGTCATGTGTTTTTCTGTCCATGTGTCGGGAACAGGAGACTTCTTGCCGTTCACACAGCAGGGGAACAGCTGGCGTTACTGAACCCCACTAACAGTAGAGCTTGTGTTTTGTTCTGTGGACACGACACTTCTGAGCAGCAACTGGCAGTGTTGGAGCCCAGGGAGTAGAGTTCAGGTGGTAGAAAGATGAACATAACAGGAGACATGGATAACGTTGCGAACCAGTTATTTAATCTGAAAACGGACAGACAAATTCTGGCGAGATCCATGCCTTGTTCATTTTCAGAAAAGTAAGCCGGTCTACATTATCGGAGGATAGTCGCATGCGACGGTCTGTTAGTACACCACCTGCAGCACTAAAGACGCGCTCCGATAATACACTGGCAGCAGGGCAAGCCAGCCCTCAATGCATACTGGCTAAGCTCTGGCCATGTATCCAGCTTAGAGACCCAAAACTTGAATGGGGAAGAGCCATCTGGGAGTACACTGAGAGGCAAAGCCAAGTAGTCTGTCACCATCTGACGGATACGTTGCCTCCCGCTGACTGGAGCCCTCTCGGATGGTGTAGACATTTTGGCGCTGCCACAAAACTTTGCCACATTTTTAACATACTGGTCTTTCCCTGTGCAGAGGCATGCGTGTGCTCCTCTTGTTGCAGAGCTCTTAACTGCCTCGACGCACAGAGCTGCTTTGTAAGCAGTAGCAGCAGCATGCTCTCGGCAGTAAGGTAGAACTTTTAGGGATTGCACCAGTGTGTCTTGGTATCCCGCATTTTACGCTCCGGTTCAACGGTGTGATGAGGCTTTTGACGTTGTCCCGGTAGCGAGGGTCTAGGAGGGTGTACACCCAATATCAGACGTCGTGAGAATGTGGGCGATGCGGCGTGTTTCTTAGGCACTGCAGCATGAAATCAACCATGTGCTGCAGACTCCCAACTGGCAAAGAAACGCTGTCCTCTGCAAGAGGCGTTATCTCTGCCTGCTCTGCATCACCCACCCTCGCTCTACATATGACTAGAGCGTTGTGTACTCCCTCTGGGCGATGTCTTCCTCCTCCATTGACTCCTCCTCCTCATCCTCTCATCAAGTGAGCCAGCAGCCTTGTGAGGACCACGTTGCGTGACTTGCCAGACAGTGATGGAATTTGTGACTCTACTCAACTCTTCAAAACTGGCTCATCCTTATTGCATCAATGTGATTTTTTGAAGCAGGCAGATAAGGGGGACAGTCAGGCTGACTAGTGCATCATCTGCACTCGCCATCCGCGTTGACTCATCAAACGCACGCAAAACGTGGCACATGTCCTTCATAGTGGCCCACTCATTAATGGTGAAGTGTGGACGGCGCAAATTGCGTGTTGATTGCGCCTGATGCAGCTGATACTCCATAACTGCTGGCTGCTGCTCACACAACCGCTCCAACATATGTAACGTTGAATTCCACCTGGTGGATACGTCACATATGATGCGATGTTCAGGAAGGCGCAATCTGCGTTGCAGAGCTGCAATGCGCGATCTGGCCATGCTGGAACGTCGCAAGTGAGCGCACTCTAGGCGGACCTTGTGCAGCAGTGCATCAAGATCCGGATAGTCCCTCAAAAAACTCTGCACGACCAAGTTGAGCACATGTGCCAGACATGGTATGTGAGTGAGTTTGCCAAGGCCCAGAGCTGCCACCAGATTTCGGCCATTGTCACACACTACCAAGCCTGGCTGGAGATTCGCTGGCAAAAACCACACGTCGCTCTCCTGCTTGATGGCATTCCAGACCTCCTGCGCTGTGTGGCTTCGATTCCCCATGGGAATTAATTTCAGAACGGCCTGTTGCCGTTTGGCCACGGCTGTGCTCATATCGGTCGCATCAGGTAAGCGTCCACGGGTCCATGTGGAGGTAGACCGTGACGGCTCCTGCAGCGATGATTCTGAGGAACTGGAGTAGGAGGAGGAGTCAATGTGGACAGACTTTATTCCGGCAATCCTTGGAGTTGGCAGAACACGTACAGCGCCACTCGCAAGATGTGTACCCGGCTCCACAACATTCACCCAATGGGCAGTGAGTGAAAGGTATCGTCCCTGGCCATGGGTACTGGTCCACGCATCGGTGGTCAGGTGGACCTTGCTACTGACGGCGTTTAGTAGCGCATGTTTAATTTTTGCCTCAACATGCTTTTGCAGACCAGGGACGGCTTGCCTGCTGAAATAAAATCGGCTGGGCACATTGTATTGTGGGACTGCCAATGCCATTAATTCACGGAAACTGTCAGTCTCCACCAGCCTGAATGACAGCATTTCAAGGGACAGGAGTTTTGCAATGCCAGCATTCAGAGCCTGTGCTCGTGGATGGTTTGCCGAGTATGGCCGTCTTTTCTCCCATGCCTGTGCTACCGATGGCTGTTTTGTGGCCTGGGTGTGTGAGGATGACAGGGAACTTGCAGCTGTGGGTGGAATAACACTGTGTCTCTGGACAACAGTGACAGAGGTTCTTCCATGGCGATCCTGTGAGGAAGCCGAACCAGCTGTGTGTGAACTGGAGGAAGAGGCTCCAACACGAGCTGAAGATGTAGGTGCTGCTGTAGGTTGGCCTACATCTCCAGTGTGTCTTTGTAACTCAACAAAGTGCTTTGACCGCACATGTTTCCACATATTTGTTGTATTAAGGTTACTGACACTTTTACCTCTTTTAATTTTTTGATTACACAGCTTGCATTTGACATAGCAAATATCATCTGCAACTGTATCAAAAAAGGACCACGCAGAGCAAGTCCTGGGAGCGCCCGGTTTGGCTGTTGGAAGAGAACTGCTCCGAACGGGTGCCAAACTGGAGGCTACAGGCAAGCGAGTCTGCAGCCTACCTCTCCCTACTGTTTGGACCGTTGGGGCAATCTCTTCCTCAGAGCTGCTCCCACCACCTTCCTGTTCCTCACGCCATGTTGGGTCTTGGACCTCATCATCTCCACCACTACCCTCTTCCAACACCTGCTGTTGTTGGGTGGTCTGGCCAGCACCATGCTCAACAGAAACTGGCAACTGAGTCTCATCATCATCAGATGCGTTCTGCGGTGTGCTGACCATCGGCACTGGCTCACCCGCCTCTTCAGATTCAGAGAGACACAGCTGTTGCGCATCACTGCATACTGCCTCTTCTTCACATTCCAGAATGCTGCTTGGCTGGGCCCCTGTTTGCAAGCCAACAGATTCTGAGAACAGAAGCAGAGACTCAGCTGGCTCCTGTACAGAGCTCTCTGACTGCCTGGGCAATTTGGCAGGCGGTGAAGAGACTGATGGTTGTTCAACAGTGCTGTGGTCCTGAGAGGAGGTGGAAGCTATTGAAGTCGATGCATTGGCTGCCATCCAACCAACAACGGCTTCAATTTGTTCTTCACGCAGCAGGGGGGTACGCTGAGCTCCTACAAAAGTGCGCATAAAGGAACGCTCACGGGGAAAACTGGTGGATGCTGTGTCACTGGGTGCGGCAGCAGCCACAGAATCCCCACGTCCTCTCCCTGCTGCAAATCCACGGCCTCGACCACGACCACGTGCCTTACTCACTGACTTCTTCATCTTGGTAGATTGATAAAGAAAGTCAGAAAAGTTATAAGGCCTAAGTGTGGTTATTCCTCACAGACTACAGTGAACCCTGCAGACAACTGTTCAGTATCTGTGAAAGGCCCCTTTGTGTACTTCTATAGTGTTTGCAACCAATGTATTGTATACGGATGGAAGCGCGTCACACTAATAGATTAGATTTTTTTCCACTAAAATGGAGCAGCACCAATTAGAGAAAAATGTGAAGGATGAGGCAGTGACACACGCTCAGCAGACTACAACCGGCAGTGGTTGAAGAACAAACTGGAGCGTAATCTGCACTCACAAAATGAAAAGCTCACAGACTACAGTGAACACTGAAACACAACTGTTCAGTAGCTGTTAAAGGCCCCTTTGTGTACTTCTATAGTGTTTGCAACCAATGTATTGTATACGGATGGAAGCGCGTCACACTAATAGATTAGATTTTTTTCCACTAAAATGGAGCAGCACCAATTAGAGAAAAATGTGAAGGATGAGGCAGTGACACACGCTCAGCAGACTACAACCGGCAGTGGTTGAAGAACAAACTGGAGCGTAATCTGCACTCACAAATGAAAGTCACAGACTACAGTGAACACTGAAAACAACTGTTCAGTAGCTGTTAAAGGCCCTTTGTGTACTTCTATAGTGTTTGCAACCCATGTATTGTTACGGATGGAAGCGCGTCACACTATAGATTAGATTTTTTTCCACTAAAATGGAGCAGCACCAATTAGAGAAAATGTGAAGGATGAGCAGTGACACACGTCAGCAGACTACAACGGCAGTGGTTGAAGAACAAACTGGAGCGTAATCTGCACTCACAAATGAAAAGCTCACAGACTACAGTGAACACTGAAACACAACTGTTCAGTAGCTGTTAAAGGCCCTTGTGTACTTTATAGTGTTTGCAACCAATGTATTGTATACGGATGGAAGCGCGTCACACTAATAGATTAGATTTTTTTCCACTAAAATGGAGCAGCACCAATTAGAGAAAAATGTGAAGGATGAGGCAGTGACACACGCTCAGCAGACTACAACCGGCAGTGGTTGAAGAACAAACTGGAGCGTAATCTGCACTCACAAAATGAAAAGCTCACAGACTACAGTGAACACTGAAACACAACTGTTCAGTAGCTGTTAAAGGCCCCTTTGTGTACTTCTATAGTGTTTGCAACCAATGTATTGTATACGGATGGAAGCGCGTCACACTAATAGATTAGATTTTTTTCCACTAAAATGGAGCAGCACCAATTAGAGAAAAATGTGAAGGATGAGGCAGTGACACACGCTCAGCAGACTACAACCGGCAGTGGTTGAAGAACAAACTGGAGCGTAATCTGCACTCACAAAATGAAAAGCTCACAGACTACAGTGAACACTGAAACACAACTGTTCAGTAGCTGTTAAAGGCCCTTTGTGTACTTCTATAGTGTTTGCAACCAATGTATTGTATACGGATGGAAGCGCGTCACACTAATAGATTAGATTTTTTTCCACTAAAATGGAGCAGCACCAATTAGAGAAAAATGTGAAGGATGAGGCAGTGACACACGCTCAGCAGACTACAACCGGCAGTGGTTGAAGAACTAACTGGAGCGTAATCTGCACTCACAAAATTAAAAGCTCACAGACTACAGTAAACCCTGCAGACAACTGTTCAGTAGCTGTGAAAGGCTCCTTTCTGTACTTCTATAGTGTTTGCAACCAATGTATTGTATACGGATGGAAGCACGTCACACTAATAGATTTGATTTTTTTTCTAATATAATGGAGCTGCACCAATTCCACAAAATAAAATAAAAAAAAAAAAGAGTCAGTGACACGTGCAGATGCCTACAAACAGCGGTGGATGCAGAGCAAACTGCAGCGTCACCTGCACTGTCACACACACACCTTGCACAGAGCTGTTAAAACAACACTGGCAAAATGAAGCTTTACACAGCGGTTGGTAAACTAGCCTGCCTCAAGCACAGTAGTACACAAAATCGCAATATCTAACTGTCCCTCAGAGTGAGCAGAGTAGCGTTCTGTCCCTAACTTGAGTTCAAGCACAGGACGCAAAAAAATGGCGCGGCGCCTTTTATAGTGCATTCTGACATCATTTCAGCAGCCAATCACAGCCATGCCATTAGTTAAGATGACCGCAGCATTACAGGATGTGCCCACACTTCATAAGATTCATCATTGGCTGACTAACTCACATTGCCTCTCAAAGAATTATGGGAACTTCCGATTCCGGTATACGATATTGAAAAAGTATCGGAAAATTAAGTTTTGGAATTCCGATAACGCGAATATCGGCCGATACCCATACTTGCGGTATCGGAATGTCAACACTAGTTGCAGGACACTTGACAGGACGGTCAAATTAGCACAGCTTGCAACCTGAAAATTTATCCCATAGTAGGAAGAGTGCAGTGTGGGACTTTTTTGACCAAAATCATATTGATGAGGCAAAGGTTATCTGTAAGAAGTGTGGAAGGACCCTTTAGCCGAGGGAAAAAAAACTCCAAAATATTTATACCCGTTGCATGCTTTGACATTTAATTACCATCATTTGCAAGCGTGGGGCGGACTACAAAAACCTCAGGTAGCACATGTACACCTGCTTTCCCACTGAAGGTTAGCCAGCAACACTCCATCGCTTCCCCCACTGTAAGCCCACCGTTTTTGCACACCACCAGCAAGAAATGTTTTAGGTTCATCGCAAGGCCAAAGCAGTCAGGGGAAATTTACAATGTTTTTGCAACGAAAGAATGAATCTAGGCCATCACCCCCCACCACCATCACCATCACCAACCCCCTCTCACCACCCCCTCTCACCAACCCCGCTAGTTCCCCCATATGCCCCTCTCAAATCCAGCTTACCTAGCAGACACTCTGAGTACGACAAGAAAATTACTCATCCTCTCATCCACGTACAATGGCTTTGAACGCCTACATTGCCAAACTTATCTCCCTTTGAGAGATGTCCTTCCCTTTAGTTGAAAGTGCAGCGTTCCGAGAGCTCATGGCCTATGCTGTCCCCGCTATGACCTACCCAGTCGGACTTCTTTTCTAGGAAAAAAACCTCCTGCCCCCCACCTGCAGTGAAAGATCGCATTGTCCATGCACTCAAACAATCAGTGAGTGGAAAGGTGCACCTCCCCAACAGATGCATGGGCAAGTAGGCATGGCCAGGGCCGTCAAGTGTCCATCATGGGTTAATGTGGTGGAGCAGGGGCCACAGGGGACAGAGGTGGTGGGACAGTGCTGCCAAGCCCCTGGTATAGGCAACAGTTTGCTGTAGGCGTTCGACTCTCCTCCTCCTCCAGGAGCAAAAGCTCGTCGACAGAGCGCAGTCGCACGAGAACCCATCAGCAGCTGCCTGTTGCACACGAGGTTCCCCCTATCG